>CM021102.1:732595223-732718074 GCA_007115665.2 Sequoiadendron giganteum
GTAATGCTATGCCAAGTAATTCGGAAAATTTTGCAAATAAGCTGTTTAAATTCTTTCAAGTTTTAATGGTCTATCCTCCAAGTCTGCATTTGTGATCTGTACTTGCCTGGTTATGTTAAAACTTAATGTTCAATTCATAAATAGATTCTACTTAGTCTATGACTGCTCTTAATTAATTATTTGCAGATTTTAGGTACTTTGCTTATGCACAAACATTCATTGAGTTGTCTGTACTGCAGATTCAATAAAGGAAATGAAGAAATGAATGTGAAACATGGAGAAAGAGACCAAATAGCAAATACACAACAAATCAACGCTTACAACAACCCATCTTGCTTCTTTTGCATTCAATTCTCTATGCTCTTTATAGATAACACCTCCTACAACCTACTGCAGCTCAGAACTGAACCCTAGGTGATGTTTCAACTTCTTCCAAAACCTGTACTTATGCTGATTCCTGCTACAAACCGATACAAAACGCCTCAAATAAAAAAACATGTCAACTGCTGGGTGGTCGTCCTTGGTGGTCTGTTAGATTTACTGACGTATTTGGGATGGGCTCTGCCATGCATGAATCCATTAGTGATGCCTATATGACATATTCGACCAGAATTTAAAGGTTCAGTCATGCACATTTTAGTCACTGTGACACAGGTGACATGTTTGGCCATGATTACAGATTTGGCATTGCACAAATCTATCATTATGCCATAGATGACCCGTTCAGCTGTGGTTGAATCCATTTCTACAGATTTGTTCTTTAATGTTGGCAAATGAAAAGGGATCCCTGGGGGTCCAGACTGTCCTAAGGGTATCCTGCACACTTTTTAAGCTTCCCATAATTGTTTGCATCATTCTACATTTTTTTCCTTATCTTGGATTGTGAATGAGTATATATAGTTAATGTCTTAGGGGTTATACAAGACAATCAATTACATGAATATAGATGAATAATATGGTGCCTTTTTTACCAAATTACAAGTAAACAAAAATCGATCAACCTGCACATTCAAAAATTCCTTGCAACTACAAGAGCCCATTATTATACCTTATGTAGGCCATAGAAAGTTCAAGGTCAAAATAACTATAGAACTAAACACAATACAAACCATCTCCAGTGTTGGATGTGGTATATCAAGAAGTCTGTTGTACTCGGGAGGAGAACAAAAAATTTAGAAGTTCTTTCATAGAGAAAATTGCATTAAAGTTTTTTGATGTTTAGCTTTCAATATTTTTGACAGCACTGAGCAAAAACAAAATTCTGTCTTTTCATCAGATTCGACAACAATTGGGAAGTTCATATATTTTGCAACAACATATATAGCAGTTCTCTAAGTTCTACAATTAATTGCAAAGACAAATGTCTTAATCATAGTAACAGAAGAAGGATATAAATTTTAATCAACTGCTTAAGGGCAATATGGATATTGTTAGCAGATATAGATTACTTCCTGGTATGATGAAATGTATGGTTAACTTTTAACCTTATACAATTATTGAATCAGGATGCCCCTATCACCTCACACATGTTAAATAAGAGTGGATATGTTTACAATGTTTCGGCATTTTTAACTATGTCAAGATTTTTATCATTAAAATCTTGAAACTGTTAAATCCAGAAACATTGTAAGCATTACTATGGACCGTGGAAATATCATGGCTGTTATAAGAGTGGATATTTTTAGGAGGAAGATCAAAGAGGAGAAAACCATTCTGTAGTTGTGCCTAAATCAAGAGTTATGAGAAGCAGAGTATCATGGGGCCTCCAAAATTAGTTTAATCGGTAGCAACTAAGGTAAAGATCTTCCCTAACAGAAGATCGGTAGGCATTCAATTCAGAATGCTTTTTTATGACTGTGATTTGAGAACATTCTATAAGCAGCCAATGAACTCAGCTAAATTTCATTTTTTCCAATGAGAGTGATCTTGGATAATACATTCCTGATTATCCAAAGAATAATTTGGGAACGTACTGATGTAGACTTCACATCTTCTCATAGTGAGAAAACAGAGGTTAGCATGCAAGAATATATACACTGTAATCTCCAAAGGATTTTCCACATTTAATCAATATGTGTTTCTGTCAGTTGAAATTTTTGCAAGCATCAAACAAATCCACATAAACACTGTTAACACTATATAGATTGAGTTATTGTGCTTTCAGAAAAATGAATGTACATGCAAAACTCACAGACAGGATGCCCTTATTATCTCTCCTTGACAAATCTTTGCAAATTCAAAACCTTCACCTCAGCTTCATAGAAAATTGCAAACCCCACACAAGTAAAAGTGCAAACCCAACCTCCAGAAAATTTCCGTCTGATTGAGTTTAGCTTCATAGGGTGGCTATCGGATAGTTAGATTCCATGGGCTGCATAGACTCTCTTTATCTCTCTCACACATTCACACCCACGCCCACACCTCAAACTGTTACACTTAACAAGTAAGAACAGCATACTTAATGGGAATTCTCCCTCCCTAAACTACTTATAAGATATGTATGTGAGGATAAAGGACAGCAATTTTATTAATTCGGATTCATAAGAATAAGGACAGGAAGGAATCACCATACCTCCATACCATTTGAATTAAATCCGAAGAGACTATAATCATATATAGTTAAAATCATATCTTGCTCGTTCAGCAGCCAAAGTTCTACTCTCTCAGGCCTTATACATTAGGCTTGCTTGTTCAATTGACTACCACGGATTTGATACCTTAGCTCTAAATATTACTCAATATTTCTATACTAACCTTGTAATACAATAGTATAGCTCAATTCCAGCCCTATTCAGCTTCTTCAAACCTTGGCAGAAATTGAGCCATCACAATAATCTTGGCCTTCTTGCTGCTCTCTCCAACTCAGCTTCCTCCCTCCTATGAAGCCATTCAAGAAAAGTAACGCTCCTACTCTCCTTTCCTATCATCTGAAAATTCCTTTCATCCTCGCCTTCATAGGAAATGGCAAATTCCCGATTAGGTGAGTTGTCGACCTGTTTCTCAGGCTCTGGCTCTTCAGCAATCTGACAAAAATTATGCAAAACGCAGCAAGCGAGAATAGTCTGGGCAGCATACTTCACATCCACATTCAATTTCTCAAGTATCTTCCATCTTTTCTTTAAAACAGCAAAAGCATTCCCAATTTTTGCCTGGCCCCTGAGAAGATCCTCATCAAACTGATTCTCTCGAATTGCCTCGGGACTGGCCTCGTTAAAAGGAGTAATCAGAGAGGCACTTAGAGGGAAGGAACCATCGCCCACGAGAAAAGGCTTTGAAGTCGCCCCTGCTCGCAATTGAATTACTGGCTGCCGCAAAATCTCCCCTTCCCTGATCCTGTTCCAAATACTACTAGCCCTGAAATGGGTAGCATTATCCAATCCTCCAGGAGCATTGCAGCACACATCCCAAAAGACCATATCTGCATCACAAACACCTTGTAAAAGCACACTATAAAACCCGTGGGTTGACCAATAGTCAGCAGGCCTGTATGAATTCCTTGGCTTAAGCTGGAGTTTGATATGAGTTCCCCCTATAGCACCACATATGTTAGAAATACCAGTAACCGATTCAAAATTGCTACTCAATCTCTGAATTCTTTCCTCTGTAGGAATCACAATGTATTTTGAATATAATTTATTTCTATTTGCCAGCACTCCTGTGATGATCTTGGTGTACTTTATAACTGTCGAAGCCCCAAGATTGTACAAGTCCCCTATTTTCCTAGGGGAATCTCCGTGTGCAAGCCTGTGAATTACCATTGCTACGGCTTTCTTCACATCCACGGGCTCCCGAACGAAATCTGTATTAGGGTTTTCAATATAAGGCCTGATTTCTTCGGTCAGATATGTGAGAGATGCAAATCCCATTCTGTAATTTTTTCGCCACTCCTTGTCCCTGGCCTGGGGGTCCACGAAGGTACGGTTTTGGACCCCTTCCCATGCTGTGCTATTTCTGGGGACCTTCCAGCACTCTCTGCCCATGTTTGGGAGACATGATGATGTATAGAGGACTGTGCAGAGGACTAAGAAAATTGATGAAAGAGGGGTGTCTGATAGTAGATCTTCCGAATGAAGAGGCTGGCTGCTGGTTGATGGGATGTCACTTCCGAATGACTGGGTGCAGAAACACAGGAGCAGGAACTCTAATAACTCCATCTCCTCCTGACTCGTTTGCTTTAGGCCTACTTTTGTTTTTCAATGGTCTAGTGTGATTAATTAGCACGATCTTCGATGAAGAATAATAGATTCCTCTTTTTTAATTTATTATATATCTGGGACTTCAATAAATAAGATTCCATATATGTGTTTTCAATTACACAAGCAGATGCCTCGGTGAATAGCCATATTGGGGTTCGAACATATTTTTCAATTGAGAACCCATATGTCCATGTCTTTATGGGTTCTACTGTTTGCCGGTGTTCATCCCTTCGTAATCAATCGTTCTACTTCTAGAAGTTACTTCCCCTAAATTTTGCAAGCAGTCAGGTGGACTGTATAATGAATGCACAGCTCTATCCCATAGCCAGCAGCTATGAATTACTCAAGTAGTTCTCTTAATATTGCATCATTCAAGGGTGGCGTAAATACTTCCAAGTAGCTTAAAAAAGAGAGATTCGTAAAACTAGATTCCAGTGGTGGCTAGCCTGATTTATATCCCTCAACATCATAGGGTAAGATTGAATTCCATAACTTTCTACTTGTGGGTATGGGTTCTCAACCAAAAGACCATACTTAGGTTATCAGCTGGGGTAAACACTTGGGATGTATAGTCGTCAATCAGAGGAACTCCTAGTATGACAACATGGCTGTTTTTTAAGATTTTAACCTACCAGGTTTCCTGAATTAATCCTTTATTTGAGTTTAGAATTAGATACCTATCTAATCCAAGGAAAAAGATGTTTAATTTTTTCATTTGGAAGCTGTTTTTGGACTGCAGTCTTTGTTATGATGCTGCAGAATAAAGAAAATACTACCAAGTTGATGAATTTGAAGCTCCAAAACATATTCAGGTTTTTTCCAGCATTATTTTGAATTTCTGTTTTGCCTATGTTCCCTTGAAAATGATCATCTTCCCTACCGTGGCTGGAGCCCAGGAATTTTTTTTTTGCCAAATCCTTCTATCTACAGCACCCTTGTTTGGTTGATCATGATCTACTCCTGTTGCCATCTTATTTAGCATTGTTGCTATCTTATGTAGCATGGGTACTGCTTTGGATGCAAAGCAGATCCAACAGTTGCATAAAGATGACTGTTGATTAAAACATAGGATACTAGAATCAAACAGTGACAATATGTTGGTCGAAGCGTCTGGCCTAAGAAATTTGCATCTAGGAATAAGAAATTTAGACTGATACCAGGTACAGCATTAAGGACCCAATATGCTAGGTTCTCAACCCCCTCTGTAGTCTAAAATATCTTGATACTTTGTAACTTGAAGCTGATTAGCAATTTCAAAAAATTATTTACTTGGATTTTTAGCTAGCAGGGAATGAGTAAGAAAGAAGCAAGCAATTATATTAATGTCCCACAATGGACCAAAAAATCAGAACGCACTGAAATGTACAGCAGGTACAATAGCAAAGGACCAGGGGAAAAGGGCCCCCTAGACAGCAAAAACGAAATAAAATCTTTCTCACATTTCCAATATCATAGTCTTAAAGCTCACATTTCCAAAATCAAAGTTAGGCTGCATTTCTAATCATATTACTCATTAGAAAGTAGAAATACTACTACTCTGACATTATGATACAACCTGTCTCTTTGTGTTTTCAGTGGAGAGAAGATGATAGATACAGCAAGCAGCTGGAAGAGGTCAAATACCAATTTCTGCAACTTCATGAAAGAGACATTTGTTGTTCTAGACAGCTTAAAACTTGTTTAAATTTCGAGTATAATATGTTTTCCATCTGCTGTTTTTAATGAAAGATGAATCTCAAAAATGGTGTTATTAACTAGTGTTATTGTTGTAATGTTGGCTACCACTATGAGCTCTGTTATTGGGGTCAAATATTGTATTGTTGGATGTAATTCTTTGACTGTGTTATTGATGTTCTATCTTAGCTGAATTTGTATGCTTCATTTGAAAGCTAGACTGCATTGAATTTTTCTAACAAACTATTGCAAAGACCTATTTGTAGAAAAAATCACACCTTCCCTCTAAAAGTTAAAAGCCTAATAGTCTTATATGTACATATCCAACAAGAAGCTTTTTCTCATTCTCATTGGTGGTGTGCTTGAAAGGCAACTTGTATATTTGCACTTGCTAGTTCTATTGGAAGCCTAAGTTATCCTCTTTTCAATTTAGAAAGGATGATGCTACAGACAAACTCTATTGTTGCAACTACATATTCTAATCCAGAATTAGAAAGAACACAAACATAATGATTAAAACAACACCATAAAACTACATAGCATAATGAATCATGTAGCAGTCTATTGATTGCCTACTCTATAAACTATTTCATTCTAATGAGTACAAAAATTAATGTAGTATACAAGGAAAATTGCAAAGCCTAAGGAAGATTGCAAAGCCTATTCCAATCCTTTATTTACACTCAAAACATTATCAGCCTAAAAATCTCAATTAGAATTCCTCTCCTAGCAATGTATTCCTTTAAAACTATATAAAAAAAAAAACTAAAAAGAGAAAAAGCAATCATTGTGCAGCCACCATGGTGGTTACAATTTTTTTTTAAATATCATAGCATAAAGGAATAGATGATTGGTGGGGGCTTCAACATTCTGGGGCAGATACATCATCCTCCCTATCTTTTTAAGAGATTGAACCTCTCAGTTCAAACAACTCAAGAATTTGATTACATCAAGTTAGGTATTTTTATAATTTTTCACATAATTTATCATAGATTTATGGATTTTATTGTGTTTTGGTTATCTCATCTTAATAATAGATCATAAAGTTTGATCTAAAATATTGATGATAAAAATTTAACACAGGCAAATACAATTTTTTTATGATAAATTATTATTATGAACTATGGAACTTCATGATTTTAATTTTTCACACAATTTCTTCCTCTATTTCCATACTCTTGTTGGACCATATATCATCCTTCTCTACCAATTTGTTCTCTTTCTATTTTCTCAATTTTTGTAGGCTTAGACCCATATCTAGTGATCGTCCTCCACCACAAGCCATTATGGCTCTTCTCATCCAACCTTCTATTACACCTACACATAAATACTTAAAAATAGAAATCAAGTTAAAAGAATAAAAAATTCTCATAGGTGCTTCTTCCTTCTCTACATTTTGCCATTTAGGCATCCTTTCCAATTCTCCTTTGTAGTTTGCATCTTCTCTATTGCTTGTTTATGTAACAATCTAACTCATGCATCACAGTAAATACTTTGGTTTTCAACTTTGAAGTAAATAATTGCAATTCCTTAAAAATAGGGATGTAATTTTTTTTCTTTTCTAACATCATTTATTTCACATTACATAATTGAAAGTATAAAAGATTTTGCATCTGAAATATTGTTACTTTACAACTTGTAAAAGAAATACATCTTTCCAATTACAATTTCATACATGAATAACAAACAAGTAATTAAATTTACAAATTACAAATAAGTTTCAAAGTGAAGTCTTCCATATCTAGATAAATCTTCTATTTCACGAGCCTCGACGTTGTCATCTACAAGAAGGAGAGCATCACCTGAACGCCTTACCTCCAACCACAAACCGGCAGTCCCCCGTACACCTTCCAAGTAGAAGTGGCCCTACCCGTCAACGAACAGTATAGACTAAGGAACCCCTAGTATGCCATCTGAGTCTCTAGTGTTGTGTCCTGCATAACCAATATGGTCATACAACTATAGTCTTCTCTAACTAAGTATGACACAACTGGTTGGTTATGCAGTTCTGGAGCACAGTGAACTGACAAGTGCAAGTAGAGACTTTTGCACCTACTTTGGCCAAATGTAAAATCTGCCACTTGGGAACTACAATTTTCTTTTTTGCATCCACAACATCTACCAACTTAAATGATTGAGCACCTTCCATGAAGCTTAATAGGGTTAACTTCAATACTTCTCCATTCCCATGGTGGCATCAACTCATTAATCCAATTGTATGCTTGCACAAAAGAGTGTTAAGGTCCCAAGATTATGGTCTTTCCTAGACCTACGACCTAAGCCTCAAGGGTTCATGATGACCCTACCTACGTATCCCCTCATGGGAAATCAAAAGTTTTGTAGTTGGTGCAAGAGCACCCATGAGATTTTAGTTTTGTCATGGTTTTGGTTTTGTGTCTCTTTTATGTAATAAGGTCCTTTTGGATACCCTTTATAGCCTTATTTAACATATGAAGAAATCGGATATGGTTACTTTGGAAGAAAAGGTTCAAAACTTGATTGTTCTACTCTTGACTAGGTTTGAACTGTAGCAACAAATTATGGATTTTTGGCCATAATTTTTAGTGCAAACATGATATCAACAATATAAACATAGCTTTAGATACCCATTTGGGCTTTATACAACATACCTCAAAATCAAGGGTGGTCACTTTGTACGGATCCCTTCAAAAATTGGTTTTTCTTTTGTCAATTAGATCTAAAACATAAAGAAATACGACCTAGGGCATCATCAAAACATGTGCAAAACTTCTCCCCTAATATTGAAACTTTATAGAAACCAAAAGAAACCTATTTACAGTCATTCCACCAAGTTTCATGAGGTTTCACCGCTGGAATGGTGAGATATTCATTTTTTCTTCCTTCAAGGTACTAAACCTAATATTTTCAACCAATCTAGGGTAAATTGGCTCTAAAACACTCAATCTTAATGAAATTCAATGAGACAAAGTGAAATAGAAATTAGACTCAATTCTCCATCGACTCCAATTGGTTTTAAATCATGAACCAACCATACAAGGTCGTACCAAGCTCTACAATAGCAATTTAACGTTCATTAATGCAGAAACAAGGATGTCTTTTATTGATTTCACTTCAAAAATGTCACAATCAACCTTGGGTTTGACCTCCCTAAGGCTATTTAAACATGTACCAACCATTTACAATTGATTTTCAAATTACAACCGTTCTAATTCCTTCATTTACACCATGTGACTCTTCAAATTCCACAATTTGTAATATTTTAGACAATATTGACAACTTTTAAAACCTATAGCAACTTTTACATTTTTGACAACTTGACCACACCTATCCTCCTAAGACCTCATCTAGACCCTTACAAACATAAAGATGATCCAAAAGGACCTTATTACATAAGAGAGACACAAAACCAAAACCATGACAAAACCAAAATCTCATGGGTGCTCCTACACCAATAGTTCACCCCATAATGACAAAGGGAGTTCAATCTCTCCTCTTGTATGAGATCTATTATCTCACCTTTATCCTATAACTATTAATTCAGCACATGTAAGCTATTAACATATTCATTTATAATATATTGATAATAACTTGTCATCAAGTGTTGGATCCATACCAATCATTACCAAACGTTAGTGTACAAACATTCACAATATTCACAAGAGGTCATTCATACCATAATCTCAAAGATTATACACAATGGTAATCATGAGCATAAACCAATATACACAAGTTAATTATCTCATACACAGTACAAGTACAACAGTGATTGGATCATACACACATCGCAAGTCCAACAATGACTGGATCATACACAGATCACAAGTACAACGGTGATCAACTCATATGTACAACACAAGTACAACAATTATTATCTCATTCACATATCACAATTACATTAGTGACTGGCTCCAACATATATCGCAAATACACAGTGACAAGCTCCATCATACATCACATAAACACAGTGACGAGCTCCACCATACATCACATAACATAATAAAAATGGTTGACTAACATATCACAAATGGTGATATAAGGAGGCTTATGATCACCTTTCAAATTTTTTCTATCCTTAACTATTTTATTTAAGAAACTATTTTTCAGCCTTTCTTCCACTACTTCATAATCACTAGCAAACTTTTCTAGGTCAATGTGGTGGTTTCCAAATTCTTCAATTGTAAACCCCAACACTTTCCAAGTTCTTTTGAATTAATGGATAACAATTCTTCTTGGTTATCTTTATTAACAATTGCTCTTTTCTTATCATCATAATTTTTGGCACAGACCATGATAAATTTTGGGCAAGGGAAAACTTCATGTAACATCATGCGCCCTAATCCAGTTACCCATGGTGCATTGATACTATCAACTTGTGTTTTCTTTGCAGCCTTATTTTGAGATGAAAATCTAAGTTCTAAGGTACGCCTACCATAAATTTTAGGATCATAAATATCATGGTGCCCATCGGTGAAACCTGGGGTTTTAAGCAATTCTACATAATGTATTTTTTTATCGGACATTGCTCTAGTGGTACTGGTGGTAGACATGCTTATACAAATGTGAAGTTGTGAAATTTGAATTCCCTAATAAGTAATACCTATTAGTCCTCCTTAATTTTAATGAATTCTTGAGTCTCTAAAGTCTAAACCCAAACTTCAAACTTTGACAAAATAAGATTTTAAGAAATGCCAAATGATGAAACGTAGCCGCAGGAATTCTTTCACTTACCCAGATTCTGAGTCTCGACTCTTGAAAACTAGAATGGCGTTGTTGGAAGTGCAAATGTGGAATCCAAAATAGGGTGGTGCACTGCAATGAGCAATTTGAAGAGTGAAGACTTTAAAAATCACTGTACAATTTCAAAGTGCAAAGTGTTTTAAATAAATTTTTTCTCATAATTGGAATGTTAAAACTTAAAGTGAATGACTATGACATGTCTTAGGAGTTAGGTCTACAAGACTACAAGTTGTAAATTCTTAACCGTTGATCTTTCTAAATCTAACAGTTATAGGGTGATTCTGGAGGTTTAAGTTGGGAAGCCCATCGCTCTGTGCATTTCATTACAGAATGCAACTACAACCATACATCAAATGTTCATTCAACGGTTGAAACTTGAGTAATTTTTGATATTAACTTTTAAAATAAATATTAATCACTTGATAGTTGACACTTAGTAGTACAAAGTGCTTTAAATGCTTCGTTTCTCAAAATTGGAACATTAAAGTGAATGACACGTCTTAGGTCTACAAGTTATAAATTCTTAATCTTAACCATTGATCTTTCTAAATCTAACGGTTATAGGGTGATTCCAGATGTTTAAGTTGGCAAGCCCCTCGCTCTGTGCATTTCATTACGGAATGCAACTACAACCATACATCAAATGTTCATCCAATGGTTGAAACTTGAGTAATTTATGATATTAACTTTAAAAATAAACATTAATCACTTGACAGTTGACACTTAGCAGTACAAAGTGCTTTAAATGCTTTGTTTCTCGAAATTGGAACATTAAAGTGAATGACACGTCTTAGGTCTACAAGTTACAAATTCTTAATCTTAACCGTTGATCTTTCTAAATCCAATGATTATAGGGTGATTTTGGAGGTTTAAGTTGGAAAGCCCATCGCTTTGTGCATTTCATTACAGAATGCAACTACAACCATACATCAAATGTTCATCCAACGGTTGAAACTTGAGTAATTTATGATATTAACTTTAAAAAATAAACATGACACATGTGTTTTAAAGTTGTTTTAACTTTTGCGTGCTAGGATTGGCATCAAAGCGAAGGGGACGGTAACTTAACGTTGCAAAGGTCTTATTATAGCCTACATATTACATAATGCAAATCATAGAAATTTGTGTGAAAAGATCCATATTATAGCCTACATAATTACAAATTTACATTGCATCCATAAACAGATTTGAAATCCCGTACGCGTATTCCTTCCCCCATTCATAACAAAAATCAATACCATAGGCATCAGCCTAACAATGCTTTATCAGTGGAATCCCCATCACAGCCCTACCGATGGCGTGAAGGTGAAGACTCATAACTAATAAGGTGTGCTCCTCGATATATCGATAGAGTCAAAAAAAGTAAGCACATCATTGTAACACATAAACATCAGTGGAATGAATGATTGCATTCCCCCAATGGCCCGATATAACCATGAATTATCAAGTGCATATTGCATAAAGTATATTACTTAATTTCTCAAAATAAAAAAACTGATTTGAATATATTAAATTATTAATAGACACTAAAGTTTCAAACTCATAAAACAACTCTTTACTCTTAAGCGTAAATGAATAACGAAGATTCAAGAATAACACAACACAACCATTTATTTTATTGCAACTGAATTTCAATGTCACATTATTACATATCTTTTTATAGACGAGTAGCACTATAGCTCTTGTTTTGTATAAATAACATATGTCAGTGTGTCACTTTAGTACTTTACATAGACAAAATTTAATAATTTATTCCAAGTCGTTGCTCGTTACAATGGATTACAAATTGATTCCAATTTCCAAGCTTCTGTTGCTGAAAACTTACTACAAATGTAACTCTAAAAATAAATGCTTGATTTCAAGATTCTATTGGCGACAACATAATACAAATTTGGCTCTGAAAATAAATTCATGATTATAAGCTTCTGTCAATGGATTTTCCAACCATGTTGGGGAAAGGGGGTTCTAATCAATCTTGGGGAAATGGGAGCCGTGAAGATACAAAATGTACTTATCCCCTTTGAGAACCAAAGTCATACAAAAGATGTAACACAAATGTCTCTTTGCAAATAAATGCATGGGGCTTGCCTGGCCAACCATGCTCAGGAAATGGGAGTTGTTAGAATACAAGAGGAGAAGCAAATCTGCTCCCATCTTTTGCACGCAGCTTCCATGCTCTGGTATAGCACTTAACTCCATCAGAGCTCCTCATCCTGGTTCAAAACCTATCTGAGAAGTCAAGTTAACCAAATCAACTTCTTTCCAATTCCACCCATTCTGAACTTGAAGGAAATTTGTCTTTTACTGATTACTCTGTAACTACATAACTTTAGGTAGGAGAATTTATAGTATCCCCAATACTACATCATCTTCTTCATGAATCCTTATTAACCCTAGAAAATAAAAACCCTTATGGCACTATCCACTATTCACTAAATTACTATCCCTATTTATGGGCCACCAGTGCCGCTACCAGCCTATATAATTAAAATGTTTAATTTGATTGACGTTTGGCTACATGCCAACTGTACCTCAAGCTAACAAGCTATCAAAATCACTGATTCACCAGTGCCACTCAAAGTTCAAACGATATGAAATCATTAAAAATCTTGTTTCATTAAAGCTATGAGTTGTCCAAGTAATTGCTTCGGATGTTCATATCATGATAATATGGCATTAATCGCCACCACTGCCTGCACTAGCAGTACGACAACCACACTTTCTTCAAAAAGATTGAGAATTCCAATTAAATGAAATGTACAATGTCGAGGCATTGAAAAGACAGAATGAGTGATGAGCGATGAACCTTGATCTCGCCACATGTCCGCATCTAACGGTTATAGTTTTATTCTGGAGTTTTCAATTCACAATTCTAATGCTTCAGAGATTTACTTCCGGAATTCAACTCTTTTTGGTGTTTGAAAGCATTTGAGAAGACATCCCTTAATGGCACCTTACAATTCATTAAATGAGTTGACACTTCGAAAGTTGTACATCTCGCCGAGGTCACCCAATCGCTGAGAAACAAAACTTTATAACCATTTTTATGGTAATAAAATCTCAACCATTGATTTCTAGAAATCTAACAGTTCTAGTGTTATTCCGGAGGTTTCAAATCGTAAGTCTAGTGCTTTAGAGATTTACTTCCGAAATGCAACTACAGTCGTCCATCGAACATTCATCAAACGCCCCTTATGATTTTTCATTGGCATATCTATTCATTTCGCCACTAGATTTTCTTATTATTTTGAGATTCTTTTTGATTTGCCAATGAAAATATATTTTTTGCTTTGTAAAAAGGTTTTAATCGCCAATGGAAAAAAAATTCTGGTTTGAAAAATGGTTTTAATCGCCAATGAAAAATATTTTATTCGATTTTTATAAAAAAAAATTGCCAAGATTTTCCACGAACTTCCAAGGATTATAAAAGATTCGCCAATTGGGATTTTTTTTCCGAAAAACAAAAAAATGCCAATAAAATAATATTTTCATCGGAAGTATACTGATTTTACACCTATGGGGTTTCTTAAAGTTTTCCCTGGGGGACATGACAAATTCGACAAGCTCTGGCTTGGCCCCTTTCAGATTTTAAATATTTTAGGAGATAATTCCTTTCACCTCAAGACACTCATCGAAGAGGATGTCACATTGTCTATCAATGGACGACATCTCAAGCATTATTTCCTTGCTTAAGCTTTTCAAGCTTGTCTTTTGTATATAGTTGTATATAGGTTAGCTTAGGCTATTTTTCTTTTCTACGTCACTTTCGCCTCGCTATTTCCTGCTTTCTCAGCTCTCATTTTTGTTGAGGGTGTTCCTTTGTTCTTGATGTGGTGGTCTTGCTTGACCTATCAGATGGCCTACTATGTTGTTCACTCCTATTTGTTCTCTAGATAAGATTTCATTCGTAACTATTGATTTATGACCGCTCTCCTAAAGCGGTTTTCCCCATTTTAACTTTAACTTGACCTAGGGCAGAACCCTTCTTTGAATCTTCTCACACTTACCTCAGATTGCGTACAGAAAACACACTTTAAATGTTTTTGATGGACTATGCAATAGCTATTATGTGGTTTTAGCAAGTGAAAAAATTGAAGTCTGCTCTAGTGACCACTGTGATTCTAAACCGATAGTAAGCTTCAATGCTTACACAGTTGAGCAAGAAGAAAAGAGTACTCGAAAGAAAATATTCAAGAAAAGAAAAGAAAAGAAAGTGTTAAAACAAACAATTGTGTGGGTGTGCGAACAACTCTATCAAGGCTATGGATGCCTAGCTGGAAATAGAGCAATGTTTGTTGATTCATAGCGATAACTCCATTGGAGCTATGGATGCATGAATGGCAATGGAGTAATGTCCAGGATACTTTTGGGGCTAGACAACTTACGTAGCTTGCCTTGACTGATTAATGTCTATTCGTTATGGTTTCTAAAGAAAGGGAATGAACTCACTATGCACACACTTATAAGATATCCCCATCACTTGATTCAACTAAGGATCCCGTCCTCCTTCGAGTTCCTAGTTCACTTAGGGAAACTGCCTTTTGGTCTATGAAACTAGAGATTTTGGGTTCTTAATGAATCTTTACCCTTAGAACGCTCAGGAGAATTCCTCAACCGAGTCACCATTTTTTGTGCCTATAGCACACATACCCCATTCAGAACGACAACCCACTCTCTCCTTTTGCCTTCACCAGGTCACTTTTTACCTTCGCCTCATTTTGCATGCCCCTAATTTTGAGCTTAAAGTTGTCAGAAGTCTTAAAGTCATTATTCTTCAATTGACCAAAATTCACTACCCTGAAATTCTCCAAGTCTTTGGCTTTTGTAGGGTTTCCCTTGGTCTTTTGCTTCGGTGTCCTCCAGCTTCGGCTGGTCCATCCTTGTGGGCTTCCCTTTGCACGTTGTTGTTACCTTTTCACCATTCAAACTATGACAAATTATGGACATTCGTCCACATGGTGGATCCCACAATCTTCCCAGTCGTCATCTCTCTGTCACTCATCAATGGCAAAGCCTAGAGTTCCCTTCACATTACGGGCTCTGCTTTTCCTGTCACCAACCCGTCAAACTTCACACCCGGCGACCCCACTGGTCACCATACTCACATTTAAAGTGGGAAATTAATGAGCTTTTTCCTATAAATAAGGACTTTGACCTGTCATTTTCACCAACCAAATTTGAAATTTTTCAAAGTGAAATAGTCATCACAGCTCGCATACCCACATCACCTCCTAACAGATCTAAAGCATAATCTTCACTAAAATTCTCGTGCCCTTCCAGATATGCCTATCGCCAATCACTTAGAGTGTGTCTTTTATGGAATAAGTTTTTTAAAGTTAATCATGAAATCTTGAGTGAAAATCTTAACTCCTTCTAGCGGTCGTTTAAACCGTTAGTTCTACACCCAAAATCATTTAAAACTTGATTAAAACTCTCAACTGGAGCCCTTTTTAAGACAATGTGGAACTTCACTTTTCTGACATTATTCCTCATAGAGCGTTGATCCCCTTGTGACCCACAACATCCTTATCGCTTCCTCAATCAAAACTCAAATGGTTAAATTCCAAATGTAAAACCTAAGTCTCAAACCCTTGTGGGTCTGCCTTTGTGGACCACTAAACGTGGGCGATTGTCTCCTCACCGTCACCTTGCTTAAAGTCCAAGGCCTCTAAACGCTTCACAAAAAATCTAAACTTCAAACCCTTGTGGGTCCGCCTTTGTGGCCCGCCACATGCGGGCAACCCCCATCTCATGGTCGTTCTCTAATGGCTTCCCTTTGCCAGCATCCCGCATCACGGGCCCCGCCTAGGTTGCCATCGCTAAAGCGAAAATGCGACTAAATCTCAATTCTCCCATGTAGGTCATCTTGCATAAGCCACCACCCATGGCTTGTCGTTCCATGAAGGCCTTCCTTTAAAATTCCAATCCAAAGCTCCTCCCCACATTACAGATCTCGTTGTGTTGCCGGCCATTCACTGTTTACACGAGAAAATCCTTAGCCAACTCTTTCTTGTAGGTCGTTTCTTGTAGACCTCCATCTGCTCTTCATCATCACTTTAATATCGTTCACTAATGGAGGTGCCATCCTTTTTTCCCACAACCCGAAACCCACGTCTTCCTTAGCCATCCAAACTTATCTGAGGAAAATTGACTAAGTAAAATGTTAGGCGGACCTGTCTTTGTGGACCGTTGTATGCGGACCGTCACCTCATCATTGTCACTCCCAACAGCCATCACATGACGGTCATCCGCCAGTTCCTACCCACATGTCTCAAACTGACCAAAGCCAAAGGGAGTTAGCTCGCACCATCTTTGGACTTTGTGTCACCCACACTGCAGATTTCCCCTTTATAGGCCATCATGCCCTAGTCATCATTTCTCAATGGTGGAGCCCTAAACATCTAGGAAGCTTCCTGACCCTGCACTCCTTAAGCCCGCATAACCAAGATGAAAATCAAGTGCCTCCAAAGACTTTATAACTGACTCCCACACATGCCAAGTGTCTCCCTAAGGATTTTGACCGCCGTATCCCTAGTGCGGAACTTTGGCTACGAGCGGTTGTCTATGTGTCGTCATGACCCCGACATCGTTCTGCTCAAGATTGCTCCTAATGGCTCCCAGCTGAGGGAAACCCACATCCCTAAGCCTGCATTCATGTATTTTATCCGATCAAGCTTTTAATGATGAATGTTGATGAATTTTATGATCTCCTAGTGATGAATTGTTGATCTAACCCTCATTTTGTAGGATTTGACTAACGCTTCCTTGATTTTTAATGAATTCACTTATTGCATCTTTTATGCAGAATTTATGGAATCTATTGCGGGTCCATTAGGGAAGTATGTCGAGAAAGAGAAAGGAAATAATCCTACAAAAGCACCAAGGGGGAAAGAGGAGAAGGATTAGATGAAATACCAATTCCATGGTGTGGAGTACACCTCCAAGCTCACTTCCACTTGGGACATTGTATTAGACACCAACCTTGGGAATGTAGATATTGATAAATTTAGACAAACAGTGATGGTTAACCCTAGAACTGAGAACTCATAGAAAATTAGAAAGAGTGGTCTCGCTAAGGTGGTTGAATTCCCTCATGTGCTTGTGGCTCCAGAATTAGTGATGGTATGCAAGGAATGCTACCATAGCAGTAGAAAAATCATTGATCATGATGATAGAGTGTTGGTAGATTTATCTACCAGATCTATAGGCCAAAAATTCCATATTCCCACATTTTAAAAGATGGAAGAAACTAAGAAAGAATACACCGAGAATATGTGGAAAGCAGACCCTCTAGGATGCAAGAAATTGATCAACCAACATTGGTTGAAGGAAAAGATGGGTAGTGTTGCTAAGGTGCCGCAAGAGATGTTTAGGAGTGACTTCCACGAGGAGTACCATAACTTGGTTACTCTACTAAGTAGGGTAATGGGCCTCCCTACTGCTGCCTTTTTTTAGGAATGGATGTTCTACTTCATCGAGGAGATCATCTATGGTACAATAAAGTTCCATTGGGTGAAGATCATCAGTGCTAACATACACAACCAACTTATGGTTGTAAAGAAAATATCCCAGTTTTACATGACCTCCTACTTGGTGTATCTACCAGCAAAGCCATTCCCATACAAGTTCCTCTCTCTTGCAAATAATCTGGATCCAAGGAGAGAGCTCAATGTCTACAACCGCTACCCTCGGCTATAATATAGAAAATTCAAGAAAGAATATCATAGGGTAAATGATGCCTTCATTGGGCATATCATCAGACTCCTTCGAGGATACTTTGAGAGAAGAGTATTGCACAGTTCTAGAGCTTTCATTCGGCAGTTTGGGTATCTATTTATACAATTCCCAAAGTTTACATACATTAGAACAAATGGGTTCTTCGAGAGGCCTTACAAGCTTCTGATCTATCCTAACGACTAGATGATCTTGTTGGAGATCTCCAAACAATTGCAAAATGCCCACGCCCTACCAAGTGACAAACACAGAGCGGGGATCCCATATCCCCTAACCTTCAGGCAAGGAATGTATGCTTGTCTCACTGCCTAGTGCACAAAATATTCAAAGAAGGAGATAGTGGAATGTAATTTGGACCTCCACACAGCCCAAGAAAGAATGAACCCATATTCGAAACTAAAGAAACAAGTTGAAAAATAGTATGCTCATCAGCCACATGTCAAATATTTCTGGACCAATTGCCAAGATGACAAGGAGGTGCAAATGAGGCACTACATGTAGATGATAGCCCAATTTTTGAAGTCGATAAATCTGTTTCTGGTGCCCGATCAAATTGTAGAGGAAGATGACACCATTGTTGATAAGAGGTTTGATTTTGTGACCAACTTGTCGTGGTTGTTGATATATTGGGATGAAGAAGATGTCAATGACATCAACATAGTAACACGACCAGTTGAAAACAAAACTAGGCAGTGGGTAGATGCCCAAATTGCTCAGCTTAAAGTGCAAGGTGTTGTATTGACATATAGCAAGCTCGAGGATGAGCTCAAGAGGAAAATTGGCAGTGGAGCAGCTACTACCCCAACCGAGAAAGCACTCAGATCCCCTCCAGAAACATGATCAAACAAAAGGAAGGATTCACACGAGTGCCATCCCAAGCACATGGTGTATACACGAAAGGTTACAGAGGGAGAATCCTCAAATAAAGCAGAGAAAATAGGGGTATTTTTGATTGAGATGCCTACAATGATGGAGGATTCCCAATATGAAGGAGAGGAAGAAACCGAGTGGCCATGATCACCACCTGCCACCTCCGCTCCCACTACTATTGTTGTCGTTGCCACTCCTCCACCTCCTTCCTCTCAATACCTCTTTGTTTCATCTCTGCCCACCATGGACATCTTGGTCCACCTCACTTCCACCTCACCAACGGCTCCAATAGTGGTACTAGTCTCCTCCTCGGCCATGAAATCCCCAACATTGTCCTCCTTACTACCTCCTCTGCTACCCATTCTCTCTACCCTAATTCCTGTAGTAGTCACTAATACTATGCCTCTTCTCACTCTACCAGATGCTTTTGTAAAGTATATGCAAGGTATACCTACTGATATTTTTGGGGTAATAATGAATCCTACTATTCAGGCATTGATGACCCAAATTACTGTTGGCTTGCCCATTCCTCTGCCACCTATAGAGCCACCAAAGATATAGGCCACCATGAAAATATTTGAAGAAATGGAGAAACACCAAAGGGACGTTTCCAAATGAATAGTTGAAGATCCCAAGGACCCTTTTAAAGATGATTACTTTGAACACCTAGAGGGCGGGTTAAGTATAAACTTGGATAAGGTGGCATCTAATGAAGAAAAGTCACAATCTTCAGAGGAAGATACTAAGGCTCTCAATACAAAGTACATAATAGAAACCTCAGATTAGGAATTAGAAGAGGATTTGTCCCAATAGCTCAAAGATATAGGTGAAGAGGCCAACCCGGAAGGGAAGCCCTCTGAAGTGAAGATTGACACAAATTTCAACGTGGAGATACTCGAAGAGCCTCCACTAATTCGCCAAGATAAGGGCCCCATCCAAGAAGAAGAAGTGCCTCCTGAAAATGAAGAAGGAGAGAATGAAGTAGAAAAGGAAGAGGATAAAGTAGAAGATGCACCAAGGAAGATCCCTGAGCCTGAACACCACGTTGAGATCGAGAGAGAGGAAGGGGAGGTACCTTAGAAGAATGATATCACTGAGGAAAACATAGTCTCCACTAAGTTGGACAAGAAAAAGGCTATAAATATTGAGGACTCTAATGAAGAATAAAGATAAGATCAAGAAGCCTTGGGCCACGAAGAGAAACAACCTCAACATGAACAAAAAAAGGAAGGTAATCATGAATCACCAAAAGGGGAAGCCCAGGTGCCTAATTAGCTAGAAAGACGGCTGCAAAATAAATCCCCTACAGTCATTTATCTAGAGGCTCGACTCGAGGAAATACTGGCAAGAGCGCAGACAAACACAAGAAAAGAAATGAAGCCAAGAGTTTGTTCGCACATCACAATTGATGCCTCTGAGTCAAGAATGATACAGATTTCCATTCCTGCGATGGACAAGGAGGCTGGAGCTAGTTACAATATCTCAACCATCAACTTGGGTCCAGAAACCATAGAACAAAAGATTGATGAGTTCCAAGGATCTATGGCAACGATCATGCAACAAATGAACAAGGATCAGTCCTCCAAGGAGGAACTAAAGGCATAGGTGGTGGATCTCACTACCTATATTCAACTATGGACATCCTTGGAAGAAGAGACTTCGACAACATCATTTGTGCCCCCTCTTCTCTCCTAAGAAGAGTTCAATACAATGGAGAAAATGAAGAATTGGACCAAGGCCACCGCAGATTGGTTCCAACAGGTGATCTACAATGGCGATATGGGCATCTGCCACTCTTCTTGAAAATTCAATAGGTTTTGATATTTTCAAAAGCAGCTAGAGGCCACTAAGAAGACATGCCACCAATTCACTAAGTGGAATAGGATCACATATCCTAAGCTTGAGGCCATTCTTAAGATGCTTGAAAAGACATGGGAAAAGGAATTGGAGCTCATCAAGGATGACCACTGACTGGTAGAGACTTGGAAAATGGGCTTGGATCATAGAAAGGAAGTCCTGGAAGAGGTATTGCATGAAGTCGAGCTTGACCTTGAATGGGTTGTAGAGCACCAGACTGACAATGAAGACTATCTCAAGATGATGACAGATTATGACATGCCTGCCATTCTTTTGAAAGAAGATGGAGCAAGGGGCTGCAAATGTGTTAACGTCAAATTTTATGGACTTCACTGCAACGGCATTCACCAAGTCCGAGCAAGTAATTAAGCCCATGCCCAAGTGTACCAAGCATTGGGAGCATATCATGGGAAGATTTAAAAGGGTGACCTTTCATATCCTCCAATCTGATATCATGGAATGGGATGAGCTCTAGACTCTAATTTGAAAATTTTTGGAATATGCCACTCTTTAGAATAATACAAGGAAGACAATGATAGATGAGTTTTTGATAGTATAGTTGGATAAAGAAGGTAGTCACTATAGGACAAGATTGCTACATTATCAGAGCCACTAGAGGATAAAATAGAGAAAAGACAAAGTGTATTTTATAATGTTATATTTAGGGGGTATATGAAACCCTAATATAAAATGAATCTTGGCCACACAATGAAAGTAAATCTTGGCCATTCATTTCACTTTTGGAAAACTATAAATAGGGGTCTCCTCTCATTTTCAAGGAGAGAATTGAGTTGTTTTGTAAAGACATGTTGCAGAAATTTAATGAGAATTACATTGATTTGGTGGATT
This sequence comes from Sequoiadendron giganteum, assembly GCA_007115665.2. Lineage (NCBI taxonomy): Eukaryota > Viridiplantae > Streptophyta > Pinopsida > Cupressales > Cupressaceae > Sequoiadendron > Sequoiadendron giganteum. The sequence continues at coordinate 732,617,123 of CM021102.1, forward strand.
CTTGTGTTTCTTCACATGTGTGCATGATTCTTCTTCTTAAAGTTATATTTTAGTTTTTTTGTTCTAAGTTTTAATTTTCTTTTAGTAGTTTAGTTCATGTTGCACATTGAAACTAAAGAATGTTATAGTGTTGATGCCTTTCATGTTCATGTTTTTTGTTGTTTGTTGACAATGAACAATAGTGTAAAGTTAGTCTGAATATTAATTCATTATTGCACCTAAAACTCATCTAGTATTCATGCTTCATGGTGAATGGATAGCTGAAAATCTACAGACCATGGAAGATAGCACTAGTTTCATGAGACTGTTAGTTATTTTGGTTAAGTGGAACTCATTTTTGGGAAGGTTGTCCATTGTAGCATCCTCCATTATCACTGTTCATCCTTAGTTGTAGGTCTAGGAACCTTTCTATCCATTTTCCATTTTGACTTTTCTTTGAAATAGAAATTAAGGTAAAGTTCTCACATCATTGTAAAGCCAAATTTGATGTTAAACATGGAGTTTTAGACTATTGTTTTGAACCTGCGGTAATTACACTTCATTTCTAGAATTATATGAAACTCCATTCGAAGATCCAATTCCTTCCAAACTTAGTGAACCATAAATGCCCTTTGTGATTACCAGAAAATCACATCAATCAACTGAGTTGCTTTTGCAAGTCATGACCTAACACCCAACAGACCTTGGGGTGATTTCTCCAACTTAGTTGTTGAAATTACCTTTCAAGAGAGGCATTGCACTTGTGTAGTGTCTATGTTGAGAAGGTGCAAAAATACCCATCAACAAATATTTTGAATTATATTTCACCACCTTTCTTATTCATAGACTAGCTTGAATGTCCCAAGGTTCATCTTCACATTATAGGGGCTAAAATTATTAATCTCCAAAATTATGTCGACTCATACAAGCACATGTACGAAAACATTTCGAATGGAAATTCATGTAATAGGTTCAATAATGAGTTTGTTATACTCAAGGGGTCATTAGATGTCTTGAAGGGAATGTATAGTAATATTTGTAAGCTTGTTTTAATTATAATCAATACTCAAATCCTAGTTAAGAAAGTCGATAACACTATATCTATTGGACCAACGTATGAAGTAAGTATAATGATAATATTACTAATAAAATTATTGATCTTCTAACTTCCTTTGCCTTATGGTGCAACCCCATATTCTTATGATTGTTTTCTTAATACACTAAATAGTCTATTCATACTAACCATTCAATCTAATCCTAAGTTAGTGGCCACTAGTAAGATTTCAAGAGATGTTACATAGGATTTATCACCTAACTCGGTCTCAACCACATTGTCAAATTAACAATAGTTGTATTCCATTTAAACTTCAATAATATTGTGATTCAATATAGATCTAATATTCTTCATTTGTTCATATAGTAATTCCCATATCAAGGTTATTATATCTAAGAGGTTGTGGTCATGTAAGGCATTTACCATGGTATCAACAAATTATCAAAAGCACCAAGTTTCAACATTAAATATATGCTTAATGAAGTGTGGTGGTAGGGACACTAAATGAAGTGACCCTAACGATATTATGCAACAAAGAGCCAAGGCTCATATTAATTATATTTGATTCCTTGTTCATATTATAAGGTTATCTTGTAGCTAAAGATTTGATCTAGAACCCATTTCCATCTTATTTCCTATAGAGTTTGAATATGAAATTATTCAAATAATTAACCCTTAATTATAGTAAGTTGTTAATTAATAATTTATTTCCAAAATATCCTACAAGTTCCTCTTCATGACAAAAGGGTTAGGTTGAATAATTAATGCTAAATTCTCTTTGTTCGCACAAATCATATTTATCATAGGACCAAGATACTATGCCACAAGGGATACATAAATATGAAGTTACATTGTTGTAATCTCAATCACCACATCCAAAAGCTATATTATCATGCAATCCATGTAAGGTTTTATTTAGGATAACTCCCAACAATGAAAATAAAAATAAACCCTTACCCTTTCTAACATCATAATAACACATTTTCACCTTTCCTAATAGCCTCATTATTGGCTAAGCACCATTTTAATGAAGTGTGAATGCAAAGGAATCAATTAAATGTATATAACAACTATATCTCTTGTCCTCGATTTCTTCTCTACATATAGTATGTTTGTTATGTTTTGATTAGAACCCACTTTGTCTCAAATTGTTCATGACACTAAATAAATTTGATTTGGGTATATATTTTTTTCATAGGATTCTAAGTCAACAAATTTCTACCCTACACTAAGGGTAACAAAGAATTCAAGATTTGAACATCAGATATAGAAACCACTTTTTGATACACTTTTAAGACCCTGTGAGCAAATAATAGATACAAATTTCCAATTCAGTTATGGGTGCTGCCACAATAATGGGTTACACTTTTTGGGACATCCTGATTTTTGCCTGAAAAAACATATTTTTGGAAAATATAATGATTTAAGCCTTTAAAGGTTCCATTTAAAGGATTTTAATTAAAGAGGGTTTGATCAAACCCCATTAGATCAAACCCCCTTGGATAAAACCCTATTAGTTTTAAACCATACCTATAATGGAGTCTCCTCTACACCTATCAAAATGTTGATAAAAAACCACTTTTGATTTTACCTTTTGGGGGATCAAACAAAGTCATTCAAAATTTATATTTTGAAAGAATGAAACCCTTATTATAAGCTTCCCAAAAAGTATGATTTTAAATATATTTAATTTGATTATTATATTTTTTTTATTTCTTGTGAATGTATGATTTTCAACGAACATCAAGGTTTTTGTTTCACAAATACGAAAAAATAGAAAAATAAAGAAAAAAATTCTAAAAAATATATGTGCACTAGGTATTTATGTCCTTATTCCAACAAAAAAAGAATAAGTTAATTCAAATTCATACAAAAAAAGTTATGTGGGTCGAAGTACACCTTTGTACAACTTATAATTGCTCTAACTTGTAAAATTAATTAAAAAAATAATATGCAACAAAAAATTATGAAAAAATATCCATGCACTAGATATTGGGGTGAAAAATCTATATTTCAAAAACTAGAATTGTATCCTTTCTATAAAAAAAGTTATGTAGGCTAAAATAAACATCACTTTTTTAAAATGTTGTTGTGTAGAAAAAATAAGTTATTAAAAATTACATAAAAGGATTCACAATTTATTTTTAATTTTTTAAAAAAATATATAATTACAATCGACACACAAAATCTCACAAATCACTAGTTTCCTTCATCTTAAAAATCTTAATGGTTTAGCTACTATAGGTGTAAGAAAGTGAAGATTTGGTGAAAAATGCTGATTAAAATGTCAAGTTTGACCAAAAAGTGTAACCCATTATTGTGGGATCACCCTTATATACCGTCCATAGATCTAGGATGAATAAGAAAATGCATTAGGTCATTGTGGAATTAGTTCAGCTATATGGTTGGAAAAAGAACATTCAAGCTCACACTATCTCATGATGTTTTAGGACTGAGTACCAAAGGAATTTCAGATTTAGTAAAATACGTATGGCAAAAAGGAATGTATGAAGGATGTTGCGATCATTTGTCCTTGATGAAATTTGTCTTGCCTTGGACAACTGTATATGTTACGTGGTTTGCATTTTGGCAGTTTTTGAAAGGCTCTTTGACTTTTTCCAAGGCTTGTGATGTTGTCGGTTGCACTCATTTATGTTGTTCACGGACTTAAAGACACTATCATTATTTGTTAAGTTTGTTACTCGACTTAGCATGCAGTGGATTTCTATCATTATGTTATTTGGATTAAAAATTTCATTTGTAAAGAAATTAGGGTAACACTATGTCATGTGTTTATCTTTTTGACACACAGTCGAACACTAGCCGCACTGCTGTAAGGAAATCTTGTTCGGTTGTATTGCTCCTTCAATTACAGGTATTGGGAGTTTGTTTGCTGTGATGGACATCTCACAATCGGAAAAGTGGATGAGGTATTTTGTTGGAAATTTTTTTTATTATTTGGTGTTTGGTGACTGGCCGCCATGACAGGTATTCCGCTCCTTTTCAGTTCTTGCAACTAGTTTCTTTCTTCTCAGTTAGTTGTTATGAGCAGTTGAAAGTTATGTTATCTTGTTTTTTGGTTTAATTCAGGTTGTAGAAAAATCTCTGATTTTTTGTTGTTCATATTTGTTAAAGTTGTTGTCTCCATATTTGTGAGAGTATGTTTTGAAGAGCAAAAGAAAAGTAAACAAAAACAAATATTATTTATCCTTGTTGGGTAAACGATTTTGTTTGTTAAGGAATTTGTTGAAGGCTGTTTACATTACAAATTCTGATTAATGGTTATGGGTTTCTTGATATAACTATTTTTTTTGTTATCTTCAAAAAGAGCAACATCAAGTCTTATAAAAACTAGAGTTGTAAAAGAAAGTGGTATGAATTTTTGAAAAAGAGGAGAATAAAATTCTGTTGGGAGTTTTGTAAAATTCAAAGACAAAGAAAATGAAAAGCTGAAGGTGTAAACTCTGGTTTCTATAATAGAGATTCGATTTGGGTGTAGTTTTTTTGTGAAGAACAACTTGAGGTCATATAATCCACATGACATGAATTGATTTGTGCAGTGAAGTTTTTAGAATTGCACATTCAGTGCGGTTATAAGACTCTTACTTTACAAGTGAACTCTTCATGTAAGAGATTTGGAAAAAGGAGTTGGTACTCCTATTGAAGTAGGTGCTTCAAATTGTTACAGTGACTGAGTTGGTGCTCAGAACGATATTGTAAACAAAATTTTTGAGATTAAGCCTGCAAGGCATTTAGGAGTGGTTTTTCTACCCCTAGAGGGTTTTCCACTCGACATCTCTTTGTGTCTCTATCATTTCATGTGCATATGTTTACCTTCTGTGATCCTTGCTTAAACTGTTGTTTTTAGGTTCTTAAATTGCTTTGATATATATATTTTTCCAGTTCAATAATCTTCAGCACTATTTGTTCAATTGTTTCCTTCATGCTGAAAGTATAGTTGTGTTTACTTCTGGAAATAAAGACATTTATCTTGTATGCTTGTTTATTTCTCACTTGAAAAAAAAAAATGATGTTGTGATGTTATTCATTTGTGTAGCCTCAATTGTCACAGTATACTTCATGTGGTGATGTTTTTGATTTGTTCAAAAAGAAATTATTTACAACCCTGATTAACCCCCCTCTTAGTGTTGTTCCACTTCCAACAAGTGGTATCAGAGCATAGGGTCCTTTGTTAGGTTTTTCAACCTAGGATTGTTTCTGGTCTTTGAAGTTTTTTTTAAAGATGTCCCAAGCTCATGAAGGTACTTCTATGACAAGAGCTCTATTATTTGATGGAACGGATTATGTATTCTGGAAGATCAAAAATGGAAACATATCTGACTTCTATAGATCTTGATGAATGGAGTATACTATTAGCTGGATACATTATACCAACTTCTCTTCCCACATCTTCTAATGAGAAAAAAAATTATGAAACCAATGCTAGAGCAAAACATGCTCTCTTGTGTGCCTTGACTAAAGATGTTTTTATCAAGGTTATGCATTGTAGTTCTGCTAAGGAAATTTGGGTTAAACTGGAAACTATTTATCAGGGAAATGAAAAAGTAAAATAGTCAAAAGTCCTCACACTCAAACATTAGTTTGAAGAAATTAAAATGAAGGATGATGAAAGAATAGCCAATTATTTCTTAAGAGTTGATGAAATTGTTAATGCTATGAAAGGGTTAGGAGAAGAGGTAAAGGAGTTTGATGTTGTCACTAAGGTTATCAGAACTTTACCAAATAAGTTTGAAGCTAAAATTGCTACTCTTGAAGAAAAGAAGCATTTTGACCAGCTCACTCTAGATAGTTTAAAAGGTACTTTAACTACCTATGAAATGAGAATTAACAAAAATACTTCTACTGGTAAAGAAACTGCCTTTAAGGCAGAAAAGAAAACTTTATCAGATGATAGTGATTCTGATTTGTCTGATTCCAAAGAAGCTCTTCTTGTTAAGAAACTGAAAAAGAAGTATAAAGGTAAGATGCCTTTTAAATGTTTTACTTGTGGAAAACCTAGACATTTTGCTGCGAAATGTCCTTATGCTGATCAATCTTATGAAGATGAAAAACCAGAAAGACATTTTAAGAAAAAGAATTACTATCCTAGAAAGAAGTTTAACTTTCAACTGAAGAAAAGTCTTTTTTCAAAAGAAGATTCAGATTTTGAGTCTGATGGGTCACTTGATGATGAAGACTTGACTTTGTTTATGGCTAAAGTTGAAACTCAAAAGGTCTCAAACAGGGAATTAGAGGAAACACCAAATAAAGAATCTGAAAAACTGTCTGAAGTAGAAAACTGTGAAATTGAATTACTTTGTGCTCTTAAAGAGATAAAAAGGTTAACGAAACTTATTGTTTCTCAAGACCATAATTCAGTTAGAGACCTTAGTTCAGATAGTTTGGTCACTGGTTTAAAAATTGAGGTTGATGATTCAAAACAATTGGTGAATACTCTTCAGTCTATTCTTATTGATAAAGATAAAGAGATTCAAACTCTTGAACAGTAAGTTGTTAATCTAAAAAAATAAGTGGAAGGTTATGAAAGTACTATTCACTTGAATGAGATACCTGGAAAACAAAAACAGCACAAAGATATGACTGGTATTGGATTCAATTCTGGTGAATGTTCAAAGCCTTTACATCAGAACTTCAAGGCAGCTGAGAAGAAGCAGTCATTTGAGCATCAACGAACCAATTTCAAGTTTAATGCTTTCTTTCATGGTTATTGTTTCTTTTGCAATAAGTTTGGACACAAAATAAGCAACTGCAAAATTATGATGTCTAGAACACCTAGATTTGGTCACAAACAGTTCTTTGGTTTTTCTAATACTGTTAGGTGTTTCACTTGCAATTATATTGGTCATACATCTAAGCAGTGCAAACAAGGTAAACATATCTCTGGCAAAGTTTGGAGACCCAAATTTTCTCAAAACATAGAACAATCAATGCTTCTCCAAACTGCTCTTCTTTCAAGAAGGAAGACTTTATGGGTTTTAGATAGTGGCTATTCTAATCACATGACAGGTGATAGAAACATGTTTATCAAGCTTGAAGATTATTTAGGAGGTTTTGTGAAATTTGGTGATAATACAGGAATTGAGATTAAAGGTAAAGGTTCTTTGCTTTTAAATGATGATACTCCTATCTATGATGTGTATTACGTTGATGGTCTTAAACAGAATCTTTTAAGTGTTAGTCAGATTTGTGACAACGGTTATAATGTTATATTCCACTCACAAGGTTGTGCTATAAAGAACAAATCAGGAAAAATAGTTGCAACTAGATTACGGACACAAGGTAATGTTTATAATCTTCTTGACTCTTCCAATCATGAATGTAGTGAAGGAATATGTCTCATGGGTCAAGTTGAAGAAAATTGGTTGTGGCATAAGCAGTTAGGACATGTTAATTTTGATAATCTGGTTAGGATCAGCAAAAACCAGAATGTTAGAGGACTGCCTATTTTACACAAACCTGAAAATATTGTTTGTAAGGAATGTTTACGAGGTAAACAAACAAAGGTTAGTTTTAAATCCAAGGAACATGCTTCAACTAAACCTTTGCAGCTTGTACACACTGATTTGTATGGTCCTACTAGAACAAGATCTATAAATGGTGAACAATATTTCATGTTGTTTGTAGATGACTATACTAGAATGGTATGGCTAACATTTCTCAAAAATAAGTCAGAAGCATTTGATAGATTTAAATTTTTTCGAAAGATGGTTGAGAAAGAAGCTGACACAAAGCTTAAATGCTTACAATCAGATAAAGGAGGTGACTTTACTTCTCAAGAATTTATAGATTATTGTGAGAAACATGGTATAAAACGTCAATATGCTGCTGCAAGAACTCCTCAACAAAATGGAGTTGTTGAGAGGAAAAACAGAACAGTAAAAGAAATGGCAAGGACAATGTTAGATGAAGCAAAACTACCAAACAAATACTGGAAAGAATTTGTTCATACAGTTGTTTATACTCTAAACAGGGTACAAATTCGAGTGAAATCTAATTTCACTCCTTATGAACTTTGGCATGGTAAATCAACTTCAGTTAAATACTTCTGAATTTTTGGTTGTAAATGTTTTTTTAAACGTGATGATAAAAACTTGGCTAGCTTTCAGTCTAGATCGGATGAAGGTATATTTCTAGGATACTCTACTCATAGTAAGGCTTACAGGTGCTACAATAAAAGGCTGAATAGAATTGTTGAATCTGTTAACGTAAAATTTGATGAAAAATTGCTTCTTAATGATGAGCCTGTGCAGGATGGTGACAAGGAACCTTTGTTAGGTCTTGACATTACTCCTAAGTCTGATGAAACAAATAATGTTCCACAGGAGGATGCTTCAAGTTCTAAGACAGTAACTTCTCCAAAGCCACCCTACAGGATTGTTTTTAAAAATCATCCTCAAGATCTGATCATTAGGGACGGTAATGCTGGGATTTTAACAAGAAGAAAAGTTAAATTTGATGAGCAAGCACAGATTGCTGAACATTTTTGTTTGATAACTGATTTTGAGCCTAAAGTTGTATTTGATGCTTTAAATGATGAGTGTTGGTTGAAATCTATGCCAGAAGAGATTAGTCAAATTGAGAAGAATAAGACTTGGGAGCTCGTCCCAAGACCTGATGATAAGAATGTTATTGGAGGCAAATGGGTGTTTCGTAACAAGTTGGATGAGTGTGGCAAAGTCATAAGGAATAAAGCATGTTTTGTGTGCAAAGGATATGCTCAACAGGAAGGTATAGACTTTGGTGAAACTTATGCACCCATTGCTCGTATTGAATCAATTAGAATTTTCTAAGCATACTCTTGTTTCAAGAATTTTAAGGTTTACCAAATGGATGTGAAAACTGCATTCTTGAATGGTTATCTTGATGAAGAGGTATATATGGAACAACCAAAAGGATTTGTTGTAAAAGACAAAATTGATCATGTTTACAGATTAAGAAAGGCTCTGTATGGTCTTAAACAAGCTCCTAGAGCTTGGTATTCCAGGTTGGATACACATTTAACAACAAATGGTTTCAAAAGAGGAGGTGTTGATAGTAATCTCTATGTTAGAGTTGAAAGTGATGATGTTCTAGTTGTTGAGATCTATGTGGATGATATAATATTTGGCTGCAACAACGATGCTTTGTCTAAGATGTTTTCGAAGATTATGGAATCTGAATTTGAAATGTCAATGTTAGGTGAACTAACATTCTTTCTTGGTCTCCAAGTTTTACAGCTTCAACAAGGAATATTTATGTCACAAACAAAATATGCCAAAGAAATATTAATAAAGTTTCAGATGAATGATTGTCATTCTATAAGCACGCCTATGGTAACTGGTTATAATTTTTCTAAAACTGATGATTCTCCAAATGTTGATCAAACAAAGTATCAGTCAATGATTGGTAGTTTACTATACTTAACTGCTTCTAGACCAGATTTAATGCATGTCGTATGTATGGTGTCTAGATTTCAATCTGCACCAAAACAGTCTCATCTCATGGTTGTAAGAAGGATATTTAAGTATATCCAGGGTACACTTGATTTTGGTTTATGGTATCCACGAAATAATGATTTTACTTTGACGACATTTACTGATGTTGATTGGGCTGGTTGTTTAGATGACAAGAAAAGCACTAGTGGTGCAGCATTTTATCTTGGTGATTGTCTTGTTGCTTGGCATAGTAAAAAGCAAGATTCAGTTTCATTATCAACAGCTGAAGTTGAATACATTGCAGCTACTTCTTGTTGTACTCGGCTTCTTTGGATGGCACAAACATTATCAGACATGGGTATTGAGGTTGCTAAACCAATTTCTATTTTTTGTGATAACACAAGTGCAATTAACTTGTCTAAAAATCCTATTATGCACTCACGAACTAAGCATATTGCCATCAAATTTCATTTTTTGAGGGAAAAGGTTTTGGCTAATGAAATAACAATGCAGTATGTTTCCACTCAAGCACAAGTGGCAGATATCTTCACAAAGCCTTTGGCTAAAGAATTCTTTGAAGGGCTTCATTCTCAGTTGGGAGTTGTCTCTCAATCATTGCTCTCTTAAGATCTATTCTTTGTTGAGGGGGAGCTTTTCAACTCTCTAAGCAGTTTCTTGCTGCTTTCCATGGTCCTTTGTCCTTCTGACAAAAAAAAGGGGGAGAAATGGTTCTTTGGTTTCAATGTGGTTTCAGTGGTTTCTGATCACTCATGATGGTTTCTAATCATGATGGTTTTTTATCATGATGGTTCTTTGGTTTCAGTGGTTTCTAATCATGATGGTTTCTAATCCTTTGTTTCTGTTGACTTCAATGATGGCTTGAGCTTTGACTTTGATCTGTTTGTTTTTTCCATCAAGGACAAAGGAGGATTTTTTTGCGATCATTTCTCCTTGATGAAATTTGTCTTGCCTTGGACAACTATATATGTTACGTGGTTTGCATTCTGGTAGTTTTTGAAAGGCTCTTTGACTTTTTCCAAGGCTTATGATGTTTTCGGTTGCACTCATTTATGTTGTTCACGGACTTGAAGACACTATCATTATTTGTTAAGTTTGTTACTTGACTTAGCATGCAGCAGATTTCTATCATTATGTTATTTGGATTAAAAAGTTCATTTGTAAAGAAATTAGGGTAACACTATGTCATGTGTTTATCTTTTTGACACACAGTCGAACACTAGCCGCACTGCTGTAAGGAAATCTTGTTCGGTTGTATTGCTCCTTCAATTACAGGTATTAGGAATTCGTTTGTTGTGATGGACATCTCACAACCAGAAAAGTGGATGAGGTATTTTGTTGGAAAAAAAATTTATTATCTGGTGTTTGGTGACTGGCCGCCATGACAGGTATTCCGCTCCTTTTCAATTCTTGCAACTAGTTTCTTTCTTCTCAGTTAGTTGTTATGAGCAGTTGAAAGTTATGTTATCTTGTTTTTTGGTTTAATTCAGGTTATAGAAAAATCTCTGATATTTTGTTGTTCGTATTTGTTAAAGTTGTTGTCTCCATATTTGTGAGAGTATGTTTTGAAGAGCAAAAAAAAAGTAAACAAAAACAAATTTTCTTTATCCTTGTTGGGTAAACGATTTTGTTTGTTAAGGAATTTGTTGAAGGCTATTTACATTACAAATTTTGATTAATGGTTATGGGTTTCTTGATATAACTATTTTTTCTGTTATCTTCAAAAAGAGCAACATCAAGTCTTATAAAAACAAGAGTTGTAAAAGAAAGTGGTATGAATTTTTGAAAAAGAGAAGAATAAAATTTTGTTGGGAGTTTTGTAAAATTTAAAGACAAAGAAAATGAAAAGCTGAAGGTGTAAACTCTGGTTTCTATAACAAAGATTCGATTTGGGTGTAATTTTTTTGTGAAGAACAAATTGAGGTCATATAATTTGTTATCATGACATGAACTGATTTGTGCAGTGAAGTTTTTAGAATTGCACATTCAGTGTGGTTATAAGACTCTTACTTTACAAGTGAACGCTTCATGTAAGAGATTTTGAAAAAGGAGTTGGTACTCCTATTGAAGTAGGTGCTTCATATTGTTACAGTGACTGAGTTGGTGCTCATAACGATATTGTAAACAAAATTTTTGAGATTAAGCCTGCAAGGCATTTAGGAGTGGTTTTTCTACCCCTAGAGGGTTTTCCACTCGGAATCTCTTTGTGTCTCTATCATTTCGTGTGCATATGTTTACCTTCTATCATCCTTGCTTAAATTGTTGTTTTTAGGTTCTTAAATTGCTCTGATATATATATTTTTCCAGTTCAATAATCTTTAGCTCTATTTGTTCAGTTGTTTCCTTCATGCTGAAAGTATAGTTGTGTTTACTTTTGGAAATAAAGACATTTATCTTGTATGCTTGTTTATTCTCACTTGAAAAAAAAAACAATGATGTTGTGATTTTATTCATTTGTGTAGCCTCAATTGTCACAATATACTTCATGTGGTGATGTTTTTGATTTGTTCAAAAAGAAATTATTTACAACCTTGATTCCCTCTCAGTGTTGTTCCACTTCCAACAAAGGAAACAAATGAGGTACTCCAAACGAAAGTAGAAGACAATAATCTTTGAAGATTATTAATAGAATTTAAGGATTATTTAATTACATGTGTAATTTCTCTTCTACATGGAGTTACCTGAATTTGTAGGTTTTTGCTCTTATTCTTGAATTTCTAACTCTTATTTTACCTTTATGTGCTCTTCTCACATCCCAAACACTCCCTTTGCCTCATGAACTTCCTCTATCCTTTAAGATTCAATGGATGTCCAAACCTTGTTTCCTTCCAATTTCAAAGCCTTATCTTATTTCCTCGTAGACAGAGGGTGCAGGCATCAATAATGGAATTTGGCTTTAAAGATGCCAATTAGATTTGCTTGAAATATTCTAAAGCCTTTTAACGAAATTGCTTCATCAAATTCCTAGTCGCCATTATAGTCTATGAAACCCCACTTTCCTGAGGTGTTTTTCCTACCATCTACACTCTCCCTCTTTCTCTTTCTCTACAACTCTTCACCTCTTCATTTACAGTTGCAAATCTTTTTCCTTTACTTTCTAAGCTTACTCTTCCCTCCTTGCGCAATTTCTTCCTTTGAACATTTTTATCTGCTATTTTCTCTCCCACCACCTTCCTTCTCCTCCCTCTCTTCATGCCTACACTTCATGTTTATTCTGATCTCTCTATCTCTCGCCATTCTCTACCCTCCTCCCACACTTGTTACCACATCTTCATAAAAATATCCTCCCTTCCGATTACCCAAAATCTTGCCTTTATGGTGGGTTGCGGGTCAATCTTCCTTGCCACACCATTCTTCCCACGACCTGACTGCAGTTACTCCATTCACATGGAGATATGGATGAAAGTATGGGGGTGAGCAAGGGTTCCATCCTCTATTAATTGCGTGATCCTATTTTTTTACCCATGCCCACTTCTCATCAATGCGCCTTGACTCTTGTCCCTCTTCTCTTCTTTTTAGCCCACATTTGAATTTACTTTAATTTTATTTAGTTTTTCCATTGACCACCATTGTCCATATAAAATGGTCCTTTGATGGGATGTGACACCAAAGTTTGAAAATATTTCAAACACTTCCTTAAAAAGTGGAGTCATATGTTCAGCCACCTCTAACTTGACTTGGAAATATTCATGACCAAATATTTAACTCAAATTGACTATTTGACCAACTATTTTGACTTTTCAAAAGATTCTCGCTCTAGTGTGATGACTCACTAAGTCGGTATATGAATAGGTTGATTGATTATTTCTAACTTTAAACACCCATTTTACGTTCTTGTAACATCTTGGGTCTTGGCTACTACCACTTGTTCAAGTCCTTACTTTGAACCATGAGAGTAACTACTCTCCTATTTTTATGCACTTTAGTTAATCGTGATGACACAATGTCATCGATCTAACCCGCTTGATCTCATTCTAAGAATATTGATGAAATGTCAAATAGTACATTAACATAATATTAAACCAATTTCTTCAAGAATGCAAAACAATATACTTAAGTTTCCACAATTGAGACTAAGTCTCTTACTTGTTGTTCTAAATAATTTAAAAGAAGGGAAAATATAATTTCCAGCATAACTAAAATTATTCATACCATATTTTGGTTATTTAATCTTTGAAATCCTTTTCAAGTAATTTTAATACTTTCATTATTTAATAATTATTCAAGCTTCGGAGAAGCTAATCTCCATACAACAAGCACCTATATATGTAACATTATAACATAATAGCCCATCCCCCATCCCACGCGCTGGACAAAATGCACCGACGGAAATACTGACGGACAGATGGACGGACAACGGTTTCAAACAGACGGACGGTTCCAAAAGCTTTTAACAAGAGCAGAAATTTTAAAAACGGGATATTTGAAATTTGAAATGGTCCTGTATATCATGTGGACGCATTCCAAAAACACATTTTTCATACAAGCAGGGAGGAATATGGCGGACGACATCTGCAATAGAGACAGGGTATATTTGTTAGTATTTGATTGAGAATGACAATGGAGACAAAGTATACTTTTCAGTGGTTGATCTGTCAAATCACAATGCCAACCCCTCCATTATCATTTGCAGCTCTGTAAGTACAAAATGGGTTATATAATTTGTTTGATGCTAGTGATTTTATGTTTGTTATAAATATCTTATGAACAAGTGGCAATTGTTTTGGTTTCTGATTTTTTAAATCCATGTGTTGCAGAGGGATATGTGTGACAGATCAGTTGAAGTGGCATTAGAGAATACATAGTTTTGGCATTTGATCATCTAACTTGGGGTTCAATCTACAGAGCGCAGTAGCAGGTGCATTTACATCAACGGTTTCCAATGACTCCTTTGAACAAGCCATTTTACTTTCTTCTTGCACAAATTCAGAATGGCTTTCTATCTTTAATAGCTACCTGATAACACCCCCAACAATAAGAATAATCTTGCCTTGCTCTGTGTGAATATTTAACTTGCCTTGTTCAAACATAGAATCTAACACCATCATACACTCGTTCCACATTGTCTTCTATTTGATGCATGGGTCTTCAGTATCAGGTCATCATTTTATAGATTTCTTATCTATCAAATAATATTTGTATCTCATCATTGGAAAATGCCTATGCTAGATGTTGGAACTCTCATCATAATTAAAAAAGGGTAGATCAAGGTACACAGAATTTCCATTTCTCTCTTTGATTATATAATTTTTATGGTTGTGGCATAAGGGTGGAATGGTTTATAAATCTGCAATTTTATAGGTACTACCGGCAATAGAAAGTTTTACATTTTGTGGAGCCAAATTCATAAACGGGTAAGATGAGTTTAATATTGCGATTCTTGCAACTGGATATAGAAGTAATGTGAAGATGTCTTTCTGTACATTTTTTTATTGAAATCATTTTATCTCTATCCATCTTTTATCTCTTATGGAAAGATGATCTTGCCCCTCATGCCGATGGAGAATTTAAACCATGACTTGGGTAGGCATCCAGTGAGCTGGTTATTGGAGATGTTTACTGTAATAAAGGACAATAGACTGTCAAACCTAGATGGAATGCCTGGCAACATTTTCTTTTCTATTATGATGTCGCCTCCATCACAGAGCAGGGGCGATGGTACATTTGTTTAGTTTGGCATACTCTAAATTGCATTTATTCATCAATCTTCATGGGATTCGACACAAACGAAAAGCCTCAAATGATGAGCTTGGCCTGCTTCCCAATCTTTCATCAGTGTGTAGATAAAATGCTTCAGTTCAATGACATGAATTTGAACTCTGATGTGGAGCATAACGACTGAAAAATGGATGATTCACATTTTTGGTTGTCTTCTTACAAGGATAAAAAAATTGGTTTTTTCTGACACACTGAAATTAAATGTGATGTACATATTTTATAAAAAATTGTAAATTATTTGTGCCTCCTTATTGAAGTAATTCATAGTCCTAGAATATAAGTTCGAGTCCTGCATTAATCATGAAATCCATGTAGAAATGAATTGTGGGTATGTATTTGTTTTACAAGATTGGCTAAAACATATTGGTTTGAGGCATTCAATAATGGTGGATGAAGATTAGAAGATATCATTTAATGTGTGTTCAAAGAAATAGACTTTGTAATTTTTTCAAAAATTTAATGAAGTGTTAAATGTAATATTGATCAGTATATCAAGATTATGTTATTGTTATGAATTGTTTTGTTTAAAATTCCTCAAGCATTAATACCACGTTCTGTATGGTTTTCAATATCCTTGACTCAGGAACATATACATAAAAAATTGTTGTATAATTGATTCCGAACCTTGGGAAGAGATTTCCCATACCCCACTTGAGATTCAATTCTATTAAATATCATACTTTTCAATAGTGAATAGTGAATACTAATTTTACACCTTATATTTGTTAAAAAGTAGTAAATAATTATTTTATTTTCATTCATTAAAATTTATCTTTGACCATTGAATTGTGTGATGCTTAAGAATAGCCCTCAACAATTTTCTAAAAGAATAATCAATCATTCCAAACTAGATTTTAACTCAATCAATGGAAATTAGACTTATATTCTTAATGTTAGTCAATAAGGATTTATATATGTTCCATGACTAGCCCAACACCAAATTCAAGGGTATTGTCCATATTTCAGCATATATGTAAAATGACAAGCTTCATGATGAAGAGGGCCCTTCGTCACACCATTGAAATACATAATTTTATCCTCATAGTTTGCAATTTAATTGAATGCTTTTCTTTTTATAATTCCAAATACTTGATGACCTCTCACTAGTTGATCACGATAAGGAACTGTAGTGTAGGAAAAAGTATCCCTTTTTCACACTTAACTTGGGAATGAATAAATAATAATAAAATGAGCTTAATGATGCCTAAATTTAGTGTTGTAATATGCATTTTACATATTCACATTAAGTTTAGGGCCCTTTTAATTAAAATGGAATTAATTGTGCCTTAATTTTTGGTGTTGT
Organism: Sequoiadendron giganteum; assembly: GCA_007115665.2. Classification (NCBI taxonomy): domain Eukaryota; kingdom Viridiplantae; phylum Streptophyta; class Pinopsida; order Cupressales; family Cupressaceae; genus Sequoiadendron; species Sequoiadendron giganteum. The sequence continues at coordinate 732,633,630 of CM021102.1, forward strand.
AAGGTGTATCTTTACAATTTCATACTAATCTAGGGATTTATTAATTAATTGAGGTTAATTTGCCTTAATTGGCCCCTTTAATTCAAATCCAAGCCTAATTAATTGTATTTTTTGAGGGATAAAACCCAACATTCATAAATGCCATAACATAAGGTTTAACATTGAGCAATGTGTGTCCTAGGCAAGTGTCCTAGTACCCATTCGCCCTATGGCGAATGGGTCGTCACTTGCACCTAGGACCTAAATTCAAACTATGTTTTTGGTAGTATTTTAATGATTTCAAAAGTATATTCAAATGTCAGTTTGTGATATTTGAATTTCGAGAATTAATCTTAAGATATGTATAAATAAGAGGTCATTTCACTATGTTTTCACCTAGAAGATTTTAAGCAAGCTAAGAGTACTTTCACGAGAGAATTATTAGAGAATTTCAAGAGCATTTTCAAGGCATTCAAGGGCAAAATTATTCAAGATCATTGCAGCAATCAAGATTCCATTATCATGTCAAAGATTTCTTGCAGCATGCATGTTGTTTGAGCTAATATGGTGATGTATAGTGCAAGATCTACAATCCATCCAATTCATGCTAGTTTGCAGATCTACAATCCAAGGTTCAAACAAAGGTTTGATTTTAGGTGGAAGATCCTTTGAAGAGAAAAATTGAAGAAAGTTGCAAAGTTGTCAAAGTTGCAAGAAAATTTGTCATCTCACGGAAACTCTTCTACAAAATTTATTTTCAGCTCTTTGACAATGAAAATCGATAATTTGGGAGTGCAGACACAGTAGCAAAGAACCCATAAATAGATTTCAAAGAACCCTAGCCAGGACCCATTTTGTTGAACATCTAAAATACTGAGAGGGGGGATGAATCAGTATTCCATAAACCGATAATAAAATCCACTTAAGCATTATCACAATATTGAATGAATAAGAAAGAGAGAACATAGAAACAAGACAGATCAATCATACACATGAACACCAAGACTTTTATGTGGAAAACCCAATCAGGTAAAAACCACAGTGAGGGTTAACTCACAATATATTATATCTGAATACAAAATATTATGGGGCTCACTGCCAAGACTTGTTGTCTTTAAAAGGCTCACAACCTAAGTACAAAAGATGGCTCACTGCCAAAATGATGAGCCGATGGAATACACCTTCAATGTGTAGGTTTCAGCTTTGCTAAAGCTCATAATACAAAGTATCGCATTACTCAACAATTGCATATCTTCCCTTTTCCCCTTTTCCACTAGCACACACTTTCTGCTTGCATCCATCTTGTATTTATACAAGTATATCTTATCTATCAATTAGGTCAACACCATATAAGATTTAATCATTTCATCTAAGTAGTGCAGTATACCAAGTTGGCTATTAGTCTTCATAATATATTGCAGTTGTTGAGTCGGCCAAGACTAAACCACAATTCTCCAAACCAACAAATAATTCTCAAAGAAAACACCTTTCGGATTTGAGAGTACATTAGTTTCCCATCATACTACCAGTAAAGAGATTATAAGCAAAACCGCAGTATATGAATGTTCACCTTCGTAGAATGTGGAGTATCCCACACATTATACCTCACAGGGAACAATAGTAGAATACAGAGTTGAACTCTATCAATGATAACATTTTGTTCATAGAAAAAAGACATCTCAAGATCCAAGATATAGCTATCCAAATGAGTCAATAAAACATGGTTAGGAGACTAGATTCATATCAGATCTTGTGATGAGTTCCAAACTCAATTACCAACATACTGATCCACCACAAAGGACTATTACCAACAGAAAACAACTTCTAGTAAACCAAGAAAACTTCTCATACTATTATCACCAGTTACCATGTTGAAATCAATGACAACATAAGAACAACCATCACAATCAACCATACTTCATGCTCATGTTGCAAAGCTTCCAACAATCTCCCCCTTTGGAATTGATGGCAACATGCATGACAAAAAAAATTCAAGAATACCACATTGAATGTTCTGACTACTTCCCCTATCAAAATTGTTCTTCACAAAAAGTTTTCCTCTGACTCTTCATCTCTCCACCTCTTTATCTCTCCCCCTTTGACATCAATGAAAAAGGAAGGGGTCCAGTATAAATGTAGATATGCATCAAAAAGTAGCCAAAAAATATATGAACACTGAATTAACCTGAAGAAGAACCTCTGAGAGTCTCCAAGATAGGCTTCCATGACGCTTTACCTTCTTCCCATGAACCTTTTATACTAACTAGAGTCTTATAAAATAGCTCAAGTTTAGTTAGAGACTCTAAACCATCTATTAAAGTATTGGGATTAAGATTAATCTTTCATAATTTACCAATACAACCAAGAGCACAAGAGACAAAAGTATTTCTGAATTTAATCATGTCTCTGAGTGCCACAAACTTCTTGATAACATTTGTTCTTCGATCCTATAGAGAGAAAAATTTGTCTTGAAGCTGCATAATGTAGGACCGCCTCTAATTATTTATATCTTTTGCTAATTTGTATGTATCTTCCTGAGTGCTCAGTTGAGACTCACTCATCCTTATCTCATTTCACATATTCTTTGTATTTCTAGACCAATCTAGACAAAAGGAAAGTAGTTCCTGTGCCTCTTTTTCACAATCATGTACACTCTTCAATTCCTTCATTACTCGATCATGTGCATTTGCAAATTTTCCTTTGATATCATTCAAATTTTCTTCATTAGACCTAATTCCAATAGATATTTCAAGTCCAAAGATGTAGACTTTCAAAGAATTAATCATGCCACAGAGACTCCACAATAGAAATGGATGAATCAAAATTAGCACTGAGAATAACCTTCTGCAAATCTTCCAAAGCTATCTGAATATTCATTATTTCATGCTCATGTTCAAGCTTTCTTTCTTCTACACTTTCCAGCTTCACTACACTCCTCCTCTTCTTCCCTCTTCTAGTCACTCTACCGAAGGTACTTTCTTCATTGAGATGCTTAGGGATTTCCAACAAAATTTTAGCATAAATATCAATTTCATCCTCTGATACTTCATAATTCAATCCAGATATCCAAGCTAACCTTGATTCAACTTCTTCCACGTGACAAAAAACTGTAGACACAAGAAAATTTATGCTTCTGGAGTATCTTTCCACAACACTTACTAGAATTCTAGACTTTTTATTCATTCTCATCTAAAATTTTCCAAACAATGCAGCAAGGGAAGATTATTGTGCATCTAAACTACCAAGATTTATTATGAAATTCCTAATTTGATAAGAAATAGGCTCTGAATTTGACCATTCTAACCTTCCTATTATCGACAACTCTTTCAAAAAGTAAAAGAGTAGACAAACAACCAGATTTCCATACCGAAAAGTATTCTTCTTTATCTTCTTAATTTCCTTTAAATTCTTCAAAAGATGTATACAAAGTAGTTCACACAAGTCATATTCATTACCTCTTATTACCATATCAGCAACAATTTTCACTCCAGCAGTAGAAACTATAGTCATTGTTAGGGATACAAACTTTATGACCAATGACCATGACAACATACTTTGTTACCGGATCAACAATTGATCTCAAACCAATTTCTTTTCCTTTAGAACTCGCACTTGTAACCTCAATCATTTCTTTCTCATTCATAATCTTCAGTTTAGGAACCGGTCCATAGGAACAGAAACCAGTTACATCTCTAATAGCTTTTATGGAAATCAGATGTGCTTCATCAGTCCACAAAGCTTCATCATGAATTATTCTCAATACCATACAAATATACTTCTTCTCAAATTCAAACCAAGGAAACTTTCTCCAAACATCCAACTTCTTCTCAACTAATACTCTGTAGGCATCATGATCCTCTTTCAATTTGTTTTCCCAAAGCACATTAAATTGAACTGACAAAATTTCTTCAATCTTACTGTAAACAAATGCATATATATCTTGTGTAGGAAACACTTTCAAGGGATGCAAGAGAATCCACCAACAGATTCTTTCGACACATTCGTCAAATATCTCTTCAATCTCGCACAATTCACAATATTTGAATTATCCATCAATAAAAGTAAAAGATTGTGCAAACAAGAGTACCTCTAAAAATGTCAACAAGAAATGTATAGATATCCTAATTCCATTTCTTCTGAAAATTTGGTAGGGACAGTTTTCAGAGGAAAATATTTCTCATGTTCAAATTTTGGGACCTTCCTCAACTTTTTAGGCTTCTTTCGAGGAACCAAGCTCTGATACCAATTGTTGAACATCTAGAATACTGAGAGGGGGGTGAATCAGTATTCCATAAACCGATAATAAAATCTATTTAACCATTATCACAATATTGATTGAATCAGTGAGAGAGAACGTAGAAACGAGACAGATCAATCATACACATGGACACCAAGATTTTTGTGGAAAACCCAATGAGGGAAAAACCACAATGAGGGTTAACTCACAATATATTATATCCAGATACAAAATATTATGGGGCTCACTATCGGGACTCACTGTCCTTAAAAGGCTCACAACCTGAGTACAAAATATGGTTCACTTCCAAGATACAATAATGGTGGCTCACTACCAAAATGATGAGCTGATGAAATACACCTTCAATGCACAGGTTTTAGTTTTGTTGAAGCTCAGAATACAAAGTACCGCATTACTCAACAATTGCATATCTTTCCTTTTCCCCTTTTCCACTAGCATGCACTTTCCTCTTGCATTTATCTAGTATTTATACAAGTATATCTTATTCATCAATTAAGTCGACACCATATAATATTTCATCATTTCATCCAAGTAGTGAATTATACCAAGTCGGCTATTAGTCTTCACAATATATTGCATTCGGTGAGTCAACCAAGACTAAACCACAATTCTCCAAACCTGCGAATAATTCTCAAAGAAAACACCTTCCAGATCTGAGAGCACGTTAGTTTCCCATCATACTACCAATAAAGAGACTATCATCAAAATTGTAGTATATTAATGTTCACCTTAGTAGAATGTGGAGTCTCCCACACAGTATACCTCACATAGAACAATAGTAGAATACAGAGTTGAACTCTGTCAGAGATAATTTTTTGTTCATAGCAAAAAGACATCTCAAGATGCAAGATATAGTTGTCCAAATGATCCAATTAAAAATGGTTAGGAGACCAGAGTCATATCAGATCTTGTGATGAGTTCCGAACTCAATTACCAACATACTGATCCACCACAAATGAGTATTACAGGAAAAAAATAACTTCTGGTAAACCAAGAAAACTTCTCATACTATTATCACCATGTAGTTAATACCATGTTGACATCAATGACAACATAGGGAAAACCAGCACAATCAACCATACTTCATTCTCATGTTGCAAAGCTTCCAACACATTATTCATAAGGAAAATGAGTCCTCAGTGAGCTTCAAAAGGTGACTTTTGGTGAAAGGTACACATTGTTTTCCCCTTTCCAGATCTTCCTTTCAATTATTGTCTTTCATTTACATTTTATAGCTTGCATTTTGGAGTTTGTTTGATGATCTTAATCTTTCTCCCCAAAGTGTTATTTATCTTATACCCACGTCCTTGCATAGATAGGAATTTTTTTGATTCATACCTTGATTTGACACACCTTTTGGTTGATAGTCACTTCATTGTTTGAATCTCATTTCCTTGAATGAAATTAGGGAAATAGGTCTTTGTGGTGATCCGATCCATTCAACACCCCTCCCTATTTATCTTTCATTTTAGTAACACAATTTTTTTGCAATGGCAATTCAATTATTGGTTATGGTTTGTACTAAACATTATTAACCTAAGATTCTTAGCAAATAGTACATGTGGCCCTTGCGTTAGTAGGAAGTGACATAACAAGCCTAATGTAAGGGAAATATTGATGTCCATAGATTCTTGATGCCTCCAATACTAATTGTTTGAATTTGAATTCTTCCACAAGACACACATTGATTGAATTTTTTATTTTCTTTATAATTTATAAGTATTGATTGGAAAAATTGTGTCTATTAAAGAAATCTTTTTCTTAGAACTCACTATCTTCTTATGACCTTCTATGTCAAATTTTTTGAAAGAACAACATAATATTATTAAGAATGATATGTTGGAGTTTAAAATATATTGAAACTTAAATTTAATGGTGAAAGGTTAACAAGTAGTAGATGCAAGAATGATGTCAAAGTAATTAGTGATTATGTGATGATGAGTGATATGATTGGTAGGTATTGTATTATATATGATTTAGAAGTGGTTTCTTTTTATACTTAGACATCCACTTTGAAATTCTTGGCTTAGAAATGACACAACCAATAAATTCTAGGGACTTGGTGAGGATCCATGATAATTTTTAATTTGAAATAGGTCAAATTCATCAATGCAAAATGAACCTTGCAAAGGAATAAGTAATCTAAGAGTTGATAAATATCTATGAATGGATTTAATTCTATTTTTAGGAATATTTAGGAATTTGTATCTAAGGGGGTGTCCAATTAGTCAAAATCTTTCAAGACCAAGTACTTGGAACAAAATAAATACTAAGAAAGTAAAAATGTAATGAAAGGCACATTCAAAATTTACCACAACTATTTCCTAGAGTAAAAATTGTGTTTCAATTTCCTCATATGATGGAAAAATAAATGCACAAAATAATTGCAAGTTGAAAAACATAGTGGGTTGTGAGTGATATGATTGTGCTTGTTCTAAGTTCAAGGGTGGGGAGCTTGGTGATAAGTTGTAGGTTGGGGATACATAAAACTAATCAAATTGACAGTATTAGTGACTAACTAATTGGGTTGTTACGTGTAGAGGGTTTTACAACAATATGTGGGTCAAGTAGGTTTCATAACACCCAGTGTTTTCCAACTTGCAATTAGTGTAATGAAAACCTTATGTTATTTAGAGAGTACAAATGTAATGAAAGACACCTTAAAAATTTAGCACAACTATTACTTAGAGTAAAAATTGTGTTTCAATTTCCTCATATGATGGAAAAATAAATGCACATAATGATTGCAGGATGGAAAACATAGTAGGTTGTGAGTGATATGTTTGTTCTTGTTATAAGCTCAAGGGTGGATATATTGTGAAGGATTTGCAGGTGGGGGCATACATAAAACTTGTCAAATTAACCTGAGGGGTGATCAACCAATTAGTTTGTTATGTGTAGATGGTTTTACAACAGTATGCTAATTGCAGGTTTCATAACACCTAGTGTTTTCCAACTTGCAATTATTGTAATGGAAACCTTTTATAAGTGTTTAATTGGAGCAGTATAATAAAAAATTATTTTTAAAAAAAGTATTTCTAGGATCAAAAAATTCAATATCATCTGGAGAGAGGTAGGTTAGGTGAGGTAGGTATAGAGATATTTTGGGAGAGAGGGAGGGGTAGGTGGAGAGAGGTTGTGTGTGTGAGGGAGAGAGAGAGGGGGGGAAGGAGGGATATAGGGAGTGGTAAGGTTGGAGGGATAGAGGTACATATAGAGATAGGGTGGGAGAGATATGTATAGAGAGAGTGAGAGAGGGAAGGAGGGAGGGAAGGAAAAAGGGATAATGGGAGGGGTAGGTGGAGAAAGGTTGTGTGTGTGTGTATGTATAAAGAGAGGGATCTAGGTAGAGTGGGAGAGGTAGAGAGAGGTGGTTTTTGTGAGAGAGAGAGAGGAGGGGAAGGAGAGTATCATGCCCATAATATTTTCATGTGAACATGCAACACAACCAACTTTTTTTTATTAAATACATTAATTAAGCTAATTATATCTCTATGTTCTAGGTATTGTATAGGAGAAAATTTGCACCCTTCTCACAAATTCCCCTTTTACACCCTCTACTTTAGAAAAATCAAACCCAACTAAGAAATTCCACATCACCTACTTGCCTCGCATCCACTTGGTGCTTGTCTCTTGTGTTGGTGGGGGAATTTTTGTTAGGGATGCGCACGTGGCATATGGATGTCTGCACGATGCGCTATCATCCCTGACAGATTCATGCCTCTAAAATCCATAGAGACGTTACGTTCTCCATTGGCAATGAAGTGTAACGCCTATGTGCCTTCTAGTCAACTTGAGGATGGCTCTTTCCCTCCCATTTTCATCTTCAAATGCATCTATCTTATTTTCATTCCATCTTCTACGATCTCTTGGATAATTCTACACACTAGCTTGATCTCTTGAGCATTATTTGAGCAATTCAACACATCTTCTTCACGTCTTGTTACATTTTTTCCACCATTGGAATTGCTACTTGGTGTCTCAAGAGACTGCTTCTTTGTTGTTGTGGTAGCGTAGACCTTACCAAGCTTGCATCCTCCTCTACATGCTTGAGGGCACCTCAATTAAGAATTTGATATTGTTTGTTAATTTACATAGCATAGTGTCATTGCTATTGTTCGATTCCTTTTTGTTTTTTCTTTATCATATTTCATATCTTGTGGCTTTCCTAGTTGTTAGTGGAGGTGGAAACACCAAAGCAAGGGTTTGACTAAGGCAAACCCCTATATAGCCCCAACATTTTTCCCCTCTTTGTTGTGTGTAGGTAAGTGTCTGTGTGGAGCTTTCTGGAAAATTGGACTCTTAGTGAGTTAATCTTCATAACCTTTGTTTTCATCATCTCCTTTATCATTTTTATATTCATTTCTTGTATTTTGTCATTTATCATTCTGTTTAGTACATTAAACTTCATTGGCTAGACTGTCAGTAGGTTTGTGTACTATGTACTAGACTCTTACACTTTTTGGTCGTACAAACGCCAACACCACAAAGAGATGCTAACACATCACACTATCATCCCTGAACTGTGATGTTGTTCTCGGGCAAAGAGTTCTCTTAGGTACAGTTTCAGTTCTAGAAACTATTTCATTTATCCCCATCCAAGCATTTGGATGAGTAGAGTGATAGAAGCACTTGAGAGTGCTCTTCATTCTCTATCCTTGACCTGAGAACTCTTATCCAGCTTGAGGTAGATTAGGACAGCCCTTCACTCTTGACTCTCCATGACTAATGTAGAGTAGGGTGGGTGAATACTAACAAGCTCAAAACCAACTCAACAAACCAACTTTTCAAATTTAGAACCCAAACTCAATGGGTTTCTCTCACAACTCTTCAACTTCCCTTGTAGCACTCCATAACTAGTTTTTCTAACACAATCTCCTTGAAAGACCTCAAACTCAAAAAATAATCACCATTCTAGATACCCATTAAGCCCTTTGACAAAATATCTCAAGTGTAGGTGGGATTACTTTGGAGAACAACCTTAAAAAATTTGTTGCTATGTTTGATAAAGGCCTAATTAGGTTCACTCAACAAGGCACCTATTGGTTTTACACCCTTTCAACCTCAATTATTCATTATAAAGCCATCAAAATTTCACATGGGGTCTGCACATGCCATTTTCCTTGACTAGAATGGGTTCCAACCACCTTTTCTACAAAACCCTACTCCTGTGCAACTTTCTATGCCCAAAACAAGAGGTTTTCAATCTAGGGCATCACCAAATCCTCATAAAACTTCCTCCCCTACTCCTTAAAACATCATAAACACACAATGCAACCTAACTACTTCCATTCCACTAGTTCTTAGACCATTTCACCAGTGGAATAGCTCAAAACTCCATTTTCTTCACTCAAAACACCAAAACCTAGGGTTTCTGACCCAATCTTAGAAAATCTACTATAAAATCCTCAAATCTTGATGAAATCCAATGAGAAAAAACTAAAATGAATCTAACTAAAAACTTCATCAATTCCAATTCACAAAATTTCACACCCAAGCCGTACCAAACGTTGTAGAAGCAATTTTTAATGTAGAAACACAAAAAACAGAGTGTTTTGATATTCAAATTCAAAATTACAACTCTCAACCTCCTTCCTAATGTACACAAGATATTTTTAAAGCCATTAAAAAACATTCCAATCATTTTCCAACTGCCTTCCCACCAAAAGACTCAATGTGACCATTCAACTTCCCCTACACACAAAAATGCAAAAGTTGTTTTGCAACTTTTTGTAAAAGTGACATTTTTAACACGACTGGCCCCACATGACCAAAAACACGAAACATGGTCTAAATATACCTTATTATAAACAAAATTGACTCACCATTACAAATACCTAACACCTAACACCCTTTTACATCATGAAAGCTATGGTGCCTTGCACCATACTCCCCGAGCAAAATGAACTCAAGTCCCCTTGAGGACAGTGTTGCATTAGCAGATTCATGTTTGATTATGTCCCTCTGACCTCCAAGTGACATCTCCATTAGGAAACCCCTTCCAATGAACCAAGTACTGGAAAAGAACATTATCCCTTGTCTTTGACCTATTCTTCACTTGAGAATGTTGTTCTTCACTTGATGTATGATCTTGGACCTATGCTACATCTGAGAATATTGTGGAATCTGCCTCCTTACCTACTACCTTACCTCCTTCATCCTTGTAATTAACTTTCTTCCTCTTCACTTCAATGGTGTACTTGGACTTGCTCACTTTCCCTTGAAACTTATCTTTGACCTCTTCAACTTTTCTTTCCATCTCTTCCATCTGATGTTCTGCCCCTATGATTGTTGCTTGCTCAAGTATAGCAACCTCTGATATGATAGAATTATCAAAATCTCCTTTTGAAAACAATTAATGGAGTACCTCTTCTATCATCACAGCAACATGATTTTTAATCCCATCGTGGATCTTCAAAATCCATTCATCCTTGACCTTCAACTCAATATCATTTCCCTCCAAAATCTTATCATTCTTCAAGTCTATTGTCTCAGTACCTCAAAGGTTAGAAGTGGATGCAAACTCCATGTGATTTTCCTCCCCTACCTTTATGAACTCTTTCCTACCAACCATCATCACATTAGCTACCTTAATTTTCCCTTTATCCTCCTCTTTCAATGGTGTCAATGTATAGGAAACCCCATCCTTTACTATCTCATAAGTATTCCTCCTACCATCATACAAAGCATGCCTATCGAATTTCCAAGGTCTCCCTAATAGCAAATTACATACATCCATAGGTAATATATCACATAGAATTTTGTCCTTATACCCTCCTATGTTGAACTCCACCCAAATTTTTTCATTTACCAAAACATTTTGACCCTCATTCAACCAAGAAACTTTATACAAAGTATCATGTGGTATTCAAGGAAACTTAAGTTTCTCAACCATCTCAATGGAAACCATGTTATTTGTGCTTCTTGAATCAATTACAACTTTGCATACCTTACCCATAAACTTACAAGTTTATTTGAAGAGTCTCCTTCTTTGTGGTGGCTCCTTCTCTAATAATGCTTTGATGAGAGTTCTCCTTACCATGAGTAATTCTCCAAATTTTGGAGAAGCATGTTGTGGTGTTGAGTTCACACTCTCATTATCTTCTTCTTGTACCACTTGATCTCTCCTTTCTCCTCCATGTGAAGTAGTAGGCTAATTGTCATTTCACTACCATGCTTTATGTCCAAATTTGTTTCATTGATAACACCTTCATGTGAATCCTTGTGAACCTCTTCCTTGACCTCCAAATCTTCCTCTAAAACCTAATCTACCACCTCTAAATCCACCTCTCTAATCTGCAACTTATTCATTGGCTTTGTTTGTATCTTCTTGACTTTCATATGACTACCTTGAAGTAGAAAATGTCCCTCTTCCTCTATAATTGTTGCGTCTGCCCCTTGTTTGTTTTCCTTGCCTTCTCTTTAACTTTTCATCTACCCTTATTACCATTTGATAACATTCCTCAACCATCCTTGAATTTTCTAAAATTAACTCATCTTGGATGTTAAGTCCTAACCCGCCAAGATATATAGCCACCTTTTCCACATCATACTCCAAGTGACCTGATCTTATGCTCAACTTATAAAACTCATCAGTATATGCTTTGACATCCATCTCTCCTTGTTTCAAACCTTGAAGTTTTGTGTACAATTGAATTGAATAATCACTCAGTAGAAACTTTCTATTAATATTGGCCACCTTTCTATCCCAAGAAATAATCTTTGACTTTCCTTTCTTCCTCCTTTCAATTTTCTCATAATCCCACCATAATAAGGCATGCCCCTTCAACTTTGTTTTTGATATCTTGATTTTTTTCTCCTCAAGTACATCTTCACACTCAAAATAAATATCAAGTGTTGCAATCCAATCCAAAAGCTTTTCCATGTCCAAATTACCTCCATACATTGGTAAATCAATCTTCACATTGTGTTTATCTTCCCTAACTGCTCTCAATATCTTGGTCATCCTCTGTTCATTACGACCCAACTCCTCTTCTTCTTGATTCTCTTCTTGGGGGTTTTCCTTTTCCCCTTCCTCTTCACTGTCACTCTCTTCACCAGTGACTATACCTATCCTCTATCCCATTTCAACAAATTTAAGCCTTTCTATCATCCTATCTTGCAGCTCCTTCAACCTTCTAATATCTCTTGCAGTCTTCTCTTCCATCTCATTCATCTTTCTAGACATAGTGTTGCTTTTTGGAGGCATCTTGTCTTTCTTCAACTCAAACTTTTTCCCTCTTCAGATCAAACCTATGCTATGATAAAAATTTGATGTGGAGTAGGGTGGGTGAATAATAACAAGCTCAAAACCAATTGAACAAACCAATTTTTCAAATTTAGAACCCAACTCAGTGGGTTTCTCTTACAACTCTTCAACTTCCCTTGTAGCACTCCATAACTGGTTTTTCTAATATAATGTCCTTGAAATACCTCAAAACCAAAAAATAATCACCATTATAGATACCCATTACTCCCTTTGACAACATATCTCAAGTGCAAGTGGGGTTACTTTGGAGCACAACCTTCAAAAATCTATTGTTGCACTTGGCAAAGGCCTAATTAGGTTCACTCAACAAGGCACCTATTGGTTTTACATCCTCTCAACCTCAATTATGCATTCCAAAGCCATCAATATGTCACATGAGGTCTTCACATGCCATTTTCCTTGACTAGAATAGATTCCAACCACCTTTTCTACAAAACCCTACTCCTATGCAACTTTCTTTGCCCAAAACAAGAGGTTTTCAACTTAGGGCATCACCAAATCCTCATCAAAATTCCTCCCCTAAGTTCCTAAAAAAATAATAAACACAAAACACAACCTAAATACTTCCATTCCACTAGTTCTTAGGCCATTCCACTGATGGAATGGCTCAAAACTCTATTTTCTTCACTCAAAACACCAAAACCTAAGGTTTTTGACCCAGTCTTAGAAAATCTGTTATAAAATCCATAACTATTGATGAAATCCAATGAGAAAAAAAAATGAATCTAACTAAACACTTCATCAATTCCAATTCACAAAATTTCACACCCAAGCCGTACCAGGCCATACCAAATTCTATAGCAACAATTTTCAATTTAGAAACGCAAAAAACAGAGTGTTTTGATATTCAAATTCAAAATTACAACTTCCAACCTCCTTCCCAATGTACACAAGGGATTTTTAAATCCATTACAACACATTCCATCTATTTTCCAACTAAATTCCCATAATAATACTCAACTTGACCATTCAACTTCCCCTACACACAAAAATGCAAAAGTTGCTTTGCAACTTTTTACAAAAGTGGCATCTTTTAACACAACCGACCCCACATGACCAAAAACATGAAACATGGTCTAAATAGACCTTATTATAAACAAAATTGACTCACCATTACAAATACCTAACACCTAACACCCTTTTACATCATGAAATCTATGGTGCCCTGCACCAATGACCTGGAGCCTTGGTGTGGTTAGTTCCCCTCTACATTTTGGTGAACTCGACATGAACTACATCTATTTGTTCCTTGAATTCTAAGAATTCTCCCCTTGCACCTGGTGACTGTTGTAAATGTGAGTGTTGTGAGATTTTATGAGCATCACTACCTAGTCTATGACCTTTGATTACATGGTTAGAAGGAGTGTGCGACACCTACCAATGGAAAAGACAAAGGTCACTTTCGGTTTTACTATTGGATTTTCTATAGGATTTTTCAAATGAGATGGGTTTCATTGATGAGACCACTCATGATCCCACTCCTCCAACATCCCCTATGGCCTCATCTATGGATGAAGATGACATTGTGCATATTCTTTAAAAAAATCTTATGGCATTAGACAGGAGGTTGTTAGACCTCAGAAATCATTTAGAGAAAGCACCGAACATGACAAGGGCCACTAGGCTTGTGAATGAGGTGAGATACATGCTAGGAAAGAATCAGACATGCATAGAGTTCTTAGGTGGCCTCACCAATCTAATCAAAGCATATATCCCTTTGTATAACCCTAGATTGGGTACTACCTGAGGCGAGGTGCTCGATGCCTATGAGAGACAACTAGGTTTCTCGATGCCTACTGCATTCGTATGTGTGGCCGAAACAAGCCCCACGTTTAGCATTTCCTCTGCTTCTATGAAACCTTACACTATCAAGGTGAGTAGAATACTCCTTGGTTTTTATTTCACTCCTACTACCCCTAGCGGTGGGGGATTCAGTGGAATGAGTGGTGGTGGCTTTAGTAGCGGTGGTGGCGATGGCAGTGGTGGCTCTAGTGGAGGCCATGGTGGTGGCTTTGGTGGCGGTGGCTCTGGCGGTGGTCACGAAGGTGGCTCCAGAGGTGGTTCTGGTGGTGACAGTTCTAGGGGAGGTTCCACTAGACCTTTGTCATCTTCAAACCCTGTCCTGGATGCTCTTCTTCAGAATATGGGAAAAATGTAAAGCCAATTGTCAAACCTATCTCAAGCCTCCTCCCATCCTATCTTTCAGCCCTTCTTTTGACATAGCCTATTGTCAATGACAATATTGAGCACGCCCTTCCCTTAAGGAATGGAGATTCCTAAATTCGAGAAGTATGGTGGTAAAGGAGATCTACAAATCCACGTATCCTCTTTCAATGTAATGTGCATAGACTTCTTTCACCACGATGCTTTGATGGCAAAACTTTTACCTCAATCTCTCAAGGATATACCACTTGAGTGGTACTACTCCTTGCCTGAAAATTCCATATTCGCATTCCACCAGCTCGTAAATTAGTTTCTCTGTCAATTCTAGGCTAACATCAATTTGAAGATGACCTTCTCAGATCTCGTATGATGTAAGTAGGGATAAAATGAGAAGATAACTGACTTTATAGCGTGATACCAAGTTCTCTTTTCACAGATCTCATACCCGCTGCCTGACTCAGATGTGCAGAAGGTATTCATAGGAAACCTATAGTGAGCCTGCTAGGAGAAATTTCCCCTAATGAAACACCCTTCTTCAGCACATCTATGTGTCATGTTACGAGAGTATCAACAAATGGTGGTTCAGTTCAGGGTATCTTCCTCACGCTCCCATTCTGAAGGAAAGTCTATTGTATCCATCTTGGGAGAAGGAAAGGTTGTTGCGAATGTAATCACCGCAACTAATTATCATAGCCTCAGATGCAACAGAAAGTTTATAAAATTAATTGAATTTTATTCTTCCATTTTATAAAATTTATTAAAAGATAAGATTATAACATTAAAAAATCCTTGACCTTTAAAGGAGCCTTATCCTAATTAGTACGATGGGAATGCTTTTTGTGAGTACCATCATGTTAACGGGCATGATACCGAGTGTTGTATGCACTTGCATCATGAGATATAGGACTGCATCGAGGATGGTACCATCTGCTTTGATGGGAAAAATTAGAACACGAATAAGTCGATGGCGAAGGCCAATAGCAAGTTGCAAATTTATACGGACCTGTTTCAGTCCCATTCTACAAACTTGATTATTGACCCCTATGATGCTTCTCCAAAAGCCTCGATGTATGTTAATGTGGTTTTGTTTACTCTTACTCCTCTCCTGCAGCTTGCGACTAGTTCACTAGATGTGGTTTTCACCCCATAGGACTTGCCTCTAAATAACAAGCCCTCTCCCCTGTACATTCATGCTCGCCTCAATGGAAAAATTGTGACAGGAGTCCTAGTTGACCCTACAAGTCGGTGAATGTTATTATGGAGGAGACATTATGGTTAAATTCATTGCAAAGGGAGGAATATGAGAAAACAAAATCTATTACACGTACGCATGACAATCTCTCTTTTGCATCGTATGACTATAATTTTTTATTTCCCAATTGAAATTAGGGTTGTGCATACAACTTTTGATGTTATTCCAGAATCTGATCTATTTAGGATGAAGTTGGGTGTCTCATGGCTAGCTTCCATGAACAGAATCACATTTTGGTAATTCACAAATGTTTAAATTTCTCCCACAAAGGTGTGCACATTGTGCATGACACTAGATATCAACCATTGGTATCTCATGGGGGTTATTCCTTTCATCATTTTTAGCCAGCCCAGGTTGGCATTCTCCCTCCTAAAATGGACCTACTTTATCAAAACTACATGAAGTACAAAATAAGGGGCAAAGGATGGCCGAAAGTGACTCACCCGGTAGCACAGCAACAAGTTGCCTCTTCCTCTTAGAAGGGAAAGGAGAACCTACCCATGCTCAGGGCACCGCTTTTGCCTCCCTTCCTAAAGAGGAAATTTGGGTTACTACTCTCAGTTTTTGCATAAGGAGTCCAATAGTGCCTACTTGGCGTAAAGCTAAGATTCAGGTATTTGACCTTCCCGTTCTACCCATGGTGCCTAGCACTAACTCATTTGACTATAAAATATGATGAAACTTTCTGACGAAAGATGTACAATTAGATGAATCATCGGGTGCATGTGTACATAATGTGTACTTTTTAATTCATTTTTTAACTTTGTGCCCGACATTCATCAAAATTTTGACGAACAGTGATTTTCATCAAAATTTCTACAAACATCAAGCATAAATTTTAATAAATAAAATTTAGTTTGATATTTTATCTATACTTGCAATAGTGTTTGTGAATTTTCCCTACTTGCGAATTTGCGATACTTGTGACAATTTGTGGAGGTTATAGGCAAAAAAAAATTGGTGCAAAATATCAGAATTATTAGATTTTGTTACTTGTCTGTGATTAAAAATCATTGGAATGTGAGTTTGATATTTTTTGAAGATCTAAATATTCAAGCTTGGTAAAGAAAAATCATATCAGATAATATTAGTCAGAACAAAATGAAATGTGGGCTAGATTTAAAAAAAAGGGTGATGGGAAATGTTATTTTCCTTGCAATAATTGCAAGGGCTTAAAGACGAGAAGACTTTTAATCACAACAACTGAGAAACATTGCAGGAAGCATGGTCACATTGAAGGGGGGCATGATTATCATCCATTGGTAAGTTTTTCATTATATTTCTTTATATTGATTAAATTTGTAAATATTTATATCGTTTTAACATTTTTTAGATATAAAAAAAATTACTTAATCATGATAATGGTTTATTTGTGTCGATCATTATTATAAAGGTGGGGCACCCTAGGGCACATGATATGGATTATCACGGCCTAGAGAATGTGGTTTTTCAAGCGGAGGAACATGGAGTTGTGAATATCGAAGATGAAGTTAATGATCCTATGGAAGAAGATGATCATCGCCAGAAAACATAGTTGAAGATGATGGTACAAATACATTGATCCATGACACATTTAGTGGTGCAACTGATCATGATGATCGAGATGACTTTGATGATGTTTATGATTTACCTGTACTTGAGAATGCATACGAACCCTTTTATGAAGGCTCCCAAACAACTCTTCTCTCTGTTGTATTGTTGCTGGTGAACTTGAAGGTTATGAATGGTTTATCCAACATATCAATCTCATGGATGTTAAGATATGTCATATATGTCATGTTTTTTCATCTATTTTAATTGTTGTTAGTTCATCACTAGTAAATAAAGGATGAAATATGTACCATTAATATTATTTATATTAAAAAATTAAATTTTTGTTGTAGATTGATAGGTGAATTTTTGTTACCACCATCAAATATTTTACCTCGCTCATATCGAGATTTATCTGCCATTATGAAAGATATTGGAATGGAGTATCAAGCAATAGATGCATGTCCTGGAATGATCATACTATATATCATAAATAACATGAATTTACAACAGAATGGAAGGAATTTCATATCAGTAGATATAAAACAATTCAACTAACAAAAAAGGTGCCTTGCAAGGTTCTTCGTTATATTCCCATTATTCCACGTATGCAACGATTATTTAGGTACGAAAGCTTAGCGCAATTTATGGATTATCATGCATGGAATAGAAGTGGATATGACATTCTTCGAATTCCTGCAGATGGTTCTTCATTTAGGGACATGGAGGAAAAATGGCCACACTTTAAAGAAGAACCTCATAATCTCAGGCTTTCATTGTCAGCGAACGGTGTCAATCCATTTGGAGAGATGAGTTATATTTACTCGGTGTGGCCTATTTTTGTTATCAACAATAACACTCCTCCATGGATGTCAATAAAGAGGGAGCACATAATGTTGGAAATGATTGTTCCAGGTATTTTTTTACATCAATTTTATTTAACTTAGTAGCATCTCATTTGTCTTATTTGTTGCATAATGACTTATATTTTTTTCATTTAATAGTCATGTACATTAATTTATATATATTATAGTAAAATGGTTATAATAATTATGTAATGTTTATGTCCATTCAACTAGGTAAGTACCAAGTTAAAGATATGAATGTATATATCGAGCCTCTTAACGACGAGTTACTAAATTTATGGAATGATGTCACTATGTATGACGTCTCTAGACCAATAGGAAAAAGACAATTTTAATTCCATGTAATGCTTGTATGAGCAATTCATGATGCCCCAAGGCTAACACATTTTTGTGGTATGTTATAATGTTTGACTGCACTTTAACGATATTTAATTTTATGAAGTAGATATCACGCATTTTTTTTAAATAATCTATTCATTATATATAATTGTAAAAATTGACATATTTAATCCAATTATATATGATCTTGCAGGTCTTCAAACAAAGGGAAAATTTGCATGTCCAATTTGTGGTCCAAAGATGAAATCCCATCATGCAACAAGTTTAGGAAAGCAGGTGTTTGATGAGTATAGGCACTTCCTCCACAGAAATCATAAGTATCAAACTACTGAAAAATATATTTTCAATGGGAAAGAAGAGACTACATCAAAACCACGAAGAATGACACCTTGCCTATGGAAGTTGGAATATAATAGAATTAATCGTCAAGGTTATATATCAGATCAAATTGTTTATCTATCATGATATGTTTGGAATTTATATTTTTATATTGTGTTTTGTTTACTCATGTTGTAATTGACAATGATTGTCGTTTTTAATTTGTTTAACTTATATGCTTCATGAAGGTCGTTAAGACATTAATGGTCGGCTTCCATGGGGATTGAAAAGTTATCCCAGACAATTTAGTAGGTTGCACTACTATGAGCAACTACAAATTGTGCATTTGTTTGATACAATGCATATCAAAAAGAATATAATAGAAACGTTATGGAAAATATTGGATGGAAGGCATGACAAAGAAAAAATTGTCAAAATTTGTAGTGACATTCAGGAAGCCAATCATGCAATGAAAAATGTCATTCAATTAAATAGCAATGGACACCAAATTAATATAAGCGCCCTTCCTTGGTTATTAATGGAGCAGAAAAGCAATGCTATAAAATAAGTCATATGAAAAATTTGATTTCCCGCAGGATTTGAAACGAACATAAACAATATCATAACAAAGAAAGGTGAATTTGGGTCAAGGATGAAAACACATGATTGGCATACCTTCATTAAGGTAATTATATATATATATACATATTTGTATACTACATGTACTTTTCAGTGTATTATGTTTACTACTTTCAGAAAAATAATGAAAAGATCATTTTATAATTGTTGCAGTACGTTCTACCTCTATCTCTCCTGGACAACTTCGACAACAATGTCAAACAAGTTATATATGATCTTGGAAAATACATGAGGTAAGTAGCGATATTTGTTCAATTCGTTGTATAAATCTTATATTTTCCATTTGTTTTACTTGTTATGTAATATATTGTATATTTTTGTTAAATCTCGTTAATATATTTGTGCCTTGAATCACTTGTAGAGTGTTGTCATCTAAAGAAATCCATAAAGAAGATATAAATTATTGGAAGAGAAAAATTCCTCGTCTAATGTGTGAAATGCAAAAGTGTCTACCTTCGGCTTCGACATTTTTCAATGCACAAGAACACTACCTCATACACCAAGTTGAGGAGATTGAATTGTGTGGACCTGTACACACAAGGTCAATGTGGATGGTTGAAAGGCACTTGAAATTTTTGAAGGCTTTGGTTAGACAAAGAGCACATCCTGAGGGTTCTATGGTGGAGGGATATATGGTATACCAGACCATGGTGTACATTACTAAATATCTTCTTAAGTTTGCAGCAAAGATCCATGTAGATCGCATTTGGGATCCCAACTCCATTAACAAATTCGAAGGGGAGTACCTGATGGGGAAAGGTAGACTGAGGAAAGTGAGAGGTAATTATAAGATGGTCATGGAGATTAAATAGAATACATTTTACATTTGGTTTTTATGTATATTGTACTTATTTAATTATTAATCTTCAATATACATCAATTATAAATTAAGGTCGTATATCGTGGTAATTAACTAATTATACGTCATTTTCAAATTTCAATTTTTTTTAATATAGTTGGTCGAGAGTGGGATGCACTACATTTGTACGTCGCAAACAATCTTGATTGGATGACGGTATGGATTGAACGATGTCAACAATGTGGTCGCGCATTAACATGGGAAGGTGTGGCTTCATTGGTTAAAGAAACTCATTGTAATGGAGATTCCAATGTTACACCAAGGGAAATTGATTTAGCATATGGTTTAAGTGATAAACAGGTACGTATAAATATATTAATCACCCATATTATTTAATTATTTTCAATTATATTGATGTATATATATGTTGATTTTTTTTTCTTTGCATACATTCGGCCAAGAATAAATATGTTTATCAACTGATGATGCAATAATTTTTACACGTTTGACATATTGTAGGTGAAACACCACAAGGCTATGTGGTGCAATGGTCATAAATTTTGAGTCAAAAAGTTGGATGACATGAAGAAAACTTATAATTATAGGATAACTGCAGTCTTCCAGGTGACTAATGTTTCATCTAGAAGCGACATACATCCAAAAGTCTCAGAAAATCGATACTATGGGATTTTGGATGATATACTTGAGTGTGACTTTAAGTCCTTCAAATCAGTTATGTTCATCATCCAATAGTACAGGCTACGATTGAATGAAAATGATCCCGAGAGAACCTTTATTGAACATGATAATGGATTTACCATGGTTAATACAAGGTCAATCGAGCGAGCTGGAAATGAGCCCTATGTTCTTCCAAGCCAATGTGAGCAGTTATTTTACTCAGAGGTTCCAGGTAAATCGGGTTGGTCATTTTTTGTTAGACATGATCCAAGAGGAAGGTCGGTAAAGTATAATGTGGTGGAAGAAGAAGATATTGAAGAACTAGAAGATGATGTAGATGATGATCAGAATCAATAGTTAGTTGATGATGTGCCTGATGAAGATGTCGAAGAAGAGGAACTAGATCATGATGATGTAGGAGTTAATTTTCATGAAGATGATATCCATGTGGATGATGATATTATTGAAACTGATATCAATGATGATGATGATGATATGACCAATCCTTACAATGTTGAATCTGGATCGGATGATACAGACAAAGAGTTGGATGAAGAAGAAGATCAATGACATTGAAATGTATGAGTTACGCAATTATATTATCTATTTGATATTGATTTCTTGATAGAATTATATTTGACTTATATGGTTGCATAATTAATTCATGATGTTTTTAATTTTTATGCCATTACATAATTAATTCATGATGTAATTTTTAATGTTGTTAATTCATGATGTTACAACTATTGTAGCTCTCCTAGAAATTTCCATATGATCAAATCCTAATTACTCTACAACTATTTATGATTAGATATTCTTTGATCATATCTTTGGTTATTTCATTCCCAAAAAATTAGTGTTTCCTCATGTTGATCCCGCATAGTGACATGTGTTTTGTATTACTAACATGTGACATTGTATGTATATATTGCTTTCTTGTATATATTATAGTTTTACAAACATATACTATTGTATGCTTGCAGGGCTTCTTAGTTAATTTTTTTTTTTATTATTGATATTTTTGATATTTTATATAAGTTATTATTAGATGATACACATTGGATTTTTTTTAATTTTTTATATTTAATTTTTGTCACAATGGAACATTGATCAAACGGGGAAGGCTCTGGCCCAGAGCACAGATCCTGATGCATCTTCAAGCACTTCTACTTGACAGGTTTACCTCATTGTAATTGTAAAAATTAGATATGAGCAAAATGTTTTATTATTATGTTTTTTTCATAAGTTTATTGGGTTAATTTTGATAATGTTTTTAATATTCTTGTCACAGTCGGTTAATCAGGGAAAGGCACTAGCAGTAGAGGAGAGCATCCATAGAGAGGTGCAGTCACTATTATGTGATGATGACATCGCATATTCCATAAAACCTCTGGATACGATAAGGAAGACCCAAAAAAAATGCAATGAAGAAATCCTTCAGTTGTTATTCATAGTGCCTCAAACAGATGAGATAAGAGAAAGGGTTAAAATATTGACTAAGAGAGCACAAAACTTGCAAGTAAGTTGTCATGAGATCTTTAATTATAACATAAGCTCATTCATGGTTTTATATTTTGTACTCTTTTATGTCATGAACTAAAATATGTGTTGTTTTACAAGATTTTTTGTGTCCTCATGATGTTGTTGGCCATGATCAGGGTACTGCAAGTGCTACCTGGGGAGTAGGGGTTGGTACAAGTGTCAATCTTGATATTCCTGCGCATACATCACATCATTTGACTCCATCATTCGTGCCTATATTATCGACTAAAATTTTGAAAACATAGCATGCAGACATCAGGTAGTGCATCCTCTGGCAGTGAACACATGCCAGAACATGCACCAGGACATATACCCGAGGATGCAGAGGCCACTAGTACTGGTGATGTTTTAGCAGCATTTCTTGGATCTTCCCGTATTTCTAGTATAGGAACATTTCCGGTCACATTTGTGGTGACTGAGGATTTCATTCCCATAAAGATAGAGAAGGTCTCAGGTACTTTAAAAGAAATTAATTATTATTATATATAATCCAATTGATATTTAGTTATTGATCACTCTTTTTAGACTAATGATCCCATGATCATTATGCAAGAAATTATGGTTTTTATAAACATCTAAATGATATTACATTGGAGATATTTGGGCCCACCATACGTACACGGTGGAATGCCCAAAATGAAGATTTAAAAGATGAGCTCATTAACCGTTTAGTTGTGTTGTTCGGTAATACCACATTCAACTGAACCAAGGATCTTAAGAAAGATGGTACCTATCTAAAGTATGTGAGGAACCAATATAGGTCACATTTAGAGAAGAACAAAAAGTGTGAGCGTCCCCCCATGATTCTGAAGAGGGAGTGGAAGGACCTGGTGTCGGATGGAAAGGAGAAGTCTGAAAATAAAAAAGGAAAGACACCATCAGGCCAAGGAAGGTATGTGATACAATCAACAATGTATTTATATACTAATTACTCTTTATTTTTACATAATCTAATGTATTTCAAACTTTTAATAGGTTGCGCGACACATCGAAGGTAACAAAGGCAAGACTAGAAAAACACGGGCAACACAAACTTGGCTCTGGTGGTTATATGAAATTAGCCGCATGAATTGTAAGTATCAATAAATGAAATATTGCATCCAAATAATAAATTGCAAACAATTTTGGTTTTATCACACCATCGAAGCAAAATTCATGATCTTATGCAAAATTGCAAGGCTCTGAATTCAATAGAGTGCCCACAAAAGATGACCTGAAGATTGCCTTTCAGCAAGGCTATGGAGCCCTAGTTGAACACTTAAGACTCTTGACTGGGCAAACACAAGCTTCCACTGCATCCGACATGCAGGTAAATAAACTCAATGAAGTTTATTTAAAATTGAATATTTGTGCAATCTATTCAATATTAATTTCCACCATAAAGTAATTATGTGCCTATTTATTTTAAACAAGCAAGCAATGATAATACTACACATGACATTGGAATGCAGCCTAGTGAGGGTGGAGCACAACCTACAGATGAAGGTCATGGTGTGCATCCCGGTACTGGATGTATTCATGTGCTATACAAAACGTAGTATGGATTAATACAATTAAACATCTTTAATTGAAATTGGTGTATTAATTAATGTAACCTATTTCAAATTTAGAGCATGTAAAGCATGATCAACATGCTGAGCATGATCGGGCTAGAAAAGATCAAGAACATGATGTGGCCCAATCAGGTAAAGAGAACCACTCTAATGTTCTTTTAAACATATTTAATTGCAATTGGTGTATTAATTAATGTAACCTTTCGTGTTTCAACTCCAGATCAGGATTTAGAGGGTGTTCAGCATGTTGAGCATGAGGCTATAAGACAAGATCAGGAACATGATGTGGGCCCATCAGGTAAAGAGCACCACTCTAATGTTCTTTTAATTAATGAAATGTGTGTAACAATAATAATAAAACATATCAATTTAACATTTCTTTGCTATTTCAGTAGACTCCCCCTCGCAGCAGCATCCACATCGTGAGTACACGACTAGGCATACATTAAGATCATGAGCAGATCTCAGAACAACTGAAAGGGGGACAAATGATTTAGAAAACGATACTCCACTTCATATTTTTTTAGCTACAAAAAAGAAACAAACAAAAAAAGTGATTGTAATCATATTATGACAACCATATTTTTTATAATATGTAAAAACTGAAAGAATGAATGTTATATGTTAATGAATGAATGTTATATGTATTAATGCAAGATGAATGAATGAATGTTATATGTTATTAATGGATGAATGAATGATTAATGTTATATGATCAGGTATGGGGAATTGAGAGTGATGTGAGGGGGGGGAGGGGCCAAATGAGCTTCCACCTTCACTTGATTGGCCATGATAAGTAGAGAATATTAAACTATTCTTGAAACAAAAAGAAGCTCAAAAAGGTAACACGCTTTTCAATATAAGAAATGCATCGTTTGAAGCATCAAACCAATATGAAAAGATGAAAGAAAGTGATAAATTTCCACTATGGTGGCAGAAAAATGATTCTTTATACCCTGGTGCCTTCATTTTCCAAGCCAATTTCTCCTACTTTGCATAGCTCTACCATGTTTTTGGATGGGATATGTCTCCTACACAAAAAAACATGTACCAGTTTATGGCCTTCAATCCAACTACATCCAAGTATATTTTTAATTCCTCTATCTTTCATCAATCTCTTTACTATTTGAACCTCGTACAAATGTTTTAGATGAAAAACCCATTATTGTGAAATATCCCTCCAGTTGAGTAAAGTGAATCCATGCTCTACATCATAATTTGAATTTTTTTCCATTCCAATGTTATGAGTTTAGTTTGTTTGTATGGATTTGTATGAATACCACATTTTGTTGTGTGTGGATTTGGTTTCAAAGCTTTGTTTCTTTTGTTTTTAGTGGTGACAACTCTAAAATTTGACTTTTATGCATAACAGGTTAGTGGAAAAATTGACAGCTCTGAAGGGTTTAGAGGCTCGATTGAGATAGATACACGGATATTTGGATCTTGTTGTTGATGGGAGGCTTCCACTCAACCATGAAATTTTGTACCATCTGCAGGTATGCAAAAATTTATCTACTTACATTCATTCAAGAGGCTAGATCGCTTATATTTTGTCATATAATTGGATTAATATGGCATACAATGTCAATGTGGGCTATAGTTTTGTTAATATGTTCAAGTTATCCGTACTTTACAAAGAATAGAGGGTGAAAAGGGGTGTGTAAGTTAAAACAACCATCATTAACAATAATTCTTTATACTATTTTTATATTCATTCATTATTCCTAAAATTCTTAAACATACAGGCTAGGAAGAGAACTCTATTCAATACATGAGTATGTACTACATATATTGTTGTATCCAAGCCTTATTGATCTTGGATATATCTAGGAAGGCCCAAGAAAGAAGTTGCATGTGTATAAGTAGTTGATTGGATGTCTGAGGATTTTTGGAAGAATAATAGTAAATTTTGTTTGGTGCTTGTGTTTTTCCCTGGGTTTACGGCTTAGTGCTCAATATGATCATAAATGTCATTTTTCCATGTTGATTTTTATCCCAAATGCTTTGTTATCTATTCTAAATTCTTGTATACTTTGGTTATTCATCAAATTTAATATAATTTCTCCATCTCTTTGTGTCTTTTGGTTCAATAAATACTTGTCTCTTTCTCATCTGTGTTTTCTCTTGTTGGCCTGAGTGAGATGTAGAATGCTTGAATTGAACATTTTTTGTCATAGACACCCACATATATGCTTCATGCGATATTCACTCCATGGGGACACATCTACTTGAGAATTTTCTATTTTGTATACATTTCAAGGTGAAATTGAAGGTTTAGAAGGTTCAGGGAACTTGGTTATGACGGTCTCTTTCTTATTATTTGCCTTTGTTCATATATTTTGTACTGATTTTTAGGAGCTTGAAGAAGAGGGCAAATGTCCACCTGACCTCCCAAACCTTAAGAGGAGAATAAATTAAGAGGTTAATGTTTTAATTTTGATTGTTGTTGCATTGTTTTAAAGATTACAAGGCATCACTCGTTTCATCTATTTGGACTATGTTTGAAGTGTTTATTAATGATACATATCGATCCTTTCTTTATCAGTTGTTAGAAATTTGTCCAATTTCAAAGCTTTAAGGAAAAAAGGTTCTAGTCGGAAGGACTATATTGAGTGGATTGTTGCAAATTTTTTTGTATATTATGGCTACAATGACTATTTGATCCAGACCTTCCTCGAGGTAGAAGCCTGAATTTTTGGAATTTTGTTGTTATTATCTATTCCAGTGCTTTGTTTGATTACCATTTTATCACTTTGTTTGCAGCTTAGTGAATTTTAGAATAAAGTTAAATGAGGTGATATTGTGTGTTGAATGACTGTAAATTGTGCTCTCTAAACTTCAGATGTTCCCTGTTGCTGAAGCAATAGAATTTATTGAAGCAAACAAAGCTCCTCTGCCAACATGCCTCCAGACCAACACTTTAAAGGTCAATAGCTGGAATAGCCAATTTAGAGTTGAATAAAACACTTATTGCTCACCCGAGTAAATGAGCATTTGTTTTTGGATGTTATTTTCCTACATTGATTTGCCTAAAACAAACACAGGAAGCATGCGTGAAAAATATACCAGTTTGCCTAAAACAAATGTAGGGTATATTCACAAAAGATATCCTAATGTGCATAAAACAAACGTAGGAAGTACCCACGAGAGATGCATTGATAAACGCAAAAAACACACCATGACCCTAAGCACCTATAGGTACTGCTACAACAAAGTGGAACACAAAATCTTACCTCATACCAACCTCACTACTCTATGAGTAAACTTACCAATAAAATTCAAGGAAGGATATCCAAATTTCTCCTCACATTTTAAAACTTACTATTTTCTAGATTTCCCTCAAAGATCGAAGCAAATCCAACTTTCTTCTTAGAATTTAAATCTTTTTGCTTTCTCAAGTTTCTTCAAAGATTGAAGTAAAGATTGTGCACTGTCACCCGTATTCATCAAATCACTATGCATTGTTGATCTTTCATCTCATAGTCCATTTTATTGATATTTTCATACATTGTTTTAACTATTAAGACCATCCTTTATTGATTATTGATTTTCTTTTAAATAATTTTCTACCTCTCATGATTTGGCATCTTCTTGAAGACTCTAAACTCTTTCCATCATTGCTCACTTGGTGAGGGGGACTGTCACTGTACTTGTTTGAAATGCTTGTGGAGTGTCATCCTTTGAATCTACCCTTTACATGACTATCTTTTACTTCCCTTAATTGATAGTCCTTCTAGGTGACTGCCCTTTATATGTATGGTGATTGTCTTCTTTGAGCAATTGATTTGAGTGTTATTTGAATATTGACATTTTCTCTTTCATGCCTACTAGGTATGTTCTATGCTCCTCTTTTGTGCCCATTGACCTCATACATTTAATATGACAATCCTTAAGTTCTTGATTTAGTAGCTCTTTGGTTTGATGTTGAATTTAATCATTCTCCTAATAGAATTGTGATACAAAAACATATTTAGGAGAGGGCATTTTCAAATCGATTTGGTGTTATATTGCATATTGTATTGGACTTGCATTCTTCAAATATGTCTTCATATTGCTGCAATATCTTGTTGAACCTTTCTTGCTGCAATGGGGCTGGCATATTTTTGAGCACTATTATTTTGTGTACTTGCTTGTGTAGGTGCATTTGTGGACTATGAGAAGCACAAATTTCTATGTGTGGGCAATGATCTTGCAACATTGTTTAGTAGAGACCAAAGCTAGTTTGGCTTGTGATGTTAACTCACGGAGGTTAAGTTTCCACTTGTCATTATGTATTGTCCATTTTTGTGCCTTAAAATAGCAAATTCCATCATGATCATACACTCATGGTTCTCCAATATAAACAAATTATATCTATTTATGTATAATTTTAGTTATCTCCTTGTCTCAATTTTAAATAAGATATTATTTTTCAATAATATTTTAACCAATAGATGTATCTGGCAGAATTCACAGACTCCTATGTCTACCTTGAAAGAGCTCACTGATGGAGAGAAAAGGCCACAAAAGACTCTCATTGATAGGCAACAAGTATATGATTCTGACCTTCTGGAGGATTATCTATCTCTTTTATTTGTATTTCCAGTTATATCACGTTTTTTCTTAGGCACATTATATTATAAAGCTCTGGCGATTTTTTATTCCCTTACACTACATTTTATTGTTATTTTGGTTTCAAGAAAATCAAGATGCATTGATCAAGTGTACCACAGAAGATGTTGGCTTTAGTAATGGTAGACCTATAGTTGTGTGTATCATCTATAAGTCACTTCTCCAATGGCATTCATTTGAAGTTGAAAGAACAAGTGTTTTTTATCGTATCATTCAAACGATTGGTTCGGCAATTGAGGTATCATTGATTATGCTTTTCCCTAGTTTTGAGTAGTTTATGTGAGAATGTATATCTCTTATCAGCTATCACTTATCAACGAATCATATTAAAATATTATTGGATTTCTCCATGAATAATCTTCCAAATTCTTTTAATGCTGACATATTTTTTTGTATTTTAAAGACTCAAGAGAGTAATGATGTTTTGGCTTATTGGTTATCAAATGCATCTACTTTAATAGTTGTACCAGGGGCCATGTTTAACAAACCAAATGCAATTGCTAGTCAAATACAATAGTGGAGTGTTTTTGGTACTTGTTTTTAGGCCTCTTGAATGATTGTATTCACTTGATTTGGTTGTGGGAATGCCCCTCTATCCTTTGATTTTCATATTCATTTAATTTTCCTTGAATGCACCTCATCATTATTAGTGCATTCTTAAATATCATATGAATTATTTTCTCCACTTTATCTTCATAACCTGTAGGTATTCATATGAATATCTCCTCGAATATCATTAGCATATCCACTCTTCTTTGGTTATGTGTGAATATTCTATGATGGTGTTTTCCTAGTAGCACTGTCCTCATGTTCAACTATGCTTTTTAACTTTGCATTACATGTTTCATGAACTGTGTATCAATGGATAGGACTATCCTTCACTTGCTTCCTCAAACTTGTTGTCCCTTGTTTAGCAAAGAAATATGACTATGTATTTGACTGTCTCTAAACATGGTGCTAGTAATTATTACAGTTACATTTTTGGAAATCCATTAGCATGTTATCATTTATGAAGCTTCATATTACTGTTGCATCATTTCATAGTCATGGATTGTCATATATAATGAAACCCTCAAAGCACTGTTCATACTAATTAATTGTGACATCAAATTATTTTCATTACAATTAACAACATTGTCATGATATGAATGAAATAAAAATAATGAAACCCCTAAGACTCTAATCTTGCTACTATACAAGTAACAAGGGTTTCGACAATAATTTTGACAGGCTCAAACTTTATGCAACATGTAACTCCTTTATGAAGTACTTCATGACTCCTACAAGGGTTTTATATGGAGCTATGGATTACATCTTTTTAAATAATTTGAAAATATTCAACATTGTATCATACCTATGCACAACCATGAGATGGTTCCTTTTGACTATGATAAAAAAATCATTTCCACTTCAATCCTTTTTTATCTTCTGATTGTCATATTGTATTATTCTTTTTTTCTTGGATTGAAATTTCTCTAGTCTTTTATAAATTTAGGGCCATGACTTTCTTTATCTTTTTTCTCACTATATTTTTCTTTCCCTCAGAGTAAAAAACACTACTATACCAATCTCTATCCACCATGGATAGTAATGATGGAAAAGGTTTAGAAACCTAACCATGCATGGGTCTTTATAACAAGGTTTTGATAGTTGAAAATATTTGAGAATATTCATGCAAGGGCTTCAAAAATAAACAATTGTTAAGTAGATTCAATAAAGTTTCAATGAACATGCATTCATAATTTAGTTATTTATTATTGAAAACCAACCAGGAAACAAAACACCTACTATATGCAACAACTGAACCCTATGTAGGGTTTTATGACTTGGATAGTCTGAGATTTGCCTTGATGATTGTCATGGATTCATGATCTGTCTTGATGACTATAATGGCTTCATGAATTATTTAGTACCTTTTAGAATCTCTTCACAATGCCATGTCTCTGCTTATTTCTCTTGAACTTCCACTTTCACATGTATGCCTATGTATGGAAGGAGAATAGTAATCTCTAAAGTCTCTTCAATCATTCTAATATTTATTTTACCCATCATGGTTGAATTTCCATAATAGTAATCTCTAAAGGCTCTTCAATCCTTGAAATATAATTCCATGCATTAACACTTGAACACAACAGTGAGGAAGAAACACATAAGGTTTTCCTCTTCGATTGAACTGATATCAGTTGTCAAAACTATCATTAATATTCTTCATTTTGAACTATAATAAAACTTAGTTTCTCTTGGAACTTGCAAGTTTATACAAAGAAACCTAAAAGTGGTAAAACCCTAAGAGTATTTCCCTATTCACTATGAGTCAAAATCCTTTCAAAACATGAATCCCTCCAAGCTACATGCACATGGAGTGGAAAAATTCAAGACATTAAAAAACTAAGACTCATTTTCAAATATAAAGATATGACTTATCCCTCAAAGATGCAATAAACACCTTAATAAACTCTAGATTCTAAGAACACTTAATCCTTTTTGATGACTCATCGAATCACAAGGACAACCTAAAGTAATAGGTGACTAGAAACAAAAACATACCATCAAACAAACAAGAAGTTTTGTAGATTATTAGTTCAGGTAGTTTTTCGTAATAACCGTAAATAATTTATTTTTTAAAAACTCCAATTTTTCATCATGATTTCGACGAACATGTCCAAAAAAATAAATAAACCTTCGACAAGGTTGCTATACCTCCGACAAAATTTTAGTCACAATGTCAACTCTTCTTTGTCGAAAAACTGACGAAAGTTTGTTGTTTATTCAATGCTTTCAAAGGGCACTTTGCAATGGTTTTTGGGTTTGTTGTCGTTGATAAATGGACAAAGTTTCATTGATTTTGCAATGAAAAACACCAACATTTTTGGTGGTATTGACCGACAATGCTTGGTCATGGTTTAGACGAATAAAATTTGGTCGTTAAAGCAATGAAATGCCACCGACGAAATTGAAAACAGTGTTTCGTCAGAAATTAGACAATAGTTTGTCAAAATTTTGATGAATATTCGTCAGAATTTCTAGTCAAATACAGTACTGTAGGCTTGCTCGGTATGGTAAAGGGAAGGGTCCCTGGGGGATTCCTCTATGTCTCGGCCTGTGGGACCTCATACTACTCCCACCCCTAAGGAAATGAATGGGATGAGTATCATCATTGAGGTGTTAGAGCCTACTCCCCCATTGTTGCTCCAACCTCTTCTAAACCTCTCCCTCCTGTTCTTGTCCACGATTCCCTCCCTACACCAGAAATGATCATGATGGACACTCCAATGGTCGAATAGGAGTCTTTTTTTCCATCCCAGCTTCTGGCCTCTAGCTCTCATAGTCATAGGAACCACCTTGTGCATGAGCACAAGCGTCGAAAAAAGGCTCTAACCTTTGAGCAGGTCACCCTGCAAAGGAAGGAAGGGGAGTCCGTAGTTTTTGCCCTGGCACCTTCTATCATATCCTCCTCTCTTGTTCTCTCTTCTTCAGCTCCTTCAACTTCAATGCTACTTTCGGCTCCTGCTACGACCGTAAATGACCCTAACCTAAAGAGGGTGTGGCTATTCATTGCTCCTTCAATTGAGTTGCCCCTTTTGATGTCCATTACGGATATCCCATCATTTTCAAAGCTCATGGACATGCCAAATACATCGATGGTGTCTCATGCGGTTTTATCCTCCTCCACACCTTCTACCTCATCCATGGAAATCTCGCATCCTCCAATGAAGCGAAAGATGGAGGATAGCCTTGCTTGCAATGGCAGTCAAAAGAGATGTCCACCTTCTTCAGAGGGTGGTTCTGCATTAGCATGTGTCATCCTAGTGATAGAGGAAGTTTTGTTGTCCCCAGAGTTTTTCACTACTCCTGAGTCACTCAGTGATCCTAGCAGTGAATCTCGGGCACCATCTCCCTCACCCATTGAGTTAACACATGGCACTCTTATGAAGTGCATGCTTAATTCTTTAGACAAGGTCTTGGCCCTTTTAGCAATCTTCGTAAATTCATTGAATTTCACCCCACAAGAACTGAGTAGAGGAGACCTCGAGGGGCCTCTTTCCTTGGATCTTATTACAAGGGATCAAAGGGTTCTCCCCTTTATATTCCACCCTTGCAAGCTCATTCACCTTCCCCTTATGATGATCTAGATTGGGAGGTTGATGACCTCTTGGTTGATGAGGACTAGGGGGCACCTCTTCTTTATCTATAGATTAGATTGCGTGTGTTTGTGTTCCCCGTGCTTGTGTCATGTGTTCTTGGATGACCCTTGTCACCCTTGTAGGTGCTTGGATATAGGAGTGCTTGTGTCATAAAACTTCCTCTATTTTTTACATCATTCTTCCTCTATTATGTGTACTGATTTTCGACAATTGGAGATGATGTAAAGTGTTGGGCGCATTTAGGCCTCCCTTCCATCTTAACCCATTTTTTTGTGTCTTCTCATGTATTCTTCCTATGGTTTGATATAGTAGGGGGTTGATGACAGTTCATTAATATACTATTATTATACTTATCTATATTTATGAGCAGCTCTAACCCTGAAATATCAGACCACCCTTGTGTCTCTTGTTTGTGATGTTTTGTTCCCTTTCACATTATTTATCCTCTTATCTTTCATGCTTTCTTTGTGATGTTGTGGTTCTCATGTGTTGTCCCTCACGTGTGCAACAAAATTACCATGATTACATATATCTATAGTTCATGGGCCACAACATCATGTTTTTCATTCTTTCTATTCTCTCCTTAGGATGTCATGTGCCTCTGTGTTCAACATGCACCATCCTAAGGGGGGGCTATCATGTCAATTAGATTTTCAGAAAATGCATTCAGTGGCCAACAAATATTTTCTCCAAAATCCTTTCAAAACATTTTTCCTTCATCATAGGTTCCTAAAGAAAGAATTTGAAAAAAAAAATTCCTCCAAGGAGGGAGCACCTTCTCCTACGAGTGAAGTTTTGACCTTCCCCTTGCGAGGGGACTGATGAGTCTAGTTTATGGTCTAATTATTGATAGGTTTGCTTTCTATTTCCTATAGTTATCATGAGACTTTGATACTTGGGAGTTTATCTTTTCATAATATTTCCTTGAAGCCATAGACTTTGGACATGAACTTATTTTCACATCTTTCAAATAATATTGACATGCTATGTGAACTGACCATGTTAATTTTGTATGTGATTAATGAATGTCGCTTAAGATGATTGTGGATATGAATTTTTTGAGTGAACTAACATTGTCATGCAGATAATAAGAGGCCTGCAATTCAAGAAGATTCCACCAGCTGGGCATCTGCCATATCGGTCAACAAGGTGGTCATTTAATAGAGGGAAGACTCTCATCAACTGGAGATTCCTCATGCAAATCAATTTGTAACCACCTTGTAGTGGTCTTAAATGTTGTTGAGCGATCTTAGGCATTACTGTTGTTCCAGAATCGTGTTAAGGCAAACATGCCTGACAAATTTTGTGCATGCGTAGCCGCCTCTGCTCTTTTCTGCACTTTCCCTAATGTGGTGTCCTTCGCATTTGCTGGAGTTGACCGCCTTGCTAGGTTTTTAAATAAGGCTCTGATGTTCTTTTTGAGCTCTGAGAGGAGATAGAATATTGTTAAATTTGATGTAATCGCACTCTTGAGCTTTTCAGTAATATAGTCATGTTGCTCATTTGTACTCATGTTTTCCAATAAATGAAATGAAGTTATAAGTTCGTGCATCTAAGTCTATCTTAGTTTTAGGGAATGCTTATCCAAGGGGGACCACTTGGTGACTATTCCATCCTTTAGCTTAGTTTAGTCTAGTTATTTTTTGTTCATTTATTAGTTAAGAATTTGGCACTGACTATTCCTGCAACCACTAGAATTCCATTATGTGACTATTCCTACAGCCAAAGCAAACATAGTAGTTTCTTGTTTGTTCACTCATATTTTCATTTATGTCATGCATTTCAGTTTAGCCTAGTTATTGGTTGATGTTCAACATTTATGTTATTTCCTTCCAAGCAATTTTCTTTCAGTATTATGTCTTTCTAAGTTGTAGGATGAATATGGCTACTTTGGATTCCTAGTGCACATACAGTGCTGACCCATTTCAATATTACGTCCCTAGGTTGAATTGAAAATTTAAATGCACCTTCATGATGATTGAGATAGCTATTCAGGTTAGATTTCTAATCTTTGAATCACGGTTGTAAAGGCTTAGTTGTTAAAACATTCTAGGAGGCCAACATTTTTGGCACCATTTCCGGGGATGGTGTCAAACTAGGAAGTTCTTGGAATTCATTGGTAGTTTTCCTAGTTTTAGTGTTTCTAGAATTTTTTTCTTAGTATACCCCTCGTTTAGAAGAGTAATGACCCCCTATTCTTTTACCAATTCTTTGTGTGAGCTGGCTTATAGTGAATCAATAGCATATGCATAGAGAAATAAGAAGATATGCTCATGGGAGATTCCTTCCTAACAATCCTGATCTATTCCAGATAGTTGAGTATCATAACCTACCAAGAAACGAAGAAGAAGAAGAGCCACACCTCTTTGCTGATACATTTTCAGATCTGACCAATTCTAAAGTTTCCTTTGAAGATCAAAATATGTTTGAAGATCCTTTTTATTTTAACTTCATCAGGAAAGCATGGGGGATGCAAATGGAAATGGACCTAATAGACCTAGCTGACCAACTTTTCCTTTCCCCATTTCTCATCAAAATGAAGTAGACAACCTCAAGAATATCCTTGCTTCAATCCTTCCTAAGTTCTATGGACTTGTCACAGAATATCTTGATACATTCTTGTTTGAGTTTGATATACTCTATAGAAGTTATGACTGTACCATTGATGCCCATAGGCTTAATCTATTCCCTACCACTTTGAAAGAAGCTACATTAAGATGGTTCATGAGCCTAGGTAGAGATACTATGGAGACTTGGGAGGACATGAAGACAAAGTTCCTTGAGAAATACAAATAATATTGCAGAGGCAATGACATGAGAGGAGATGACATTTTTAGAATGCAACGAAAGGAGGATGAGCGCTTGGAATATTACATCTCAAGGTTTTTGTTTTGCCTATAGAAATCTCCACACCGTGCACTCAATGAAGAATCACAAAAGTTATTTTTTCTTGAGAGGAATTAATGGAAACTACACAGATGCCTTGGACATGATGGGAGGAGGAGATATCACCCAAGTTCCTTGGGAGGATATCAAGAAGATATGTCAGAACTATTCTAGGGAAGCTTCAAAGAAGAGAAAAGCTTACCAATCTTATATGGGTAATTCATCTACCAGTGGAGTTTCAAGGATGGAGATTACTCACTTACTGGTAGACTTCAAGCAAGACATCATAAGCAATCTGGATACTCAGCTGGATTCACTACAGGCAAAGAAGAAACAAGAGGAGGCAGAGGCAATGTTGGCAGAATATTGCCCTCATTGCAGACAAAAGAAGGATTGCAGATGCAAGATGATAGCTAATGTTGATAGCAAGCAGATGGCACCTGAGTTCAATCCAATCCACGGTGATGATTATCAAGTCTACTATGTTGCACAAAGGAGGCCATGGGCTCCAAGACAGGGTATGCCACCAGATCCACTATCTTTTACTAGGCCATATTTCAATTCTTATTCATCAGGTAATCAATGGCAACCCCCATATCCATCCAATTATGGAGGATATCCACCACAGCCTTGGAGTAACCCTCCAAATTCTTGGCCCAATCACAAAAACTCTCCACCCTAGTGGCAGCAACCTCAAGGGAATTGGCAGCAGTTTCAAGTAAATTGGCGGCCACCTCTACGAAATTGATAACAAACATTTCAATGGAGGGGAGGACAGCAATGGCCAAACCAGTCGACCAACTACATGCAGCCACATTCTCAGCCCCAACAACCTGCTATAATGCCTCGTCCTGCTAATACAAGTTCAAATGCACCTAAACCTACTCAACTACCATCCCAACCCACACCTAACCCAAATAATAAACCACAACAGCAGCCAGTATACTTTGTTGATCCAAATCAAATCCTTGCATATGTTGTGAGTGTAAGTGACATTTGTTTATGTTCAGGAACTACTTTGACAACCCCTTCCACACCTATTATCATTGAGATTCCTGTGGAAGAGGAGGAGCCTCTAAATGTTCCCATTCAGTCAAGTGCACCTAAAAATATTGAACTAGTTATAGTCAAGCAAACTGAGCCAGAACCACCATTTCCTCAGAGGTTAGAAACTGTGAAACAAAAGGAAGAAAAGGAGGACATAAATTTTGACATTCTAGATCAGTTTAAGCATATATATTCTAGATACCTCTATTTCAGGCCATAAAAGATGTTCCTATATATGGCAAGGCAATCAAGGAAGCATGCCTTAAGAAGCCAGGAAGGAAGAAGAAAGACCCCACTACAGTTCATGTGGTGGGACAACTTGCTGACATCGTGCTCAGAAAAGTGACTATTCCCAAGTATAATGACCCAAGGAGTCTTGTGG
This sequence comes from Sequoiadendron giganteum, assembly GCA_007115665.2. NCBI lineage: Eukaryota > Viridiplantae > Streptophyta > Pinopsida > Cupressales > Cupressaceae > Sequoiadendron > Sequoiadendron giganteum. Next base: position 732,670,886 of record CM021102.1, read on the forward strand.
TAAGAGTTTTTATAAATGGGATGCAAATAAAGAATCCTCTGATTGATTTGGGAGCAGCAATAAATGTGATGACTAAGGAAATCCTACAACAACTAAATATTACAAGCATGAGACCTGATCCTACTGTCCTACAGCTTGCTAATAGTTCTACTGTTAAGCTTTATGGTATAGTGGAAGTTCTGGTAGTAACTTTAGACTCTTTGGAGTACCCAACAGATTTTATGATTCTTTCTCCTAAAGTCACACTAGGCAGGTACCCCATTATTCTTGGAAGACCATGGTTAGCAACAACAGATGCTTATATTGGATTGCAAACAAGAGACATGACCATTTCCAATGGAAAGAGCACCAAAACGCTTGTTCTCTACCCTCCTGCTCAGCCATCCCATGATAAGGATGATCCAGTATGGCCACATGTTGGTGAAGAGTCTAACGAAGTTAATTATGTGGCACAACTTATGATGTTCAGCAGAAGTCCTTTCCTACAGATTCAAGATGAAGACGAAGTATTGTCTAACATAATTCAGAACCATTATGAGGTAGACGAAGCATCACCCTCTCATGTATCTGATTTTGTTAATACAGTGAAAACACTCCTGCCCGCTCTTCCTGTAGCCACTCTTCCTGCAGTCATTTGTCCTGCAAATGCCTTTCCTGCAGTCAAACTTCCTGCAACTAAAGGTATGTTTCATGCATTAATGCCACATGAACTCAAAGTACCAAGCATTAGTGACACATCTATAGTAGAGTTAACTACACAAGTGCAAGTGTCAAAAGAGAAACATCTAAATATCAACATTAAATTGAGTGAAAAACAATAGTTGTCATTGGAAAACTTATTGAACGCCCACCAAAATGCATTTGCATGGGACTATCATGATATCAAGGGATTAGATCCTAATCTTTGCACTCATAGGATATACATAAGAGATGATTTTCCAATAGTGAGGCAGCCACAAAGAAGAATTAACCCTGCATTGAGAGAAATAGTAAAAGGGGAACTATAGAAATTTCTAGATGCGGGATTTATCTACCCCATTTCAGATAGCCAGTAGGTGTCCCCATTGGTGATTGTACCTAAAAAAGGATGGAAGTGGCAAGTTTATATTGATTTCAGGGAACTTGACTCTGCCACCAAAAAGGACCATTTTCCCTTGTTGTTCATAGATCAAGTTCTAGACTCACTTGCAGGAAAGCAGTACTTTTCTTTTCTTAATGGATTCAGTGGCTACAACCAGATCCAAATTTCACCAGAGGACCAAGAGAACACTACCTTTACCTGTCCTTGGGGAACCTATTCCTATTTAGTACTTCCCTTTGGCTTATGCAATGCACCTACAACTTTTCAGAGGGCAACCATAAGCATCTTTTCAGAAATCTCTCATGATTGCATGGAATTTTATATGGATGATTTCACTATTTATGGTGTTGATTTCAATGAAGAATTTAGAAATATTAAGAGAGTCCTATAGAGATGTGAAGACTGCAATCTATCTTTAAATAGTGAAAAGTGATTCATGATGATGTAGGAAGGTGTATTTATTGGCCACTACATCTCTCATAAAGGAATTCAAGTAGATCCTACAAAGATTGAGGTGATTACCAATCTACATATCCCTACAAAACAAAAAGATGTTAGGAGTTTCTTAGGACATGCAAGTTATTATAGGAGGTTCATAAAAGACTTCATCAAAATGGCAGCACCATTTTATAATCTCTTAACTAAAGATGTTGAGTTCCAATGGACAGCAGACTGTGACAAGGCATTTTCTGACTTGAAAGCAACTTTGACTCATGCTCCTATGATCAAGGGACATAATTGGAAGTTTCCTTTTCACATACATATAGATGCATTATATTATGCTATAGGATCAGTCCTAGGATAGACAGAAGGAGCTATTGAAAACACCATTTACTTTGTCAGCAAAAATCTGCAAGGAGTTGAATTCAACTATACAGTGATAGAAAAAGAAATGTTAGCAGTAATCTATGCTTTAAAAAAATTCAGAAATTACATAATAGGCTACCAAATCTTTGTGCACACCGATCATGCAACCATTAGATATCTCATGAATAAACCTTTGATTTCAAGAAGGCTAGCCAGATGGTTATTGCTAATGCAGGAGTTTGACATAACCATTGTGGATAAACCAGGGAAGGCTAATGTTGTTGCCAATTTTCTTTCAAGGCTGACCACATCAGAGGACAATCAAGTCATAGATGATTCTTTCCCTTATGATCACTTATTTTCCATCAGTGTGCAGACACCCTAGTATGCTGACATAGCAAGTTTTATGGTCATAGGGAGAGTCCCTCGTAACTTCTCTCCAAAAGAAGGGAGAGTGCTCATTGAAAAATATTTTCCTTTCTCATGGATTGTTGGATGTTTGTTCTATACTGGACCTAACCAGGTCATTAGGCGATGTGTGATGGAAGATGAGACATTTGATATTTTGCATGTATGTCACAATGAACCCCGTGGAGGATATTTTATAGCAAAGAGGACAAAAATGAAGATTTTGAACACAGGATATTATTGGCCAACACTCCACAAGGATGCAGGGAGATATACAAGGAAGTGTGACATATGCCAAAGGATGGGCCAACCAACCAAATCTAATGAGATTCCACTTTGCCCCCAGATAGTAATCAATCCATTTGATAAGTGGGGACTGAATTTCGTAGGACCCATTGATCCTCCATCAAAAGGTAAATCTTATATTTTGGTATGCATTGATTATTTAACTAAATGGGTAGAAGGCCATGAAGCATGCAAGAGATAACAAGGTTGCAGAGTTTTTGTATGAGGAAATTTTCACACGATATGGGGTTCCAAGAGAGATAGTGATTGATCAAGGGACTCAGTTCACTTCCACCCTTGTTACAGCACTGGTCAATGAGTAAAACATTAGGCACAATAAGTTTACTCCTTATCACCCTTAGGCTAATGGCCAAGTTGAGGTGACTAACAGAGAAATTGAAGCCATTCTGACCAAACTAGTGGCTATCCATAAAAGGATTGGGCAAGTAGGCTACCAAAAGTTGTTTGGGCCTACAGAACCACCTGGAAAAAAACTACATGATTCACTCCATTTGAGTTTCTATATGGAAAGACAACCGTGGTGCCCATTGAATTTGAGCATAAGACTCTTAGGACTACAGTAGAATTGGGCATGGATATTTTTGAAGCATAAAGAGATAGAATTATGCAGCTGAGTACTTTGGATGAGATGAGGAAGGCAACTTTGCATCACACGAAGGTGGTGTAGACTCAATGAATACAATGGCATGATAAATTCATCAAGGATAAGAAATTTCAGCCTGGAGATTGGGCACTACTCTATGACTCAAGATATCAAGATAATGCAAGAAAATTACAGACAAGATGGCTTGGACCATATGAGGTGGCTAAAGTATTTTCAAATGGAGTTGTTCTTACTACCATTGACCCTGTCAAGTTTAAGTTGTTGGTGAATGGTCATCGCTTGAGATTGTATCACAAGCCAACTTTCAAGGAAGAATTCTTGCAGCAATTCACTCAGCATGCAGCACCCAAACTTCCTGCAACCGAAGGAAGTGGACCTAGTGTCCCCTCTTTCGGCTAATTAAGGTATGTAACTTCCCATAATAAAGATTCCCACCTTGAGGGGGTCCACTTCTTCACCCATCCGCCCATTCATTCCACCTTTCTCTCTCTTCCACCTCACCACCATCATTTCACTTCACTTCATTTCATTCCACCTCATTCTGCTACGCTCTCATTAATTGCTCAACTCATTTCTTGAAAAGTGACTAGTATTTTCTCCATGATCTTTGCAATAGATCTTCAATGAATTCAGGTACATGTGCATCAATTGTTACATCTTAATTGTCTTTTAGTGCATTTATTTAATTATTGTGAATTAATATGGAATGTTCGCCATAGCATGCATTTATTCCCTGCCCCTATCAAATCAACATTCCACCTCACATGTGAGGACACATGTTCCAATTTAGGTTGGGGGGGATGTGTCAATGCCATGTCTGCATGTTTGTCTGTATTGGTTCACATCAACAAAATTTAAGTTATTGAGCCAATTCGAATTCTGAGTGAGATGACAACTTGTATGTATGAAATGACAATCCACCGCCACCGTTTTCCTTAAACATATCCTACATTTATTACTCCTTCATTACTTTAATTGTGCCTGTCATAATCTTAAGCCAAAAGGTAAAATTCAAATGACACTAGCATTGGAAATTCGATAGCATTGTAGGAAGAAGAAGTTTGATTTTCAGACGAGAATTGCAGGAAGAAAAAACTTTGCAGAGTAACTATTTGATTGTTGACAATGGGAGGTGGCTTAATCATAAATGAACCCACAATTCACGATGTACTACTACAGGATGCGCCTTCCTGGCTGAGTTTAGAAACTGTGGATGGCTAGACAATTTCTTAAATTTGAATGGTTTTAATGAAGATATTATATTGGAATTTGCTCAGATATTGTCTAAAAGTAAGGCCATAGTAAAAGGGTTGGAAGTCACAGCTACAGAGGAAAGAATTGCAGAAGTTACAGGGTTACCTACCGACAGCAAAAATTACCCTACCACCAGAGATATCAAATCGGCTAGGGCCGAATTTACAAAACCTAATGACCCTCTGTTGAGCATAGACAAACAAGGTGCAAAGAGGACTTCTTTGCTCGACCTATGGAGGCAAGCAGTTGTGTACATTGTAAATTATATCACTTGCTAAGGTCGCCAGTCAAATTTACATTATGTGCATTTTAAGCTCCTAAACCACATGAGGCACAGAAGGAGAATGAATGTGCCCAACGTGTTATTCCATCTTATTTTGATCATGGCAATAGAGACCCAGAAAGGTAGGGACAATTTTGTTTCCCAACATTGTCTGATCAAATTATTAGTTGAAAAGTCTTTGCATGATGTGTCCAATATTTCTTGGGAAGAATTTTTGAGTATTGATCAAATTAGACCAGAACATTTGCGACCTATAGTTTTTCCTCAACCTCATAGTTTTGGGACGAGAAGGAGCAATGTTGGGACCGCTTTTGGTGCCTTGACTTTTGACGCAAGCCCTACTGGAAACCCTCCTGCATCCACACAAACTATTGAGATTAGTTCTTCTGAGGCAGAGCATTCTGATAAAGAGAGTTTCTCTCCTGACTCTGATGATGATGTTCCTCTTGGCACCTTAATGAAAACTAGGGCACATAAGAGGAAGGTAGAACTAAAGGAATGAAAAAGCTAAAAGGAAAATGGTAGAAAAAGAAATGCCAAGCTCCAGGAAATAGAAGGCTGACACCGTTCTTCCTGTAGGAAAGGAAAGATGAAGAAACCCTCCCAGAAAATAAAAGTCAGTTGGGCCTATTATTGGGGTATCTCCCAAGGGAAGCCCTAAACCTGGGAAGTCGCCACGAGAGGATATAGAAGCTCTAATGGAGCAGGTAAATGTTGAAGAAAAGAATGTGTTCGAAGAAGCAACAAACTTAACATTGATTGTGTTACCCATTTTTTCGCTCATTGGTTCAAAAGGGTAGAGTTTGTTTTAAACTGAGGGAGACAAGGTACATTCTATCATCCTTCTTCATCACATTCAAATGCATGAATGAAAAAATTTAAAAAGATTGCAACTACAGACCATTACATTCATACACATGCATGTAATAGAGGGAAATTCACATATTTCTGAAAATGTGATCTTTATTAAATGTGATAAGATACATGTGTCTCACACATCAAGTCGTGAGATTGACTTTTCTTTGATACAAATAAAGATAAATCAATGCATGAATAAATGAAGGAAAATAAATGAGCATGTAGAAGGGATGACCAGTCATTGCCTAAATGACTAGTTGATGTTTGTCTCGCTTCCATGTTGTCCTAGTTGCTTGATCCTCCTAGTTTCACGCGCTCCTGTTCCTGCAACAGTCAAGCAATGTGTTAGAGTTATACAAAAAGTGATGAAAATTCATAATCATACATGATCATTTATATTATCCACCTATGCATGTATCAATTTATCTCCATGAACATCAAAAGACTAATGAAAGCCTTTGGTGTCTAGGAACCTTTTGGTTAATATACACACAAGACAGTCATTTTTTCTAACTTGTTTGTTTCATGTGTAGCTACAGGTGTAGATATGACTTAAATCAAATGAGTGGAGTAAAATGCGGCTCCCACAAGGGTAGAGCCCAGCTCATCCAATCTTTGTGCAATTCAAAAAATGAAGGAAACCTGTTTTGTGTTATGCATATTTTTTGCAAAATTTATTACAATAGGTATCATTAGTGCAAATAAATCTAGTGCTACAGGTTATTGTCATTTCCAGGATACATTGTTTTCAGCTTCTTGGAGACCACGTTATGTCATTTGCAGTATTTCGTGATACAATATTAATGAAGAACAACAGACATTGGGACAACATGAGGGTGCAGCCACTTTGCACGAAGGTACAATGTCATAAAAATTAGTGAGCAGCATGGAGATCTGGAATTGAATTAAATGAAGGGCAATCACAAATTTTAAATCAATGAATATAATGCTTTAAAAATTTAGTGAAATGCAAGGTAAAGGAAGCAAACTGGAAGTCTATGGAGCTCATTTATACTTATTTTCAGAAAATGGAGAAATAAACAGAATGCAGAAATGCAATTTGAATAGAATTTAAGTACCCATATGATTTTTATTTCAAAGTGTGGTCTTTCCGAGGATTTTCATTATTTCGGGGTTTCCTCTATGATGGGTTTAGATTCAAGAAAAGATTTATTCGAAATAATGGATACCCACTTTGGGTTCTTGACAAGAGTGCAGTATTTCGAAATGTGGCAAGCCGTATGAGAACAAAGAAAGCCCATTTGAGCATTTTTTATTATAAAAATGCAGTTTTCTTCCATTTTTTGGGTTACCCACTTTCAGGTTTTTACAAAGCAAAAAGAAAAATGCTTGAGACTCATCAATGGTGGCCAGTATGGAGTTTCATTTCTATTTTTAGAAGAATGATGAAAGGTATTTTCGTTTTGCTTCATAGAAGATCAAGATCTGAGCACAAAGAATTAAGAATATAAGGATATACAATGCGGATTTCTTCAAAAATCATTATTGGAACAAGGAATGGCGTGACCTGGGTAGTGGTCTACAAATTTTGGCTACTTCAAATTTTTAAGTCATTCCATTGATAGGAAATACAGAGATCTGGAAAAGCAATGAATAATCACTTTTTCTAAGTGAAATGCATCAATAATACACAAATATGGTGCAGCCAACACCTGGGTCTACACTTTTTTAAGAGAATAGCAACCATTTTCAATTAAGATAAGCTTCTAAAGCTTTTGTTTTGACAAGGAAAGCAAACAATCGAAAAGGCTTACCTTTCCCTGTCGTAGAAGAGCACAGAGGTCGCGCCCAACTCGTGTGGATCTCACAATACGGGAGACTCATCAATGGCGGCCAACAAGGAAGAACAAAGAAAAACAAAGCACGGGATGCAAAGAAAAGTCAAAGATAATACATGCAGGTCGCGACTTTAGGAGACCTTTTTCCTTTCAAAACGAAATAGGAAAAGCTCCCAAATTCATCAAAAGAGCTAGACTTACCATGCTCAGAGCTCTTAGAAGTCTTTGTTTCCAAAGGCAAGAATTTAATCTACAGAATACAGAGATCTCCAATGGCTTGGCTAGGGTTCTCAAACCAGAGGAGTCAACAGAGAAAAGTGTAGGAATCAGCTTCAAAGTAGAGGAATCAACAAAGAATGCATGGAAATGCCTCTGATTCTACCACAAAATTACCAGAAGACCTTCTACAGAGTTCCATGAAACCCTCATAGCGACAGCTTGTGCTTCATTCAGAAGCTTCAAAATGGTAATGTGGAAAAAAGTGAAGTGTTTGTTGCTTTTGGATTAGGGTTGAAAACCCTATTTTTTCCATCAATTGGAGTGAAGTGAATTTTAATCACTTTATTTATCAAAAATGTTAAAAAAATTAATATTTCCCATGGCTTAGACTTTTCCTTATGCATTACATGTGCCACAACAAAATTCTTAACTCGTATTTCCACCTTTTTTGCATATAGAGGTCGAACTATACCCTTGTTTATTTCTTTTTTGCATTTGAGTTAAATGTAAAGCACATTAACTTTTATGATGATATTATAAATCATAAAGTTATGTGACTATTATAATGTGAAATAAGATAAATACCTTTTATGCTTTTATGAGTTTTGTTGAAATCTTTATGATTATGGAGGGCATTTAGGGAAGTTAAGTTTTGTTTGCAAACATTAGGAGGGTTTCTAGGGATGTTAGAGAAGATTCAGGGTTCAGATTTGTCTTCTCTCAAGCAGTTTGGATGCTTTTATTTTCAGTTGGAGTGCTTTCAGAGGTTGTTTTGGTAAGTCATAGGGTGGTTAATAACTTGGGAAGACTTTTTCTATGTTGTTGGCTTCTTTTGGAGATTGGAGTGTGCTATTTTGTAGGCTTTTTTCCTAGATCCGACCCATGGAGGTTGAGAGTTGTACTTATGAGTTTTGAAACTCATTTTTAGTGAGTTCTTCTACATGATATGACAGACTTTTTTTGGAGTTTCAGGACCAGTGTTTTGCTCTTTTTGCAGTTGTAACTCATGATATTTTGATGAAATTCTTATAATCACTTTGATAATTCAAGAGTTTTGGGACCTACTTTGGAGTTCATTTTCGTATGCTTTTGTTTTCAATTTGATGTTTCATGCTGAGATTTCTATTAATCCTACATGTTATGTCTTGGAATTGTGTCTTAAGTGAATATTTTGCAACTGAATAGGTTGTAGATTGTGAAAAATTATCTAGTTCAAGCTTGGTTGTAGATTGTGAAAATTATCTCTTTTCCTGCTAATTCAAAGCTCTGGACTAGTTTATTACCTATCTATGAAACATTTTTATGCAGCTGCTTACCTGCCAAAGTTGTGTTTTAGTATGCTCAGTTTTATTAGCTTCATTGTTATGTGTTGTTAAGTCAAGATATCAGTATAATCTCGGTGTATCACCTTAGAAATTTCAAATACCCAATTATTTTATTGTTCAAGTTTCCTTCCTATCCTATTACCTTTCAAAATTTTCAAGTTTTAAGTACTTTTAGGTGATTATCCAAATAGGAGCCGGCCTAGAACCCGTAGGTTTCACTTCATTCCAAGTGTCCCACGTAGAAGTGAATCCCATGTTTTACCAAAATTGCTAAAGCTTTGTCAAAATTTAGTATCAAGTGCAAATTTTGGTATCTAATAGTTTTGGCACGCCCGGTGGGACAAAGTCAGAATTTATTTTTTAAGTCTTGTTGTTTTGATGTGCTGACAGTGAGCTAATAGCCTTTTAGAGGTTGTTTTTAGCATATGTGGTGACTCTGTGTGGAGAAAGAGATCAATGCATTTGTTTATATGAGAAAAATTGAAACCAGAAGTTCGAAATCTGTGGAGTTTCTGCATTTAGCTCCTCCAGGAAGAAGAGGGAGAGCACTTAGAAGGACCATTCCTTCCCCTAGAGTTCAATCAACACCACTTGGTGTTGGTGATAGGATATTGTTTTCATATGAAAGAAGAAGAAGGAGAGACCCTCTTGTTAGGTGTTCTGCATCACCTACTATTAGAACAAAGCCTTCCACCTTTTCTTTTGGGACGTTGAATTTTTCAGCAGGTGGTAATTTTGTTGCAGCAAGTTGAAGCTCTGCTTCAACAAGCATATCAACACATTCCAGCTCAATGGCAGTACCAAGAGCCTTTGCTTTTGTTCCATTCGACCAGGGTAGTCCCCTTAATCTAGCACAACATAATGATATTCCTTTGGCAGCATTAAAGGGACTACCAGAATTCATTGGAGAAGGGAAAATAACACCATTTGAACATATAAGAGATGTGGCAGTGTTGTGCAATGTGCATCATGTAACACAAGAAAATGTGGCTGTGAGGTTATTGGTTGCATCTTTCAAGAAGAAGGCGTTGGAATGGTTTAGAAGCTTGCCAGTGGCCTCTATTTCAACATGGGATGAGCTTGGTGACCAATTTACCAGATTTTTTGAGGAAAAATCTGATCACCTATCTTTGTTAGAGCAGTTAACAACTATAAAAAGAGCTCCTCAAGAGAAAATGACGGATTTCAATATCCGTTTTCAGAAGACCTGGAACAGGATACCTGCTACGGTAAGGCCTTATGTTGATTATGCTTTCTTGTACTATTTGAAAAGTTTAAATAGTGATATCTCACTCATGATACAGTCCATGGGGGGTACTTCTTTACCTCAAGCTTATAGTATAGCCATTAGGGCAGAAAATAGCCTCATTCAAGCAAGTAAGATAGCACCTAGGCCACCTATGCCCTACTTTCCTGATATACAGTCAAACATGCCATTACAAATGCCACCCTTAGCCCCTTTACCTATTGTTTCAACATTACCTACTGTTGTAGGTCATGGAGTGTCAGTTGTAGGGTCGTCAAGTGAGTTGCAAGAGATTATGTCTGGTCAGCAGAAAATAGAAACTATTTTGCAAACTATAGGAAATGAGTTGATCGGCATGAAAAAACAATACCAAGGGTCAAGGCCAACTTTTCAACAGCAAAACCAATAGCAAGGTCAAACTGTAAATCAGCCTTATCAAAGCCAAGGATATCAGTATCAGCAAAATAGGCAACCCTATCAAGGTGGTTATCAGAGGCAAAATGTTAACTAGAGACGATTTGTGCCATATAACCCAGCTCCTCTTAATGCTGCTAATCTAGTCAGGGATATAGTCCCAACTCAAAATAACTTCACAGCAAAATATGAATGGTGTTATCTATGTAATCAAGCACATAACCAAGCTTTATGTTCAAATGGGGTGATTAATCAGGTGCTTATGGTTCAAAACATTGTCATTTCTTAGCCAGATATACCTACTAGCATACTTGAACAACAACCAGATATACATTCTAATGAGATTGTGTTTCTAAATTGGCATGGTGAAGAGTTATGTGGTGTGAACGGTGATTCAGCAATTGCAGCTAATACACGAGCCAAGAAAAGAGATCTAGATTTGGAGCAATCAGTTGATAAAAATAAGGAGCCTGTAATTGTGGAAACATCATCCACACTTGTTCCAAATATACCAAGGAAAAATAATACTGTCTTACCAGTCAGCGGGTAGCCTCACAAGAGCGTGGAACCAATTATTGCTAAATTTTACCAGAGGATACCTTCAGTTGTGCCCTACAACATTGTGGAAAGTATGAAGAAGATGAATGTGAATATGACCATGTGGGATTCCCTAAATATTCTTAGACAGGCTGATTTGCTCAAAAAGGCATTGACTAAAGATGTAAATCCTAAACAAGTTGTTGATTCCCCAAAATTTGTGATGACCAATGATGATCAAGGAAAGGAAGCTAGTCCCAGTGGTGAAGGAAAATCTACAACCCAAGGTAAGGATGTGAGACCTCCTCCATTCTATGTTTCATTAATCATTGGGAACAATTTAGTGCATAATTGTATGGTAGACAGTGGAGCTACTTGTTTTGTGATGCCCAAGCGAGTAGCTGATCAGTTAGGATTAAAGTATGAGCCTTTAGAGAAAGGAGTAATCCAGCTGGATGGCTCATCTGTTAATACAGTGGGTCTTATCAAAGATGCTAGATTAACCCTGCATGCTTGCCCCAATTTTTTGATTCCACAAGACATTTATGTAGTAGATTTGCCTCTGTATTTTGGGTTATGTCTGTCAAGAGAATTCACAACCAAAATAGGAGGATATTTTTCATCTGAATGGTCTCACATGTTGTTCCGTACTAGGTATGGAACCAAGGTAACCATTCAAATCTAGTTTCTTGCAAAAGACAACATAGAACCCTATATACCTAGTGCAATAAATGCCAATTATTTAATTTTTGATCAAGATGAGCATGTTGTTGTCCCTGATCCCCATACTGTTGTTAATGATATCCCTGATATACTTTTATATGAGTGGTTGGCAAGTCATACTCCTAATGTTGAGAGTGACTCAGTGCTAGATGCGGGTATGGGTAACTACATGTTGCAAGAGGCTGGTTTATTGATGCCTAAATTGGTTAAGGGGTCAGAGAATGACTTCGATCAGCAAAGTGAAGTTTGGGAAATGTACTTTGATGGCTCAAGGAGCAGGCATGGTGTTGGTGGGGGTGAAATGTTGGTTTCCCCAAGAGTAGAAAGATATTATGCAGCCTTTAGATTTGGGTTTTCATGCACAAATAATACAGCAGAGTATGAGGGTCTCATTCGAGGGCTAGAATGGGCAAGAAAGCGTGGAATCAAGTGTCTAAAGGTGCATGGAGATAGTGAGTTGATAGTGAATCAGGTTAGAGGCATGAATGCTGTTAAAAATGATGTTCTTAAATTGTACAAGCATAGGGTTTGGGACCTTCTCAAGAATTTTTAATATTTCAACATTATTGCCATTCCAAGAAGTAAGAATCGGCATGCTGACAAGTTAGCAGCTTGGGGTGATCAGTTTGACATTCCTAATAGCATAAAAAGGGGATGTGATCAGTAGCATATCAAAGTTATAATCAGGCCTCCAATGCCTGATAACAATGTCAATTGGCAGGTCTTTGAGAGTGATGAACAAATTCTGCAATTTTTGCTCGAAGAGGATGTGTTTGCAACATCAAACCAAGAAAGAGTCAAACATCAGTATGGAGATCAAGTGTTGCAGCTAAAAAATAACAAGTTTCCTAAGGTATTGGTCACCTTAGAAAGTACTTTCAATTCAGATGATTAGGCAAGAATTAACAAGGCTAATTTGTTGGTTCAACAGGATCACTATGAGGACTTAGAGATTGCTCCCAAGAGAAGCTTCAAGATAGGAAAAATAAACTCTGCTTCTGAAAAGTAGTCCTTTCTACATTTATTCCAATATTTTCTTGACATATTTTCCTGGGAGTATGGATATTTGAAGGGGTTTGATCCACATCTTGCGCAACATACAACAGAGTTGGAGCCAGCAGCTAAGCCCGTAAGGCAAAAACAGAGGCCAGTTAATCCCAAGTTGGAGCCACTAATGCAGAAAGAAGTTTTCAGACTTAGAGAAAGTGGGATTATCTTTCCTATCAAGCATACCAGCTGGGTTACAAATCTGGTCCCTGTGAGGAAGAAAAATGGAGAGCTTAGATTGTGTGTAGATTTCAGAGATTTGAACAGAGCTTCTTTGAAAGACAGGCACCCTCTTCCGTCTATGGAGAAGATTCTTCAATGTGTGTCGGGTGCTGAACATTTTTCTTTACTGGATGGATATTCTGGTTATAACCAGATCTTGGTAAAAGAAGATGATCAATTTAAGACTACATTCACCACAAAATGGGGCACAATGGCGTACAAGAGAATGCCTTTTGGTTTGTCAAATGTTGGAGCAACCTTCCAAAAAGCTATGGACATGGCTTTTAGTAACTTAATGTACAAGTTTGTTTTAGTATATCTTGACGACATCATTGTCTAGTCTAAGAAGGCAGCAGATCATATTAACCATTTGAGGCATATTTTTGAACGTTGTCGGGAATTTGGTATATCACTGAATCCCAAGAAATGTGTTTTTTCAATTCATGAAGGCAAGCTTCTTGGGTATGTAGTATCTAAAGATGGAATCACTGTGGATTCTGAGAGAGTTGCAGCAATCTTGGAGCTGCCTTTACCCCAGCATAAGAATGGACTTCAGAGTTTCATTGGTCGTATCAATTTTGTTAGAAGGTTTCTACCTGATATAGCGGCCTTGTTAAGACCCCTTACAGCTATGTTAAAAAAGAATGCAGAGTTCAAATGGACCCGTGAAGCAAGGAACAGCTTTCAACTGATTAAGGAGGCCTTAGCTTCAGCCCCAACATTAGTTAACCTAGATTTCAGCAAGGATTTTACCTTGTATTCTTTTGGCAGCCTCGATGTAATCTCTACAGTTTTGGTGCAGAAAAATACATAAGGGTTGGAGCAACCCATTTCTATTTTCAGCAAGGGTCTCGAGGACTATGAATAGAGGTATACTTTCATGGAAAAGCATGTGTTGGCTGTTGTAAAAAGTTTGAAGAAATTTAGACATATGTTGTCCCATAACAAAATTCATCTGCAAGTGGCACATCCTAACGTGAAGGAGTTTTTACTCAGCAAGGATCTAAACAAAAAATGGCTTGGGTGGATCACGAGAGTTATGGAGTATGATGTGGATGTTCAGGTCACCAAGTTGGTGAGGGGAAAAGGTTTGTGCTTGCAGTTGGCTAAAGAAGACGTTTCAGCAATAGAGGAGGAAAAAGAGTGAATTCTGGTTAATGTTGGGATAGTAGACAATGAAGCTTACAGCTGGTTGCAGGAGATGTCACATTTTTTGAGAACTGGAGTGTCCACTTAATCTAAGCAAAACTAAGAGGAGGTACTACAGACTTCAGTCCATTCCTTTTGTCTTGATTGATGATGTCTTATACAATAAAGATCAAAGTGGAGTATTGCTTAGGTGCGTTGATAAGGATCAAGTTGATCAGATTTTACATGAGTTCCATGATAGACCTTCTAGAGGTCATTATGCTGCGAGGACCATAGCATATAAGATTTTAAGAGTAGGCTATTATTGGCCTGATTTTTTTAAGGATGCACATAGATATTATAGGAAATGTTCCAGATGTGCCATGTTTTCAGGCAAAGAAAATCTTGTTGCTTTACCCTTGCAACCAATTCAAATAGAGCAGCCATTTATGAAGTGGGGAATTGACTTCATAGGGGCAATCAATCCACCCTCAAGTGTAGTTCATCGATGGATTATAACAGCAATGGACTATTTTACACGATGGATGGAAGCTTTGCCTCTAAGGGAGGCTAATGAGACAGCAGTGCTGAATTTCTATGAGGATATCATTTGCAGATTTGGAGTACCAGACTCTATAATTTCTGACAATGCCCTGGCATTTGTTGTTTTGAAAGTTGTTGACTAGGCATTGAAGAATAGGATTTACTTGAATACAAGCTCTAACTATTATCCTCAGGGCAACGGACTTGTGGAGTCTACTAACAAGAATCTGATTAACATTAGTAAGAGGACGCTTCAGAACAATCAGAGGGATTGGCATGCCAAATTGAAGACTGCTCTTTGGGCAAACAAAATTACCCCTAAGAAGGTGATTGGGAATTCACCCTATATATTGGTGTATGGTAAGGAAGCAAAATTACCTATTTCTATTGAGTTACCAGCCTTAGATATTGCCAGCCAGCTAGTTTTGTTTGAGCAGACTGATCCACTTGCTTTAAGATACACTCAACTGATGGAGTTGGAAGAAACCAGGAACAAGGCTATGAAGAATATGGAATATCAACAAATCCTGACTAAAAGAACATTTGACAAGAAAACTAGATCAAGGGATTTCATGGTGGGAGACCTTGTGCTGAAATGGGATGTACTAATGAGCAGGCCGGGCCATCATACCAAGTTTGACAACATGTGGATGGGTCCATTCATTATCAAAGAGTGCAAAGAACACAATGCCTTTCAATTGGCTACAACTGAAGGTGAAATACTTCCTATCCCAGTCAATTGGATACACCTCAAGCCTTGTTTTGAGGTTTGATGGGTTCTTTTTTTGTACATACTCTAGGTTAGATTTCATGTTTTCAATAAGTGTTGTTGCACTTTAGTTTAGTTGTTGTTTCATTCCCTAAGTTTTGTTCCAGCACAGTAACTAGTTTCTTTTCAGTTGTTTTTCCTGTTTTCAATAAGTTACAAGTGAGTTACAGCCATGCACAAGACTGCTCTAGGTCTGTTTCTAAATTTTTCCTAATGACTCCATGCCCAATGGACAAGTTTAGGTTACTGGTTTTCATGTTTAGCAGGCAAACATCCAGCAAAGGTCGCCAGAAATGTTACCCATTTTTCACTCATTGGTTCGAAAGGGTAGAGTTTGTTTTAAACTAAGGGAGACAAGGTACATTCTATCATCCTTCTTCATCACATTCAAATGCATGAATGGAAAAATTTAAAAAGATTGCAACTACAGACCATTACATTCATACACATGCATGTAATAGAGGGAAATTCACATATTTCTGAAAATGTGATCTTTATTAAATGTGATAAGATACATGTGTCTCACACATCAAGTCGTGAGATTGACTTTTCTTTGATACAAATAAAGATAAATCAATGCATGAATAAATGAAGGAAAATAAATGAGCATGTAGAAGGGATGACCAGTCATTGCCTAAATGACTAGTTGATGTTTGTCTCGCTTCCATGTTGTCCTAGTTGCTTGATCCTCCTAGTTTCACGCGCTCCTGTTCCTGCAACAGTCAAGCAATGTGTTAGAGTTATACAAAAAGTGATAAAAATTCATAATCATACATGATCATTTATACTATCCACCTATGCATGTATCAATTTATCTCCATGAACATCAAAAGACTAATGAAAGCCTTTGGTGTCTAGGAACCTTTTGGTTAATATACACACAAGACAGTCATTTTTTCTAACTTGTTTGTTTCATGTGTAGCTACAGGTGTAGATATGACTTAAATCAAATGAGTGGAGTAAAATGCGGCTCCCACAAGGGTAGAGCCCAACTCATCCAATCTTTGTGCAATTCAAAAAATGAAGGAAACCTGTTTTGTGTTATGCATATTTTTTGCAAAATTTATTACAATAGGTATCATTAGTGCAAATAAATCTAGTGCTACAGGTTATTGTCATTTCCAAGATACATTGTTTTCAGCTTCTTGGAGACCACGTTATGTCATTTGCAGTATTTCGTGATATAATATTAATGAAGAACAACAGACATTGGGACAACATGAGGGTGCAGCCACTTTGCACGAAGGTATAATGTCATAAAAATCAGTGAGCAGCATGGAGATCTGGAACTGAATTAGATGAAGGGCAATCACAAATTTTAAATCAATGAATATAATGCTTCTGAAATTTAGTAAAATGCAAGGTAAAGGAAGCAAACTGGAAATCTATGGAGCAGAGTTCATTTATACTTATTTTCAAAAAATGGAGAAATAACCAAAATGCAGAAATGTAATTTGAATAGAATTTAAGTACCCATATGATTTTTATTTCAGAGTGTGGTCTTTCCCCAAGATTTTCATTATTTCGGGGTTTCCTCTATGATGGGTTTAGATTCAAGAAAAGATTTATTCGAAATAACGGATACCCACTTTGGGTTCTTGACAAGAGTGCAGTATTTCGAAATGCAACAAGCCGTATGAGAACAACGAAAGCCCATTTGAGCATTTTTTATTATAAAAATGCAGTTTTCTTCCATTTTCTGGGTTACCCACTTTGGGGTTTTTACAAAGCAAAAAGAAAAGATGTCTGAGACTCATCAATGGAAGCTAGCATGGAGTTTCATTTCCATTTTTAGAAGAATGATGAAAGGTATTTTCGTTTTGCTTCATAGAAGATCAAGATCTGAGCACAAAGAATTAAGAATATAAGGATATACAATGCAAATTTCTTCAAAAATTATTATTGGAACAAGGAATGATGCAGCCTGGGTAGTGGTCTGCAAATTTTGGCTACTTCAAATAGCAATCATAGCTCTTGTTTGATTTTTTAAGTCATTCCATTGATAGGAAATACAGAGATCTGGAAAAGCAATGAATAATCACTTTTTCTAAGTGAAATGCATCAATAATACACAAATATGGCATAGCCAACACCTGGGTCTGCACTTTTTTAAGAGAATAGCAACCATTTTTCAGTGAAGATAAGATTCTAAAGCTTTCATTCTAACAAGGAAAGCAAACAATGGAAAAGGCTTACCTTTCCCTGTCATAGAAGAGCATAGAGGTTGCACCCAGCTCATGTGGATCTCACAATATGGGAGACTCATCAATGGCGGCCAACAAGGAAGAACAGAAAAAAACAAAGCACAGGATGCAAAGAAAAGTCAGAGATAATACATGCAGGCCGCAACTTTAGGAGACCTTTTTCCTTTCAAAACGAAATAGGAAAGCTCCCAAATTCATCAAAAGAGCTAGACTTACCATGCTCGAAGCTCTCAGAAGTCTTTGTATCCAAAAGCACGAATTTCATCTACATAATACAAAGATCTCCAATGGCACGGCTAGGATTCTCAAAGCAGAGGAGTCAACAGAGAAAAGAGTAGGAACCAGCTTCAAAGTAGAGGAATCAACAGAGAATGCATGGAAATGCCTCTAATTCTACCACAAAACTGCCATAAGACCTTCTACAGAGTTCCATGAAACCCTCATGGCGGTGGCTTGTGCTTCATTCAGAAGCTTCAAAATGGTAATGTGGAAAAAAATGAAGTGTTCGTTGCTTTTGGATTAGGGTTGAAAACCCTATTTTTTCCATCGATTGGAGTGAAGTGATTTTTAATCACTTTATTTATCAAAAATGTTAAAAAAATTAATATTTCCCATGGCTTAGACTTTGCCTTATGCATTACATGTGCCACAACAAAATTCTTAACTCGTATTTCCACCTTTTTTGCATATAGAGGTCGAACTATACCCTTGTTTATTTCTTTTTTGCATTTGAGTTAAATGTAAAGCACATTAACTTTTATGATGATATTATAAATCATAAAGTTATGTGACTATTATAATGCAAAATAAGATAAATACCTTTTATGCTTTTATGAGTTTTGTTGAAATCTTTATGATTATGAAGGGCATTTAGGGAAAAGTTTTGTTTGCAAACATTAGGAGGGTATCTAGGGATGTTAGAGAAGATTCAGGGTTCAGATTTATCTTCTCTCAAGCAGTTTGGATGCTTTTATTTTCAGTTGGAGTGCTTTCAGAGGTTGTTTTGTTGAGTCATAGGGTGGTTAATAACTTGGGAAGACTTTTTCCATGTTTTTGGCTTCTTTTGGAGATTGGAGTGTGCTATTTTGTAGGCTTTTTTCCTGGATCCGACCCATGGAGGTTGAGAGTTGTACTTATGAGTTTTGAAACTCATTTTTAGTGAGTTCTTCTACATGATATGACAGACTTTTTTTGGAGTTTCAGGACTAGTGTTTTTCTCTTTTTGTAGTTGTAACTCATGATATTTTGATGAAATCCTTACAGTCACTTTGATAATTTAAGAGTTTTGGGACCTACTTTGGAGTTCATTTTCGTATGCTTTTGTTTTCAATTTGATGTTTCATGCTGAGATTTCTATTAATCCTACATGTTATGTCTTGGAATTGTGTCTTAAGTGAATATTTTGCAGCGGAATAGGCTATAGATTGTGAAAATTTATCTAGTTCAAGCTTTGTTGTAGATTGTGAAAATTCTCTCTTTTCCTGCTAATTCAAAGCTCTGGACTAGTTTATTACCTATCTATGAAACATTTTTATGTAGCTGCTTACCTGCCAAAGTTGTGTTTTAGTATGCTCAATTTTATTAGCTTCATTGTTATGTGTTGTTAAGTCAAGATATCATTATAATCTCGGTGTATCACCTTAGAAATTTCAAATACCCAGTTATTTTATTGTTCAAGTTTCCTTCCTATCCTTTTACCTTTCAAAAATTTCAAGTTTTAAGTACTTTCAGATGATTATCCAAATACGAGCCGGCCTAGAACCCAGAGGTTTCACTTCATTCCAAGTGTCCCACATAGAAGTGAATCCCATGTTTTACCAAAATTGTTGAAGCTTTGTCAAAATTCATTATCGGGTGCAAATTTTGGTATCTAACAGGTTGCTCTTGTGGATATTGCAGAGCAAGTTGAAAACCAAGTGTGTGAGGAAAATTAGGAACTCCTACAGCAAGAGTTCCTACAGCATGAGCAAGAACAAGAACTTGAAGCCCTGCAGCCAGAATTGGTTGAGCAAACAGAAGCCTTGCAGATGGTACTCTACCAAGAGCAAGCACAAGTGCCAGGTAAAATGATGGTAGGAGTACATAGTTCCTTTGATTTTTCAATGAACACAATAATCTTGAATTTATGGAAAGAAATACAAAGAAGGGAAGAAGAATGGAAAGCAAAAAAACATAGGCTGAAGAAGGAAATTAAACACAAAGATGAGGAGATTGAGGATAAGAATGCGGAAATTGTATTTTTAAAGAAGGTGGATGACATGACAAGTTTAGTACCATAGATACTAGAATGTAGAGCTCCTTTGAGGGTCTATGCTCTGTATTTAAAGGAGATGCATCTTTCTTTCAGGCTAGCAAGAATTGTTTCAGGTTTGAACTCGTCCATTGAGACCCCTACTGAATTTTTGAATGATTTTCAGATTGCTCCTCCTGAGATGAAAAATTTGTTTTGTGAATTTTATTTACATAATTTTGTTGTAACCAAAGACCATGAGTGGAATCCAGTGCTATATGTTGGGGATGCCCAATTAAGGGCATTCATATCTTGGATACAAAATTAAGTAAGTTGGGGTAAGCAGTACAGGGCTTATAGGCAAAATGAATCAAGCATTCCCTTGCCCATTAGGGCTAAGTCTAGACATCTAGGAGGCATATTTAAGGATTGGCACAAAATTTTATATCATCCAAGCTATTGATGTAGGATCCTGGCTGAGAGAGAGGCAGTTTACAAAGAATATGAAGAGATGGTAAGAACCGCAGGAGACTCTATAATGGGATACCCGTCTTAGAGGTGGAATAGTCTATTTGATGATTTGAAGCAAGTATAGTTTCATTCCACACACAACTATGCTGCAGCACTCAAAATATTTTATAGGTATATGCAGCTTGGAAGAACAAAAGGGCAATTTTGGCTTCCACTAATTTTTCAGCCACCTATCCTATTGTGACCAGTGCCAAACTACAAGTTTTACAGGTATGACATTGCTGATGAAAGACAAACATAGAACAGGCTGGAGAGACAACAAGGATTCTATTGGGATCCTAATTCAGATACAACAAAAACTTATGTGGGACAGCTTGCAGTTGCCAATTTCAGAGCATTGACCAAACAAAAGCTCAATTCTTCCTCTGCTGGAGGACCAACAAGACATTAGGTTGGGGGGAATGATGAGTCTAGTGTATGGTTTAATTATTGATAGGGTTGTTGTCTATTTCCTGTAGTTTTCATGAGACTTTGATACTTGGGAGTTGATCTTTTCATAATATTTCCTTGAAACCATAGATTTTGGACATGAACTTATTTTCATAACTTTCAAATGATATTGACATGCTATGTGAATTGATCGTGTTAATTTTGCATGTGTCTAATGAATGTCGCTTACGTTGATTATGGATATGTAGTTGTTGTGCGTACTAACATTGTCATGCAGATAATTAGAGGCCTTTAATTCAGGAAGATTCTGCTAGCTGGGCATCTACCATATCAGTCAACAAGGTGGTCATTTAATGGAGGGAAAACTCTCGACGACTGGAGATTCCTCATGCAAATCAATTTGTAACCACCTTGTAGTGGTCTTAAATGTTGTTGTGCAAGCTTAAGCATTATTGTTGTGCCAAACTCGCGTTAAGGCAAACATGCCTGATAGATTATGTGCATGTCTAGCCGCCTCTTCTCTTTTTTATGCTTTCCCTAAGGTGGCGTCCTTCGCATTTGTTGGAGTTGACTGCCTTGCTAGGTGTTTAAATAAGGCTCTGTTGTTCCTTCTGAGATCTTGGAGGAGATAGAAGATTGTTTAATTTAGTGTAGTCGCACTCTTGAGCTTTTCAGTAATACAGTCATGTTTCTCATTTGTACTCATGTTTTCCAATAAATAAAATGAAGTTTTAATTTTGTGCATCTGAGTTTATCTTGGTTTTAGGGAATACTTATCCAAGGGGGCCCACTTGGTGAGTATTCCTTCCTTTAGCTTAGTTTAGTCTATTTTTTATTTTTTGTTTAGTTATTAGTAAAGAATCAGGCACTAACTGTTCCTGTAACCACTAGAATTCCATTCTTTGACTATTCTTGCAGCCAAAGCAGACAAAGTAGTTTCCTATTTGTTCACTCAGATTTTCATTTATGTCATGCATTTCAGTTTATCCTAGTTATTGGTTGATGTTCATCATTTATGTTATTTCCTTTCAAGCAATTTACTTTTAATATTTTTTCTTTCTTAGTTGTAGGATGAATATGGCTACTTTGGATCCCTAGTGCACATACAGTGCTGACCCATTTCAAGTTTATGTCCCTATGTTGACAATTTAAATGCACCTTCATGATGATTGAGATAGCTATCCAGGTTAGATGTCTAATCTCTGAATCACATCTGTACAGGCTTAGTTGTTAAAACATTATAGGAGGCCAACGGGGACCTTCTTCCTTTTCAATTCCTTGGTGTTGAATTGATTTACGAAAAACACTCTTACACTTTCAAACTATGTGTCCCTTCAGTGGACCTCTTTTCTTTTGAAGGGTTCTCGAGGGACCCCTTTGAAAGATCTTCCTTCAATTTTTTGACTGTCTGTGCGACTATATGCTTTCTTGTCTACCTGTGTGGTTTTTTTTTTGTTTTCTAACATGTTTTATCTATGGATTAACATGTTGCTTTGTAGGTGCGCCTGTGAAGTTGTTTCTAGTCCGACTCTATGGAGTTCCCTCACATTGGGCTTCCTTCAAGAGAAAGTACCTGGGGGCACCTTCTTTGTAGGTCCAAGGTCTTTTGAAGCACTTATGTCCTATGGGATATTTCCATCATTGGTATGTGGGCCTTCGGTGCACTTTGATCAACTTCGTAGTTATGAGGATCTACAAAGTCCTTTGCTCGAACCTCCTAAGGAGAGAGTACCTATGGATTTATTTTCCTGCCCTGCACTTTCGAGCTCGCTAAGTCGCGGTCTTCTTCCTCGACGGTTCAGGTATAAATTTTTAAACTCTTCGATCTACTTTACCAAAAATTCGTTGGCATGCATGCTCACTAAAGTGGGGGAAAAATGTGTAGGAGTGAATTTTCACCCCTCTCACAAATTCCCCTTTTACACCCTCGACTTTAGAAAAATTAAACTTGACTAATAAATTCCACATCACCTACCTACCTTGCATCCACTTAGTGTTTATCTCTTGTGTCAGTAGGGGAATTTCTATCAGGAAAGCACGCACGGCGCGCGAATGTCTACGTGGCATGTTTCCATCCCTAACAGATTCTTGCCTCTAGAATCTACAAAGATTTTACATTCTCCATTGGCGATGAAGCGTAACACCTCTATGCCTTCCAATTGAACCGAGAATGACTCTTTCCATCCTATTTTCATCTTCAAATGTATCTATCTCATTTTCATTTCATCTTCTACAATCTCTTGGATAATTCTACACACTAGCTTGATTTCTTGAGCGTTCTTTGAGCAATTCAAGACATCTTCACATCTTGTTGCACTTTTTCCACCATTGTAATTGCTAATTGGTTTCCCGAGGGACTACTTCTTCATTTTTGTGACAACGTAGACCTTACCAAGCTTGCATCCTCCTCTACGTGCTTGAGGGCACTTCAATTGAGAAGATGATATTGTTTGTTGATTTACATAGCATAGTGTCATTTCTATTATTTGATTCATTTATGTTGTTTCTTTATCATATTTTATATCTCGTGGATTTCTTGGTTGTCCATGGAGATGGAAACATCAAAGTAGGGGTTTAACTGAGGCAAACCCCTAATAGCCCCAACATTTTTCCTCTCTTGGCCCTATGTGTAAGTACGTGTCCATGTGGAGCTTACTGGTGAACTAGACTCTTAGTGAGTTCATCTTCATCAGCTTTTTCTTCATCATCTCCTTTATCATTTTTATAGTCATTTCTCGTATTTGTCATTTATCATTCTATTTAGTACGTTGAACTTCATTGGCTAGACTGTTAATAACTTTTTATACTCTATATTGTACTCTTATATTTTTGGCCATACGGACAGTTGTGCCCCAGAGAGATGTTAGTGTGCGCACTATCATCCCTGACCCACGTTGTTGTCCTTGAGCAGAGATTTATTTAAGGTATAGTTTGGGTTCCAAAAACCATCTCATTTAACACAATCCAAACATTCAAATTAGTAGACTGATGTTAGCACTTGAGAGTAATCTTCACTCTCTATCCTTGACCTAAGAACTCTTATCCAACTTGAGGTAGATTAGGGTAGCCCTCTACTCTCAGCTCTCTGTGACCTGGAGCATTGGTGTGGTTGGTCCCCCTCCTCTACAAGTATAACAATAACTTACACTCTATCCTTGATATTCATATAAGTTTGATTATATTCATACGATGGTTGGATGTACTATTAGTAACCTTACCATTAAGATAAGACATTTGAGCATTTTATCTACTATATTACAGCCAACACAAATTATGACCTAATTATGTTGTCACTACCAATAACTGACTACTAAACATGGAAACTTTAATCACCTTATTTCCTAGCTTCTCTTATTGGTTTAGGTAACCTAGATTTCCTGACAAGGACCGATTCCCTTTTCATTCAATGCTTGAATGCATGAGCAAGAAGCTCAATTATATTTTAGATACTTATAAATTTTATTATCATTCTAATCTCGTATAGGAATAATCCATTAAGGGGATATACCTTGTTCCTCTATTCTATCTTGGATACACGTATTTGGTTTAAGTGAAATATTCCATATCTTCAAGCATAATTCTCTTATGGTGGTAACCATTCAACCCATAACTTAATATGCTTGGATGGGCAATTAGCAATTATCTCATGCACATGCATGCACGTTGATTGGTGACTTCAAATTCAATTGTTATTTATAGTAATATCATGTGTGATCGTTTACCTAACCATGAAGCACACTTCAAGTTCGTTTGGCATTGTTTTAACAATAAAACACCAAGAAATATTCATATCGTGAATAATAATACTATTATTGTTCAATCAATTAGTCTATAATCATAATTTTACTAGTTAATCATCTTTTAAACTTAACCAAGAGTGTTACTATATAAACTTACATTATATAGTTAGCAATGATATTATCCTCACTCAAACACGATACTAATACTATTACTCAATCCTAGATTCAACATTCTTAATATGGTTATTCTTTGATTAATGCTTAACTCCCTAATCAATAAAATTATTATATGTTATCAATTCATAGATAATATTAATATGATTATATTATCCACTCATCTATTTATTCACCATTCAAACCTTGTCCAAATAATTATAAATAAAAGGAATAGTGATAACAATATTGTTGTTTAATTTCCACCCTCTAATCATTAGTAGTATTATTAATTATCACTCAAAATTTAAATTGATAAATTTTATAATCATTGATTCCACACAATAATTGAGCTTTATTTAAGACAATATTATGGCTATTGCTAATTATAGTATTAACAATTATTCATAAAGCCTAGTTACTCTCCATATTACGGGCTATGTCTCCTTGTTATTTAACATCCTTAATCTAATGAATTAATAAATAAATATTGTATGCAAATACCATCCTATTTATGACTCGGTATATAAGAGTAACGTTATTAGCGAGTTACCATTGGTTCATTAGTAACCCATTGCATTAACCACTGAACTCCAATCAAATTTATGACATAATTAAATATTATAATATTACCATCTGAATTTATTCAATACCAATTCCTTATGATTGTAATGTTATTTGCTTCAAGGCAAAGTTTAGCAATAGTTATTTCACTAGCATTGGTATAAAACCCGTTATCTTTCTTTTCTTTTCTCTTTTTTTTGGCTAACATTGGTATAATTTTATTTCCTTGCCAACACAAATTCACAAACCATTTCCACCCTTTTATTGACCTATTTGTTTTATTCTTATTGAAGTGTTTATTTTAATTAGCGATTCTATCTATCAAACGATACCAACATTCATCGACACTCCAACATTCAAGGTTAGTATTAATCTTTCTTTCATTTTTGTGTTTTTGTTTTCTTATTGACATTATTGCTTATTATGTTTTTATTTTATTTTATTATCCTTATTATTATGTTGTTACTATCTTCTACATTACACAATAAAAATATAACATCTTTACTCATGTTACTTTACTCTGAACACTATCGTTAATGTAAGATCTATATATAATTATTTATTTTCTAAACTCAAAACCAATTTTTAGTTATTTATTTCTTGTTCGCAACTATGATTACTAAATTCTTGATTATATATAAATTATTTTCCTACACATCTACCATACCATATAACAATATTATCTATTGACTCTCAGATTCTTATTATTAGTATCATTTTATTTTCCTTTAATTTATCTTCCCATATGGGTGCGGGTGGTGACAACTCATATCTCTTATGACTTAAAGTGGAGTAGATTAAGTTTTTATTTATATGGTACATGCCCATTTTGAACATATGTTTTGTTGATTTTTTGTTGCATTTGGAACAGGCTTACCCTAACTTTTAGGGCACCTATTTCCATACATTCTCACTCTTCACTATAATCCCTTACTGTATGGTCCCATGGGGGGGCTTGGGATTCTATTTTCATGGAGGAGGAGGTCCCATGGGAAAAAAAAATTGTGCTTCGGGATTAGTTGGAATCTTTTCTAGAAAAATAGGAGCCCCTACCTTTTAGAAATGAATCTTTCAGCTGGTGAAATTGGGGTGGGGCTAGAAATTTCCCCTACAGCTTAGGAGTTTTTTATGCCACTTGTCTCTCATCTAAAATTTTTAATTCTTATTAGAAAATTAAAAAATGAGAGAATTTTCATTTATTTTTTATTTTTTATAAAAGCACTACAGTTCATTCCTTAAATTTTGGAGCTTAAAATTTTAAGCAGAATTGCAAAATTAAATCCATGGGACCAAAAACTTTAAAATATTCCTAAAAAAGCTAAGCAGCATATGCTAAGATTTTTAAGGAAGCCCCCCTCCATGGGACCGTACCCTTAGCTACAATGACAGAGGCAACGGTTAGTGATAAATAGGGCGTGGTAATGAGCAGTCTCCATTTCTAGAAAAAAGGGTTGCCCTTCCACTATGTTGATTAATTCCCCTTGCTTGAGTGTAGTTCAATGGTGTTAGAGGCAGCAGAGAGAGGCATTTTAGGGGCGTATGTAAGGGAGAATCACGTGGTTTTTTATTTTTTTATTTTTTTCCTATTAGTTCACAGTTGTTTTTTTTTCATTTTATTTTAACATACCCAACTCCAACGCCCTTTTGAAAGGGAATGGCTTCTAACTGGGGTGTTTCGACCTCTTTGAGGAGGTCACAGCCTCCCCTCTTGGAGGCGCGACCCCTCAATGGGGATGGGCCCCTCCTTATTGAGCTAAGGCCTTTAAATTCTTTATTATTATTATTATTATTTATTTATTTAAAAAAATGTTTTAGTACTATAATATGGTATGGATTTTGTTTTATGTTTGGTAATGTTCGTCAACAAAAAATAAAATGTGAGGGTGAATACATTCACAAATCTACATATAGGAAATTGTCTCTCATTTTCTTAATGCCCAATAATGAACAACAATGCAACCATATACCCATTAACGATTTGTAGTACATTTCTATACCCATTAAAGTGTTGGCAACACAAGGGTAGACAACTGAGAGGGGGGTGAATCATTTGTCACATAATTTCAAACTTATTAATTTTATTAACCTTTATTCTTAGATCTGATTAATAACAGTGAAAGCATGAATCAACAACACATTAGAAACAAACATAACACCAAGATTTTTTGCATGGAAACCTTGTTAGGGGAAAAACCACGATGGAGGTTAATCCACAAGTTATACCCTGTTAAAATTATAAGAAGAATAAATGAGGAATGCACATGCATTCAGGCACACTGCCTAGAGCTCACTGCTCAAAGGAAGACTCGCTATCATACATAAAACTTTCAGATTAAATCCATCTGAAGAATTTGAACTGAGAAAGTAACATCCGTTAATGCTTGAGTATAGTTCCAGTTAAGCACATGAATACTTCTTCACTCCCTTTCACTCTTCTTCACACTTTGCTCTGCCTTCGAATGATCTGAACCTTATTCACACATAGCACTCGCATACTTCGCATTACACACCCACACACACTTCTCAAATGAAGAAACAATCACTTATATATATCCGCAACAAGAAATTACATTGTGTCATGTCGGCTTCAACAAAATAATAGAATGAATTCAAACTATCAGCCCAAAACAATAAAGATTATTAATGCGCATCAACCAAGGTTGGCCACAACATAGTAGAGACCAATAACAATGTCCTCAAACACAAAACACCTTCAAATATTCTTCCTCGAAGATCCACAACACATTTCAATCACCTTGTCGGCCATGAACATGAAAAACATGAACACGCAAGACAAAATCTCAGGTCGCGAGCACAATGATCAATGCGAACGTGCAACATAGATAGAACATTATGTAGAAATGTCCAAAAACACTTCAGGAACATATACAACAAGTCAGATTATCAGAAATACATTATCTTCTTCCATGAACACCATTTCTAGTAACAGAATAATTATCAGAATACAGAACCTTATAACTTGCTCAAATCTTCATGCGCACCTCTAAAACTTATGGAGTAGAAAATAGATAGGCTTGAGAACAAACCATTAAATACGCAAATTCTCACCATCAACATGCTAAACTTTCCATCATACTGATCTTCACTGCTTCACAAACAACCTGTAACATATTTTATTACAATTTTCTCAATATCCTCAACATATACAGTCTTAAAGATATTAATGCTAATAGTGTTGACATCAATGACAACCACATATCATCAATACAACCACAACATCCAACATAAAGAACAACAACAATTTCTTCTACTTAGACCATGTTTTGTGGAACCAGAGACATCATGTTCTTTATTTTTTTGGAGGTTTAGAATCATCACATAATATTTATCTGAATATAACCTCTTTGTTTGAAAATGTCAGATTTTGGGTATGTAATAATCTAAGACAAAATCCCTTTGAATGTTGCAATTCAAAAGATAACTTGGATATTAAAAGAAAACTCATGTAATTCATCAAATAAATTGTCATATTTTTATCCAAAATAAAAACTCTCTTTTTCTATATGGGGTATTTCATGAAATTCTTTTGTTACAAAATTTGATAGTTAAATGTCTATTAGTACTAAACTATCTCAGTATATGGATAATAAAATTCACTCCAAGGAGTCTTCTACTAAATCTATTTGCATACAAAACAATAAAGGGGTTGCTCTCCACCCAACCTTAATTGTTCGTCGAGCCCTAAGGACTCTCACCATACCCCCGAGCCAAGAGAACCCTTAATACCCACAAGGGATTTTTACATAAACACAGAAATGCAAGACTTCATACACACAAACATGAACTACCACAACAATAGGAATCAGTGATCCTACAAAGCATAGCATGTTAAGGTAACTCAATGATTTACATACCTCCACAAGCACAATAACAGAATCATCCCAATAAGATGCACCACTGAGAGGAGTTTAAAAACATTGAATCTTTCCTCTCAAGATGAATCAAAGATTATGTAGTAACTCCCTCTCTTCTCCCTTTTTCCCACTAGACAGCAAGAAAAACATTCTCGTCTCCTCTAGCCAACTCCTCCATAGAAAACCAGCCAAAGAAGCCCCTAAGCAAGACCCAAACTACCTTTTTAACCCTTCCTCATGTGCCCTAACCCTAGGCACTTGGGTTGGGGTCTCAAAAAGAGTATAAGCACATTTATTTTTCTATTTTACACTTCCTAATAATGGCTTACAAATTTTCAAACGGGTTACTATTTTTACACTAGTCGCATTCAAGACACTTGAAAGACACCTAAACAACTTCGCCACACAAATTTTAATACTTCTAACATTATTTGACTCACACACCAAAGTAGAGTAATTTATATCCCCACATAGACACACACACACACACTACTTCACAATGTGAAGTGGAAATAATTAGGGTCTTAGGAGTTCTCTCATTCCCCATTGGATCTTGTGTAGACCTGTATGCTCAACTTCATTGTTAGTACATAATAGTATGAAATCAAAATAAATATAATAAAATTTTGTAATTATTATAATGATGAAATTCAAATACCTCCATTAAGGCTTAATGTGCACCTCTCCCATGATCTTGACCTAGTCCTTGGAATATAGAGCGTTAAAATGCCTGAATCTTATCATTTCATCTTTTATTTTATGTAGCAACTAAATAATATTTAATTCACACACAATCATAGCGATGATACCTCTCATTAGAAAACACAACCCGACTTCCATTTTAAGTTATGCCTTTGTACATGCTAAGCAAATAAAAATAATAACATTTCAAAAAAATTCATTTCCTAGAAATTCTAACACTATGAACATCATCATCATCTTGAATGTATGAAGGGTTGTGTGAATGTAGCAACTTATTATAGTTATAAGGTTGAATCCTTCTTTATATAAGGTGAGAGTAGCAATATTACATGCACTTTGCACATCACATGCACTTTGTGACTTTACTTAAGCCACCCAAGGGGAGGAGGGGAATTGTGGTCTCAAAACACATAATATATATAATGGAATCCATAATAATGGTGGTCTCAAACCACATAATAACAACAAACTAACCATATCTTGAATAACAACACAGTCTCACACAACCCAGGACTTCCTACACAACCACTCCATAAATCCTCTATCACAAAATATCCCATATGCAAATTACCTGTAATTACTTCACGACCCAAACATTAACCACTAACGCTTGCTACCAAGTTGTCACTACTATTTCCATGTTTTCATTATCACTATCCATAATATTATTTTCTTATTCTTCTTAATGTAAGTTTTTTTGTAAAACCAATTGTTAATCCAAGCATGTTCCTATAATTTTGAGCTCTTTATCTCACGATTGAATTTGATAAAATTTGTTTTCGAAGTTTTCCTGATGATTTGTAGCTGATAAAATTTTACCCATATACTTATTGGCTAGCTTTTTTGCTATTAAATATCCCAAAAGTCTGAAAATAGTTTAGTTGTCATATCCTCAAAGTACCAAATGTTGACCAAACTGAGAGTAGAAGTAAATCCAAACCAAGGCACATCATAGATCATCCTCAACCCGATAAGGTCCCAAAACTCAAGGTTAGGCTTGCACTATGAACCAACAAGTGTGGCTCTCATGTGAGGGGGAGTAGATCATGGTCAACGTCCATGAAAAATCATGTTTCAACCTAGGTCCTTTATACAGAGTAGGAACGACATCCAAAAACACAATTTCTCATTAGATGGACCTATGTCCCTCAACCCCTAGTTACATTAGTGGTCCCTCTTCCAAGGAAAGGGTCAACACTAAGGGATTAGCACCAATATAAAACAACACATGTCCAAAATCTCCTATCAATAGGTAGACAACCACAACAACTTCAATAGTTTAACACCTAAACATACACACATTTCATGAAGGGCAGACATAGGTGGATCGTACTTGATGTCCACATCACCCTTATCCCAAGTTGGATACTATGTATCACACACTTGAGGCACAACACAAATTTTACTGGTTTCCCACATTTCACAACACATATACCTTATATGACATTCACTACATACAATCACAAAATTAAAATACACACATTTCATTCACTCCATAGGGGCCTTTTATATTTATCCATTAAATTTTTGCAACTTATCTCCAATCATAGTTTTAGCTATCAGTTAGGTCTCAATTTAAAATTTAACATGCATGAGACATCACTCTTCCAATCACATCTCAATTTCACTAGGGTTACTCATTTGCATTTCCTAATATCAATTTAGGTAACCTCTATGTAAGGTAATTGTGTTTTCTATAATCGACATAATTGTTTTCCCTTTCGAGCATAACTAGGTTCACAAGGTTTCATGTTTCATGGTTGAGTGTTAAATCAACTATAGAAATTTATAAAGAGTTTTCCATGAAGTTCCTACTTGAAGGTGAAACTTCAACATTTCAATTTAAAGAAAAGAAGAAATATTACAATGCAAGGAAGATATAATGAATGCATAACTTCCTAATAATTCATCTAATACACTATTTTGCAATCCTGCTTTTCAACATTCTAAAATTGAATCTCTTCATATTTTACAATCACACATACATATATACTGAAGTGTTATCTAAATTCACACATTAACATACATAAGATATAAAAATTCTCTCAATAAATTTGTATGCTTGAATCGTTTTCCCTCATAATTCATGCATACACAGTGAACATAATTAGCTAAAATTGATATGTCTATTTTATTGTACCTATATTATAACTTCAATCACTTGTCTCAACACAATTTGATCATATTTCACTATTTATTCCCTAATTAAAATATCAAAATAATCTATTCTACGAGTATTTATAGCTTATGGCATGAGATATATTTGGAACAAGTCTATACACCAATGAGTTTCCAATGTCTAGGAAACACATGTAAGAATAGAGTGTTCTAACAATTTTTTGGTTTCCTAACCATATTGTAACTTAACATTCTCTCTACAAGGGTGGTTTCTCCATACTTTGATTGGCGGTAAAGAAGATGCTTACCTTCTACTTAAATTAGGTTACTACTATGTAATTTTTTTAGTTTCACCTACAACTCTTGCACAAACATCTAGTTTTAGTTTCCAAGCAACTATGATCTATAAAAAAAAATTTATAGACCTAAAACAATTTGATAAATACAAATGTATTTTCCAATTTCCAAGAATAATTTCCCATTTACTTACTATATTCTCGAGAGTTCTATAGCTTTTATGGCTTCACCCATATTGAAACAGTGCACGCTATTTAAAATTCATTCATTTTCTCTCATAGAAGGGAAGGGGTTTCCCAACCATTACTTCCATCATTTGGTAACTAGCCCACCAACTATAATACACATGCTCTAGTATTTTGATATCCCTCAAGGGAAGCACACCTAAATAACAACTATGTTTAATCATGATTTATGTTGTAGGCGAAACTTGCAAGGTTGGGATTCTAATGTGTCTAAAGATCAATTACATATCTGATTATCAAGTTCTACTTGTAACTTTACAATTGGGTTAAATAATTTTATATTTTAATAGTGGTATTCTTAACATTTTTTAAGACTTTAAATAGGACTAGGAGGAAAGTTCTAGTGGTTTAAACTTAATAACCACACAATTTATTCTTGTTATGATGTTAAATATGGTTTTATTTGGTCAATAATCATATTTTATAACCAATAATCATGTTTTCTTAGGCCTCAAGGTTATAAGGATGTGTATAAAAATAATTTAAACAACAAAATTTGTTATTTGTTCTAGAATTTCCTTGGTTAATCTTGTTAATTTTTCTAGCTAGTCATAATTTGGGAACTTAAATTTGCAATCATATGAAATACATGAAGGCGGTGCTCATTTTCCAGACTATATTACAATACACTATCATTTTATGTGTCAAACGCACACTCGAGTGATCCCACAATAGTGGTTTACAATTTTTGGCCAAACCAGACACTAAAATAAAAAAAACTAACTAAATCTTCACATTCGGGCACCTATAGCGGCTAAACTGTGAGAAATTTGAAGATGATGCAAACTAGAGTCTCATCACATTTTGTCTATAGATTCTATAAAACAAAAATCAAAATTTTTGGAATCAGATTGCACTTCTTTTTCCATCTCCCACGAAAACTGGTTTTTTTTCAAAAAATAGCATTTTTTAAAAGTGACGCACACCGTATAACGCATAAATTTTTTTCCATGAAAGATAAAATTCTAGTTCTTTCGAATTTAGATTTTTAACTCTGATATCTAGTACTTCCACTTGGTTAGATAGTTTTTTATTGAATATTTTTTCTTTAATCAAGTTTCGAAGTCAAACCAATTACAATTCAGACATAGCGCGACCGTATAACGCGTAACTTTTTTTGTATATATCAAATTTTATTTTATTTTTGTTGGATCAAGGACTTCAATATCTGGTGCACTCATATTTTTTTTAAAAATAAATTGATAATCTGCTATTTTTCCACATGTGTAGAACAGAGACCTTCATTTTCGATGAAAAACCTATGTTAACATATTAAAATTATATTCGTTGGATAGCTCATTCCGAGGAATATTTGATTCAAGTTGGGTTTGTGAAGTCTCCACCATTTTCATGTTCAAACCGAGCTCCGAAGTGAAAAAAATTAGGTTTTTTTTTTGTTTTAGGGGGAGAATGAGGTATAAGGGGGTTCGTACGAACCCATAGGGGTTCGAACGAACCACCCTTCCTAATGCATTTTTTTTGTTTTTTTTCCATGCAAGATTCAAATAGGTTCGAGCAACCCCCTTATGGGTTCGCTCAAACTAGCAGGTTCGTACGAACCCCCAAAATCACATTTTTTGCCTTGGGGACATTTTTTGTGAGTTTTCCTTCCTCACTAGAATTGTAAACCACTATTGTGGGTTCACCCACTCACAAATTTTCCATGTTCTAAGGGAGCATTATGTATCCCTTTTGGGTTTAGGGTTGTATGATTTTAATGATCTAGGTTCATAAAAAAAGGTCACATCCCATAAGTTGGTCATTGTGATTTAAATACTCAAGGGGACCATTTAACAATAACAACTCTAACCTATACTTATCCTTACAAACTATGTGAAAATGTAACATTTATATTAAATTTAGCTCCACTCAAGGGAAATTTCACAAACATATTTAATTATTTGTTCAAATTATCTTCATGATCTAAAATAATTATCATACATTAACTTGCACGACACCAACACATGCAACCACTAAGGCCCACTCAATCCCTAGAGTTCCCGGCGTCGCAACCTGACACTCTAATACCAAATATCATGCCCATAATTTTTGCATGTGAACATGCAACACAACCAACTTTTTTTTATTAAATATGTTAATTAAGCTAATTATATCTCTAAATGTTCTAGGTATAACAATAACTTACGCTCTATCCTTGATATTCATATAATTTTGATTACATTCCTACGATGGTTGGATGTACTACTAATAACCTTACCATTAAGATAAGACATTTGGATGTTTTCTCTATTATATCATGACCAACACAAATTATGACCTAATTATGTTTTCACTACCAATAACTGACTACTAAACATGGCAAATTTAATTACCTTATTTCCTAGCTTCTCATATTGGTTTAGGTAACCTAGATTGCCCAACAAGGACCGATTCCCTTTTCATTCAATGCTTGAATGCATGAACAAGAAGCTCAATTATATTTTAGATTACTTATAAAAAAAATTATCATTCTAATCCCGTATAGGAATAATCCATTTAGGGGATAGACCTCGTTCCTCTATTTTGTCTCAGATACATGTATTTGGTTTAAGTGAAATATTTTGTATCTTCAAGCATAATTCTCTTATGGTGGCAACCACTCATCCCATAACTTAATGCTTGTAGGGGCAATTAGCGATTATCTCATGCACATGCATGCACGTTGTTTGGTGACTTCAAATTCAATTGTTATTTATACTAATATCCTGTGTGATCATTTACCTAACCATGAAGCACACTTCAAGTTCGTTTGGAATTGTTTGAACAATAAACCACCAAGAAATATTCATACCATGAATAATAAGATTATTATTGTTCAATCAATTAGTCTATAATCATAATGTTACTAGTTAATCATCTTTTAAACTTAATCAAGAGTGTTACTATCTCAACTTACATTATATAGTTACAAATGATATTATCCTCACTCAAACACGATACCAATACTATTACTCTTGATCCTAGATTCAGCATTCTTAATATGGTTATTATTTGATTAATGCTTAACTCCCTAATTAATAAAATTATTATCTATTATCAATTCATAGACCATATTAATATGATCATATTATCCACTCATCGTTCAAACCTTGTCCAAATAATTATAAATAAAAGGAATAGTAATAACAATATTGTTGTTTAATTTCCACCCTTTAATTGTTAATAGTAAATTATTAATTATCACTCGACATTTAAATTGAAAAAATTTATTATCATTGATTCCACACAATAATTGAGCTTTATTTAAGATAATATAATGGTTATTGTCGATTACAATATTAACAATTATTCATAAAACTTGGTTACTCTCCATATTACGGGCTACGTCTCCTTGTTATTTAACATCCTTAATCTAATGAATTAATAAAATAAATATTGTGTGCAAATACCATCCTATTTATGACTTGGTATACTAGAGTAACATTCTTAGTGAGTTATCATTGGTTTATTAGTAACCCATTGCATTAACCACTGAACTCCAATCAAATTTATGACATGATTAAATATTATAATATTACCATCTTCCATGTATATCCATTGTTATTAGACCATCTGAATATTCAATACCAATTCCTTATGATTGTAATATTATATGCTTCAAGGCCAAGTTTAGTAATAGCGATTTCACTAACATTTATATAAAACCCGTTATCTTTCTTTTCTTTTCTCTTTTTTTTTTCTTTAATTTTGTTTCCTTGCTAACACAAATTTTGAAACCATTGCCACCCTTTTATTGACCTATTTGGTTTATTCAAGTATTGAATTGTTTATTTTAATTAATGGTTGTATCTATCAAATGATACCAACATTCATCAATGCTCCAACATTCAAGGTTGGTATTAATCTTTCTTTCCTTTTTGTGTTTTCATTTTCTTATTGGCATCATTGCTTAGTATGTTTTTATATTATTTTATTATCCTTATTATTATTTTCTTACTATCTTCTACATTACACCTGAAAGGATAACGACATATTTACCCATGTTACTTTAATCTAAACATTATCACCAATGCAAGATCTATATATAATTATTTATTTTCTAAACTCAACCAATTTTTAGTTATTTATTTCATATTTGCAACTATGATTACTAGCTTCCTAATTATATATAATTTTTTTTCCTACACACCTACCATACCATATAACAATATTATCTATTGACTCTCGCATTCTTATTATTAGTATCATTTTCTTTAATTTATCTTCCCATATGGGTGCGGGTGGTGACAACTCATATCTATTATGACATAAAGGGGTGTTTGTAAGGGAGAATCACGTGGTCCTTATTTTTTTTGTAGGTTTAGAATCATCACATAATAGTTATCTGAATATAACCTCTTTGTTTGAAAATGTCAGATTCTGGGTATGCAATAATCTAAGACAAAATCCCTTTGAATGTTGTAGTTGAGAAGATAAACTCGAATATTAAAAGAAAATTCATGTAATTCATCAGATAAATAGTCATATTTTTATCCAAAATAAAAACTATCTTTTTCTATGCAGGGTATTTCATGAAATTCTTCTATTACAAAATTTGATAGTTAAATGTCTATTAGTACTACACTATCTCAGCGTATGGATAAGACAATGCACTCCAAGAAGTCTTCTACTAGAATATGTTTTCCTACAAATCAATAAAGGGAATGTTCGCCACCCAACCTTAATGGTTCGTCGAGCCCTAAGGACTCTCACCATATCCCCAAGCCAAGAGAACTCATAAGACCCAGAAAGGATTTTTACATAAACACTGAAATGCAATACTTCACACACACAAACATGAACTACCACAACAATATGAATCAATGATCCTACAAAGAATAGCATGTTAAGGTAACTCAAGGATTTACATACCTTCACAAGAACAATAACATAATCAGCCCAATAAGATGCACCATTGAGAGGAGTTTAAGCACATTGAATCTTACCTATCAAGATGAACCAAAGATTATGTAGCAACTCCCTCTCTTCTCCCTTTTTCCCACCAGCTAGCAAGCAAAACGTTCTCCTCTCCTCCAGCCAACCCCTCCATAGAAATCCAGCAAAGAAGCCCCTAAACAAGACCCAAACTACCTTTTTAACCCTTCTTCATGTGCCCTAATCCTATGCACTTGGTTTGGGGTCTCAATTAAAATAGTTTAAACACACTTATTTTTCCATTTTACACTTCCTAAAAATGTCTTACAAAGTTTCAAATGGGTTACTATTTTTACACCACATTTAAGACACTTGAAAGACACCTAAACAACTTCACCACAAAAATTTTAATACTTCTAATATTATTTGACTCACACACCAAAGTAAAGTAATGTCTATCCCCACATACACACAACACTCACACACTACTTCATAATGTGAAGTGGAAATAATTAGGGTCTTAGGAGCTCTCTCATTCCTGTTGGATCTTGTATAGACCTATATGCTCAACTTCATTGTTAGTACATCATAGTATGAAATCAAAAGAAATCTAATAAAATTTTGTAAACATTATTATAATGATGAAATTCATATACCTTCATTACAACTTAATGTGCACCTCTCCCATGGTCTTGACCTAGTCCTTGGAATATAGAGTATTTAATGTCTAAATCTTATCATTTCATCTTTTATTTTAGTAGCAGCTAAAAAATATTTAATTGGAAAGAGGGACAAAGGTTTGAAGCATTGTCATTCAACACATCATTTCCTTGTATTAAAAATAATAACTTCTATTTCTTGCAAGCCCCTATCAAGTAACCAACCTTCTTTCATTTCATCCAAACATAACCAATGATCCTATACACATCATGGTGACCTCCCTAAACATGCCCTATTCATTCTCTTAGAATCTCAATTGATCATCCTAGTTCCTCATGTGAATAAGAAAGGTCCTCAGCATTGTCATTCAACACCTATCTCTTGTGTATATCATTAAGTGATAGTTCATTTTGCTAATCAATGCAAAGCACTAAAACATAAATACAACACCTAATTGATATAGATGCCATCACTATCTTCTAATAATGTACCCCCCCCCCCCTTGTTCATATGATGATGCCATTAATTTGGTAGATGAACCCAAAAAAATTATGGAACATCTTTTGTCAATAATATAAATTTCATTGAATACATGTTACATAGACTTTATGTTAGTATACGCATCTTAAAATAAATGCACAAAATATTCACGTTAGAAAAACACAATGAGTTGTGAGTGATTTCATTCAGCTTGTTCTAAGCTCAAGGGTGGAGAGCAAGGGGAAGATTTACAAGTGGGGGATACGTAAAACTAATCAAATTGACCCGAGAGGTGACTAACCTATTGGGTTGTTATGTGTAGAGAGTTTACAACTGTATGTGGATTGCAGGTTTCATAACACCCAGTATTTTCCAACCTGCAATTATTGTAATGAAAACCTTTTTCTATTTAGAGAGTACGAATGTAAGGAAGGGCACCTTCATAATTTACCACAACTTTATTTAGGTTAAAATTATGTTTTAATTTCCTCATATGATGAAAAGCAAATGCAAAAAATAATTGCAGGTTGGAAAAACACAATGGGTTGTGAGTGATATGATTATGCTCAAGTTCTAAGCTCAAGGGTGGAGAGCTCCAGGAGGAGTTTTACGTGGGAGATACATAAAACTTATCAAATTAACTTGAGGGGTGACTAACCAATTGGGTTATTTTTTATTCAAGTAAAAACAGGTTTTGAAGGGACCCGAAACCCTTTACAATAAAAAACAAGGTTACAAAAAGAACAGCTTGCAGCCAGCCCCCAAACAAGACCCGTCAAGATTTACATTTAGAACTACTCTTGTGGGAACGGAGAGTCCTATCAAAATAAGGCCTAGAGAATTTAGCTTTTTTTCCCTTAATAGTAATCCAGCCTTCCTCCACTTGTGTTTCCATATCATGCCAAGTCAGCTCACAATTTTCCTGAAGTATGCATGTAGCCACTATCTCAGAAATTTCATCATTATTCCTTCGTGCAGGCAAAGACTTATCAAATAAGCCACCAGAAGTGATAGCCAGAGGGCTATCACCAGAAGTGGCTGCCTAAGACCCAATATCTCGCTCTTTAAGGGTTACAACCTGATAATCATGATGTGCAGCATCAGCAGCCTCATCATTTGAGACATCCCGAGGGGATACCTCAACACCCTATGATTCTGACGCAACCACCTCTGAAAAACTCTTGTGTTGTTCAGATTTATTCTCAACCATATAATGTTGTTGAGAGGCTCCATTCCACCATGTAGCCGTCCTAGCTTTTTTCCCAAATCTCTAATGTGCAGCAGCATGACCTGTTTTAAAACATCGTCTGCAACGGAAGGGAATCCCCTCATAGTCCAATTGGGTTGTTACTTGTAGAGGATTTTTCAATATTACGTGGGTTGCAGGTTTCATAACACAATGTTTTCCAACCTATAATTTTACAAAATAATAAGAATGTAATGAAAAATCTTTTGTTATTTACGCAATAGGAATGCAATGAAATTTGCCTCCAAACTTTATAACAAGTCTTAGAGTAAAAATTGTGTTTCAATTTTTTCATATGTTCAAAAAATAAATAAATTTTTCATAAGGAAATAATTGAATGAGGATGGTGTGTTTTCTAGCACTACAAATAATGTGAGCATTTTTTTTGTTCTAATCAGATGAAGAAAGTGAAATGACATTTTTAATATACCAAAGAGTTGTTCTAAAATTGAAGGTGGGCTTTATTAAATTCTTGGTGTGTACGAAACAAAAACTTTCATAAGGAAATAATTGGCAAGGGACGGTGTGTTTTCCAACACTACAAATAATGTGAGTATTTTTTTGTTCCAATCATATGAAGAAATTGAAATACCATTTTTATTGTATCAAAGAGTTGTTCTAAAATTTGAAGTTTGGATTTCTTACATTCTTTGTGTGTATGAAATAAAAACATTTCATAAGGAAATAACTGATAGAGGATAGTGTGTTTTCCAACACTGTAAATAATGTGAGCATTTTGTGTTCCAATCAGATGAAGAAAGTGAAATACCATTTTTACTATACCAAAGAGTTCTAAAATTTGAAGGTGGACTTAATTACATTCTTGGTGTGTACGAAACAAAAACTTTTCATAAGGAAATAATTGGCAAGGGACGGTGTGTTTTCCAACACTGCAAATAATGTGAGCATATTTTTGTTCCAATCAAATGAAAAAAGTGAAATGCTATTTTTACTGTACCAAAGAGTTGTTCTAAAATTTGAAGTTGGACTTCATTACATTCTTGGTGCATATGAAACAAAAACTTTTCATAAGGAAATAAGTGACAAGGGACAATGTGTTTTCCAACACTACAAATAATGTGAGCATTTTTTTGTTCAAATCAAATGAAGAAAGTGAAATGGCATTTTTACTACATACCAAAGATTTGTTCTAAAATTTGAAGTTGGACTTCATTACATTGCTGGTGCATACAAAACAAAAAAAAATCATAAGGAAATAATTGACAGGGGATAGTGTGTTTTCCAACACTGCAAATAGTGTGAGCATTTTTTTGTTCCAATCAAATGAAGAAAGTGAAATGTCATTTTTACTATACCAAAGATTTGTTCTAAATTTTAAGGTAGACTTCATTACATTGTTGGTGTGTATGAAACAAAAACTTTTCATAATGAAATAACTGGCAGGGGATAGTGTGTTTTCCAAAACTATAAATAATGTGAGCATTTTTTTGTTTCAATTAGATGAAAAAAGAGAAATATCATTTTTATTGTGCCAAAAAGTTGTTATAAAATTTGAAGGTGTACTTCATTACATTTTCGGTGCATACAAAACAAAAACTTTTCATAAGGAAATAACTAACAGGGGAAAGTGTGTTTTTTAGCATTGCAAATAATGTGAGCATTTTCTTGTTCCAATCAAATGAAGAAAGTGAAATGTCATTTTTAATGTACCAAAAAAAAATTCTAAAATTTGAAGGTGGACTTCATTACATTCTTGGTGCGTATGAAACAAAAAATGTTTAATAAGGAAATAATTGACAGGTGAGTGTGTGTTTTCTAACACTGCAAATAATGTGAGTAGTCAAAAAGTTAAATATTTCCTTTTTTGGAAATCCTACAAATATCTCCACTTTCTTTGTCCAATCCATATCATTATCCACCCTTTCCAATAAACCTCCTCTTGACACTTTGTTATTTCCTCTTTCTTGATATCTATCGTATATTGTGATCCCTTGATATTTGAAATACATCATTCCTCACAACAAGAGTCTACAAATAGAAGCCTTTACCCTTAATTATCATCAATAGATTTTCTAGTAGGTGTGTGCTACCATTTTTCTATTAAAAATCATCCAACTATACCAAGATTATGTTGGTTTAAATAGAAATCCACATTCCATTAGTAGTATTCAATCAAGCATCTTAGAGACCATATCAAATAGAGCAAGGGTGCACTCCATTTTAACTCTATACAAGGAGCAAGGTTATTTCAAGTAAAATTTATTGTCTATTTTCTTTATCTTTACATTTATTGCCTTATTTTATTTTCTTGTCTTTAGACTAGAAAAATGAATGAATATATTTTTATGGTAGTGATCCTCAAAAGAAAAGAAAATACCTTTGGTTCCTTGTGAAAATGTATATATATCAAAATAATACAGTATGATAGATGTTAGGTTTAGGGTTTAGGGTTTAATGTTTAACCTAATGGATTAATCCAACGATGATGATGGATTAATCTAAAAAGAGACATAAAGATGGTGTTGAAATACCTTATAATGAAGAAATTGAAGAAAGAGATATTAGTAGTTCATAATGAAATAAAAGAATAGATAAATATTAGATAAATGGGGGATGATGTGGTAGATGTAGTGAGACATCCTTCATATGATCTTATTTTAGATGTGAAATAGAAGGACATAGAGTATTTGAATGTTTCCAAAGAAAATGGAGTATTGGTAGAAGACATGAAGGTTGCACAAGAGTTACAATGCTTATGAAGATTCAAGAAGATGACAAATCCCAATAAATAAATTAAAGAGAGGTGAGTCATTAATCATGAAAAGAGTTTTGTTAAACAGTGATTGTATCAATAAAGAACTGGTACAAAGGAGAAGTATCTTTGGAAATATATATAAGACTAAATATAAGTATCTTTAGAATATCCAAATCAATATTAAAAATCATAGTTGTAGAAATAACATAAGGTACTAGTAAGTGAGCAGTGTTTGTTAAAATTTAAGATAGGTACATCATGAGGAAGTATCGCATCATGTTAAAGTATTTATGTCATTTATTTTTGAGAATTTTGGCGTAGTATGAGAATAAATTCATACATTTGTATAAAGAGGATACTTACACTATGATGAAGACAAAAAGAAATATGCTCTAGGGATGGATGATTTCATAAACTATTTGAGTGGCATAAACTATTTTATCAAGATCTAGATTTGAAAGTAGTTATCACTAGATCATAATAGAGGGAGGGAGAGAGGGAGGGAGAGAGGGAGGGAGAGAGAGGGGGAAAGAGGGAGATAGGAAGTGGTAGGGTGGGAG
The DNA here is from genome assembly GCA_007115665.2 of Sequoiadendron giganteum. Taxonomy (NCBI): domain Eukaryota; kingdom Viridiplantae; phylum Streptophyta; class Pinopsida; order Cupressales; family Cupressaceae; genus Sequoiadendron; species Sequoiadendron giganteum. The sequence continues at coordinate 732,714,024 of CM021102.1, forward strand.
CGATAGAATGAGGGATAGGAAGAGGGAAGGAGAGAGATGGGGATAGGTATAGAGAGTGGTATGGTGGGAGGGATAGAGGGATAGAGGGAAGGAGGGAGATAGGGAGTGGTAGGGTGGGGGGATAGGTATAGAGAGAGTTAGGGAAGGAGGGAAGGAGGGGTAGGTGGACATAGGTTGTGTGTGTGTGCGAGGGAGAGAGAGGGGGAAGGAGGGAGATAGGAAGTGGTAGGGTGTGAGGGATAGAGGGAGGGAGAGAAAGAGGGAAGGAGGGAGATAGGAAGTGGTAAGGTGGGAGGGATAGAAGGACCCAAAATGGACTTAGTAGGAGGGGGAGATGTGATGGTGGATTATGGGAAATAGGAACCCAAAATGGATTTATAGGATGGAGGAGGGATAAGGATAATTTTTTTGGGTTGGTATGATAGAGGGGGTGGTGAGAAATGGTTTAGAATAATGATAATAGATATTGTATTGACTTAAGAGATTATTCTTGCTCTTGAGAAGTTGAGGAAGGATCATGTGCACAATGTGCAATGGGAAAATGGAAATGCAGAACTAGAGGCAATAGGTACTAGAATGTATGAAATGAAAAAGGAATCTGCTCTGAAAACACATGAGTTTATCCCATGAGTTTGGAAATAGGGATCTTCATATCTTTCTTTCATACAAAACAAAATCAATTGAATCAAAAAATTGAAAATATATTTCATATTTGGCAATCCCAAGGAGAACATGTAGATAGGTAGGATATGAGGACCATCGAGAGTACCTTCAACCATGATGATTACATGTGTAGTAGTTAGTTATATCAATCCAATAACTTACTTTATTTGAGTTTATTTATTTTGTACAATTGCATTCACCTTCACCTTGAGCTCCTTATGTACCTTCTCTTGCACTATGTGTTAAATTTATTTACTTCTCATTCCTATCTCACTCTCATATCTATTATCATGAAGGATTTTTTAAATAACATGCACTAGATCCTTGTACCTAGCCTTTATTTTTAGGGGAGGTGAGAATTTCATGAAATAATTGGTTGCATCAATTAGATATGAGAGATGATGCTATAAGTTGATTTGAACAAATGAAGTAGTAAAAGACTTTTGAACTTAAGAATTCCATGGAACAAATACAATTTGAAATATATGATGCTATAAGTGGAGAGAGAGAGAGAGAGAGAGAGAGGGAGGGGTAGGTGGAGAGAGGTTGTGTGGGAAGGAGGGAGGGAGAGAGAGGGAACGAAGGAGATAGGGAGAGGTAGGTAGAGAGAGGTAAGGTATACATAATAGAGAGAGGTAGATAGAGAGAGATCTATGTAGGGTGGGAGAGGTAGAGAGAGGTGGTGTGTGAGAGAGAGGTAGAGAGAGGGGTAGGCAGAGTGAGGGGGATGTGGGGTGGGAGGGATGGAGGGATGGAGGGAGGGATAGAAAGAGAGAAGGAAGGAGATAGAGATAATGCTTATGAATAGTCAAGCAAATGACAAATCCCAATAAACAAATTAGAGAGAGATGAGTCATTGATCATGAAAAGAGTTTTGTTAAACAGTGATGGTATTGATAAAGAATTGGTACAAAGGAGAAGTATCTTTAGAAATATATACAAGACTAAATATAAGTATGTTTAGAAATATATACAAGACTAAATACAAGTCTATCCATTCATACAAGGACACAATGGTTTTTGAGTGATTGAATTCTTCCTTTTCTAAGCTCAAGGGTGGAGAACTTGGGGAGGATTTGTAGGTGGGGGATACATAAAACTAATCAAACCAACCTAAGGGGTGACTAAGAAATTGGGTTATTACGTGTAGAGGGTTTTACAACAGTATATGGGTTGCAGGTTTCATAACACCTAGTGTTTTCCAACCTACAATTATTGCAATGAAAACATTTTCTTATTTAGAGAGTATGAATGTAATGAAAGGAACCTTCAAAATTTACCACACTATTACTTAGAGTAAAAATTACATTTCAATTTCCTCATATGATGAAAAAATAAATGCACAAAATAATCATAGATTGGAAAAACATAGTGGGTTGTGAGTGATTTCATTTTTCTTGTTCTAAGCTCAAGGGTGGAGAGCTTAAGGAGGAGTTGTGGGTGGGGGATACATAAAACTAAACAAATTTACTTGAGGGTTGAATAACCAATTAGGTTGCTACATGTAGAGGGTTTTACAATAGTATGTGGGTTGCAAGTTTCATAACATTCGATGTTTTCCAACCTGTAATTGTTGTAATGAAAACCTTTTCTTATTTAGAGAGTATGAATGTAATGAAATACACTTTCAAAATCCACACAACTATTACTTAGAGTAGAAATTATGTTTTAATTTCCTCATATGATGAAAAAATAAATGCAAAAAATAATCGTAGGTTGGAAAAACACAGTGGGTTGTGAGTGATATGATTTTGATTGTTCTAAGCTTAAGGGTGGAGAGCTCATGGAGGAGTTGTAGGTGGGGGATACATAAAACTAATAAAATTGACCTGAGGGGTGACTAACCAATTGGATTGTTACATGTAGAGGGTTTTACAATAGCACATGGGTTTTAGGTTTCATAACACATAGTGTTTTCCAACCTCTAATTTTATAAAATAATAAGAATGTAATGAAATACCTTTTGTTATTTGCACAGTAGGAATGCAATGAAAATCACCTTCAAAATTTATAACAAGTCTTAGAGTAAAATTGTGTTTCAATTTCTTCATATGTTCAAAAAATGATGCATACTATGATTGCAGGTTGGAAAACATAGTGGCTTTTGAGTAGATGGTTAATGAAACTTGCAACCAATACATTATCTATCTCATTCATTTTGATATGCTTCTTTTCAAGGTTTTTTAGAGCATATTCCTTTTTTATTTCATACATTCTAGTACCTACTACTCCAATTGGCATTGACAAGGTCTCAAGAGGATTCATGTTCAAAACTTTAGTGATGTGCCCTTGCATAATGAAAAAATGTGGGTTGTTGACATTGAGTTGCACAAAATGAAAAAGGTTCTTGTACATGCGAGGGTTGTGTAAAGTGGCCATTTATTTGGAACTTATTTCCCCCTCCCACAAAAATCAAGGTAACATAATTTAAGGCACCTTGAAAATTTACAACTCTTAGAGTAAAAAATGTGTTTCAATTTCTTCATATGATCGAGAAAAAAATGCTCAAAATAATTTTAGGTTGGAAAACACAGTGGGTTTTGAATTATTTCATTTTGTACATTCAAATCTAAGTGGTCAAGAGTAGGGGGGATTTACAAGTGGGGGATACATAAAACTAGCCAAATTGACCTGAGAGGTGACTAACCAATTGGGTTGTTACCTGTAGAGGGTTTTACAACATGTGGGTTGTAGGTTTCATAACACCTAGTGTTTTCCAACCTACAATTATTGTAATGAAAACATTCACTTATTTAGCTAGTACAAATTTAATGAAAGGCAATTTCAATTTCCTCATATGATGAAAAATAAATGCACAAAATAATTATAGATTGGAAAAACATGTTGATGTAGTAAGTTGTGATTGATTGCATTTTGCTTGTTGGGGAGGAGTTACAGGTAGGGGATACATAAAAATAATCAAATTGACCTTAGGGGTTACTAACCAATTGGGTTGTTACATGTAGAGGGTTTTACAACAGTATGTGAGTTGTAGGTTTCATAACACCTAGTGTTTACCAACCTACAATTATTGTAATGAAAACCTTTTCTTATTTAGAGAGTATGAATGTAATGAGAGGAACATTCAAAATTTACCACAAATGTTTCTTAGAGTAAAAATTGTGTTTCAATTTCCTCATATGATGGAAAAAATGCACAAATAATCATAGGTTGGAAAAACACAGTGGGTTGTGATTGATTATATTTTGTTTGTTCTAAGCTCTAGGGTGGAGAGCTTGGGGAGGAGTTCCAAGTCGGGGATACATAAAACTAATCAAATTGACCTTAGGGGTGACTAACCAATTGGGTTGTTAGATGTAGAGGGTTTTATAATAGTATGTGGGTTGCATATTTCATAACACCCACTATTTTCCAACCTCCAATTATT
>CM021102.1:732718174-732749846 GCA_007115665.2 Sequoiadendron giganteum
ATGCTTTCCCTAAGGTGGCGTCCTTCGCATTTGTTGGAGTTGACTGCCTTGCTAGGTGTTTAAATAAGGCTCTGTTGTTCCTTCTGAGATCTTGGAGGAGATAGAAGATTGTTTAATTTAGTGTAGTCGCACTCTTGAGCTTTTCAGTAATACAGTCATGTTTCTCATTTGTACTCATGTTTTCCAATAAATAAAATGAAGTTTTAATTTTGTGCATCTGAGTTTATCTTGGTTTTAGGGAATACTTATCCAAGGGGGCCCACTTGGTGAGTATTCCTTCCTTTAGCTTAGTTTAGTCTATTTTTTATTTTTTGTTTAGTTATTAGTAAAGAATCAGGCACTAACTGTTCCTGTAACCACTAGAATTCCATTCTTTGACTATTCTTGCAGCCAAAGCAGACAAAGTAGTTTCCTATTTGTTCACTCAGATTTTCATTTATGTCATGCATTTCAGTTTATCCTAGTTATTGGTTGATGTTCATCATTTATGTTATTTCCTTTCAAGCAATTTACTTTTAATATTTTTTCTTTCTTAGTTGTAGGATGAATATGGCTACTTTGGATCCCTAGTGCACATACAGTGCTGACCCATTTCAAGTTTATGTCCCTATGTTGACAATTTAAATGCACCTTCATGATGATTGAGATAGCTATCCAGGTTAGATGTCTAATCTCTGAATCACATCTGTACAGGCTTAGTTGTTAAAACATTATAGGAGGCCAACGGGGACCTTCTTCCTTTTCAATTCCTTGGTGTTGAATTGATTTACGAAAAACACTCTTACACTTTCAAACTATGTGTCCCTTCAGTGGACCTCTTTTCTTTTGAAGGGTTCTCGAGGGACCCCTTTGAAAGATCTTCCTTCAATTTTTTGACTGTCTGTGCGACTATATGCTTTCTTGTCTACCTGTGTGGTTTTTTTTTTGTTTTCTAACATGTTTTATCTATGGATTAACATGTTGCTTTGTAGGTGCGCCTGTGAAGTTGTTTCTAGTCCGACTCTATGGAGTTCCCTCACATTGGGCTTCCTTCAAGAGAAAGTACCTGGGGGCACCTTCTTTGTAGGTCCAAGGTCTTTTGAAGCACTTATGTCCTATGGGATATTTCCATCATTGGTATGTGGGCCTTCGGTGCACTTTGATCAACTTCGTAGTTATGAGGATCTACAAAGTCCTTTGCTCGAACCTCCTAAGGAGAGAGTACCTATGGATTTATTTTCCTGCCCTGCACTTTCGAGCTCGCTAAGTCGCGGTCTTCTTCCTCGACGGTTCAGGTATAAATTTTTAAACTCTTCGATCTACTTTACCAAAAATTCGTTGGCATGCATGCTCACTAAAGTGGGGGAAAAATGTGTAGGAGTGAATTTTCACCCCTCTCACAAATTCCCCTTTTACACCCTCGACTTTAGAAAAATTAAACTTGACTAATAAATTCCACATCACCTACCTACCTTGCATCCACTTAGTGTTTATCTCTTGTGTCAGTAGGGGAATTTCTATCAGGAAAGCACGCACGGCGCGCGAATGTCTACGTGGCATGTTTCCATCCCTAACAGATTCTTGCCTCTAGAATCTACAAAGATTTTACATTCTCCATTGGCGATGAAGCGTAACACCTCTATGCCTTCCAATTGAACCGAGAATGACTCTTTCCATCCTATTTTCATCTTCAAATGTATCTATCTCATTTTCATTTCATCTTCTACAATCTCTTGGATAATTCTACACACTAGCTTGATTTCTTGAGCGTTCTTTGAGCAATTCAAGACATCTTCACATCTTGTTGCACTTTTTCCACCATTGTAATTGCTAATTGGTTTCCCGAGGGACTACTTCTTCATTTTTGTGACAACGTAGACCTTACCAAGCTTGCATCCTCCTCTACGTGCTTGAGGGCACTTCAATTGAGAAGATGATATTGTTTGTTGATTTACATAGCATAGTGTCATTTCTATTATTTGATTCATTTATGTTGTTTCTTTATCATATTTTATATCTCGTGGATTTCTTGGTTGTCCATGGAGATGGAAACATCAAAGTAGGGGTTTAACTGAGGCAAACCCCTAATAGCCCCAACATTTTTCCTCTCTTGGCCCTATGTGTAAGTACGTGTCCATGTGGAGCTTACTGGTGAACTAGACTCTTAGTGAGTTCATCTTCATCAGCTTTTTCTTCATCATCTCCTTTATCATTTTTATAGTCATTTCTCGTATTTGTCATTTATCATTCTATTTAGTACGTTGAACTTCATTGGCTAGACTGTTAATAACTTTTTATACTCTATATTGTACTCTTATATTTTTGGCCATACGGACAGTTGTGCCCCAGAGAGATGTTAGTGTGCGCACTATCATCCCTGACCCACGTTGTTGTCCTTGAGCAGAGATTTATTTAAGGTATAGTTTGGGTTCCAAAAACCATCTCATTTAACACAATCCAAACATTCAAATTAGTAGACTGATGTTAGCACTTGAGAGTAATCTTCACTCTCTATCCTTGACCTAAGAACTCTTATCCAACTTGAGGTAGATTAGGGTAGCCCTCTACTCTCAGCTCTCTGTGACCTGGAGCATTGGTGTGGTTGGTCCCCCTCCTCTACAAGTATAACAATAACTTACACTCTATCCTTGATATTCATATAAGTTTGATTATATTCATACGATGGTTGGATGTACTATTAGTAACCTTACCATTAAGATAAGACATTTGAGCATTTTATCTACTATATTACAGCCAACACAAATTATGACCTAATTATGTTGTCACTACCAATAACTGACTACTAAACATGGAAACTTTAATCACCTTATTTCCTAGCTTCTCTTATTGGTTTAGGTAACCTAGATTTCCTGACAAGGACCGATTCCCTTTTCATTCAATGCTTGAATGCATGAGCAAGAAGCTCAATTATATTTTAGATACTTATAAATTTTATTATCATTCTAATCTCGTATAGGAATAATCCATTAAGGGGATATACCTTGTTCCTCTATTCTATCTTGGATACACGTATTTGGTTTAAGTGAAATATTCCATATCTTCAAGCATAATTCTCTTATGGTGGTAACCATTCAACCCATAACTTAATATGCTTGGATGGGCAATTAGCAATTATCTCATGCACATGCATGCACGTTGATTGGTGACTTCAAATTCAATTGTTATTTATAGTAATATCATGTGTGATCGTTTACCTAACCATGAAGCACACTTCAAGTTCGTTTGGCATTGTTTTAACAATAAAACACCAAGAAATATTCATATCGTGAATAATAATACTATTATTGTTCAATCAATTAGTCTATAATCATAATTTTACTAGTTAATCATCTTTTAAACTTAACCAAGAGTGTTACTATATAAACTTACATTATATAGTTAGCAATGATATTATCCTCACTCAAACACGATACTAATACTATTACTCAATCCTAGATTCAACATTCTTAATATGGTTATTCTTTGATTAATGCTTAACTCCCTAATCAATAAAATTATTATATGTTATCAATTCATAGATAATATTAATATGATTATATTATCCACTCATCTATTTATTCACCATTCAAACCTTGTCCAAATAATTATAAATAAAAGGAATAGTGATAACAATATTGTTGTTTAATTTCCACCCTCTAATCATTAGTAGTATTATTAATTATCACTCAAAATTTAAATTGATAAATTTTATAATCATTGATTCCACACAATAATTGAGCTTTATTTAAGACAATATTATGGCTATTGCTAATTATAGTATTAACAATTATTCATAAAGCCTAGTTACTCTCCATATTACGGGCTATGTCTCCTTGTTATTTAACATCCTTAATCTAATGAATTAATAAATAAATATTGTATGCAAATACCATCCTATTTATGACTCGGTATATAAGAGTAACGTTATTAGCGAGTTACCATTGGTTCATTAGTAACCCATTGCATTAACCACTGAACTCCAATCAAATTTATGACATAATTAAATATTATAATATTACCATCTGAATTTATTCAATACCAATTCCTTATGATTGTAATGTTATTTGCTTCAAGGCAAAGTTTAGCAATAGTTATTTCACTAGCATTGGTATAAAACCCGTTATCTTTCTTTTCTTTTCTCTTTTTTTTGGCTAACATTGGTATAATTTTATTTCCTTGCCAACACAAATTCACAAACCATTTCCACCCTTTTATTGACCTATTTGTTTTATTCTTATTGAAGTGTTTATTTTAATTAGCGATTCTATCTATCAAACGATACCAACATTCATCGACACTCCAACATTCAAGGTTAGTATTAATCTTTCTTTCATTTTTGTGTTTTTGTTTTCTTATTGACATTATTGCTTATTATGTTTTTATTTTATTTTATTATCCTTATTATTATGTTGTTACTATCTTCTACATTACACAATAAAAATATAACATCTTTACTCATGTTACTTTACTCTGAACACTATCGTTAATGTAAGATCTATATATAATTATTTATTTTCTAAACTCAAAACCAATTTTTAGTTATTTATTTCTTGTTCGCAACTATGATTACTAAATTCTTGATTATATATAAATTATTTTCCTACACATCTACCATACCATATAACAATATTATCTATTGACTCTCAGATTCTTATTATTAGTATCATTTTATTTTCCTTTAATTTATCTTCCCATATGGGTGCGGGTGGTGACAACTCATATCTCTTATGACTTAAAGTGGAGTAGATTAAGTTTTTATTTATATGGTACATGCCCATTTTGAACATATGTTTTGTTGATTTTTTGTTGCATTTGGAACAGGCTTACCCTAACTTTTAGGGCACCTATTTCCATACATTCTCACTCTTCACTATAATCCCTTACTGTATGGTCCCATGGGGGGGCTTGGGATTCTATTTTCATGGAGGAGGAGGTCCCATGGGAAAAAAAAATTGTGCTTCGGGATTAGTTGGAATCTTTTCTAGAAAAATAGGAGCCCCTACCTTTTAGAAATGAATCTTTCAGCTGGTGAAATTGGGGTGGGGCTAGAAATTTCCCCTACAGCTTAGGAGTTTTTTATGCCACTTGTCTCTCATCTAAAATTTTTAATTCTTATTAGAAAATTAAAAAATGAGAGAATTTTCATTTATTTTTTATTTTTTATAAAAGCACTACAGTTCATTCCTTAAATTTTGGAGCTTAAAATTTTAAGCAGAATTGCAAAATTAAATCCATGGGACCAAAAACTTTAAAATATTCCTAAAAAAGCTAAGCAGCATATGCTAAGATTTTTAAGGAAGCCCCCCTCCATGGGACCGTACCCTTAGCTACAATGACAGAGGCAACGGTTAGTGATAAATAGGGCGTGGTAATGAGCAGTCTCCATTTCTAGAAAAAAGGGTTGCCCTTCCACTATGTTGATTAATTCCCCTTGCTTGAGTGTAGTTCAATGGTGTTAGAGGCAGCAGAGAGAGGCATTTTAGGGGCGTATGTAAGGGAGAATCACGTGGTTTTTTATTTTTTTATTTTTTTCCTATTAGTTCACAGTTGTTTTTTTTTCATTTTATTTTAACATACCCAACTCCAACGCCCTTTTGAAAGGGAATGGCTTCTAACTGGGGTGTTTCGACCTCTTTGAGGAGGTCACAGCCTCCCCTCTTGGAGGCGCGACCCCTCAATGGGGATGGGCCCCTCCTTATTGAGCTAAGGCCTTTAAATTCTTTATTATTATTATTATTATTTATTTATTTAAAAAAATGTTTTAGTACTATAATATGGTATGGATTTTGTTTTATGTTTGGTAATGTTCGTCAACAAAAAATAAAATGTGAGGGTGAATACATTCACAAATCTACATATAGGAAATTGTCTCTCATTTTCTTAATGCCCAATAATGAACAACAATGCAACCATATACCCATTAACGATTTGTAGTACATTTCTATACCCATTAAAGTGTTGGCAACACAAGGGTAGACAACTGAGAGGGGGGTGAATCATTTGTCACATAATTTCAAACTTATTAATTTTATTAACCTTTATTCTTAGATCTGATTAATAACAGTGAAAGCATGAATCAACAACACATTAGAAACAAACATAACACCAAGATTTTTTGCATGGAAACCTTGTTAGGGGAAAAACCACGATGGAGGTTAATCCACAAGTTATACCCTGTTAAAATTATAAGAAGAATAAATGAGGAATGCACATGCATTCAGGCACACTGCCTAGAGCTCACTGCTCAAAGGAAGACTCGCTATCATACATAAAACTTTCAGATTAAATCCATCTGAAGAATTTGAACTGAGAAAGTAACATCCGTTAATGCTTGAGTATAGTTCCAGTTAAGCACATGAATACTTCTTCACTCCCTTTCACTCTTCTTCACACTTTGCTCTGCCTTCGAATGATCTGAACCTTATTCACACATAGCACTCGCATACTTCGCATTACACACCCACACACACTTCTCAAATGAAGAAACAATCACTTATATATATCCGCAACAAGAAATTACATTGTGTCATGTCGGCTTCAACAAAATAATAGAATGAATTCAAACTATCAGCCCAAAACAATAAAGATTATTAATGCGCATCAACCAAGGTTGGCCACAACATAGTAGAGACCAATAACAATGTCCTCAAACACAAAACACCTTCAAATATTCTTCCTCGAAGATCCACAACACATTTCAATCACCTTGTCGGCCATGAACATGAAAAACATGAACACGCAAGACAAAATCTCAGGTCGCGAGCACAATGATCAATGCGAACGTGCAACATAGATAGAACATTATGTAGAAATGTCCAAAAACACTTCAGGAACATATACAACAAGTCAGATTATCAGAAATACATTATCTTCTTCCATGAACACCATTTCTAGTAACAGAATAATTATCAGAATACAGAACCTTATAACTTGCTCAAATCTTCATGCGCACCTCTAAAACTTATGGAGTAGAAAATAGATAGGCTTGAGAACAAACCATTAAATACGCAAATTCTCACCATCAACATGCTAAACTTTCCATCATACTGATCTTCACTGCTTCACAAACAACCTGTAACATATTTTATTACAATTTTCTCAATATCCTCAACATATACAGTCTTAAAGATATTAATGCTAATAGTGTTGACATCAATGACAACCACATATCATCAATACAACCACAACATCCAACATAAAGAACAACAACAATTTCTTCTACTTAGACCATGTTTTGTGGAACCAGAGACATCATGTTCTTTATTTTTTTGGAGGTTTAGAATCATCACATAATATTTATCTGAATATAACCTCTTTGTTTGAAAATGTCAGATTTTGGGTATGTAATAATCTAAGACAAAATCCCTTTGAATGTTGCAATTCAAAAGATAACTTGGATATTAAAAGAAAACTCATGTAATTCATCAAATAAATTGTCATATTTTTATCCAAAATAAAAACTCTCTTTTTCTATATGGGGTATTTCATGAAATTCTTTTGTTACAAAATTTGATAGTTAAATGTCTATTAGTACTAAACTATCTCAGTATATGGATAATAAAATTCACTCCAAGGAGTCTTCTACTAAATCTATTTGCATACAAAACAATAAAGGGGTTGCTCTCCACCCAACCTTAATTGTTCGTCGAGCCCTAAGGACTCTCACCATACCCCCGAGCCAAGAGAACCCTTAATACCCACAAGGGATTTTTACATAAACACAGAAATGCAAGACTTCATACACACAAACATGAACTACCACAACAATAGGAATCAGTGATCCTACAAAGCATAGCATGTTAAGGTAACTCAATGATTTACATACCTCCACAAGCACAATAACAGAATCATCCCAATAAGATGCACCACTGAGAGGAGTTTAAAAACATTGAATCTTTCCTCTCAAGATGAATCAAAGATTATGTAGTAACTCCCTCTCTTCTCCCTTTTTCCCACTAGACAGCAAGAAAAACATTCTCGTCTCCTCTAGCCAACTCCTCCATAGAAAACCAGCCAAAGAAGCCCCTAAGCAAGACCCAAACTACCTTTTTAACCCTTCCTCATGTGCCCTAACCCTAGGCACTTGGGTTGGGGTCTCAAAAAGAGTATAAGCACATTTATTTTTCTATTTTACACTTCCTAATAATGGCTTACAAATTTTCAAACGGGTTACTATTTTTACACTAGTCGCATTCAAGACACTTGAAAGACACCTAAACAACTTCGCCACACAAATTTTAATACTTCTAACATTATTTGACTCACACACCAAAGTAGAGTAATTTATATCCCCACATAGACACACACACACACACTACTTCACAATGTGAAGTGGAAATAATTAGGGTCTTAGGAGTTCTCTCATTCCCCATTGGATCTTGTGTAGACCTGTATGCTCAACTTCATTGTTAGTACATAATAGTATGAAATCAAAATAAATATAATAAAATTTTGTAATTATTATAATGATGAAATTCAAATACCTCCATTAAGGCTTAATGTGCACCTCTCCCATGATCTTGACCTAGTCCTTGGAATATAGAGCGTTAAAATGCCTGAATCTTATCATTTCATCTTTTATTTTATGTAGCAACTAAATAATATTTAATTCACACACAATCATAGCGATGATACCTCTCATTAGAAAACACAACCCGACTTCCATTTTAAGTTATGCCTTTGTACATGCTAAGCAAATAAAAATAATAACATTTCAAAAAAATTCATTTCCTAGAAATTCTAACACTATGAACATCATCATCATCTTGAATGTATGAAGGGTTGTGTGAATGTAGCAACTTATTATAGTTATAAGGTTGAATCCTTCTTTATATAAGGTGAGAGTAGCAATATTACATGCACTTTGCACATCACATGCACTTTGTGACTTTACTTAAGCCACCCAAGGGGAGGAGGGGAATTGTGGTCTCAAAACACATAATATATATAATGGAATCCATAATAATGGTGGTCTCAAACCACATAATAACAACAAACTAACCATATCTTGAATAACAACACAGTCTCACACAACCCAGGACTTCCTACACAACCACTCCATAAATCCTCTATCACAAAATATCCCATATGCAAATTACCTGTAATTACTTCACGACCCAAACATTAACCACTAACGCTTGCTACCAAGTTGTCACTACTATTTCCATGTTTTCATTATCACTATCCATAATATTATTTTCTTATTCTTCTTAATGTAAGTTTTTTTGTAAAACCAATTGTTAATCCAAGCATGTTCCTATAATTTTGAGCTCTTTATCTCACGATTGAATTTGATAAAATTTGTTTTCGAAGTTTTCCTGATGATTTGTAGCTGATAAAATTTTACCCATATACTTATTGGCTAGCTTTTTTGCTATTAAATATCCCAAAAGTCTGAAAATAGTTTAGTTGTCATATCCTCAAAGTACCAAATGTTGACCAAACTGAGAGTAGAAGTAAATCCAAACCAAGGCACATCATAGATCATCCTCAACCCGATAAGGTCCCAAAACTCAAGGTTAGGCTTGCACTATGAACCAACAAGTGTGGCTCTCATGTGAGGGGGAGTAGATCATGGTCAACGTCCATGAAAAATCATGTTTCAACCTAGGTCCTTTATACAGAGTAGGAACGACATCCAAAAACACAATTTCTCATTAGATGGACCTATGTCCCTCAACCCCTAGTTACATTAGTGGTCCCTCTTCCAAGGAAAGGGTCAACACTAAGGGATTAGCACCAATATAAAACAACACATGTCCAAAATCTCCTATCAATAGGTAGACAACCACAACAACTTCAATAGTTTAACACCTAAACATACACACATTTCATGAAGGGCAGACATAGGTGGATCGTACTTGATGTCCACATCACCCTTATCCCAAGTTGGATACTATGTATCACACACTTGAGGCACAACACAAATTTTACTGGTTTCCCACATTTCACAACACATATACCTTATATGACATTCACTACATACAATCACAAAATTAAAATACACACATTTCATTCACTCCATAGGGGCCTTTTATATTTATCCATTAAATTTTTGCAACTTATCTCCAATCATAGTTTTAGCTATCAGTTAGGTCTCAATTTAAAATTTAACATGCATGAGACATCACTCTTCCAATCACATCTCAATTTCACTAGGGTTACTCATTTGCATTTCCTAATATCAATTTAGGTAACCTCTATGTAAGGTAATTGTGTTTTCTATAATCGACATAATTGTTTTCCCTTTCGAGCATAACTAGGTTCACAAGGTTTCATGTTTCATGGTTGAGTGTTAAATCAACTATAGAAATTTATAAAGAGTTTTCCATGAAGTTCCTACTTGAAGGTGAAACTTCAACATTTCAATTTAAAGAAAAGAAGAAATATTACAATGCAAGGAAGATATAATGAATGCATAACTTCCTAATAATTCATCTAATACACTATTTTGCAATCCTGCTTTTCAACATTCTAAAATTGAATCTCTTCATATTTTACAATCACACATACATATATACTGAAGTGTTATCTAAATTCACACATTAACATACATAAGATATAAAAATTCTCTCAATAAATTTGTATGCTTGAATCGTTTTCCCTCATAATTCATGCATACACAGTGAACATAATTAGCTAAAATTGATATGTCTATTTTATTGTACCTATATTATAACTTCAATCACTTGTCTCAACACAATTTGATCATATTTCACTATTTATTCCCTAATTAAAATATCAAAATAATCTATTCTACGAGTATTTATAGCTTATGGCATGAGATATATTTGGAACAAGTCTATACACCAATGAGTTTCCAATGTCTAGGAAACACATGTAAGAATAGAGTGTTCTAACAATTTTTTGGTTTCCTAACCATATTGTAACTTAACATTCTCTCTACAAGGGTGGTTTCTCCATACTTTGATTGGCGGTAAAGAAGATGCTTACCTTCTACTTAAATTAGGTTACTACTATGTAATTTTTTTAGTTTCACCTACAACTCTTGCACAAACATCTAGTTTTAGTTTCCAAGCAACTATGATCTATAAAAAAAAATTTATAGACCTAAAACAATTTGATAAATACAAATGTATTTTCCAATTTCCAAGAATAATTTCCCATTTACTTACTATATTCTCGAGAGTTCTATAGCTTTTATGGCTTCACCCATATTGAAACAGTGCACGCTATTTAAAATTCATTCATTTTCTCTCATAGAAGGGAAGGGGTTTCCCAACCATTACTTCCATCATTTGGTAACTAGCCCACCAACTATAATACACATGCTCTAGTATTTTGATATCCCTCAAGGGAAGCACACCTAAATAACAACTATGTTTAATCATGATTTATGTTGTAGGCGAAACTTGCAAGGTTGGGATTCTAATGTGTCTAAAGATCAATTACATATCTGATTATCAAGTTCTACTTGTAACTTTACAATTGGGTTAAATAATTTTATATTTTAATAGTGGTATTCTTAACATTTTTTAAGACTTTAAATAGGACTAGGAGGAAAGTTCTAGTGGTTTAAACTTAATAACCACACAATTTATTCTTGTTATGATGTTAAATATGGTTTTATTTGGTCAATAATCATATTTTATAACCAATAATCATGTTTTCTTAGGCCTCAAGGTTATAAGGATGTGTATAAAAATAATTTAAACAACAAAATTTGTTATTTGTTCTAGAATTTCCTTGGTTAATCTTGTTAATTTTTCTAGCTAGTCATAATTTGGGAACTTAAATTTGCAATCATATGAAATACATGAAGGCGGTGCTCATTTTCCAGACTATATTACAATACACTATCATTTTATGTGTCAAACGCACACTCGAGTGATCCCACAATAGTGGTTTACAATTTTTGGCCAAACCAGACACTAAAATAAAAAAAACTAACTAAATCTTCACATTCGGGCACCTATAGCGGCTAAACTGTGAGAAATTTGAAGATGATGCAAACTAGAGTCTCATCACATTTTGTCTATAGATTCTATAAAACAAAAATCAAAATTTTTGGAATCAGATTGCACTTCTTTTTCCATCTCCCACGAAAACTGGTTTTTTTTCAAAAAATAGCATTTTTTAAAAGTGACGCACACCGTATAACGCATAAATTTTTTTCCATGAAAGATAAAATTCTAGTTCTTTCGAATTTAGATTTTTAACTCTGATATCTAGTACTTCCACTTGGTTAGATAGTTTTTTATTGAATATTTTTTCTTTAATCAAGTTTCGAAGTCAAACCAATTACAATTCAGACATAGCGCGACCGTATAACGCGTAACTTTTTTTGTATATATCAAATTTTATTTTATTTTTGTTGGATCAAGGACTTCAATATCTGGTGCACTCATATTTTTTTTAAAAATAAATTGATAATCTGCTATTTTTCCACATGTGTAGAACAGAGACCTTCATTTTCGATGAAAAACCTATGTTAACATATTAAAATTATATTCGTTGGATAGCTCATTCCGAGGAATATTTGATTCAAGTTGGGTTTGTGAAGTCTCCACCATTTTCATGTTCAAACCGAGCTCCGAAGTGAAAAAAATTAGGTTTTTTTTTTGTTTTAGGGGGAGAATGAGGTATAAGGGGGTTCGTACGAACCCATAGGGGTTCGAACGAACCACCCTTCCTAATGCATTTTTTTTGTTTTTTTTCCATGCAAGATTCAAATAGGTTCGAGCAACCCCCTTATGGGTTCGCTCAAACTAGCAGGTTCGTACGAACCCCCAAAATCACATTTTTTGCCTTGGGGACATTTTTTGTGAGTTTTCCTTCCTCACTAGAATTGTAAACCACTATTGTGGGTTCACCCACTCACAAATTTTCCATGTTCTAAGGGAGCATTATGTATCCCTTTTGGGTTTAGGGTTGTATGATTTTAATGATCTAGGTTCATAAAAAAAGGTCACATCCCATAAGTTGGTCATTGTGATTTAAATACTCAAGGGGACCATTTAACAATAACAACTCTAACCT
Source organism: Sequoiadendron giganteum (assembly GCA_007115665.2). Classification (NCBI taxonomy): domain Eukaryota; kingdom Viridiplantae; phylum Streptophyta; class Pinopsida; order Cupressales; family Cupressaceae; genus Sequoiadendron; species Sequoiadendron giganteum. Next base: position 732,731,153 of record CM021102.1, read on the forward strand.
ATACTTATCCTTACAAACTATGTGAAAATGTAACATTTATATTAAATTTAGCTCCACTCAAGGGAAATTTCACAAACATATTTAATTATTTGTTCAAATTATCTTCATGATCTAAAATAATTATCATACATTAACTTGCACGACACCAACACATGCAACCACTAAGGCCCACTCAATCCCTAGAGTTCCCGGCGTCGCAACCTGACACTCTAATACCAAATATCATGCCCATAATTTTTGCATGTGAACATGCAACACAACCAACTTTTTTTTATTAAATATGTTAATTAAGCTAATTATATCTCTAAATGTTCTAGGTATAACAATAACTTACGCTCTATCCTTGATATTCATATAATTTTGATTACATTCCTACGATGGTTGGATGTACTACTAATAACCTTACCATTAAGATAAGACATTTGGATGTTTTCTCTATTATATCATGACCAACACAAATTATGACCTAATTATGTTTTCACTACCAATAACTGACTACTAAACATGGCAAATTTAATTACCTTATTTCCTAGCTTCTCATATTGGTTTAGGTAACCTAGATTGCCCAACAAGGACCGATTCCCTTTTCATTCAATGCTTGAATGCATGAACAAGAAGCTCAATTATATTTTAGATTACTTATAAAAAAAATTATCATTCTAATCCCGTATAGGAATAATCCATTTAGGGGATAGACCTCGTTCCTCTATTTTGTCTCAGATACATGTATTTGGTTTAAGTGAAATATTTTGTATCTTCAAGCATAATTCTCTTATGGTGGCAACCACTCATCCCATAACTTAATGCTTGTAGGGGCAATTAGCGATTATCTCATGCACATGCATGCACGTTGTTTGGTGACTTCAAATTCAATTGTTATTTATACTAATATCCTGTGTGATCATTTACCTAACCATGAAGCACACTTCAAGTTCGTTTGGAATTGTTTGAACAATAAACCACCAAGAAATATTCATACCATGAATAATAAGATTATTATTGTTCAATCAATTAGTCTATAATCATAATGTTACTAGTTAATCATCTTTTAAACTTAATCAAGAGTGTTACTATCTCAACTTACATTATATAGTTACAAATGATATTATCCTCACTCAAACACGATACCAATACTATTACTCTTGATCCTAGATTCAGCATTCTTAATATGGTTATTATTTGATTAATGCTTAACTCCCTAATTAATAAAATTATTATCTATTATCAATTCATAGACCATATTAATATGATCATATTATCCACTCATCGTTCAAACCTTGTCCAAATAATTATAAATAAAAGGAATAGTAATAACAATATTGTTGTTTAATTTCCACCCTTTAATTGTTAATAGTAAATTATTAATTATCACTCGACATTTAAATTGAAAAAATTTATTATCATTGATTCCACACAATAATTGAGCTTTATTTAAGATAATATAATGGTTATTGTCGATTACAATATTAACAATTATTCATAAAACTTGGTTACTCTCCATATTACGGGCTACGTCTCCTTGTTATTTAACATCCTTAATCTAATGAATTAATAAAATAAATATTGTGTGCAAATACCATCCTATTTATGACTTGGTATACTAGAGTAACATTCTTAGTGAGTTATCATTGGTTTATTAGTAACCCATTGCATTAACCACTGAACTCCAATCAAATTTATGACATGATTAAATATTATAATATTACCATCTTCCATGTATATCCATTGTTATTAGACCATCTGAATATTCAATACCAATTCCTTATGATTGTAATATTATATGCTTCAAGGCCAAGTTTAGTAATAGCGATTTCACTAACATTTATATAAAACCCGTTATCTTTCTTTTCTTTTCTCTTTTTTTTTTCTTTAATTTTGTTTCCTTGCTAACACAAATTTTGAAACCATTGCCACCCTTTTATTGACCTATTTGGTTTATTCAAGTATTGAATTGTTTATTTTAATTAATGGTTGTATCTATCAAATGATACCAACATTCATCAATGCTCCAACATTCAAGGTTGGTATTAATCTTTCTTTCCTTTTTGTGTTTTCATTTTCTTATTGGCATCATTGCTTAGTATGTTTTTATATTATTTTATTATCCTTATTATTATTTTCTTACTATCTTCTACATTACACCTGAAAGGATAACGACATATTTACCCATGTTACTTTAATCTAAACATTATCACCAATGCAAGATCTATATATAATTATTTATTTTCTAAACTCAACCAATTTTTAGTTATTTATTTCATATTTGCAACTATGATTACTAGCTTCCTAATTATATATAATTTTTTTTCCTACACACCTACCATACCATATAACAATATTATCTATTGACTCTCGCATTCTTATTATTAGTATCATTTTCTTTAATTTATCTTCCCATATGGGTGCGGGTGGTGACAACTCATATCTATTATGACATAAAGGGGTGTTTGTAAGGGAGAATCACGTGGTCCTTATTTTTTTTGTAGGTTTAGAATCATCACATAATAGTTATCTGAATATAACCTCTTTGTTTGAAAATGTCAGATTCTGGGTATGCAATAATCTAAGACAAAATCCCTTTGAATGTTGTAGTTGAGAAGATAAACTCGAATATTAAAAGAAAATTCATGTAATTCATCAGATAAATAGTCATATTTTTATCCAAAATAAAAACTATCTTTTTCTATGCAGGGTATTTCATGAAATTCTTCTATTACAAAATTTGATAGTTAAATGTCTATTAGTACTACACTATCTCAGCGTATGGATAAGACAATGCACTCCAAGAAGTCTTCTACTAGAATATGTTTTCCTACAAATCAATAAAGGGAATGTTCGCCACCCAACCTTAATGGTTCGTCGAGCCCTAAGGACTCTCACCATATCCCCAAGCCAAGAGAACTCATAAGACCCAGAAAGGATTTTTACATAAACACTGAAATGCAATACTTCACACACACAAACATGAACTACCACAACAATATGAATCAATGATCCTACAAAGAATAGCATGTTAAGGTAACTCAAGGATTTACATACCTTCACAAGAACAATAACATAATCAGCCCAATAAGATGCACCATTGAGAGGAGTTTAAGCACATTGAATCTTACCTATCAAGATGAACCAAAGATTATGTAGCAACTCCCTCTCTTCTCCCTTTTTCCCACCAGCTAGCAAGCAAAACGTTCTCCTCTCCTCCAGCCAACCCCTCCATAGAAATCCAGCAAAGAAGCCCCTAAACAAGACCCAAACTACCTTTTTAACCCTTCTTCATGTGCCCTAATCCTATGCACTTGGTTTGGGGTCTCAATTAAAATAGTTTAAACACACTTATTTTTCCATTTTACACTTCCTAAAAATGTCTTACAAAGTTTCAAATGGGTTACTATTTTTACACCACATTTAAGACACTTGAAAGACACCTAAACAACTTCACCACAAAAATTTTAATACTTCTAATATTATTTGACTCACACACCAAAGTAAAGTAATGTCTATCCCCACATACACACAACACTCACACACTACTTCATAATGTGAAGTGGAAATAATTAGGGTCTTAGGAGCTCTCTCATTCCTCGTTGGTGTAAGGAAACTCAGGTGCGGAAACAGCTTCCTACACTAATCTCTTAAGGAAAGTATGGTGCAAATTCGTTTTAAACCCTTACAATTTCAGATTCGTTAATCTACTTAACAAAGATATTGCAGCAATATACCATACATACAGAAAATGAAGAATGACACAATGATTTACCCTGGGGAAAACCTTTCGGTAAAAAACCCCAGCACTCCAAAACCTGCACAATGTATTATCTTCAACACAACGGTTACAACACACTTGCAATGCAAGTTCTTTCAGGAGATTTCCAACCTTGAAGACAAAATGCGGCAGCATGAAAAAACGTTCCAACAATACACTCACATCACAAATCTTCGCAACCCTAAAAAACGCTTATATCATGCGCTTCCCTTTTAGGGCAACTTCCGAAGATAACTGTATTAGGGTTTTACCATTCTCCGAGAAAATAGGAACTCGAAAATTTTTTTCGGGGCGATGCCCCGAACCCCACTATCGTGGAAGAGTGTACAGTACTCAACTTTATCAATTGCCACATGTCTTCACCTGTCATTGAATCTTCCAGACATAGCTCTTACGTGTCATAGGAATCCGTCATAACCGTTTCAGCCATGATCTCCTTACACACCATTCAAGATGCCGACACATTAAGTGGAGTGACACATCAACATGCAAACTAGACATGTACACTCACACTTAATTACATTATTTGCAAGAAATACATTTTACAAAAACAAATAATAAGAATAGGAATTATCCAAGGTTGAGACACCTTATTCCTAACAGTTGGATCTTGTATAGACCTATATGCTCAACTTCATTGTTAGTACATCATAGTATGAAATCAAAAGAAATCTAATAAAATTTTGTAAACATTATTATAATGATGAAATTCATATACCTTCATTACAACTTAATGTGCACCTCTCCCATGGTCTTGACCTAGTCCTTGGAATATAGAGTATTTAATGTCTAAATCTTATCATTTCATCTTTTATTTTAGTAGCAGCTAAAAAATATTTAATTGGAAAGAGGGACAAAGGTTTGAAGCATTGTCATTCAACACATCATTTCCTTGTATTAAAAATAATAACTTCTATTTCTTGCAAGCCCCTATCAAGTAACCAACCTTCTTTCATTTCATCCAAACATAACCAATGATCCTATACACATCATGGTGACCTCCCTAAACATGCCCTATTCATTCTCTTAGAATCTCAATTGATCATCCTAGTTCCTCATGTGAATAAGAAAGGTCCTCAGCATTGTCATTCAACACCTATCTCTTGTGTATATCATTAAGTGATAGTTCATTTTGCTAATCAATGCAAAGCACTAAAACATAAATACAACACCTAATTGATATAGATGCCATCACTATCTTCTAATAATGTACCCCCCCCCCCCTTGTTCATATGATGATGCCATTAATTTGGTAGATGAACCCAAAAAAATTATGGAACATCTTTTGTCAATAATATAAATTTCATTGAATACATGTTACATAGACTTTATGTTAGTATACGCATCTTAAAATAAATGCACAAAATATTCACGTTAGAAAAACACAATGAGTTGTGAGTGATTTCATTCAGCTTGTTCTAAGCTCAAGGGTGGAGAGCAAGGGGAAGATTTACAAGTGGGGGATACGTAAAACTAATCAAATTGACCCGAGAGGTGACTAACCTATTGGGTTGTTATGTGTAGAGAGTTTACAACTGTATGTGGATTGCAGGTTTCATAACACCCAGTATTTTCCAACCTGCAATTATTGTAATGAAAACCTTTTTCTATTTAGAGAGTACGAATGTAAGGAAGGGCACCTTCATAATTTACCACAACTTTATTTAGGTTAAAATTATGTTTTAATTTCCTCATATGATGAAAAGCAAATGCAAAAAATAATTGCAGGTTGGAAAAACACAATGGGTTGTGAGTGATATGATTATGCTCAAGTTCTAAGCTCAAGGGTGGAGAGCTCCAGGAGGAGTTTTACGTGGGAGATACATAAAACTTATCAAATTAACTTGAGGGGTGACTAACCAATTGGGTTATTTTTTATTCAAGTAAAAACAGGTTTTGAAGGGACCCGAAACCCTTTACAATAAAAAACAAGGTTACAAAAAGAACAGCTTGCAGCCAGCCCCCAAACAAGACCCGTCAAGATTTACATTTAGAACTACTCTTGTGGGAACGGAGAGTCCTATCAAAATAAGGCCTAGAGAATTTAGCTTTTTTTCCCTTAATAGTAATCCAGCCTTCCTCCACTTGTGTTTCCATATCATGCCAAGTCAGCTCACAATTTTCCTGAAGTATGCATGTAGCCACTATCTCAGAAATTTCATCATTATTCCTTCGTGCAGGCAAAGACTTATCAAATAAGCCACCAGAAGTGATAGCCAGAGGGCTATCACCAGAAGTGGCTGCCTAAGACCCAATATCTCGCTCTTTAAGGGTTACAACCTGATAATCATGATGTGCAGCATCAGCAGCCTCATCATTTGAGACATCCCGAGGGGATACCTCAACACCCTATGATTCTGACGCAACCACCTCTGAAAAACTCTTGTGTTGTTCAGATTTATTCTCAACCATATAATGTTGTTGAGAGGCTCCATTCCACCATGTAGCCGTCCTAGCTTTTTTCCCAAATCTCTAATGTGCAGCAGCATGACCTGTTTTAAAACATCGTCTGCAACGGAAGGGAATCCCCTCATAGTCCAATTGGGTTGTTACTTGTAGAGGATTTTTCAATATTACGTGGGTTGCAGGTTTCATAACACAATGTTTTCCAACCTATAATTTTACAAAATAATAAGAATGTAATGAAAAATCTTTTGTTATTTACGCAATAGGAATGCAATGAAATTTGCCTCCAAACTTTATAACAAGTCTTAGAGTAAAAATTGTGTTTCAATTTTTTCATATGTTCAAAAAATAAATAAATTTTTCATAAGGAAATAATTGAATGAGGATGGTGTGTTTTCTAGCACTACAAATAATGTGAGCATTTTTTTTGTTCTAATCAGATGAAGAAAGTGAAATGACATTTTTAATATACCAAAGAGTTGTTCTAAAATTGAAGGTGGGCTTTATTAAATTCTTGGTGTGTACGAAACAAAAACTTTCATAAGGAAATAATTGGCAAGGGACGGTGTGTTTTCCAACACTACAAATAATGTGAGTATTTTTTTGTTCCAATCATATGAAGAAATTGAAATACCATTTTTATTGTATCAAAGAGTTGTTCTAAAATTTGAAGTTTGGATTTCTTACATTCTTTGTGTGTATGAAATAAAAACATTTCATAAGGAAATAACTGATAGAGGATAGTGTGTTTTCCAACACTGTAAATAATGTGAGCATTTTGTGTTCCAATCAGATGAAGAAAGTGAAATACCATTTTTACTATACCAAAGAGTTCTAAAATTTGAAGGTGGACTTAATTACATTCTTGGTGTGTACGAAACAAAAACTTTTCATAAGGAAATAATTGGCAAGGGACGGTGTGTTTTCCAACACTGCAAATAATGTGAGCATATTTTTGTTCCAATCAAATGAAAAAAGTGAAATGCTATTTTTACTGTACCAAAGAGTTGTTCTAAAATTTGAAGTTGGACTTCATTACATTCTTGGTGCATATGAAACAAAAACTTTTCATAAGGAAATAAGTGACAAGGGACAATGTGTTTTCCAACACTACAAATAATGTGAGCATTTTTTTGTTCAAATCAAATGAAGAAAGTGAAATGGCATTTTTACTACATACCAAAGATTTGTTCTAAAATTTGAAGTTGGACTTCATTACATTGCTGGTGCATACAAAACAAAAAAAAATCATAAGGAAATAATTGACAGGGGATAGTGTGTTTTCCAACACTGCAAATAGTGTGAGCATTTTTTTGTTCCAATCAAATGAAGAAAGTGAAATGTCATTTTTACTATACCAAAGATTTGTTCTAAATTTTAAGGTAGACTTCATTACATTGTTGGTGTGTATGAAACAAAAACTTTTCATAATGAAATAACTGGCAGGGGATAGTGTGTTTTCCAAAACTATAAATAATGTGAGCATTTTTTTGTTTCAATTAGATGAAAAAAGAGAAATATCATTTTTATTGTGCCAAAAAGTTGTTATAAAATTTGAAGGTGTACTTCATTACATTTTCGGTGCATACAAAACAAAAACTTTTCATAAGGAAATAACTAACAGGGGAAAGTGTGTTTTTTAGCATTGCAAATAATGTGAGCATTTTCTTGTTCCAATCAAATGAAGAAAGTGAAATGTCATTTTTAATGTACCAAAAAAAAATTCTAAAATTTGAAGGTGGACTTCATTACATTCTTGGTGCGTATGAAACAAAAAATGTTTAATAAGGAAATAATTGACAGGTGAGTGTGTGTTTTCTAACACTGCAAATAATGTGAGTAGTCAAAAAGTTAAATATTTCCTTTTTTGGAAATCCTACAAATATCTCCACTTTCTTTGTCCAATCCATATCATTATCCACCCTTTCCAATAAACCTCCTCTTGACACTTTGTTATTTCCTCTTTCTTGATATCTATCGTATATTGTGATCCCTTGATATTTGAAATACATCATTCCTCACAACAAGAGTCTACAAATAGAAGCCTTTACCCTTAATTATCATCAATAGATTTTCTAGTAGGTGTGTGCTACCATTTTTCTATTAAAAATCATCCAACTATACCAAGATTATGTTGGTTTAAATAGAAATCCACATTCCATTAGTAGTATTCAATCAAGCATCTTAGAGACCATATCAAATAGAGCAAGGGTGCACTCCATTTTAACTCTATACAAGGAGCAAGGTTATTTCAAGTAAAATTTATTGTCTATTTTCTTTATCTTTACATTTATTGCCTTATTTTATTTTCTTGTCTTTAGACTAGAAAAATGAATGAATATATTTTTATGGTAGTGATCCTCAAAAGAAAAGAAAATACCTTTGGTTCCTTGTGAAAATGTATATATATCAAAATAATACAGTATGATAGATGTTAGGTTTAGGGTTTAGGGTTTAATGTTTAACCTAATGGATTAATCCAACGATGATGATGGATTAATCTAAAAAGAGACATAAAGATGGTGTTGAAATACCTTATAATGAAGAAATTGAAGAAAGAGATATTAGTAGTTCATAATGAAATAAAAGAATAGATAAATATTAGATAAATGGGGGATGATGTGGTAGATGTAGTGAGACATCCTTCATATGATCTTATTTTAGATGTGAAATAGAAGGACATAGAGTATTTGAATGTTTCCAAAGAAAATGGAGTATTGGTAGAAGACATGAAGGTTGCACAAGAGTTACAATGCTTATGAAGATTCAAGAAGATGACAAATCCCAATAAATAAATTAAAGAGAGGTGAGTCATTAATCATGAAAAGAGTTTTGTTAAACAGTGATTGTATCAATAAAGAACTGGTACAAAGGAGAAGTATCTTTGGAAATATATATAAGACTAAATATAAGTATCTTTAGAATATCCAAATCAATATTAAAAATCATAGTTGTAGAAATAACATAAGGTACTAGTAAGTGAGCAGTGTTTGTTAAAATTTAAGATAGGTACATCATGAGGAAGTATCGCATCATGTTAAAGTATTTATGTCATTTATTTTTGAGAATTTTGGCGTAGTATGAGAATAAATTCATACATTTGTATAAAGAGGATACTTACACTATGATGAAGACAAAAAGAAATATGCTCTAGGGATGGATGATTTCATAAACTATTTGAGTGGCATAAACTATTTTATCAAGATCTAGATTTGAAAGTAGTTATCACTAGATCATAATAGAGGGAGGGAGAGAGGGAGGGAGAGAGGGAGGGAGAGAGAGGGGGAAAGAGGGAGATAGGAAGTGGTAGGGTGGGAGCGATAGAATGAGGGATAGGAAGAGGGAAGGAGAGAGATGGGGATAGGTATAGAGAGTGGTATGGTGGGAGGGATAGAGGGATAGAGGGAAGGAGGGAGATAGGGAGTGGTAGGGTGGGGGGATAGGTATAGAGAGAGTTAGGGAAGGAGGGAAGGAGGGGTAGGTGGACATAGGTTGTGTGTGTGTGCGAGGGAGAGAGAGGGGGAAGGAGGGAGATAGGAAGTGGTAGGGTGTGAGGGATAGAGGGAGGGAGAGAAAGAGGGAAGGAGGGAGATAGGAAGTGGTAAGGTGGGAGGGATAGAAGGACCCAAAATGGACTTAGTAGGAGGGGGAGATGTGATGGTGGATTATGGGAAATAGGAACCCAAAATGGATTTATAGGATGGAGGAGGGATAAGGATAATTTTTTTGGGTTGGTATGATAGAGGGGGTGGTGAGAAATGGTTTAGAATAATGATAATAGATATTGTATTGACTTAAGAGATTATTCTTGCTCTTGAGAAGTTGAGGAAGGATCATGTGCACAATGTGCAATGGGAAAATGGAAATGCAGAACTAGAGGCAATAGGTACTAGAATGTATGAAATGAAAAAGGAATCTGCTCTGAAAACACATGAGTTTATCCCATGAGTTTGGAAATAGGGATCTTCATATCTTTCTTTCATACAAAACAAAATCAATTGAATCAAAAAATTGAAAATATATTTCATATTTGGCAATCCCAAGGAGAACATGTAGATAGGTAGGATATGAGGACCATCGAGAGTACCTTCAACCATGATGATTACATGTGTAGTAGTTAGTTATATCAATCCAATAACTTACTTTATTTGAGTTTATTTATTTTGTACAATTGCATTCACCTTCACCTTGAGCTCCTTATGTACCTTCTCTTGCACTATGTGTTAAATTTATTTACTTCTCATTCCTATCTCACTCTCATATCTATTATCATGAAGGATTTTTTAAATAACATGCACTAGATCCTTGTACCTAGCCTTTATTTTTAGGGGAGGTGAGAATTTCATGAAATAATTGGTTGCATCAATTAGATATGAGAGATGATGCTATAAGTTGATTTGAACAAATGAAGTAGTAAAAGACTTTTGAACTTAAGAATTCCATGGAACAAATACAATTTGAAATATATGATGCTATAAGTGGAGAGAGAGAGAGAGAGAGAGAGAGGGAGGGGTAGGTGGAGAGAGGTTGTGTGGGAAGGAGGGAGGGAGAGAGAGGGAACGAAGGAGATAGGGAGAGGTAGGTAGAGAGAGGTAAGGTATACATAATAGAGAGAGGTAGATAGAGAGAGATCTATGTAGGGTGGGAGAGGTAGAGAGAGGTGGTGTGTGAGAGAGAGGTAGAGAGAGGGGTAGGCAGAGTGAGGGGGATGTGGGGTGGGAGGGATGGAGGGATGGAGGGAGGGATAGAAAGAGAGAAGGAAGGAGATAGAGATAATGCTTATGAATAGTCAAGCAAATGACAAATCCCAATAAACAAATTAGAGAGAGATGAGTCATTGATCATGAAAAGAGTTTTGTTAAACAGTGATGGTATTGATAAAGAATTGGTACAAAGGAGAAGTATCTTTAGAAATATATACAAGACTAAATATAAGTATGTTTAGAAATATATACAAGACTAAATACAAGTCTATCCATTCATACAAGGACACAATGGTTTTTGAGTGATTGAATTCTTCCTTTTCTAAGCTCAAGGGTGGAGAACTTGGGGAGGATTTGTAGGTGGGGGATACATAAAACTAATCAAACCAACCTAAGGGGTGACTAAGAAATTGGGTTATTACGTGTAGAGGGTTTTACAACAGTATATGGGTTGCAGGTTTCATAACACCTAGTGTTTTCCAACCTACAATTATTGCAATGAAAACATTTTCTTATTTAGAGAGTATGAATGTAATGAAAGGAACCTTCAAAATTTACCACACTATTACTTAGAGTAAAAATTACATTTCAATTTCCTCATATGATGAAAAAATAAATGCACAAAATAATCATAGATTGGAAAAACATAGTGGGTTGTGAGTGATTTCATTTTTCTTGTTCTAAGCTCAAGGGTGGAGAGCTTAAGGAGGAGTTGTGGGTGGGGGATACATAAAACTAAACAAATTTACTTGAGGGTTGAATAACCAATTAGGTTGCTACATGTAGAGGGTTTTACAATAGTATGTGGGTTGCAAGTTTCATAACATTCGATGTTTTCCAACCTGTAATTGTTGTAATGAAAACCTTTTCTTATTTAGAGAGTATGAATGTAATGAAATACACTTTCAAAATCCACACAACTATTACTTAGAGTAGAAATTATGTTTTAATTTCCTCATATGATGAAAAAATAAATGCAAAAAATAATCGTAGGTTGGAAAAACACAGTGGGTTGTGAGTGATATGATTTTGATTGTTCTAAGCTTAAGGGTGGAGAGCTCATGGAGGAGTTGTAGGTGGGGGATACATAAAACTAATAAAATTGACCTGAGGGGTGACTAACCAATTGGATTGTTACATGTAGAGGGTTTTACAATAGCACATGGGTTTTAGGTTTCATAACACATAGTGTTTTCCAACCTCTAATTTTATAAAATAATAAGAATGTAATGAAATACCTTTTGTTATTTGCACAGTAGGAATGCAATGAAAATCACCTTCAAAATTTATAACAAGTCTTAGAGTAAAATTGTGTTTCAATTTCTTCATATGTTCAAAAAATGATGCATACTATGATTGCAGGTTGGAAAACATAGTGGCTTTTGAGTAGATGGTTAATGAAACTTGCAACCAATACATTATCTATCTCATTCATTTTGATATGCTTCTTTTCAAGGTTTTTTAGAGCATATTCCTTTTTTATTTCATACATTCTAGTACCTACTACTCCAATTGGCATTGACAAGGTCTCAAGAGGATTCATGTTCAAAACTTTAGTGATGTGCCCTTGCATAATGAAAAAATGTGGGTTGTTGACATTGAGTTGCACAAAATGAAAAAGGTTCTTGTACATGCGAGGGTTGTGTAAAGTGGCCATTTATTTGGAACTTATTTCCCCCTCCCACAAAAATCAAGGTAACATAATTTAAGGCACCTTGAAAATTTACAACTCTTAGAGTAAAAAATGTGTTTCAATTTCTTCATATGATCGAGAAAAAAATGCTCAAAATAATTTTAGGTTGGAAAACACAGTGGGTTTTGAATTATTTCATTTTGTACATTCAAATCTAAGTGGTCAAGAGTAGGGGGGATTTACAAGTGGGGGATACATAAAACTAGCCAAATTGACCTGAGAGGTGACTAACCAATTGGGTTGTTACCTGTAGAGGGTTTTACAACATGTGGGTTGTAGGTTTCATAACACCTAGTGTTTTCCAACCTACAATTATTGTAATGAAAACATTCACTTATTTAGCTAGTACAAATTTAATGAAAGGCAATTTCAATTTCCTCATATGATGAAAAATAAATGCACAAAATAATTATAGATTGGAAAAACATGTTGATGTAGTAAGTTGTGATTGATTGCATTTTGCTTGTTGGGGAGGAGTTACAGGTAGGGGATACATAAAAATAATCAAATTGACCTTAGGGGTTACTAACCAATTGGGTTGTTACATGTAGAGGGTTTTACAACAGTATGTGAGTTGTAGGTTTCATAACACCTAGTGTTTACCAACCTACAATTATTGTAATGAAAACCTTTTCTTATTTAGAGAGTATGAATGTAATGAGAGGAACATTCAAAATTTACCACAAATGTTTCTTAGAGTAAAAATTGTGTTTCAATTTCCTCATATGATGGAAAAAGAAATGCACAAATAATCATAGGTTGGAAAAACACAGTGGGTTGTGATTGATTATATTTTGTTTGTTCTAAGCTCTAGGGTGGAGAGCTTGGGGAGGAGTTCCAAGTCGGGGATACATAAAACTAATCAAATTGACCTTAGGGGTGACTAACCAATTGGGTTGTTAGATGTAGAGGGTTTTATAATAGTATGTGGGTTGCATATTTCATAACACCCACTATTTTCCAACCTCCAATTATTGTAATGAATACCTTTTTTATTTAGAGAGTATGAATGTAATGAAAGACACCTTCAAAATTTACCACAACTGTTACTTACAGTAAAAAATTTGTTTCAATTTCCTCGTGTGATGGAAAAATTAAAAAATTGCAGGTTGGAAAAACATAGTGTGTTGTGAGTGATTGAATTATGCTTGTTCTAAGCTCAAGGGTGTAGAGCTTGGGGAGGAGTTTTAGGTGGGGGATACATAAAACTAAACAAATTTACCTAAGGGGTGACTAAGAAATCAGGTTGTTACGTGTAGAGGTTTTTACAACTGTATGTGGGTTGCAAGTTTCGTAACACCCAGTATTTTCCAACCTACAATTTTATATAACATTATGAATGTAATCAAAACCTTTTGTTATTTACATAGTAATAATGCAATGAAACTTACCTTTAAAATGTATCCAAATGTAATAATTCCCTTCTTCAAAAGCAACACCTTCGATACCCAAGCACATTGTATTGAAATGCTATTATTATTTGAAATGCATATGTAAACAAGGGAAAAATAAGTATAATTATGAATATCTTATGTTCGTTCAAGTAAACTATAAATGTTTAATAAAAATATAACACAATTTTAAAAACTAAAGGTCATTATGCAATAAATGTGATAGTCGTAAATACTATATATGTACAAAATACAATAGAATAATAACTTTCTAAATTGTAGCAAGGTCTCTGACTCTCTCTATACCTATCTCTCCCAACCTATCACTCCCTATCTCCCTCCTTCCCTCCTTCTCTCCCTCTCTCTATCCCTCCCACCCTACCACTCCCTATTTGCCTCCTTCCCTCTTTCTCGCCCTCCCTCTATAACTCCCACCCTACCACTTCATATCTATCTTCTTCCCTCCCTCTCTCCCTCCCTCTATACTTCTCTATCTTTTTATTTTGAAGTGGATAAAATAGTGGTTCAACATGCACAATGATAATCCTATAAGTATTCCTTTACCAATATCCACTAAGTTGAGCCTACAACAATGCCCTAAATCTATGGAGGTTTTTAGGGACACCAAAAATATTTTTTATGCAATTGTAATTGATAGCTATATGTATGCATTATTTGTAGTGTTGGAAAACACGCTGCCCCCTGTCAATTATTTCCTTATGAAAAGTTTTTGTTTCGTACGCACCAAGAATGTAATGAAGTCCACCTTTGAATTTAGAACAACTCTTTGGTACAACAAAAATGGCATTTCACTTTCTTCATCTGATTGGAACAAAAAATGCTCACATTATTTGCAGTTTTGGAAAACACATTGTCCCTTGTTAGTTATTTCCTTATGAAATGTAATACCCCTCTGTTTTGCTTTATTGTGCAAACAGTTTTTTGTTTTGTTATGCTTTATTTTCTGTTGGTACCTTGACTATGGTGCTCGGTTACTATTTGATCGCTATATGTAAAGCGACGTGAATGTTATATTTTGATGTGATGGTATTTTACTATGATGTTATCATTATGACATGTTTTGAATTAGCATAAATGGATATTCGAATTAATGATGTTTTATGCTTTGGATTAATTTATTATGTTAGATTTTTTAGTAATTACATTGTATTGGTGGAGGGAACAGTATCGCATCACTCACTTGCGAGCGCCCTGCGATTCCGTGATTTCCTCTTCACGGTGCGTTTTAATGATGACATATATATGCATGTGGATATACTCTTTATTCGCAGGTTGACAGGTACAGGACATCGACTCCACCTGGTTTCACAGGTTTGAGTGTGTCCATTGCCTAACGGCATTCGATTGGGAGATAGTAGCTAGGTTTTTCGTACCAAGTCATCACCCTAGTCATAGTGTGTCGTCGGGTTTTAGTCGGGTTATGTTGCTTTAATATTGTTCACTCTCTTTGATTATTTAATTGCAAGTTGAAAAGGGTAATTAAATAGATTTATGCATTTAAGTTGTTGATTAATTTATCTGGTTTTATGTTAGAAACGTGGTTTAATTTATTAATTAATTTAATCTAATTAATAAATAATTTAATCTCGGATTAGATTTATTTTATTAATTAATTAAATTGATTGTGTTGAAATGAGATAAGTTAAGTTATTCATTTTGAAGTTATGGATATAATGTTTGAAATTGAAAATTAAAGAAAAGGTTTTAAATTGCATTTTTAGAAAATTTTGAATTCAAAAATTGAAAATTTGAGATATTTGTTATTCTGTTTTTGAAAATTTATGAGGGTGGTTGCATGGATATTTTTGGAAAATTTTCTTTATTATTTGGTTATTTTGAATGAGTTTTTTTCAACAAGTATGAGAAATTGAGAATAGAGGAGAGGAGGAAAACTTTGTTGTTTGTGGGTCTTGGATTGAATTTGTGGAAGTTGTTGAGCTGAAGTTGGAATCAAAGTGGGAACCTACGCACTATCCGGATCTTCCCAAACTCAAGAATACCAGGTTCATGCTTTGAAATTTAGTTATTTTTGAAATTATATTTATATATGTTTTGTTGTTGCAAATCATGTTGATAAACATTTAAATCATTTGTATGATTTGCAAAACAAACCCAGTTTAATTCTTGTTTTCTAAAATTTGGAAAAAACCTCTGTTTGAAAAGGAATCTCTTCAAGAAATGAAATGAGTTCTTGGTTGTAAATGATTATTTTAGTTTGATTTGCTCAATTTGTTTCTTCAATCTCTTTTGGGGAAGTTTAAATCCAAATATATATATATATATATTTGTCCTGAGGGCAAGGGTTATGCTGAAAAAAAAATTAATTTTATAGTACCCCTGTGTGAGGGCACGGATTTCCAAAAATCCGTAGGTTTTATTAAAAAAATAATAATAAATAAATATAAATCAAATTGTTGGGGGTCGTTGGGGGCTCACCCCCACTACGCCCCCCATGGGGGGCGAGTGGGGGGAGCCGCGCCCAGCGAGTCCCCCACGAACCACACCCCGCAGCCGCTGCTAACACAGCCGCCACCACTGGTGGTGGTCGGTTGTGCTAAGCACAGTCGTGCCACCAACAGGGGTGGTCAGTTGTGCATAGCACAGCCGTCGTTGCCAGGGGTCGGCTAGGTAAGTTGCTGCCCCACTCTGCAAAACACACGACCGCCTAACCCTAAACCATGCACGGCCCCGGCAATGCGCGTGGCCCGAGAAAAACAGGCGTTGACCTTTTAATGTCGGTTTTTTTTAAATATTAAAATATATTTAATATTTTTAATATTATATTTTTATAATATTAAAATATTAATATATATATTTGAAAATAAGATTTATAATATAATATTTAATATTATATTATATAGTTTTAAAAGATTAATATATATATTATTTTAATATATATATATATATATAGTTGTGATATAAATTTAATATGCATAGGAAAATGTTGAGTTTCAAATGGTATGATTTAAATGTCAATATGGAAATTAAAATATGGAGTTTTAGTCAAATTATCAGTTGAATATTGAATGTATATTTGAAAGGTTGAGTATGCAATTTGCAAGAACGTGTTTAGTATTGTAATTAATTGATGATTTATTTTGCAATGAACCAATAGTAACTTCTAAACGATATGTTCTGAATCATAGAAATAAATGGCTATTTTGTTATTATTGAAAACAATTAGGGAATTAAATATTGGATTTAAATTTCATCTTTGTCCAAAAGAGTCATTATTCAATTCAGTTTTATTAAGGCAATAAAGTACTAAATGTTAATTAAGAAGTGGATTTAAGAAATCCGAAGTAGATTTAATTCTGATTAAATTGCTCGTGTAAACGTAATTCCTTTTGTTATCGCGTAGGGGGAAATTAATTGGAAGGGGTTGTTGAGTCTTCCACATGAGGCCTTTTATATATGTGGGTTGTCGTGTCATGTAGTCAACTTGTTTTGAATCCCTTGGGTAGTGCATGTTACGATATCTAATTTACCCGGTTTCCATGAACGGGGGTGTTTTATGCCTCCTGTTGGATTAGGTGTTTTGTGCCTCCTTGTAAGGAGTGGCTTTGTTATTTTTGTTACCTCCAACGTTAGGAGAGGGTTTTAACTTATGTCGCCTCTTGAGAAAGGGGTGGTCGTGATATCTTGTTTGTTTGCACTTTGGTACCCTTGGTGATTGGATGGTGTGTATGTTGTCAAGTAGAAGAGTGGCTTCCGTTAGGGGCCAGAGCCTGTAAGAGGTAAGATTGGGTAACCTTCGAAAGTAGTTTAATCAAGTGATAACTAAAGCAGTGTACTTAGACGTTTAGGTGGCACTTCACACTAATCAAGATAAGTTCTAGCCTCACTCATAATCGCAAGTGCTTGTTTAGGCTTGGGGTGAGTGGGAAGGCCTGGAATGGCAAGGTCATCTATCTGGTTTTTATAACAGACATTTGATTCTGCATTAGTAAGTAAGAGGGTCGGGGATCAATTGAGGCCACCAGGATAACCTATATTAGGAGTCGGAACCTATGAAGGTCCACAGTGCGTAACTCATGACGAGTTGTGCAATGACAGTCTGTCTAGGACAACAGTTGGTATTTGATTCTGTGTGTATGGTTCTCTTAACATACTTGATTTGTTTCATGTCTGGAAGCAATGTGACCATGTTAGAGTCATACTTGTGTTGTACATGTGTTTGGTTGTGTCAGTTTGGTTCAGTTACGTGTTAGCGTGTGTTTAGAGGTAGATGGCCTTGGCTAGGATTCCTTGTTACTATCTCCTAGCACAGGGGGGTGGGCCTTTGGGTTCCACTTGGTTGGGTGGCGTGCACCTTACTCCGTTGGGCTTTCTTCTTGTTCATGTTGACGAGATTTCCATTTGGAGAGCTCGTGGGATCCAGTTTCATTTCATGCTTTATTCATTTCAGTTAATCTTGTAATTTATTACCCCTCATTGATTATCGAGGTGGAAAGATGTAATTTGTAATCATGTTTATTCGACTTGTCTCATTCGGGGAATGAGAGATGTAATTGTATTGATTAATTATGGATAAATGAAATTGAAAGTTATCTCTTATGCTTTGATGTAATTTATCTTATTTGGAATGTATGTGTTTAATTTCTTAAGTAAATAAATGACATGGTTTAGATTCATGTTTTTTGTTGAGATTCTAAATAACCTCTGTCTCGTAACCTTAGAGGTTGTTGGCATTGGGTAGTGAACTTGCATGTTAATT
>CM021102.1:733397938-733443177 GCA_007115665.2 Sequoiadendron giganteum
TTCTCATCATTATTAGCATATTTCTCATTTGCATTAAATGATTCTATCTCTTCTTCATGAGGACAATAATAATCAACAGAGAATTGACCATACTCAAATTCATCATCACTACTATAACAAGAGGACTCATCAATATTACAAATATGTTTAGAATTTTTAGACTGAATGCTCAGTCTTATGTCATCCATAGGACTTCCAATATTGGAATCTTCAAAAAATTTAGAACTACACATTTAACCGGTTTCACTGAGGCATGCATTCTCAACCTCTGATCTGCTCTCTTCTTCTTCATGTGATATCTCATTACTTGACTCATATGGGGCAGTAAAATCATTATCATAATGGGTTGAAAACATAATAGCTCATTGATAGTCATCTCTAATCTGTTCAAAAAGAAAACTATTCACACACTTGGTCAAGCCTAACATGCTTCAACTCCTTCGGTAAAGCACTCAAACCTGGTTCATAAGATTCATAAAATAAACCAATGTAGACTGCATTTTCAGGTCTATGACATTTAGGAATTGCAGCCAGAGTATCCATAAATCTTGCATAGAGATCACATGATGATTCTCCTTTGTGCTTCCTTATACAAGAGAGGGCCTGAAAAGAGGTTATATGATCACAAATGCATACAACTTCTTGACAATGTGTTTGGAGCTCTTTATGGTCAACATTATGGGGTGATGTGTAAGCTGAAACAATAGTGGTGTAAGTGTTCTGACCTTGATTTTCAATTTCTATCTTACACCTTTCATCAAAATTTGGTGTCTCAAGGTAGCAACCATTTATAGATAAAAAATTCCTTGGTATTCCATATTTTTGGTTGTTTTCAATATTCATAGCTATCTCATATGCCCGATGCAAAGTTTTAGGATGATTCCTTGTCTCTAAATAGATAGCTCATGTTTTTATCAAAAGATCCTAAATAAACAACCAAACATACTTCATCACTTAATCTCATGAAATCAGGAATATCCCTCAATGTTTTAGCAAATCTTAGATTGAATGCTGGAACCAACTCATCCTCCTCTTTTTCAATGTTCATGAATTTATTGAGCAAAAAAATAGCACTGACCCTTTCACCAAATTGCTCTATGAATACTACTTTGAACTCCTACCAAGAGTAGATAGAGCATGCTGGTAAATCATAGAACCAATCTCTTGAATCTCCTTTTAGAGACTGCACTAACAACCTCATGATTACATCCTCATGGTTTATCTCAAAATCATCCATTAAATTATTGAATTCCTGTAGATGCTTACCCACTGATTCACACTTTGTACCATTGAACTTTGGTAGATTATTTATGATGTCAGATGGAATAACATTTGGGTAACCATTAATACCATTGAAATTTATTTCTCTATGTCTTTTAATGTTGAAACTTATTTTATTACATGTAAAGGGTTGCACGTTCGGATGCATAGGTTGATAATACATTTTCTTAAACCCTTACAAGCAGTTACAGGGAAGCTTAAATTTCTTTTATAACATGACCTTAAGCTTTCACAATGCATCAATTTATCTCAACTTTCTTAAGACCTTCTAAATGAGTTTCTTCAAAAATACTACATACTTCACTTCATAATATAGGTTACAAAATAATAATACAGAAGTATGTAAGACATTTTCCACTATTCCCTTTTCTTTAGTGTTTATTTTCACTTAATAGGGACTCAAAATTTTCAAGACTTTTAAATATGGTTTTCATATATAGATTTATGCCCTTTTGAAAACCAAAATATGGAGAATACCTGGATATATTGCAGCTACTTTAGATTCTTCTTCCTGACTGGAAGTCTTTGTATATTTGAAATATTCTTCACATTTTCATCAGGTTCTTGAGACAAAGTCGCCACCTCTCTTCACAGAGGACTGGACTTCAAGCATTATGAAGTTCCTTTAAGTATGAATTTATTTCTAGGTCTTCCTCCACAACAAAGTCACACAAATTTTTTGAACTTATGCTACAAAAAACTCAATTCCATGTTTAACATTTTAATATCTGAACAAGTTGTTCAGATTCACAAAATTCCTGACTCTATACTTCACACTCTACAACTGGAGAATTCAAAGTTGTCCCCAGTAGAGTCGCCATTTATGTTGGTGATTTTTCCAACAGAACCTAACAATTCTCTAAAGAGTTTCCACTTCTTATAATGAAGAAATTGTAAGGTTAGTGTTCAACACAACGATATTAGGATTGTATGACCCTTACTCCTTCACTTTTGGTTCTATTAAACAAGGGAGGGTAATCCCAAATTACATCATCATGAGATATATCAAATTAATAACAGATAAATTCATAATTGAGTGCAAATAAACCCATCCCATTGAAGATTTGGCATATCTTTTAAGTGAATGACTATTCATTTTCTATGAATCGAAATATTTCCATTCCACACACAATTCATTAAATAGGGATCTTAAATGAGTGTTGTTCATATTTTAAGTTCTAGGCTAGGTGTTCTACTTTCTCATTTTTCATGCTAGATTTTTGTCATAAATCGGCCAGTTCCTAAACAATTGGAGCAATAGAGTCAAGTATGCAAGGATTTGTAATACACAAACTACTAAATTCTAGAAGTAGATGAACTACCCTCATACTACTTTATAGGCTATGAAAACTTAAAATTGCCTAAAATAAACATTCACTACTTATCAATCCTAAGCAATTTTGTGCAAATTTTATACCCTCTTCAATCATTTTAATCAACTCCTTGATTTAAAGCTGAGAACAGGAATATACATTCAAACATAACCATTTGAAGATAAATGACAACACCATTAGCATTATCATTCATAACTCGTAAGAAATATACATAGGAGACTGTTTATTTCCAGGCAAATATTTGTTTCTACATCACTAGTTTATATAGAACTAATTTAAGACTGTTACATATAGAACATCATTCCCCAAGACCATTTACCAACCTATTTACCCTTATCCTATTCAAGATGCCTCTTCTGAGATAAGCATTCACCCGAAACCCTATTGAAACTCAAAAGCCAGACCCTTGTAATGAGCCTAGAAATCCCTTTTATAGAACAAGGAAGTGGCAAGCATCAGGCTCAATTACATTTAAATTTCATTTCATTTTGAGATCATCTACACCAAATTTCGAGACATCCCTAGTTGATTACATACCATCATTTAGGAAAATAGAAGATTAAAATGCATCATTCCACGTCCATCGCATGTAGACCCGCAAAATCCTCAAGAGGTAGAGTCGGTTGTAGCAGCAGAATCCTCGTCCTTGTTGACCAAAGAAGATTCCCCACTCACAACCCCAACAGAAACATGTGCATAACCTAGCAGAAAGTCTAACACCTTTCTTATACACCAGCCCGAAAAATTTCCACATCAGCACTAGAAACAAGAAATCACATGAACGTTGAATACGAAAATCTTGACAAAGGGGCTATGGTGTCATCGAAAACAAAATTGGGACACAGTCATCACTCTGAGTCATTAGCCTTAGAGGATATACTAGCCCACACCCTGCTCGTGGTGGAACAGGAGGAACCGTCACCACCACCTCATCGGAATCATCAGATGGTACTAGAGAGAGGGGATAATAATCACCCTTCGAGTTAATGTCACCCTCATTGTCTGAAGGGTTATCAGAAAAATCACTAGAATAACTGAGCCTCCCTGGATAAGCCTTATGATACTTGCACCTTTTCTTTGTCTTCTTTTCATATTCCACCAACTCCTTGCCTTTGAACTTGACTGATTCTTCTGAAACTATTCGGTTCCTTAGGCAATCACTGCTCCTAACACCACAATTCTTAAATTTTTTGCATCATCTTCTATCCTTTGGTGTATCAGGAGCTCCTTGCATATCAACTTCATCTACCTGAGTACTCTTCTCAGATTCAAGAAAACTTAGTCTCCTAGACCTCCGGACTAGCCTAACAAACTCCCCAGACTTATTCATCCTCTCAGAAGACATCTATCGCTTTTGTTTTCAGATTCAAACTCAAAGCAACTTCTAAATGATAAATGTGGCAATTGGTCCCACTTATAACGAGCCATGCAAGTGTGCCAACCATTAATTCTTCAAAGAAATCTTGTGCGTGCAGGCTGACAATAGTCTACCTTGATACCTTTAATCTTGGTCGTTGATCATGATTTAAATGATGTATTAACGGGTAGATTACCATGCAACAATTTATAATTGAGCTTTACTTGTGCTTTAATGCCCCTTTTAAAATAAAAAAAGATCGGAGTAGATAAACATCTACTCTATACTTAGCATAAATTAAAACCCTCCTACGATAATTACCCGTTCACCCGTGGGAAATATCTCACTTGTGTTTCTCCTTGTCAAAAACAACGGGGATTGATCCAGATCCGATCTCAAGATATCGGTTTGTACACTGCCATGCTTTATTGCCACCCATTTCACACGTATCAATTGCTGAGAGAATTGACAGCTGAGATTTCAAGCATGCACTTTAAAGAACAAAGCTAAAAATAGCATAGTTTATAAATAGTATCTCTTCAGCCAAATTTGGAAGCATTCCATCTTCACTAGAAACCAGTCAAGCCCTTTCAGAAAGTCCACATGGCATATGCCCGCTTGCCCATTAAAAGATACAGGGCCCACACGAGATTGTGGGGAGTGGCTAGGATTCAGCCAAGTCACCAGTCATTGACCATCGAAATCAATCCCTACAAAAAAAAATTCCATCTTCAAAGCACATCGGTCCTTATGAACCAACAGGTGTCACATCATCCACTAGCCCGTAAGGCTATCCCTTCATAGAACTGCAGATGAACGAGGGCACAGGGAAAAGCTCAAATGAGAACAAGTGTTGCACTATATATCGTTGATCACTCCTCGAACAAAATCTATCGCCCTGTGAAAGAACAAATTCACCTTTAAAAGGCGCCATGTGGCCATCGCTCGCTAGCCCGTGCCATTAAAATAATATAAAATAAAACAAGATGAGCTCGAGGGGAGTGACACAGATATGGCCATGTCTTCATTTCATCAGTCGTTGATCCTCCTTGAAGTGCGCCAACCATCCCTACCAAGGATATCGGGTCCACCATTATACCAGACACGTGGTCGAAGCCCGCCAGCCCGTATGAATAAAATAAGAAACAATAAACCAACACGGGCATACATGGAATGATTGAGATTGATTTCATCGATCAGACGGCCCATACGAAGATTTATTCTGCACATGTCACAAAAGTTATTCATAAAAGGGGACATGACTAGGTGAACAAGGTAACGACCCATAACGAAGGCTAAGGATTTAAATTTTTCTTTAGATTAAGCCTTCGACTATTAATACCAAGAAAGACATAAGGCGACCATCAACCTAAGATTAAGGGCTGGTAAATCAACGACTACAATGGCACAAGTAACAACTTAAGTGACCGAGAACGGGAAAGACATGTCAATGTAAAATTAAAATGACCAAGGGTTTTAGGCTAAATTTTGAAAGTATAAATATAAAACCCTATCACAATGACCTCAAATTAGGCACAAAGGATCAAACCAAACTTTTCACAATTTTCATGATAGAACCAATAAATTTTTGGGGTTCCATCACCAACATTAAGAACATGATTGTCATACTTTCTATGAGAGTTTCATGGACCCAAAAACCATTTCAACAATATATCCAATAACTAATTCTTTATTATAAAGTATGGATCAACTATTCTACATTTGAATTGTGATCTTTTTTTTGCTTATTCATGTTAAAATCTCCTCAGCACGTATTATCTTGAGGAAGGTGGTTTGTTGATAAATTCTAGACATTACACCTCTCCAAAGAACTATTACAAGAATATATAAAGTAGAACCCAATGTATTTCTTTTATATAATGAGTATGATCCACTCACATTAATGGTTCAACTTCTCTCATTTCTTGATGATATAGCTTTAAAACCAAGGAGAAAGTCCAAGAACAAAACTATCACTTCATTCCTTATGGGATGAGGATATGGAGAGGAAGTCTAAAGTCTTTAGAGATGGAATAGAGAGCAAAGAAAATCACTCTTAACTTATAAATATTAACACATATTTTTTTTAAGATAGCGGCTCTTTTAAATTTTTATTTTCTTTTTGGAAGGTGAAACCTCTAACATTCCAAGAACTGAAGCAACCAATTGTTCATAGGAGAGAATTTAGAGTCAAATAAACCTTGTATCATGCAAAGAAACTACTTGTTGACTTTGGATAATTTCCTATTATATGTTCAAGTAAAATAGAGGGTTGATAGGAGAACACTAAAAATTTCTAATTGAAGTATGACTAGTTGATGGATTTGGCTAGGGAGGATGAAAGGAAATATACAACAATTCCTAATTAATCCTATGAGGAATTTCTTACAAGTTTTCTAATCTAACTATATTTTAGTAAAGTTTTAACATATAAACAACACTTATAAGAGTGAAACCGATATACCATAAAAAAACCCTCATAAGGGAAAAACCTAGTTGAATCTAATGTATATTAGCAACAAAAAGGCTACAATATAGTATTAAGCTTTGAGCTTCATAAGAGATCTACATTATAATTGGAGAAATTTTGGCAACATAAGCTTGTATAAAATTGAACATCTAATATCAATCCAAATCTCTATATATAGGAAAAGGAGACCCAATAAACCAATAATGGGCTCAAAACCATGAGCCAAAGACTAGTTAAGATAATCAACACTCAACCCATGCACCCTACCTCCAAGTGTAACTCCTCCACAAATATTATGTAACTTTTGGTTGACCTATTTGACTTCCAAGACCAAATTGGGTCATGTAACCCCTAAGTGGTTCATGTAGGTGTAGTAATTACCTCTTACAAACACTAAAAATAGTCAATCAAAGATGCTAATTTTAGTTCACCTTGTAACTCTAGATGTTTATTAACTTATCACAACCATCATTAGATTAATAAAACATGGAAAAGAGTTCCTACGATGGAATTTCAAGATTTAATCCAAGTGGGATTCCATTCTCTATGTGGGAACACTATTACACAATATTAAATTGTAACTAGACATTAGACTTGCAAGGTGTATAGAAACACCCAATCCTATGATAGAGTTGAATGGTATTTTATATTGTCCATGCTTAGGGCTCTTGGCTTTGGTCCCACTTTTATCAATTGTATCCAAATACATTTACAAATGCTTATGTTTCCTATAATCATTTGTATTACTCTTAGATTTGGTCTCAGCTTTATCCATTCTATAAGCAGATATATGGTGTTCACTATGAGCACTTCAACCTTTTTCAATCTATAAGGTAGAGTCTGCTTGCACCCTCATGATATGTTTTAGTTACTGAAGGTTTATTTTCTTGCCAATACCATCTTGTAGTAATGAGCCAAATGGTGATTTTTTTAGTGGCTAATATTCGCCAATTGACTAATAGTTGAAATTTGGGAATCGAAAATTGGCTAATATTTCAAGCTACAACATGACTTGAATCACCACATTTTTACCAAAAATTATCATAATCTTATTTAAATTGCCAAATAATTTATTTTATTAAAAAAATTAACTCAAAAATTTGCCATAATATTTGATACATGATTAGATCAAATTCGCTTAGATTTTATAAATTATAGTAGAAATCTGTATTAATTCGCCAGTAGTATATCATAGGTATTAGTTGCTTTAAGACCATATTTCTAATCTTTAGTTTCCACCATTTATTTATAATATAATATAATGGCCCTTGTTGTATTACATGAGGTAAAATGTACCCATGATCTGTATTGCTCATGGGCCCCACAGTTTTAGGTCTCATGAGCATTATAGATTATGGGTAAATTTTACCTTATAGAGTACAATGAGGGTCATTAGATCAATGATCTAAAATAAATTTTGAGCCCCATGAGAATTACAGATCATGGGTACATTTTACCTTGTAAAATACAATGAGGGCCATTATATTATATTTTAAAACAATGGTGGAAAGCAAATATTATAGTCTACCCCTTCAACCCATCGATAATTTCCACCCTTGAGCCCCTACTTTTCCATGCGAATTATTTTTAGATTGGATAGATTCACCATCATAACTAATGCATTTTCCTATTATTTTTCAAGATTCGCCAAAATTTTCTACAAAATTTTAGTGATGTAAAAAAATCGCCAATAAAATTAATATATTTTTTTTTTTAAAGAAAAGATTTGCCAATAGAAATCAATTTTTTTCTAAAAAAATGAAAGATTTGTTAGGATTTTATATCTTTTTTCAAGGGGGGTTTCTTAAAGTTATCACTAGAGCCAAAGGAATATCCTTTCTTATAGTTCTACTCCTTAGCAATTGGTCAATATACACTTTTTGGATGATTCCTTCCTTATGCTCCTTGAAGATGAAGACAATACTAAACAAGATTGAAAGTGTATTGACACTTTCTATCTTGCTTTATGATCCAATATTTAATGAAATAAGATGCAATATTGTAGGCAATCCATTTTCAAACATCCTAGTTGATTTCATTCCTTTGGGTGGAAACCATCAATAATGAGGAAATATTTGGATTTATTGGCATTATATTTGTATTTTAGGCTTTTAATCCAAGTTGTGGTAGTATGTGATTAAAATAACTAAGAAAAATCTCACATTTGAATTAAAAAACCAATTTCACTAGCAAGTAAATTTTAAATGTGCCCTAAAGTTCTTGTAGTCATGCATTTGTATTACACTTCTTATTATGTTCCTTCTAAAGAATCATATTGCAATCTTGAAAAACTTCTATGGAAATTTTTATAGGACAATTCATACTACAATAAAGGTTTTCATCATGTTGCGTCTATGATCTTTGTTGCCTACTAAGATATTATAGTGGGCTAGGATTTATTGATGTCAATAAAAGTGATTTACGTACTAAGTGGATTCTTAAAGCTTGTGATAGCAATGAATTCTAGAAAATTTGGTTAAAAATTTGCATAGATTTCAGTTCACCATATTAATGTCTATCCTAGATGGCCTTGGTTTATATTCCCTTGCATTTTTTCTTGTGCCTAATAAATCAATGACACTTTTATGGAAAAACTTATGTGGAAGACTTAGGAAACTATTCAACTTCATATGCTATAGTATGGGGATGAATTTTTTAATGGTCTATCCATCAACTGACAGTCTAGATTCTATATGGTGGTCTCCCATCATCTTGTTTCAAAATATTTTAATAGTGGATACTCCCTAGATGCACTCCCTTAAGTTCTTCATAAGTGGAATCAAGCATATTTCAGATTTCTACTCCAAGGATAATCTCGATTTCTTGGGAGTGAACCAAAAAGTAAACTATAATTTTAGCCATGTTGACCAAGAAACCTTCCAAGTGATAATTGAGGTTGTGCATTTTCAATATTTGCATAATTTTTTGTGGAAATCCATAAATCCTTGATGGAGGGACTAGAAATGGTATGTTAATATTCCGTTCTATAATTACACTCCTAAGAAAGAATATAGGTAGCTTCCACCTTATTTTCTTGTCATTTAAAAGTTGAATACTAGGTGGCCTCTCTAGCAAACTAATTTTATCTCGACTAAGCTATTTCAAATAGTTTGAAAAATGGTTATAGAGTGTAAAGTTTCTCATTATGCCTAGTGTTTCTTCTACCAAGATCTTCCTATTGGAACCCATTTGAAAAATCTTAGCTTATCTAATACAAGATGTCTATTTTGTGGGCAACGAAATTTATCCTTCTTCATCTTTCTTAGTTTGTGTTCATGTAGAAAACACCTAAAAATGAAGCCATGTTTCTTTTTTCCCTTTAAGAATTAAACCCTTTACTTGGAAGAATGGAGCCAATTTTTCCATGGAGTTCTCCCAACCATGGCATGTTTTCAAATTTAAATTCTTTTTTGCATCTAAAAAAAGAGAATTTTTTTTTCCTCATGTTATTTTGTATACTAACTCGGTTATTGACTCTAAACTATTAGTGATCTTAGTGTGCACTTCTAGTTTCAAGTTTACGCTAGTAAGGGGGAGTTTGAGATCCAACTTCTTCAAACCTTGCTCAATCACTAGGGGAGTGCCCCTTGCATGGTGGGAAAGGTTTCACCCTCTTTGCCTCCATGTGGCAATTCCCCTTGCTAGGACCAACAATACAACCACTCTAATTCCTCTTAGAGCTACCAAAATAAGTATCAAACAACCTCCACTCCACCACTATTGACTAGGTAGCACTTTGGTTGGATCCTACTACCACCTTTACCATTTGACCACCAAAGTGGGTGGTCTCTACCTCTATACCACTCTTCTATATCCTCTCAATGACATGGATAGGGCCCTCTTGACCAAGGGAAATTCACTGATTTAGCTTTTGTTATATCATCAGTATGAACTATGTAGAATCAACGACACGAGGATTCAAAGGACGAAGATAATGTTGCTCTAATCAACTTGGAATCCCTTAAGGATGGCAAGGATCTAAAAAGTGTAGAGTGGAATAAACTTGATGGATAAGGATACCCCCTCACCCACCCACACCTCCTTGTCCCATGCCCCCCTCCTAAAACCAAAATTGTTAGCGTGATATAATTACATTGGTTTTATTTTTTACTTAATTGTTTCCTTTATAAAACAATTCTTGTCTTGCTTTGTATAATTATTTATGTTCTTTCAACTACACATTTATTTCACTCTCAATTATATTTATCTTTAAAAAGTGATCATACCACTTATTTAAAAAATCTAACTACATATACTAACTCTTAGTTTTAATTTAATCTTTTCAACTAAAATTGTTTATATAGAACAATTTTTTAAAACAATTAATAGTGATATCTCTCTTGACCTGTTTTAAATATGTGTATCATTTTCCCACTCTAACACCAAATCAAATATTACATCATACCCTCCACTATTAAACTGGAAACGTTTAGTTAAAGATAAAAAGCCTTAATGAGGCTCCCCTAGTCAACTTTGTAATAATATATGAGTGTTGTACAAGTCCACGTCTAATAATCTACGAAAACATCACGAGATTCTTTAATAAAATGCAGGTGGCGACAAGTGATTGTTCAAGTCAATTTCAAATTCTCTTGAGATTAACGTAACGTTCAAAACTCTAATCAACCCAAAGTTTACGTGGAATTTCTTAAGAGATATAATTCCACTATGAATGTGACCTCCTTTTCTTGCACATCATTACAACTCCCATTTCTCTTTCTCAGAAGTTTTTAAAACACGTTTCGGTCTTTTCAAATATTATTCTTTTTGGGATACGTGTTTGATAGAACACTCTATAATCATCTACTACGTTGTAAATATAAATATATGTCAAATTCAAATCTATAATGTAAAGGAAACAATAATTATATTAAAAAAATTAATTTTATTTGTGTATTTAATTTTGATAATTAATTTTAATGTTATGATTTTTTTAAAGAGTATTTTATAATTTATATTTGTTAAAATAATCTTAATAAATAATGTCATATTCTTTAAAGTTTTAGTTTAGTTGATTTAAAAAAAAAAATGATCATTTTTAATCTTTTTATCTTCATAATTTCTATGTGCTTACACAAGATGTGTAAAAAAACATCTATGAGATTGTAAGAGGAGGTGCATTTTATTCCTAAAAGATTTCATGCATGTGAGGGGACTTGGGATTCAAGTATGAATTTAGGTGCCTATGGATTTAGCTCATGGTCTGAGAAAAACAATAGAGGTTTTATATGTGTTGATTGCCTGTATTGAGATCTTGTCATAGAGGTTTTGCATTAGTTTTGTGTGTATTGCAAGTATTTGCAATTTAGAGTTCGAGGTTGCATATTGACATGTCAAATTATTGACATGGGGGCTACATCATTAGTGGCGCGGGCAGGGTGGGGGGGGTGGGCAAGGGGGGGGTTCTCACTATATTGTAAGCCTTATTTATGAAGTAATGTGGTGAGGTCTATTTTGGTGGTGGGTTTTTTACTCAAAAGTGTTTTTCCGTACATATGTTGTGTTATGTGTTCCTCTAGATCTATCATCCATCTTATTCTCTATATCTTTTTCAAAGTTTCATTAAGGCGCTCTTTTTTTAGATTTAAAAGTTTTCATTGCTCTAAGTTGTGCCTAGTGTAATAAGCATTATAAAACCAACATTATACAATATATCCTAGATGTTGATGTAAGAAGACAAATCAATCCTTATTTTCTTGGAATGTGGATGTAAGTCATAGTGAAGTATATAAAATGATTCTTTGATGTATAAAATGATTAGGTTTAGTCTTTCAATACAACTCCAAAGGTGGCTAGTTTTCAAGACAACAAATAATAACTAGTGGGAAATGGGTAACAAGGGAAAGTTTAAGGTTCATCTCCATAAGTGTGCAACTAGCCTAGGTCAATCCTACTAATTGTACATCTAAAGTTGGGTGGAAAATTGATAGACTAAGGATTAGGACTAATCCTTGGGAGTGAGTACATATGAGATCATATAAGGCTTGATTTATGTGTCATCTTGCAACTAAAATTATACAACTTGTACACTTGTCATTGCATAAAGGAGAACTAAGTCAAAGTGAGCCCAAAATGGAGGGAAGAAATGTAAGGTATGTAATTTTCACCATAACATTTTTCTCCCACCTTGACTTGCATGTGAACTACTATGAAGATGCTTGTCAAAGTAGATTCGAGTAAATATGAAAGTAAGTATATGAAGGATATGGATGTCACTCTTTGGTACATGCTACCTTGTTAAGTACTTCATCTTGAAATTTTAAAAAATAAAAAAAATTAACAAATAACATCTTTCAAGAATTTAAAATATGTGTATATTGCTTACAACCAAAAGAAGGGGGAAACAAGTGAAAAGTTCTCGATTGAAATTTAGAATAGGAAACTACCTAGGGCAAAGGAGTGATAGGTATTGCTTGGACTAGAAAAAGTAGTGTGGTACCAACTAAAAATGCATTAATGGTAGTCATTGCAACCATACTCAATAAATGAATGTTAGTGACCTTACTATATGCCCCCATCCAATTAGTTGTGTGCAAATAATGCAATGAATTTGTAGGAGAGTAGAAAGATATGTAAAATGATTTAAACCTTAGAAAGTTCAATAATCATATGGGAATGAATGTAAACATGTCACATGACAACATAAGAAGATATTAAGATATACTCATGAAAGCACATATAATGGTAGGAAGCAAGGTTCCCCCCAATGTTGGACCCAAGTAAGAGTATGAATCAAGTGAAAGTAGCCATAAATGCTTAGATATAAGGATATTGTAAGAATAAACAAGTGTGATAAAATCATGGGAAGCACTTGATGCAACAACAAATGAATGGTAGTGTTCATTTATGACAACTTCCACTTAATACTTAAAAAAGCTAAATACTTGAAATTGTAATTATAAATTGTAATCATTATTTTTTGTTTCACTTTTAATTACCAATTCAAATTTCTATATGGAAAAAAACATGTATTGTAAGGAAGACTAATTGATTGACCTCAACAAGATCAATCCAAAATTTGAATGGATTACAAATGATGAAGTACTCGACAATGGTTATTCTTATGATCTCCTTAGGGAGCACAACTATGCTAGTGATGTGATTGAATGACTTAGAGAGAGGCTCTAACTTACGAGCTTCATTATAAAAACTTGCAACCTTCTAGTGTAGCTCTCTTCATAGTAGCAAGAATCATTTGTTACATTTAATTTTTTGAAACTTTGTATATATAGTGCAATGTAAGAATGTAAGCTTTTGAAAGAAAAATAGACACACTTGAATCCAAAAGTTTACATTTTATAACTTCATGCACTGTGACTCATACAAACTTTGTACTTAGTTTTTAGATTACCTTATACAAAGTAGATTGTAATTAGAAATTTGAAAACTATTAGCACAGAATTATTATTTATACACCATGCGCAATCCACTATGCACTATGCAATACAATACAATACAAACATAAATGAAAAAATCCATATTAACTTATTTTTATTTTTTCTCTATATCTCAATGCTATTAAAATACCTACCTTAAAATTTAAAAAACTACAATTTTTTAATAATTTTTTTAATCCAATTTTTCTTCAATTAAATTTCTTTTTTTACATTTTTTTTAAACTATTTTTCTTATAGGTACTTAGGCTATGGTTTTTCTCTTAATAGGAGGAAGGATAGGACCCCTAATGCTAAGAGTACTTTCTGCACCAAAAAAAAAAAAGAAAAAGGGTGCAGCAAATCATCATAACATATTCCATAATTTTGAAATACAATCAATTCCAAATCAAATATCTTCACCAACGCATTTTATAACTAAAATTTTGAAATTCCAATCATTAATGAAATGTTTTTAAAAAACAAACAAAGCTCATGTAACTTATAACGGGAAAAAAATCCATATCTTAGTAGTGACAGGTTGGCCACGCGAAAAAATCCATCAATCACTTAATTGCAGTCTTCTACATATCTAGATATTTTGCGGCCATTTTTCAAAGATAGTTGAGCAGTTCAATGTGAGGCGCGAACAAAAGCACTAATGAATCTGGGAGTTGGTGGGTGTGTAGTTCTATTAGATAACCATAATTCTGAGCCGAGAGATTCCATTTCTAAGGGTTTACCAAAATCATGCTTAATCTTTTTCAGTCAAAATAAAGCTATAAATTTACACGGTTATTCAGGGCCACTAAATGAGGAGGAATAGGGATAGGGCTGCCATGTTACCTATCCCCATTTAGAAGAGTAAATGAATAAGGATACAGATATATTATAGACAATTATGGTTATTAAAATAATTGAGTAGAGGTATGATCGCTTGAGATGGGAATGCAGTCCCTGTCCTTCCAATAGATTTTCAAAGTAACTAAGGTTCATGAACATCAACTCATCCCAACCTTGAATCAAATTAAATAGACTTTGACAACCTCAAATAAAATATTTAAAAGGAGTATTTTGGCAAATTTAGTATGTACACAAAGCCACGGTATCCTGTTCATTAGTACAGGAAACACAATAAATTATGATCGTAGAAGCTACTGTAGAAAGTGTATGGAAACCAATACTATAAATTATTTTTTATCATATAATTGTAGTGAAATCCCATTCAACAAATAAGATCTTAGCTGTTTTTCAAGCCTGCAAATGCTTTCAGATAAATGAATGAAGCGACACCTTAAAACTTTTCTCTTTTAGACTAAACATCCTCTGAATCAATCGATGCAAACTGGGTAAAATAGATACATAAAGAATTCAATCAATCAGGTTCCATTGCCAAATATTGCAAAAAGCAAAAATATAACAAAATATAACAGCAGCTCCAAACCATCTTGCTGTCATTTGTATGACAGCCTCCACATGCAGGGAGCAGAGATGACCTGAAGTGCAGAGGAAAGCTTAGGTTTGAATAAATTAGCTTTGAACTCGATCTGGTTGGAGATCTTTTAAAAGACCCACAACCTGTTGCATTGAAGGGCGCTTGAGAGATGACTCTGCAGTGCAAAGATACCCAATTCTCAAGGTCTCCAACATTAGATTCACAGGGCCTGTATATACCAATCTTGGGTCCAATGCATTCTCACCCAGCTTCTCCTTTATCAGATGCCGAACCCAACCAACCAAATCCTCACCAAAACCATCAGGAAAGTTATCTCCATGAACCATTCTTCCTGTGACCAGTTCCAGCAACACTATCCCAAAACTATATACATCACCCTTTGCATATTCCTCAACTTCAGGTATGGAATTGAGGCGCTTCCCTTCTACAAGGTCTCTGATCCCAGCCTCGGCCACATGGGGCTCAAAATGTCCATCTAATAAAACGTTAGAGGAGCTTAACCCCCCATGGATTATAGGTGGGAAACATCCATGATGAAGAAAAGCAAGGGCTCTAGCAATACCCAAAGCTATCTTGTGCCTGGTAAACCATCCCATCCGCTCCCCTGAAATTCTAGGCTGCTCCTCCTCCCATGTATCTGTGCTCCAGTCCTCCTCAGGCTGCACTCCTGGAAGCTCGTGCAGCCATTGGTGAAGGTCCCCATTTTGCATGAATTCATAGATCAGCAACTTCTCCTTCCCTGCAATACAATAGCCCACAAGGGGCAATACGTTGGGGTGCTTCAGGCGACCCAACGCATGAAGCTTGGATGTGGCCTCTTCCACATCGATATCCTTAGCCTGCTCTAGGACATTGATTGCCACATGCAGATCCCCTGGCAGTATGGCTCTGTAAACAGGTCCGCTTTGCCCTTCTGCCATTTGGGAATCTTTGCTGAAGTGGCCAGTGAGGGCTAAAAGATCTGTGAAGGTGAGCTTCAGTAGAGGTTTTTCAAAAAGTATTACAGGAGCAGAAGTAGAATCCTTGATGTCTGCAACCCATGTACCTGAATCTGTCTCAAATGAAAACGGTCCTAGCTCAGGTTCAAATATGGGAATCTCCATTTTGTAGGGGAATGAAGACCTGGACACAGACCAGTCCTTGGACAACATTGGGCTATTCTTTTTTCTTCTGACATAAAAAACAGAAAAGATCACCATTGTTATCATGATAACTGCAGCTGCTGCGGCTACAATACTTGCAATTGCAGGTTTTTTCAATTTATGCGATGACACTGATGACGATGATGCTGATGGCTTGCGAGAGATGGAACTGGGAATCAGGAGCCCATTAGAAGATACAGGGGCAGAGGAAGGAGCAGGGGCAGGGGCGTGTTTGTTGCAGGGGACTTGCAGGGATATACTGCAAATTCCAGAGTCAATGAAGGCCTGCCTCCCAAATTTTTGCACATGCTCTGCACTCAGGTTGCCTCTGAAATTATTGCCAGAGATATTTAGGTATTGTAAAGTTTCAAGCCACGGAAAATCGTTTGGGAATAACCCAGTTAAGTTGTTGTTAGAAAGATCCAGATGTTCTAATGAAGGCATCTGAGTCAAAGACGAAATGTCTCCTCTGAGATTATTATTAGAAAGATCCAGATATCGAAGGGAGTATAGGTACTTGGATCCAGGGGGTTTAGGGATCGAATCTATGCTATTACCAGCAAGAGAAATCTTGTTAATGTTCTGTAAACTGAAAAGTTCAGCAAGTACCTTGTTACTGGAGATTTGGTTGTGTGACAGGTCCAGCTCCATGAGATTTGAGAAGCCTGAGAGATTGAACCCACTGTTATATATCTTGAGCCTGTTGAAGGAGAGATTAAGGGTCTGCAAATGGGAAACTTGATGCCCAATCCTACTCCAATCAAACATAAGCTTTCCTCCCAATTGGTTCATCGCCAGATTCAGTGTTTGAAGGCTCTGGATTGTGAAAAGGTCGCCTGTTATGGGTCCAGAGAGCGAATTGTTTGAGAGGTCTATAGTGTTGACCTGGCTCAATTGAGAGATCTTTCTCCAGTTCACAATTCCTGTGAGATTCCGAGATGCTAGATATAATGTTGGGATACTGACACAACTGCTGTTGCTGCTGCAAATTTCTGAGAGTTTGAAACCATTAACTGTGCCAAATGCATCTTTCAAAACATCAAAATCACCAGCTGTAGCCCCTAAGATGCTGGAGAGAAGAAGCAGAATTGATATTGAAAACATTGCGGATTCCATTGGAACGGAAAGGAGAAAGAGATGTCCTTTCACGGTCTAAAATACCTTGCACACTGTACACTCGACTCTTTTTAGATCACAGAGTAGCATGCAGCATTACAACACCTATTATATATATTCTATCTCTTAATTCGAACCTTGTCTGAGAATGGAACCCCGTACCTTTCATCATCTAACACACCCAAAATCCTTCTGTGTTGTCAATCTTATAAGTTCTGACATCCTCCAAATATTAGAACTAAATTGGACTCTCTTGCTTTGACTCTGTAGAATAGAGCGAAGCCCTAAAGGATTCAACCATTTTTTATAACCTTCATAGCCTTTAAAAGGAAATCAACCTATCTAAGGACTCTCACACTAGTGAGAAGTCCTTCCAACTTCATCCATCCTCGTGACCATCTATCCTGAACAACGAACCTCCCCCTCATCTAAATACAGGCTTTTGAACAACATTCAATGCCAGACAATAATAGAATATCTGACAGTTTCTCTTTCCAAAGCCAAACAAGACAAATGTCTAGACTCGTGAATTTGGCTTATTCTGCCGAGATTTTCACGGATCTAGGTAGACTTGATACATTCATTGCTAAAGATACTCAGTAAAGGAGACCCCTAAATGACAAAATCAACACATCTGTAGCAATAACTGCCGTGATGAGCACATCTATCCTCTCAATCTTTTTCGATTTGCAAAACTATTAACATTACTTCAGCCTAGATTTACGAGACAAAAATAAGAACGGTACAGCTTCATCCACACCAGATTCACCGAATTTGACTATCAACGGCGCACAGTCTAAAGAAAGAAAACAGACTGGAGAATTGCACGGCTACTTACTTACACAGCTCAACCTGTTGAAATTCTTCCCTTTTCTCCTCAAAACAGGATTACACCTAGCTTCTTGTTAATGTTGCCTGCAAAATAAACCATCAGAACCATGATAAGGTTTTCGCCTTTAAAAAAAACATTGAAAAGTAAATGTTCCGGGAGAGGAAAAAATTGTGAGATCAAGCTTGATAAATTATGATAAAATAAAAGAAAAACATATTTGAATGTTTAATATATTTCGGTTAGAACAATTTTTTTATTAATTAGTGTGTAAAGCTCGGTAAAAACTGTGTGCATGCAATTTTATAATTAGATCACATTTTATAATCGATCAAGGAGTGTTGATAATAAATTGTTAGTACATAGTTTTGTCCGGAAACTATGCACACTAATCTCATGGGCCGTGAAAACTGCAAATTTATTAATATTTATGAATGTTCACAGAAATTTCAACTTCTTGCATAGAAAATTATCCGAGTTTTCATCCAGAGGAAACCTTTCTTAAATCGCTAAAGATGAGTGGAGGAGATCTCAGACTAAAGCTCGAATAGCTTTTAAGCAGTTCATCCAGAAAAGTTTCCAAAATGCATTTTGTTGACAAAAATCTTCAAAATTATATTCATATCTATTGGAGGCAATTTCAATTTCTCTGCAGAGTATTTACCTTTGAAAATCTGCATTAAATGTAAAGGGCACATTGCAAAGTATACATTAAAGGAGAAACCTCATGTTTGGAAGCAATTCAATTTTCTCTGCAGAGTATTTTCTCTTCTCTTACTTTCACTTCCTATAATGGATCATGGAATTTGATTTGAAATATCAAGAAAAAAAATTCACAGAGCCAAAATATAAGAAAAAAAATTCACACAGCCAAATCTAAAAACAATTCATGCTTATAGTACAGACTTTGCAAATTTTGTGTTTGCAGTGTTTGTGATGGAATAAAATTAGGATGAATGGCTTCACACAGAGACCTATTTATCAAGTGCCAGTCCCAACTAAAGTATTGACAGTTCCGCTTACCGGTGTTTTACTGTATTAGAGATCCATAAATCTTGTGCTATACTAATTGTTAAAAACTATTACCATCACAAAATAGCTTATTTTACTAGTCTGGATGTGTGCCCTTAATCTGGCTTCATCAATTACCAGTTCCTGTGGAACACTTCAAAAACTAAATATGGGAGAAAAATTTAACTCTTATTTAACATGGCAAAACATAAATTTTCCTTTCATAAACTACAAATCTACATATCAAATTTGGACCGTAAGAGGTGGATGCTTGTAGACCACAAAGATGGATCCAGAAAATCAACAAAATATTAGACACGCAATGATATTTGACACAACAGAACTTCAAAATTCAGAAATCTGTACTCTAAATTTCTTTCAACTCTGTAATCTGGGAACTAATTTTCAAAGTTTCAAACACTTGATTCTTCACCTCCTTTCATAGATTGGAATGCTTCTTCCCTCTTCACACCGCTTGAAATCAAACAATCCTTTTTGGCTGGGAAATTCCTTGTTGAGAATATCTTCATTCAAAGAAATTTGCTTTTGAATGCCTTTCATAGTGACCGTCACATTGCACAACTGATTGACTCAAGATGCCCCATTGCTGTAAAGACCAGAAAATTATTTTTTCTCTACCAGAAAAGAATCTTGTAAAAAGTTACAGACAAAGGACAAAAGCAGTGTACCTGCTTCATTCTGCTCCCCATTTTTATGAAGGTTTTACGTTAGAAAGGAATCAAATCCAAGCAGTAAATTTGAAGTCAAAAAATACAAAGACCTAATTCACTAATTAGTAATTACAGTTACTGTAATTGACGTAGATTGTCTCTGTAATAATGATGTAATCGGCTAGCAAGTCACGGCCTCGCGGGATTTATGTCTCTTAACGTCTCATTAACGTCGTCAGTTTTGTCAAAGGTCGCCGTCAGACAAATGACCGTTTAATAACGTTTGGAGAACTACAGTAGTTATTGTGGTCAAATGAAACTCCTTTAATTTTATCAAATATGATTATGTTTTTATTCCTCTAATTTCTCTATCAGAATCGGTGTTTTTATTATATTTATTTATCGTCTGTACGAGATGTCAGGGATTTTATTTTGTGTATACAAAGTTGTTGCTAGTAATTTTATTGAAGTATTGTGCGAGCGTACGGCGTATGGGTGAAAATTGCATACCTGTGCTTTATTGTTATACTTGTAAAAGTTAGTATATTAAATGTATTTGAAATCGGGTTATTTCAAAAAAAAAAAATTATTATTAGCTTTAGAATTTTAAACATATTTTTAATTTTTTCATTAATTTGTAATTACAAATTTATTTATTTTTTTAATTTAAAATTCAAATATATTCAATGTTAATCATTTTATTAGTGGTTTTGGATCAATTTAGCATACAATTGGGTTGATTTATGTACTTGATTATTGTATATATGCTAGTAGCATTCTCAGGAGGACATGGATGACAAAATTATTATTATTAGGATTAGGGTTAGGATTGGTGTTAACATTATGAATAGGGTTATGGTTAGGGTTAGGAATAGGGTTAGGGTTAGGGTTAGGGTTGGAGATTATGTTTGAGATTAACATTTGGGATAGGATTTGTGCTAGGGTTAGGGTTTGAGATAAATTCAGGTTTATGGTTGGATTAGCATTGGTAGTAAGATTGGGGTTAGGGTCTAGGGTTAAGGTCTAGATTACAATTAGAGATAGAATTATAATTTGGGTTGGGCTTATCATCACAATTAGGGTTAAGGTTAGGACTAGACATAGAATTAGGATGAAGGGTATGGTTAAGGTCAGGATTAGGGTTAGAGATAAAATTAGGGTTGAGATTGGGCTTAACGTTAGTATTGGGATTAGGGTTATGCTTGGATTCTAGGGTTAGGGTTAGTGTTATTATTAGGATTAGCATTAGGCTTAAGGTTGAAGGTTAGGGTTAGGATTAAGGTTAGACAAAAAAATAGGGTTAAGGTTGGAAATAATTTTATTATTGGGAATAGGGTTAGGGTTAGGTTTAGAGATAAAATTGGTATTAGGGTTGGAGTTATTATTAGGGTTAGGAATAGGGTTAATTTTAAGATAATGTTTAGGGTTAAAGTTACAATTACAATTAGAGATAGAATTAGTATTTGGATTGGGGTTATCATCACAATTAGGGTTAGGGTTAGGATTAGACATAGAATTAGGATGAAGGGTATGGTTAAAGTCAAGGTTAGGGTTAGAGATAGAATTAGGGTTTAGGTTGGGATTAACGTTAGTATTGGGATTAGGGTTATGCTTAGATTTTATGGTTAGGGTAAGTGTTATTATCAAGATTAGCATTAGGATTGGGTTCAAAGTTAGGGTTGAGGGTTAGGGTTAGGGTTAATGTTAGACAAAAAATGAGGGTTAAGGTTGGGAATAATTTTATTATAATTGAGAATAGGGTTAGGGTTAGGTTTAGAGATAAAATTGGTATTAGGGTTATGCTTAGATTCTAGGGTTAGTGTTAGTGTTATTATTAGGATTAGCATTAGGGTTAGGTTCAAGGTTATGGTTGAGGGTTAGGGTTATGGATATAGATGATGGGTAGGATTAGGGTTGGGGTCAACATATACAAAAAGGGAAGGTTTATAAATAGGGTAAGGGTAAGGATTAGGGTTAGATTTAGGTAGGGTTAGTATTAGAGATAAAATTAGGATTAGGGTTATGGTTAGGGTAAGAGATATAATCAAAATTAGGGTTATGGTTAGGGTTACAAATAGAATTTAAATTTGGGTTGTGGTTATCATCACAATTATGATTAGGGTTAGGATTAGAGATAGAATTAGGTTTATAATTTGGATTAAAATTAGGGTTACGATTACAATTTGAGTTAGAGTTAATATTATAGTTAGGATTAGAGTTCAAATTAGAGTTAGGAATATGAATACAGATAGTTTTAATGTTACATTTATTGTTTATGTTAGAATGTTATACAAAATAGTAAATATATAGATATTATTAATAAATAACTCCTTATCTCAATTATTAAATCAAATTTTGAACAACAAAAGGGTGATGCATTAAGTAATGATAATTTAAAATTGAATATAAAGTACAAATATTTATAATAATGAAAAAAATCATCTTGTTCATATTACAATGAGGATTATAGTTCAAATTAGATTTAGGCATACAAATACATATATTTGGATTGAAGAAAATATTTATTAATGGCACATCAATATATAGACATTTATATTTAGATAAACTAAGTAATAAAACAATATCATACTAATAATTTAAAATTGAATATAAAGTACAAATATTTATAATAATGAAAAAAATCATCTTGTTCATATTACAGTTAGGATTAAAAAACTATTTAGATTTAGGTATACAAATATAGATATTTGGATCGAAGAAGACATTTCTTAATGACACATCAATATATAGACAATTCTATTTAGATAAAATGAATAATAAAACAATATCATACTGATAAACACTAATATGATAACATTTATAAAATGATTTTTAAATCAGTTTTAGTCATATATACAATGTGTAAATAGTTTATAAACATCTGTCAAAAAATATATAAAAAATATTAGCTATCATAACCAAATAGTTTCAAAATAATCTCACATAATAAACCATGGATGAACTGGTAACAACTTGGCATTATCACTATCCCAAAGATTACTTCACACTTTGATTGTCACATTAGACTTCACAACATACAAGGTAGGTGTCCCATAATATGCATGTAACAACCTAAATGATGGTATGACACGATGCACCTCAAATTTGATGTAGTTGAATTTAAATGCGAGAAGCAACCATTCCTCAAGTGGACCCATGTGATAACTAATTCGAGATTATCTAGGCTTAAGAAATCTCATGAATTTTATGCTAAGCTCATTGGAAAGATTGTGACAGTTGGTGATCACTGTTGGCATTATTGTGACCTTCCAAATGCATCCAACAAGGTAAAAATCTCAAAGCTCATGATAAAGAGCAATTGACCAATCAAAATAATTGTGAATCTCTATTTGTAGATTATGAAATTGAACATCTAATCTCATACTCACTTTGGATTCTTAGAGGAAGTTAAAGTATTTAGCATAATTATCATATTTTGGGTGATTAACCTTTGGCTCATTACTGTTGATTCTCATTACCATCTTGACCCTCAACCTATAGGGGACACTCAATTCCTCTATCCGAAGGAGTACATTCCATGAAAGATAGCAGTGATAGTTGTTCAACCAAGTATATACCCATGTATGTGCATTATGTGACATATTGCTTACTTGCATACAAAACAATTATTAGCTTTGATATTTTTAGTATATACCGAAAATCATATTTTGAGAAGATATACGACATATTTTTGAAAACCACATATATGCTACAAAACATAACTAAACATATGTAGGAATTTAGTTAACAATAACCATAAAGACAACATAGATTATGTGATTGAAAATTATTATTATTTTAATGTTTACTTTAATGAATATACGTTAATTATTTAAATTGATATTTAAAATTTTAAATTTAATAAAATATATCAAAAAGTTTAAACGAAGAACCTTCTTTTGTATTATTTGCATTTGACATCATTCCAAGGTTGTTACACTTTTGCTTATTGTAATTCACATTTTCAAAGTTGGTCCATCCAAGTGTCTAACTTCAAAGAACATTAACCTTGTGTTAAGATTAGATGTGTTTTTTACTTGACATGTCCTAATGGCTAATGTGAATTAATCACTCATAGACAAGTAAATAATTTATGTGTCTCCAATAATCATGGAGTGGGAAAATAGGAAAAGCATGTAAAGGCAAGGGATTCTATAATTATTTTATTATTCTCTAAATACTTAGAAATATTACTTTTGTAGGAAATAGTATGCTAAGCATTGGTAGAATAGTGGAGAGGTTTGATGGAACCAATGTTGGGCCTTAGAATCTCAAGGTGGATGGCCTTGGAGTTAGTCATGTTTTTACATGTTGCATGGTTGTGACTTGGAGCCCTTGTTTGGTAATGTAGGACTGCCCCCTAGCATGGTCATTCCTCTATTTTGTGGTCATGTGTATCAAAAGAGTGCTCATGTTGGGTGCTTTCTTTTATCTCTCCTTTCACATTGGAAAAGACTAGTTGTTGACTATCATGTGGAGTGCTTACATTAAGTTCATGGTTGTAGTCATTGGTTATGTGGAAGCAC
The DNA here is from genome assembly GCA_007115665.2 of Sequoiadendron giganteum. Lineage (NCBI taxonomy): Eukaryota > Viridiplantae > Streptophyta > Pinopsida > Cupressales > Cupressaceae > Sequoiadendron > Sequoiadendron giganteum. The sequence goes on from CM021102.1 coordinate 733,422,505, forward strand.
TAAATGATTAACCCTAGTTGTATGTGGGTTATGTTGGCGTAAATAGGTGTTTTATCCAACGAGTTCATTAGTAGGTCCTATTTACATGTTAAGTTTACTTAGGTTTTAAGGAATCTTTCTAGACGGTTGTTAGTTTTCATAAGATCTTATCTTATCTTTTGATATTTAATGATTATATTGTAGGTCATTTAAAAATATTAGTTGTCTAATGACATAAGATTAAGACACTTATTGACGATCCTATCTAATCCTATGTCTCACATTAGCTATATAACCAAGTGACCTCTCATATGTAAATTATAATAATCATAATATATCATTTGAATCCTTTGATAGAATAAAATTATTCTCTCATAGTTGATATCTCTTATGATTGCATGAAGTTCTGATGCAGGAGCATCCTTGGTTGTAAAGCAATCCTATATCAACCAAAAACATTTCTTTTCTTGCAATTCAATATGTATTTGCCTCAATATTTTCTTCCAAGTTTTCCTACATCGTCATTTCTCAGCTCGGGGAGCCAGATATTGGTTCTATATGAGGTCATCTACAACATATCCAAATTTTAGGTGATCCGTGTTCATTTATAGAAAGTTATCGTTCTTAGAATTTCATTATCAATTCTCTAGTAGAGCATTCAGGGCCTATCAGGCTCAGGCTTATTGAGCAAACCTTTTCCAGAATGTGTGAAGATTAATGGAACATCATTCAAGGAATTTTAGGCCCAAAGGAACTTTATAGGGGATCTGCAAAAACATTTCCATCTTTTGATCGGTATCTTCTCATGTTTGGGGTTGACCTACATGTTTGATCTTACATTGGGGAACTTGTAAGCCCTTGAGGCTGACACAGATCATAATTGGAGCTGTAGATTCATATTCAAGATCATTTGTAATCTATTATAAGGCAATCAATCAATTAAGGACGTTAATTAGATAGTTAGATCTAACCTTCAAGGTTATGGATTTTAATAAGGTTGTGTGCCAATTGTAATATCTTGTAATGCCCTTGTGGAAGGCCTATGAGCCCTAGTTATGAAGCATATAAGGCATATGAAGCATATAAGGCTAGAAGGTATTGAATCAATCATAATTCATGTTTGTTGAACATTTATTGTGTTATTCCATTGTGTTGAACTCTAGGTTGCATGGTATTTTCTGGACCCTCCATCTATGACTACATCAACTAGTATCAGAGAGAGTTTGTGAGTCCTAAGAAGACATTCCTTGTGGTGAATAGATTGTTGACCTGAGGTATATTGCAAGTGTTTTCAACTGAGCACCAACTGTGAGGCAACTGATACCTTGTAGCTAGATCGTTGAATTGAGGTAGTTGCACCAGATCCAAGTGAAGAGATGTCGCCAAGAAAATAAAATGCTATAAAAATATTGCGAGATGAATGGATGAATTTTTAGAGATGATGAGAGAAATGAGAGTCCAATTGGATGTTGTAGAAGACGATAGAAGGAGAGGTCTAAACCCTAGAGACACTACAACAAAACAAGCAATTAGCACCTAAAATACTATTGAATTTTAGTGCATTTGAGTTCATGAATTGGGCACTTTTGTTGGCGCAAAACTCGATGCAAAATGGTATGTTCACTTCGGCACCGAATTTAGCACCAGGTTTGGTGTTGACTTTTGTTGCTTCCGGTTTGGCTTCCGATTTTGCTTCTGGTTTTGCTTCTTGTGTTGCTTCCACGTTTGCTTCCAGTTTTGCTTCCGATTTTGCTTCCAGGTTAGCTTTCGATTTTGCTTCCAATTTTGCTTCAGGTTTTGCTTCCAAGTTTGCTTTCGGTTTTGTTTCCAAATTTGCTTCTAGTTTTGCTTTCAGTTTTGCTTCCAATTTTGCTTTTGATTTTAATTCCAATTTTTCTTATGATATAACGTCGCTTTTTTCATCTAGCTTTACTTCCATTTTTGCATCTTTTGTTGCTTCTAATATGGCTTCTATTATTGCATCTTTTGTTGCTTCTAAAATTGCTTCCATTATTACTTCTTTGTTTGCTACTTGAATTGCTTCTATTTTTGCTTCCTAGATAATGCCAAGTTTTGCTTCCAAGATTGCTTCTAGTTTGGCTTCCATTGTTGCTTCCTTTTTTGCTTCTAAAAATGCTTCTTGTTTTGCTTCCATTTATTAATTTAATATGTTTTATTTCAATTTAATTAGTTAAAAATATCATGCCTCTTAAATAACTCATATGATTAAATAACAAGATAATTATTATAACATGATCATCATTTATAATTAAAACAAGTGAGTCAAATATCTATATAAGTAGATCAAAACAAGTGAGTCAAATATCTATATAAGTGATCAAAACAAGTGAGTCAAATATGCCACTAGATTAATAAAATGTCAAAATGATACATGTCCAATAGTCGACATAAGTCAAAATGATACATGTACAAATGATATAAGTAAAAATGATAAATTATATAGCTCAAAATGATACAAGTCAAAATGATACATGTCCAAATGATATAAGTCAAAATGATACATGTCAAAATAATACAACTCAATAATATGGTACTACAGGCCGTGAAAATGATACATATGATAGTAACCATGAAAAGAGGCATCATAACGATATATCAACAATGATCCATGATGCAGTCTATATGATCATGAATGCCACTGGCTACTACCAGCAACTGCCTCATCATCATCATCACCATTGTGATAATCATCATCGTCGTCATCATCATCATCATCATCGGCCTTGGTGTCTTTTGTATCTGCGTCATCGTCATCCTCTACCATGTGATTTGTACCAAAACCAACATATTCTAGATCTATATCATGAGGATCATCTTGATCTTCTGGAAGACCTGTGTTCTGCAAAAAAAAAATATTTAAAATGAAAAGTTATTATTTATTTCATGCAATAATTTATTTTTCTATTATATATCTAATATTACAACATGTAAAAAAAAACCATAATCATATTACATCATATCAAAGTGCACATAACATAATAAAATTTCAAAAAAGTTATAGCTAATATGTCATTCCAATGATGTAAAACATGCAACAATTCTAATAAACATTAGTAAAATATGTTAGCATTTAGTAGAAAAGGAAGAAAGATGACTGGAACTCTAGAGGCCCACCATAATGGATTTAGATATTCAACCATGAGAGCAAAAGAGAGAGCTGATATCATGTATCAAAACATTAAGCATGCATTCTTCTAGCTAGCGGAGAAGGAGATGATTACTTTGCTTCATTTTCATTTGCATAACCATATCATGGTATGAACCAAGAAGACCAAGGATGCCCAGTTTAATGTGGAGGTAACGGATGTGGTCCAAACTTTAGGAGGGGAAAGAAGGTCAATGTATGATCCTGATGAAATTGAGGAAGAACAGCAAGAGAGGGACATGAAAAATAAAATCAATGCAGAGTTTCAAGGATTTGTCAAGCGAGTAACAGAGCTATGGGAGCAACCTCATCTAAAATATTTTGAACTAGATTTTGATATACCATTTAGAGAGCTTGGTTTTCCTGGAGTTCCTTTCAAAGCGTCTTCTTTTATTGTTCCTATGGTAAACTATTTGGTAGAGTTGGTGGAATTACCTTTCTTAGTAATCACTATTAGTGAGATTGAGATTGTTAACCTTGAGAGAGTAGGTTTTGGGAAAAAGGTGTTTGATATGGCTATTGTTTTCATCCTATACAACCATTGCAAGAAAAGTTAAGCTAACATCAAATAACCAACAATTTTGAAAATAACATGAAAACTTGTAGTTGCTGCTATGTCAGGAATAAAATAAAAGGAAACAATGTTCCTTCCAATGGTTTGATGATTGCAAATGAGGATTCATTTAATTTCAGTGGAGTAAAATGAAAATCAAAAGTAGTTGATTCATATAATATATGACATTAAACAATTTATGGTGCAAAATTATTTCCGATGCCTTCTATAGCTAAATGCTACACTAATTTTAGGCATCAAGAAAATGCATCCTACCTAGAGTTTGTGTGACATTGTTTTTGCCCTAGAATCCTTTTCAAAATCATCACCCTCAACCTGATTTAGGATAAAACATCATGATGCAGAGAATCAGTAGAACATAACAAAATTTCAAGGGTACTTCTGACCCAAACTCAAAACATGAGAAGATCCACTAATCCTTCACCAAGTTCACTATATTTTCACTTGATTCTTCATTGCTAAAAGGCATAAATCCATCAAATATTGATTCTTTTCTCTTACCAAACCCAATTTTACCTTAAACATCTTTGATTTGACTGAAGAAAAACAAAAACTCGTTGAGAAACCTCTAAAACAATCAACTCATCAGACATTCACACCAAGACACCCAATTTGCACCTTGATTTCATATTGCTACAAGCACTAAAACAACAAATATTGACTCCAAACCTTTACCCGGTCCCAAAGTCATCTTAACCATCATTATTTTGATAGGAAAAAATCAATATCACTTCCTCATAACACAATTTCATCAACTTCACAACTTCTTGCAGCCATGCCCTCAATTTCTTGTAATATTCCTTCATAACAAAAATGGGTATATATTTTGACCCTGATTGAATATCCCAAGAAAAAAATATATTTCTAAGGACCCATTATGGCCTAATTAAACATACTTCAAGATTAGGTGCTATTGTTTTGAAAAAAAATAACAGAACAATAGACTGTCTGCAACAAAATACACCAAATTAGGTCAAAATTACAAAGAGACTACCAATAAATCAACCACTAAACACCCCAAACCCCTGGGCAGCAGCATAATAGGTATTAGAACTTAAGAATCAATCATTTTTAGGGACTAAAGGGCTCCACAAAATGTTGAACCTCAAAACCCTTAAGTGTAGGCTTTTCAACACAAAATGAATGAGGATTTATTGGAAATACATATTGCAAACCTCAAAATCACTTGCCACCTCTTCCAACATGTTTTTTTTATGTCTGAACAACCTTATTTTACCATCATCTAGCCTGTATACATGCCGGATCTCCTTTATCACACTTGTAACCATCAACTTCAAGGGAAAATCACATAAATTATGATAAGAGAAACATCAAACTTTTCAATCTTAACTCCTCTTGTTCCTGTACACACTCAATTCACTAAAAAATATACAAAAAAAACTCCCTAAATAATCCATCCCACCATTATACTTGGCCTACATTGGTGGGATGGGAATGATAATCTTCACAAGACTCTCAAACCCTTGACTGGGTTTACTGTCAAAACACAGAAAGTTAGCCTCTAAAAATTGATGGAACCTCTTTAAACTCCTTTAATTGATTATTAAAACCTTACACAAAGAAAAAACAATAATTTTAAATCTTATAATCTGATGTACAGTCCGTACAGGGATTGGTTCAAGAGTTTAAACACTAAAAATATAGGAAACATGGATTTTATTAAACAAAATGTTTCAAGAATACAAAAGAATGAATCTTTGCTCGCCTTCCAAATAATTTTTATAGATGTTTCCATTTAACAACTGAATTTTCAACTACCTACATCAACCTAACTCTTTACTTTCCCACTTTGTCTCTTCATATTCTGATTTTTTTGCAATTTTTCTTTTTTTCATCCTTTTGACACCTAAAACCTATTTGAGACTCAATTACAATTAAATAGGCCTTGTCATGACCTTCTACAATGCTTTTACAATTGGAAGTTCAAATTTTTACAATTTTGACTAATGGAGGGATATATTGAACAAGGTCCTCCTACACCACATCAGTAATGAGCAAATTAACAAAAACTCAAAAGTGAATAATACATAATCTATGTTGTAAAGTTAAAAAGTCTTACAAAAATACATATAAAACTCCAAAACATTTTCCATTTTTTCTCTAAAGTTTAGTCCAATCAACCAAAGCAAGAAACATATATCTTATTATTGTTCAAATCAAAAGAAGATATTTGATATACAATTCAAAACATCAGCATATGAGCTAATTTATTAAAGTACCTGTTCTCCTTCAAGTACCGATTCCTTGATAAACTCAATTTGGTCCTCAAATACATACCTGTCACAACTTTCAAAGGAATCTATCATGAGAATCTGACCATGACTATATGTAACAATCTAAAACATTCATAATCAAAGACAAGTGCTTTACAAATTCTACTACACATTGATGCATTCTTCATGCTGAAATGAGTGTTTGAAGCAATGATAACCACATTCATGTCTTGAGGGAATCTCATTGTCTAAGGAAGAAGTCAAAGTGCCTTGGAGCAACAATAACATTCAACATCGACCATATGGTGTCTACATTTAAATAATTCAGAATGGTCAAGTTCACTAAAATGCACCTTGTGATTGGAAAGAAACAGACCATAACTCCCTATAAATTAATAGGAAATTGGAAAAGAAAGAGCAAACAATCCCTTACAAACTAATTACAAATTAGTAGCCTTAGAAGATTCTTAGAGGCTTACACAAGAGATAAATCAAGAAGCTTAGAAGACATGCATAACTTTTATCATAAAAGTAATGCCATGGTAACTGTTTGGCTCCACAACATAAGAAAGTTGTTTGAAAAGATTTCTTAGATACATAATATTCACGAGTTCCAAAATCAAAAATCTAATACAAAATTGTTCACTTGACCTTGAAGTTTCAATTAGTATTCTTAATATAGGATTTTATGTTGTAAAATTATATTCCAGTGGCATATGAAGTGCATGGTGAAGCATATTATTGAATTGAATCCTCCAATACATTACTTATACAAGGATAAGTTTCATTCCCCCAATGGATGGCCTAAGCAATGTGTTATGAAACATACCATCTATCTAATACCTAAGACTACCTCTTTGTAATGCTTTTATAACACTATTCAATTACTGGGGAATGATGAAGAGATCAATGAAATTGTGTAAAGAGAATACAACTTCATTTCTAAGAACAAGAAAAATGAAGTTACAGTTACATACATCAAAAGGAAATAGAACCATGTTTATTTTCATAATTGTGAACCATATCATTGGTGCAATGCACCATGTAACTTCATGCCTCCATGGGGCAAATTTATAAAATTTGAGTCTTCATCATATTGTGATCGTAAAAAGGTCATATTTAGACTATTTTAAATGCATTTGATTCATTAATAGATTTCTAGGAGGTCTATGAAGTCAAAATGCAAAAGTTATCATTTGTAGCAAAAAAATGAAAAATTGCAAAATGCAAAAAAGTGGAATGTGAAGAGTCATTTTGTAAAGGGAAGGTTGTTGGTCGATTGTAACTGAAGGGGCAGTTAGATAACTATTATATACACCTTTAAAGAGCCTTTTGAAGGTGTGGAAGAAGAGAGTACATTGTATCTTGAATAAATTTTGAATAAAAGTGCCTTGTTTTGTGGATTTTAACATTTTCTTGCTATTCTCAGGCGTGGTACTAGTCCGTACAGTACTCTCAAGATTTATTTTTGGTTGGGTTTGATAGACATTTGAATTATATTTCAAATAAATCTGGTTTGAATTAATTTCGTTGAGTTTTAAGTTTTTTAGAGCCATTTTTTTTAGGGCAGTCCAAAAACCCTCATTTTAAGGGTTTGAGAGTCAAATAAAAGCATAAAACACCATTCCACCAATGTAGACCTCTATAAATAAGTGGAATGGGTTAGTTTAGGTTTTTTTTAATTCTTTTTATGTTTTCAAGTGTAGGGGTAGTCAAGTTACAGTATTTCTATTGCTGCCCTAGTGATTTTTCATCAATTTTGAGCATGAAGGCATAGCTACAAGTTGGGATTTGCTACAAATGCAATTTTAAAGGGTTTTATATGGTTTGGATAGAATTTTAAGACATATTATAAAGTGTTTGAAGTGTTTTTAAAGTGGTTTGTGGTTTGGATCAGTTATTTCCAATAAACGCTCTTGCATATGAGCCAAAATTATGCCTCTAAGATAGTGGGACAGTCATTTTTTGAGGGTTTCTTTCCAAAACAACCTCATTATTTTTTTTTTTAATATGGTTTAAAAGTTACACCCGATTTTGTCTATGTGGAACACTACAAGCAATTTGTCTTCTTGAGTATGAATAATGCAATAATGAAAGAACCGGTGTTATAAGAGTGTTTTGTTGGCTTAATCCTGTCAATTATATGATGTTAAAGGTGTGTTAAACTTTCAATAAGATTTTGGTGTCTTAAAACCTCTTTTTGGTGTATTTGGAGCTTGGAAAACCATGTTTCATTAAAGTAAATTTGTGAATGTTGAGCATGAAGGCATAGCTACAAGTTGGGATTTGTTACAAATGAAATGTTAAAGGGTTGGAGATGGTTTGGATAGTATGTGAATACCTATTATAAGTTTTTTGAAGTGTTTTCAAAGTGGTTTGTGGTTTGGAGCAATTATTTCCAATAAACCCTCTTGCATATGAACCAAAATTATGCCTCTAGGACAGTGGGACAGTCATTTTTTGAGGGTTTCTTTCCAAAAAAATATCATTCTATTTTTTGATATGATTAAGAAGGCTGAAATGGGTTATTGAAAATGTTATTTTTTTTTGGATATTCAATCTGGTTTAAAAGATACACCCAATTTTGTCTATGTGGAACACTACAAACAATTTGTCTTCTTGAGTATGAATAATGAAATATTGAAAGAACCAGTGTTCTAAGAGTGTTTTTTTGGCTTAATCCTATCAATTATATGATGCTCAAGGTGTGGTAAAGGTTTAGTAAGATTTTGGTGTCTTAATACCTCTTTTTGGAGTATTTGGAGCTTGGAAAACCATGTTTCGTTAAAGTAAATTTGTGAATGTTGAGCATGAAGGCATAGTTACAAGTTGGGATTTGCTACAAATGAAATGTTAAAGAGTTGGAGATGGTTTGAATAGTATTTTTAGACATATTATAAGGTGTTTGAATCATTTTCAAAGTGTTTTGTGGTTTGGAGCAGTTATTTCCAATAAACCCTCTTACATACGAGTCAAAATTAGGCCTCTAGGACAGCGGGACAATCATTTTTTGAGAGTTTCTTTCCAAAAAAACCTCATTCTATTTTTGATATATTTAAGAAGGAAAAAATGGGTTCTTGGAACTGTATTTTTTTTTGGAGATTCAATCTGGTTTAAAAGATACACCCAATTTTGTCTATGTGGAACACTACAATTAATTTATCTTCTTGAGTATGAATAATGCAGTAATGAAAGAACCAGTGTTCTAAGAGAGTTTTGTTGGCTTAACCCTGTCAATTATATGATGTTCAAGGTGTGGAAAGGTTCAGTAAGATTTTGGTGTCTTAAAACCTCGTTTTGTTGGATTTGGAGTTTGGGAAATCATGTTTCATTAAAGTAAATTTGTGAATGTTTAAGTGATCTTGCAAAAATTTGTGTTTGTGTCTTTGAAGAACTTTGAAGCCCACCATGCTCTGCATCAATCATCTCCATTTTTGTCTTGTTCGGAGAAAAATGAACAAACAAAAAAATAGTGGAATTGCCTTGTGAAGCGGGTTTTGAAAAATGAAAATGTAAAATGCTTGCAAGAAAGGAGAAGGATATGCAAAATATTACAAACCCATGGTTTAGGGTTTCTGGGCCGAGCCCCAAATGTGGAAGGATTTATTTTTCTTTCTCAGAAGTGAAAGATCATGCCAAAAGGCTTGCACTCATTTTTCTGAGAGCTCATATCTGCAATAGGAGTCACAGGTTTTCAAAAAAGCCCAGATCAAAGACAAACCTAGAATAACATTGAATAGAGCCCGCAACCATAATCATGAAGCCATGAAGGAGGCTCAAAAATATAATAAAGAAAATTTTACACTTTGTTCTTTTTGGAAATAGAAAAAATATTCTAGAGAGGCCGTGCCCAAGCTATCACTAGGAAAGAGAAAAAATGCAGAAATAAAAAAATATTTCATCATTTGATCAAACCAAATATGGAGAGTATGATTTGTTTCATTTCTTTTGTTAGTGGGCTAAGTCCAAAGAAGCTAAGCCAAGATAGAAGGGTTACAAGATAAGGATGCATGCTAGAAATAAAACACCCATTCGTTCGTATCTATTGAGTCCAAATCGAGCTTGTTTTGACAAAAAAACAAAGGTAAGATACAAAGATGGTGGATAGAAAATTACTCAACTTCTTGTTGTTTGAAGAAATGTGAGCTCCAAAAGTGCTTTGATGTCAGCCTCAAGACAAGCAAGGCATCAACAAGTAAAGCAAGAGAAAAATGCATGAGAATTCGAGAAGGAATGTCTTTGAAAACACATTCAAATAAGTGGAAACAAATGGTGAACTATGAAATCATTACCTGATTCGGCCTTAACATAAATTTTTGTGAAGAAAACTCTCAAAATCAATGCGAAAATTGACAGATACTCCTTCAGAAAGCTTGAGGTTTGAAACTCTAATGATGGTGGCATGTGTAGGGCAAGGGAGTTTGAAAAAACCAAGTGAAAATGAGAGTGAAAAATTAGGGCTTGGGTATTTTGTTCTAACTCATCATGGCGGCAAAAATATTGATGTGAAAATACTCAAACATGTTTAATCATTAAATATTTTAATATTCAAACAAATTTAGAAAACAAAATACATATATTTTATAATAAAAAATTACTATTATCTATTAAATTTATTAATTTGTATGTTCAATTAATAATTAAAAACTATTCATGTTATTTTATATAAAATAAAAATATGAAAAATATCTTTAACAATTATTAATTTTAATTTTAAAATATATATATATAAATATTTATTTAAATAAAACTAAAATGAATATGAATTAAATATATAATTTAATCATTAAATTGTGATTTTAATTATTATAATTTTAAAAAATTGCGTGATTGTGATATTACATTAGATTCATTGCACCCTAAGACATTTTTTAATTAAAATAGATCTACCTCTTGCATTTCTTCCAAATCATTCATATATTATTGTGAAAAATAAATTCTAAATAATGATTAATATTCAACATATAAATAAATAATGTGTTAAGTTCATGCTTTTACCTCTGTACCGCTGGATGATTATGAGAGAGGTGTGGTAGCACGGTATACCGCCATACCGTGGGAGATTTCTTACTGCCTGGCGGTAGTGCGGTGTATACCGCCATACTATGAGAGGCTTCTGACTGTCTGGCGGTAGCACGATATACCACCACCCCGCGGAAGCCTTCTAGTAGCTGAGCGGTAGTGCGGTTACCGCCATACCGTAGGAGTATTCAACCTGTCGAGTGGTAGTGCAGGGTATACATGGACTTGGTTGACAACTAAGGTGTACGACAGATAGTGGAGTATGTTGCTGAGTTGTCTCTAAACTCGATGCTAAATTTGGCACTAAAATGGGCGCTAAACTCGGCACTAAACTCAGTGCTAAATCTGGTGCTAAATCTGGTGCTAAATCTGGTGCTAAATCCATAACGCCATACCACAAGAGATTTCTTACTGCCTGGCGGTAGTGCGGTGTATACCACCATACCACGAGATGCTTTTGGTTGTCTGGTGGTAGCGTGATATACCGCCACCCCACAAAAGCCTTCTAGTAGTCGAGCGGTAGTGCGCTTATTGCCATACTACGAGAGCCTTCAACCTATCGAGCGAAAGTGCGGGGTATACACAGACTTGGTTGATAGTTGATGTGTATGCCGAATAGTGGAGGACGTTGCTGAATTCAACGCTAAACCTGGCGCTAAAGTAAGTTCTAAACTTGACGCTAAATCTGGTGCTAATTAGCGCCTGATTTAGTGCCTACTTGTCCTAATCAGCACAAAAAATGCCAAAAATGGTGCCAGCCCGATAAATAGCACAAAAATTTTCAAAAAATTGGAGAAAAATACATTAAAACAATGGGTGGAAGCAAAAAAGGGAGCTAATCGCATGGATTTGTTGTAGTGAGATGATAATGAATTAGATCATGCCACAAATCAAATTGAAGAAAATGTATAAGAAGTAGAAGAAGATTCAAATCAGGTAAAGATGTTGAAAGCTATTTCCAAGATTGGTAAGAGACCTAGAATTGAGATTCAAAATTACATGAGAAATTTAAACCTTGAGGAATTGATTGATTGGATCAATGATTTGGAAGAATACTTTGAGTATGAAGAAAATATCTAAAAAGAGTGAGATTTGCAAAATTAAGTTGAAAGGACATGCTACTATATGGTGGAAAGAAGTTCAATTGGATAGGAATAGAAGAGGAAAAGAGAAAATCACAAAGTGGGATAAGATGGTGGGAAAGTTTAAGAATCAATTTATACCTATTAATTATGAGCTCAAATTGTTGAAAAGATTGTAGAACTTGAGGCAAAAGAAGAAATCTTTGGAGTACACTGAAGAATTTTACAAGATGATCATTAGGTTTGGACATAGTGAAGAAAACAAGGAGAAGGTTGTGTGGTACATCAATGGAATAAGAACAAACATCCAAGAAGAATTGAGCCTGTGAAGATGACAACAGTTGAAGAAGCATACCAATGTTGAAGGTAGAGGAAAATTTGAACAAAAAGTTTGAGCAAAGACAAAGAAGTGCAAGAGGAAGATTCTAGAGGAGCAAATCACAATCCGAAGAGAGTAGACCATTTATAGAGAAAAACAAGGATGGGAAACCCTACCGTAGTGAAGAGAAGGACAACAATTCATACCGCAAGAGGAAGAGAGGATAGAAACTTCTACTATAGTGATAAAGGAGGTCATAATTATTACCACAATGATGGATATAGGAGAGATGAAGGAAGATTTGAGAAGAGACCATTCAGAGGAACATGTTTCAAGTGTGGAGTTGAAGGAAATACAACATTTCAATGTCATTAGGGAAGCACCAATAAGAGGATTGAGAAATCCAAAAGATAAAATTATGTGGATGAAGAACCTACTGGACCCCCTAGTTTGGTTGAGAAACTAGAGAAAGGCAAGTCATTAGTAATGAGGAGAGATTTGACACATGAAGAAGTGACTGAGAAACCACCGCAAAGGAAGAGTTTGTTCAAGACAAATATACAAGGATTAATCCTTGTAGAATAGAGGAATATAATTGCTCAATGATGGTGAACAATTCTAGTTATTATGGGTACAGGTGGAACTACACATTGGGACCTTGGATGAAGAGGACTAGGTCAGGTGAGATGGTGAGCTTAAATCAGGTTACCAAGTGGTTATTTTATTTCATAACTATGTGGCACTACATGTCAGAACCTTGGATGACAAGGACTAGGTTAGGTGAGGTGGCGAGTTTAAAGCGGGTTGCCAAGTGGTTATTTTATTTCATAACTATGTATGGTGGGGTCCTTGGCCTTTATGGACCGTTTTTTCAATGGTACTACATATCCCATCAAATTTTGAAGATTTTGTGTAATGTGATGTTCATCACCAGCCTGCTTGATAATTTCAATTTAAATAACATTGTGATGAGCATAAGATCTTATGAGATGTACTTAAGAGTTTCAAATATTGGCCTCGTGGCTAAAAGGCCTAGGAAAATGTGTAACTTCAATGAGACCATTGGCACAAAGGGTATTAATTATCCGTACTTCATTATCATGGCTTATTGCCTTAACTTATGGATCTTAAGGGATGATTATGGCCCTGCAGAGTTGGTGTCTTTGGGAATGACTGCTAAAGTGTGTAAATATCTAATTTCTTTTATTACAACTTAATGTATTGGGTGGCAAGACAATGATGGTTTAAGAAAGGGTAAATCCACCAGCTGCCAATCCATTTTTTGGTTAACTTTGTTTCTTTGGGCTAGTTCCTGTGTGTTGTGGGTCGTGATGGGTGGCGATAGGGTCAAGAACGAGCCCGACAACTCTGATTAGTTTTGCAAGGACCCCATAGCTTGGCATATTTGTATGGAGGTAGGTTTGGCTCCACTTTTAGAGAGTCTAGTGGGCTAGGATGAGAAAATGTCAACCGAATTTGTTGGTTTGCGAAAGGATAGGCGTGTCACCATAGGTGGCATATCATTTGAGGTGGATAAGGAAGTAATTGGTAAGGCGTCACGCCTCTCCTGCGATGGTAAGAAATACATAAAGCACACCAAAAAATAGGACCTAGAGAGTTTCAGTTCCTTCTTCAAGGACAATGAGAAGCCGATTAAGAATTAGTCAAGTTTCGACCATGAGGCACTGGCAAAACCCTAAGACAAGGTGTGTCTTGATCTTATGAAATATGTTACTTTAGAAGGTAGATACAAGGTTTTCTACTTTTACCATTTTCCTCTGTTAAATCACCTATGACACAAAATGATCCTCATCTTTCCCTTCTTTCTGTTGAGTTCCCTAGAAAATTCAATCAAAGAATCCCATGATGCTACCACTCTCAATCTTAGTATTTTGCCTTGCCTACCACTGCACCAGGGCCTAATCCTTAGGCGTTATCACTTCCATTTGGCCTTGTGCCCTCCTAAACCTATCTCGACTATGCATGTGGAGGAACTGGAACCTCCTAACCTTGCCTCCGATAAAATATCCCCTGCTGCTTCAATGGGTCCTAAGAGGAAAACCCCCATGCCTGAAAATGAACCCCATGTTGAGACTAAGTCTAAAACCCCATCAAAAAAGAAGAAGGGGGTGGTTGGGTTGGCCCAGTCCAAGGTTGTAATTGGGTTATGTGATAGGTTATCGTTAGGTCCCATTACTTTAGAAGACAAAACATCAATATATCAACCAGGCAGCGTTTAAGGCTATTTGCAATAGAAGGTGACTTGACTATTTCTCTTAGATTTACTGATTTTTTAGAGCAACTGAAATTAATTTTAACCTAAGATCGTTTAACTAGTTAACTGGAAAATAATTAATCTAAAAAGCTGGAAAGAATTTAAACTAGAAAGCACAAGATAATTAATCTAGAAAGCATGATAACTAAACTAGAAAACACATAAATGACTAAACTAAGAAGCATGTAAACTATAGAAGTAGAAAAACATGTAAACAATCCATGGAACATAGAATTAATAACAATAACAAAAAGTAACTACGAAAATGAAAGAGAACGGATGCTCCAGAACTTTAGACTCTAAGACAACATACTTAATTACTATCTATAGAATTAACATGAAAAATGGCTACACTCATAATTATTATCCATGCAATAAAACCGACATAATTATTTAAAGGAAAGTACTCATCTAGTTAACCTATCATCCCTTGAGTGGCCAGCTCATGGGCTCCTACGTTCTTAGGTCACATGCACAATGTAATCGAAAGCTCTTCCATTAAAAGATCTTCATCCATAATTTCAACAACTCAGAGATTGATATGCAATAGTTTGTTTATTCATATATATTCAGAAAGCATGTCAACAACATAACAATACTATTTTTCCTTTTCTTTTACTTTTGGAGATTACATATTTATAAAAAGCTTCTAACTAAATCCTATATTTCAAATGGTTTAGATTACCATTGAAAAAGTCTGTAACAGATTTTGAAAAAACTTTATGTCTTGAATGCCCATTACATAAATATTAAAGAGGCTCGAGTTGAGCCATGAAGTCTTAAACTTTAAAACATAATAGAAATTTAACTAAAATAAACTATGATTTTGGTCCATCATCCTAAAGTTTTGGAGCATGTTCCCAGTGCATGTCTTTAATCTATTCTGGAGCTTGTGCTGGTTGAACGCTTTTGACTATTGTATGATGACCAATTATTACCTTACAAAACACTTAAAACTACCCATTAAATTTGCATTGGCAAGATACTTCTAAAAAATCACAAAAAATAAAGTTTGTACTATTTTTCTCAAAAGATAAGCAATTATTATGCCTAAAGTTTAATTAATTGGCAAAGAATAAGTATTTTGCATATATGAGGAAGGTTTTTGTTATGTTATCATGATGAGGTTATTTTTACCTCATCACTTCCTCCCCTTCCTAATTTTTGGCAGATCCATCTACCCTCTGTTGTGACCCCTTCCCTCCTTCTCTGTTCAATTCTTCATATTTAGCACTAATATCATACAAATCATCTCGTGTTTTATCAAAATCCTTAGGTTCATATAGGAAGCCTTGATGATAAGTAACCCTCATTTTCCAAAATTTGAAGACTCCATTATCTTGATCTGTATTAATATGAAAAGTGGTTGTGGTGAAAGCAATAGGGGAGGTCTGTACCTCATCCCCATCCAATCTATTCTAAGGTCTTTTAAGATTTTGACCAAGGCATATGCTCTTTTGTAGGACCATTTGATGTTAAGAGGGGAGATCACTTCTCATTTCTTCAAGTATACTGGTAGTGGGGTGTATCTCTCTTCACAGGCATGTCAAGCCTTACCAATCAGTTTTGGCCCCTATTCTATGAAATTATTGTAACATAGTCAGAGGTTATCATTATATCTTTGATTCACAGTTTCTTTGGTTTTAACAACCGAAAAGTATGCTTTGAAAGTTGCAGGTTTCTTGTTGGGGTGTCTCATCTGAAGACCTGTATTCTTCTTTGTTTGAGAGTATTCTCTAGTGCACTCTTGCCAATGAACTTGATTACGCATAGTAGATAACAAAGATCTCAATTGCACTTCTCCAACAAAAAGGTTAATAAAGAAATCAGTATGTGTTTCCATCAGTAAATTGTGAACAAAGAATTCACATAACATATCTTGCTACTCAGGAGTTGATTCTAAAAATACTTTAAAAAAATCACAGTCATCAGGGTCATGTGGCTGGTTATGATAGATTCTCAGCAATTTCCATCTTAACAATTGTTCATTTAAAAACATAGAATATAGTCATGATGGTCTCCTACATGCTAATAGAAATTCTCCTATTTGGCATTCATCTTGTTTTTCCCTATAGACCCTATCAAATGACTCTTTCAGTAGTACCAAATCCTTTTTCAACCCAATATTCTCAATCCTAGCATCCTTCAAGAAATAAAATCTTTCCATCCACTTCATTAATAATGGGGGAATTCAGACTCAGAACCATTCCATTGCAGTTGGTTCAGTCTGAGTTCCCTTTGATTTTATTATTGGTTTATTGGTGCTTTCTTTCAAATCTTGTTCCAATTCCACAATCTTACTGAGAGAAACATTTAATTCTTCATTCTGTTTGTTCTTTTCCTCTTCAAAAGCTTGAAATAACTGCATAAAATTTCTTTTCAAAATTTCAATTTGTTTATCCTTATGAGACATATTAACATTATATGTCTTGTTCTCTTGATTCCATCTTTGAATTTGTATCTGCAATTCATTAATAAATGTATCCTTCTTTTCTGTCTGCAATTTTAAATTTTGAATCTCTTGATCTCTTTTTCCTATCATAGCAATGTGTACTACTATTTCCTCTTGTTGCTATACAATATGTTTTTCATTTTTCTGCAATTGATTTCTTAACTCATCAGTTTCCAATTTCAATTTTTCTAGCTTTGCATTAACAATATCATTTTCAGTTGTTTCAATAACTTTATTTACAATAGGAGACAAATTTTCTAAAACATTAACCTCAACCTCTATAAAAGGTGGAGATTGTTCCCTCTCTTCTTCTTGTATTTCTTCAGTAGGAGCTTCTTCCTCTTGTCCTATGTGTGGAGATATTTCATCTACTTCTACCCCTAGAGATTGATAAACTTGCTCCCCTGTTCCCATTATTCCCACATCATCAGTGGGATCATTAGTTTCTATTGAATTTTCCTATTTTCTAGACTCCTTTGTCTTTGAAACACTCCCTATGTCTTGAACTGGGGTTTTTGTAGACTTAGAGGACAATCTCTTGCTTCTCCTCAAGGGAGGAGTGTTCTGAAAGTAACGGTTGACCTTATTTTCCTCTTCCTAGAGGGAACTCTCTACATTTGCATAAATAATTTTAACATCCCTTGACTAATATGGGGTTCTCAATTCATTGATTAGAGGTTCTGACACTTCATCACTGGGGATTGTGGGAATTTGAGCTTCAAGAGCTCTTGAGGCCTCATGGGAAGTTCCTTTGAAAGGTGAAGCAATTTTTTTGGAGGATTCCCCTTTTTCTAATTTTCTTTTAGGCACAAATTTTTCAAATTCCTAGAGAAATTTCTCCCACTTACTTTCAGGTTTCTTTTGAAAATGATATTTATAGATTAATTGAATTAGCCAATGGTGTTTCAACGGACCTGAACCAACTTTATATCTTTCTATGGAGGAGATGATAGATTCACTCAAAAAGTCAGGCAAATTGACCATAAGAGCAGGGTCTTCTTTTCTATGACGTAAGTGTATAAGCATACGAAATGCAGGTCCTACCACAGTAGTAATTTGGCCTTCACAAGTAAAATATTGTATGATCCATGCAATAGTTGTTCCCCAGGGTTCTAATGTGGAGGTCCTTTGAAACCCTTTGTTTTGTCCTCTATTACTGATAACTATCATGGGTTGAGGGTCTCCCTCTCTAAGAAATAATTATGATAACTTTTGATATGTAATTTGGGAAGTTTCAGATAACTTAATACCAAAATTATCTAAACCAAAGAGGTGAGAAATGACTTTCAGACTCACCTGAAAATTCTTCCCATGTAGTATCACCTTGCCATTGGAATAATTTTTTGCAAATGCTTTCACCAACTGCTCATTATATATATCCCTCAAATTTATTGATAACATCCAACCATCCCACTTCCTGAAACAAACTGGAAATGCTACTTAATCCCAAGAATTTATCCCCTGAGGTCGGCTCTGATTTCTTCTTCGCACCCCCCATTTTTTGTCTTTGCTCTTTCAATTCTGCTGAAAAATTTCACAGTGCAAGAAGCTTGTGCAAAATCATTTTGAAGATATAATCAAGGAACGATTATTTATCTGCCTTTGTTTAAAAAACTACTGTGCAATGATGATAATTTGCATGGAGGAGTGTGAAAAGAGTTCCGTACTACCAGTTAATCAATTAGTGGCTTAAATTACTAAATTAGGACGGGAGAAAATCGTTCCAATTAATTAAACCTCATTAAAAAATACTACTTATTTAAGCGAAAAATTTGTATTAACTTACATTTTGTGATTGCCTGAAGATTACGTACCTTTGCTGATTTAATAGGATGACATAATAGTATTGATTAAGGTGGCGACATATTTATTATGATATGAGTGAGGCAGCTTGTGAATGACAAAGTCATAAATGAGGATAGGCTATCATAATGACTTTTATTTATGATGGCAAAATAGCAGCGAGTCAGAATAACCACACAAAGTGCGGATACTGAAATAACAACTTGAAAAGGAGGCATGTGTACACGGGTTTGAAAAAAAATCAAAGTATCGGAAAGAAATTTAAATTTTATGGAAAAAGGCAAGCGAAATGGAAATGGATAAGTTTTGGAGCATGCTTATAAGCACGCGCTCGAAACAAGTGAATAAGTTCTGAAGCACGCTTGAGGCATACACTCAAAATGAAGAAGGTGGATAAGTTCTGGAGCACGCGCTCGAAACAAGTGAATAAGTTCTGAAGCATGCTTGAGGCATACACTCAAAATGAAGAAGGTGGATAAGTTATGCAGCATCAAAGCACTCAAAATTGACAAGTTCCAGAGCATCGTCAAAAGATGCACCTGACGTAGCAACCAAAGGTAAGGTTCCAGAGCATCGTCGAAAGATGTAGCCAGAGTAGCAACTAAGGGAAGGTTCTGGAGCATCATCGAAAGATGCAACAAAAAAGAAAAAAATGGATGTATGAGTGAATTTGAACTTTTGGAGCTTTTCTCGACCAATCACCATTCTATAGGAACAAAACACATGATGTGATGAGTTGAAATGAAAGTTCTGGAGCATCTGGGCATCAAATCTCACAAGTTTCGGAGCACCACCGCAATCGAGCTCATAAGTTCTGGAGCACCGCCACAACCGAAGGTAAGTTCTGGAGCACCGAGGCACCCGAACTAACAAGTTCCGAAGCATTGTAGCAAGGTGATCCGAAAGTTGTTTTTGATTTATAGTAAATTCCTGCAAAATGAAAACAAAATTTAGCCAAGTCCAATGAAACAGGAATTAATGAAGAATTTTTTTGAAACAAATTTGTACCCATGCCTTTTTATTACAATTTTTCATATATTTATACAAATTTTTTTATAATGCATTGGATTTCCCCCTACATTTCTACCAATTTTGTAAATTCCTCCTTATTGATAGGTTTATGGTAGATACGTAGGCGATAACCATTTACCAAGAGAGTTTGTGTATCACCATCAATAGGTTTCAGCTAAACTATGCCATTTGAAAACATATCAAAAATTTCATATGGAACCAGCCAATGAGTTTTGAGTTTTCCTTGGTGATATTTATATCTGGAATCGAATAGCAAGGGCCAGTCACCATTATGGAACTCTCTTTCTTTAATGTTCTTGTTATTCCAAACCTTTCGTTGTTGTTGAACCGGCTTAGTTTGATGGACAACATCCAAACAAAGCTCATCCAACTCGCTTAGCTATAAAACTCGCTCCACTTGGGCTCATTTCAAATCTAGGCCCAACTCCATAGCTATTCTCAGAGTTTAGAGTTCAAACTTAATGGGAAAGAGAGGTTTCTTCCCAAAAAAATCTCATAGGGGCTAAACCCAGTTGTAGTTTTCCATGTTGTGTTGTACGCCCAAACAGCTTCAAGCAATTTCCTAGCCCAATCTCTCCTCCTTAGTAAAATTGTTTTCATCAATATGTTCTCTAGATCCCTATTAGTCACCTCCACTTGACTGTTTTCCTAAGGGTGATAAGGAGATGACTTCTTATGAATCACTTGTAAATGGTTCGTGAATGCCAAGGGAATGGTGGACATGAATTGGGGTCC
>CM021102.1:733443277-733490053 GCA_007115665.2 Sequoiadendron giganteum
TCACCATGCCTACGAAAGGCATGTGTCCCCAACAAGAGCCACTGATGGAACCCCAAAAAATTTATTGGTTCTATCATGAAAATTGTGAAAAGTTTGGTTTGATCTTTTGTGCCTGATTTGAGTTCATTGTGACAGGGTTTTATATTTATAAAACTTTCAAAATTTAGCCTAAAACCCTTGGTTGTTTTAATTTTACATTGACCTATTTTTACCGTTCTCTGTCACTTAATTTGTTGTCCCATCATAGTCATTGATTTACCGGCCCCTAATCTTAGGTTGACGGTCACCTTATGTCTTTCCTGGTATTAATAGTCGAAGGCTTAATCTAAAGAAAATTTTAAATCCTTAGCCTTCGTTATGGGTTGTTACCTCGTTCACCTAGTCATGTCACCTTTTATGAATAATTTTTGTGGCATGTATAGAATAAAGCTTCGTATGGGCCATCTGATCGATGAAATCAATCACAGTCATTCCTCATATGCCCATGCTGGTTTATTGTTTCTTATTTTATTCATATGGGTTGGCGGGCTTTGGCCACGTGTTTGGTATAATGGTGGACCCAATATCCTTGGTAGGGATGGTTGGAAAACTTCAAGGAGGATTGACGACTGATGAACTGAAGACGTGGCCATATCTGTGCTACTCCCCGCGAGCCCGTCTTGTTTTATTTTTATATTATTTTAATGGCACGGGCTAGCGGGTGATGGCTACGTGGTGCCTTTTAAAGGTGAATCTGTTCTTTCACAGGATGATAGATGTTGTTTGAGGAGTGATCAACGATATACGATGCAATACTTGTTCTCATTTGAGCTTTTCCCTGCACCCACATTCATCTGCAGTTGTATGAAGGGATAGTCTTATGGGCTAGCAGGTGATGTGACACCTGTCGGTTTGTAAGGATCAATGAGATTTGAAGATGGAGTTTTTTTTGGTGGGGATTCATCTCAACGGTCAATGCTTAGCTGAATCCTAGCCACTCCTCACCATCCCATGTGGGCCCTGCCTGTGTTCTATATCTTTTAATAGGAAAGCGGGCATATGCCATGTGGACTTTCTGAAAGGGCTTGACTGGTTTCTAATTAAGATGGAATACTTCCAAATTTGGCTGAAGAGATACTATTTATAAATTGTGCTATTTTTAGCTTTGTTCTTTAAAGTGCATGCTTGAAATCTCGGTTGTCAATTATGTTAGCCATTGATACGTGTGAAATGGGTGGTCATAAAGCATGGCAGTGTATGAATTGATATCTTGAGATTGGATCTGGATCAATCCCCACCATTTTTGACAAGGAGAAACACAAGTGAGATATCTCCCATGGGCAAACGAGTAATTATGGTAGGAGGGTTTTAATTGATGCTAAGTACAGAGTAGATTTTTATCTACTCAAAGCTTTTCTATTTTAAAAAGGGCATTAAAGCACAAGTAAAAATCAATTATAAATTGTTGCATGGTAATCTACCCATTAATACATCATTTAAATCATGATCAACGACCAAGATTAAAGGTATCAAGGTAGACTATTGTTAGCCTGCACGCACAAGATTTCTTTGAAGAATTAATGGTTGGCACACTTGCATGGCTCGTTATAAGTGGGACCAATTGCCACATTAATCATTTAGAAGTTGCTTTGAGTTTGAATCTGAAAACAAAATCGATAGATGTCTTCTGAGAGGAATAAGTCTGGGGAGTTTGTTAGGCCAGTCCGGAGGTCTAGGAGACTAAGTTTTCTCGAGTCTGAGAAGAGTACTCGGGTAGATGAAGTTGATATGCAAGGAGCTCCTGATACACTAAAGGATAGAAGATGATGCAAAAAATTTAAGAATTGTGGTGTTAGGAGCAGTTATTGCCTAAGGAACCGAACAGTTTCAAAAGAATCAGTTAAGTTCAAAGGCAAGGAGTTGGTGGAATATGAAAAGAAGACAAAGAAAAGGTGCAAGTATCATAAGGCTTATCCAGGGAGGCTCAGTTATTCTAGTGATTTTTTGATAACCCTTTAGATAATGAGGGTGACACTAACTCAGAGGGTGATTATTGTCCCCTCTCTTGTACCATCTGATGATTTTGATGAGGTGGTGGTGATGGTTCCACCACGAGCAGGGTGTGGGCTAGTATCATCTGAGGCTAATGACTTAGAGTGATGATGGTGTCCCATTTTTTTTTTTGATGACACCATATCCCCTCTGTCAGGATTGTCCTATTCATCGTTCATGTGATTTCTTGTTTCTAGTGTTGATGTGGAAATTTTTTGGGTTGGTGTATAGGAGAGGTATCAGAATTCCGAGCGCTAGGTTATGCACATGTTTCTGTTGGGGTTGTGAGTGGGGAATATTATTTGGTCGAAAAGGACAAGGATGTTGCTGCTACAACTGACTCTGCCTCTTGAGGAGTTGGCGGGTCTACATGTGAGGGACATGGAATGATATATTTTACTCTTCCATTTTCCTCAATGATGGCATATAACCGACTAGGGATTTCTCAAAATTTGGTGCAGATGATCTCAAAATTAAATGAAATGTAAATATAATTGAGCCTGATGCTTGTCGCTCCCTTGTTCTATAAAAGGGATTTCTGGGCTCATTACAAGGGTCAGAATTTTGAGTTTCAATAGGGTTTCGGGTGAATGCTTATCTCAGAAGAGGGATCTTGAATAGGATAAGGGTAAATAGGCTGGTAAATGGTCTCAGGGAATGATGTTCTGTATGTAACAGTCTTAAATTAGTTCTATATAAACTATTGATGTAGAAACGAATCTTTGTTTGGAAACAAACACTCTCCTATGTATATTTCTTATGAGTTATGAATGAAAATGCTAATGGTGTTGTCATTTATCTTCAAATGGTTATGTTTGAATGTATATTCTCGTTCTCAGCTTTAACTCAAGGATTTGATTAAAATTCTTGAAGAGGGTATAAAATTTGCACGAAATTGATTAGGATTGATAAGTAGTGAATGTCTCTTTTAGGCAATTTTGAGTTTTCATAGCCTACAAAGCAGTATGAGGGTAGTTCATCTACTTCTAGAATTCAGTAGTTTGTGTATTACAGATCCTTGCATACTTGAATCCGTTGCTCCAATTATTTAGGCACTGGCCAATTTATCACATAAATCTAGCACGAAAAATGAGAAAGTAACACACCTAGCCTGGAACCTAAAATAAGAACAACACTCATTTAAGATCCCTATTTAATGAATTGTGTGTGGAATGGAAATATTCTGATTCATAGAAAATGAATAGTCATTCACTTAAAAGATATGCCAAATCTTCAATGGGATGGGTTTATTTGCACTCAACTATGAATCCATCTGTTATTAATTTGATATATCTCATGATGATGTAATTTGGGATTACCCTTCCTGGTTTAACATAGCCAAAAGTGAAGGAGTAAGGGTCGTAAAATCCTAAGCTCGTTGTGTTGGCCACTAACCTTACAATTTCTTCATTATAAGAAGTGGCAACTCTTTAGATAATTGTTAGGTTCTGCTGGAAAAATCACCAACAGTTGGTATATATTGTCTTACTACATACAAAAATGTGACTAGAATCTCTATATAATTGATAGGTCCTATCTCAACCTCAACCTCTCATTGTCCCATATTGCCTAAGACTTAATGGTTTATCAAAATCTCTCCACTAATCTGTTTGAACACATTGAAATCCTTGCCAAGTTCTCTCATTAAATATATGGAACCTACTTATAGAATCCTCCTGTAAGTTAAAAATTTCTCACCTTAATAAACTAGACTATCCCGAGTCCTATAATTTCTTAGAATCTTAGTAATAAAATATATGAAAACAAAAACTAGACTATATGGTGGACTCTTAAATTTAGAGATTTTATTCACTTCCTTAGGATCCATAGAAAAAAAGTTATCCATGAAAGGATCATAAATGAAAAGGTCCTCAAAAACTAGTTGTTTCATAATATGAGTATTTTAATGACTACTCCTAATAAAAGACGCAAATTTAAAATGTCATGGATTCTTCAAAATATCTTATGAGAAAATTGAGGCTGTATAAAAGAAAATATGATCAAATTAGATTGAGATGCTAATAGATCAAAGACAAAGATAAACATTCCAAGCTCTTTGAATATTTGAAACAGAAGCATATGTAAGAGAAAATAACCATCATTAATCGGAATGGCTCCTTGAATATAATTTTTTGACATATCTTATTGATTTTGCAACCACTATAAATAGTTGTTTCTAGACACACCTTTGGATGAGGACATGGGTAAAGAAATTGATGATTATTTTTATAATATATTCCTAAAAATATCTAATGATACATCAATTGTAACCTTTACATATTTCTATCTTCAAAAGATCTTTTAAGATCCCTTTTCTCCATGTACAAAGAAAAAAAACATGTTTGTGACAAAAATCCTATTTTTAAAGCCATGTGACTTTTCATATCTAAAGAGTTCTATAATGTTTACTTAAAATTTGAAGAACAATATTATCTTGTACTTGACATCAACATAAGGCTCATCAATCATTTCCCAAAGAATAGTATAAACTTCACTCTCTTTCTAGGTGGAGAACTATTACTTTTCTAAATGTTGGTGTAAATAGGTGTTTTACCTATCTAGTCATTAGTAGGTCTTATTTACATGTTATGTTTACTTAGGTCCTAGGAGGGAATATTTCTAGAAGGTGTTAGTTGTCATTAGATCTTATCTTATTTTTTAATTTTAATGCATGTTTTTGATAAAGTAAGCAACATTTACAGGGTGATGTACCCTTACACAACGAGCCTCAAGGGCCAAAAAAGATCAAGTCCATAAAACTAACTGAAAGCCAAAAAAGGACAAAAACAAAACAACAACAACACATCGACCACATACAGGCAACAAAGACACAAAACACAGACCCAGGCAACAACTAACTGGCATTGTCCCAGTTTTTGAACAAGAGGTCCACAACATCGTCCTCAACCCATTTTTCATTCTCCTAGGCATTATTTCCCTCCAGCTCCTCTTGATCACCATGGGCAGGGTGCTAGTCATGAAATGACCTAGCTTCATCGTGAAGCAAGTTAGGCCTCTGAATCTTTTTTCTCAAGCATGTCCATCTTCTTTTTTAGTGCATGGAGCTCCTGACCATCATCTGCAGTCCTCACCAGGCTCAACATCCAAAGGGTACGAAGACTGAGAGGCTGAGTTCTCTTTCAAATTTTTTTTGTTGTCTGGGGTAGAATGTGGCCCTTCCACATTTTTTTCCTCTTCCTCCTTGGTCTCCTCTTCCTTATAATCCTTGTTGTCCATCTGCTCCTCCTCTGAGTCCTCAACAATCTGCCTTTTTTTGTTATTTTTCACCAATCTTCCAGACCTTTGGATGGTAGTCTCCCCTCCAATCATTAAAATGGCCTCCACAACCGTGTCACCTTTAGAATATTTCCCCACAATTTTCTTCCATGTGCCCTCTTTCACCATCGACTCCAACAAACCTTTTTTTTATCAGCTTTGCCTTTTTTCTTTGGGGTGTCTCTATAAGAAGACTTGGCTGGGGTGGCCTTGAGTTCACATAGGCTAGCCACAATGCTTGTTTGCGCATTACCTACATCACCCTTAAGTTTTTTAGCAGTATGTTTGGGTTTGGGGTTTTCAGTAGTACCTAGGTTGGGTTTTCTAGAAGGGCTTTTTGATTCAGTAGAGGAGATATTAGCGATAGCCAGGGGTTCCACCTCTTCAATACAGATAGAAGAAATGGATCTAGGAGGACATAAGGCCAAATGAAAATGGTAGAGCCTCAAGATAAACCCCTGATGGAGAGGTAGAGGCAAAATTTTATTAGGGTTAAGACTGAACATTTCTTTGTATTTTTCAATCGAATTCTCCAGGTTCATGAGCAGACAAAAAGGAAAACTAAGCAGGATTTTATGCCTAAGATGATTCAATAGGGGAAAATGATAGAAAAAGTAGGTTTTAAACCTACCTTCAAGCATGACATACTTCATAAGGGCTAAACACACCTAGTCCCAGGTCTGCGGAAGGGCCTCCCGTTCAAAGCCCGACTGGTTACGTACCGGCTCCTCATTTCCCATGAAAAAAGATTTCATACTGTCATTGTTCGAAGTCTGAGTATGCTTCAGATATTTCTTCCCAGTGCACTACATCCTGGTAGCTTGCGCTATCACCTCTTCACTAACTTCAAAAGAAATTCCACCCAATGTAACCCTTCGGTCCTTCCAGGAATTTGCGAATTGTCTAGTCAGGTTAGGGTCATGGCCCACACGAATCTCCATGAGAGAAGCAAGGACACCCTCAACGCAGATATGCCAAACCAAAGGATTCTTATGGAATTCTTCGCAATTATCAAGCTTGGTCTGAACGCGATCACCACCCATGATATTAACCTGCACAGGAAACCAGAGAAATTGCAAGAATACAAAGTTAGAAACACTGGCAGAGCAATAGGCTTTCTTCGCATTATGGATGTTAAGGCAAGGAGTGCATCGTTGGATAATCACGCCAATGTGCAGATCACACGTGTGAAAGGAAAGATCACCAATCAAAGACTTAACGATGTCATTAATGTGAATCTTAAGGTGATTGCGGCAAGCTAAGCAGGAATTGATGGGTGAGCAGGGTTTCTTGGCCATAATGCAATTGCACAAAAAACTAGGCAGGGTGGCCGCTTGGCCAAATTTAGAAATGTCAATGTAAGCATGTTTGGAAGCCAACACTAAACTAGCAGGATCAAAGGCGCTAGAAGGGAGCTTTCCCTCATTATGAAACAACACATCTAAATCCATAACCACAATCTTAAGGAGGGCATGATGAATTAAAAAAATCCCAAAGAGAAGATATCACAAAGTACGGCCCCTCAAAATCATAATTGTCACGTACATGTCAAATCCCTTCGTAGAGCCGCCTCCATTAACCATGTGAATAACCTTTAAATTTGAATTCCGCCACTTGTAGGCCACCTCGACGTTAGAACTCATCCACTAGGCCCAAAGAACAACCAAGTGGATCCCCCAAACGACACCCATCAATTGAAGATTGGAAATCATCATAATAAATGGGTGTTTTTTTCTTTCAAGATGAGATCTTGAATCCTTGGTGGTAAATTAACCATATTCCTCCAACATTTAGAGTAACCCCAATAGGTACCACAATTAGCCAACACATCTGCCAGTTGGTTACCCTCCCTAAAAATGTGTCACTTTTTTTAGTCTTAGCTTGGATAAAAGGAACCTTATATCCAACACAATATCCTTCGTACTCCACCCAATCAGTTTGCCAAGATTCACAACATCAGTGATGGACTTAGAGTCCCCTTCAATTTGGAAGTTCACAATCCCCAGAGAAACAACAATTTGAAGGCCCATAAGCAGAGCACGAGTCTCTGCCACAATTGAAGATTGGAAATCAATACCTCCCGCAAACCCAGCAACCAGTTCTCCCCTGGGGCCTCTAATCACTCCTCCAATGCTAGCCTTGCCTGGGTTGCCCTTAGCAACCCCGTCAAAATTGAGTTTGAACCAACGTCTGTCCGAAGGCTCCCGTTTGGTGTTTTTCCTGGCCAGGGATTTAGTATTGTCAAGTGAGCTAGCATCTAATTTCTAGTGCTAGGGCTTGGCCATTCTTATTTCATAATCAAAAGGTCCCTTCTCCGGAGGTTTCCCATTGAAGAGTGAGATTTTTTCCTCAATAAGCTAGACACTGATACCAAAAACTTCCCTAGGACTCCTCTCAATATTTTTGAAGACCTTGTTATTTCTTTCCTTCCACAGACACCAACCAATAATAGGAGGGACCTGGTTCCAAATTTCTCCAAGAAAAGGGTGGATATAGGGACCACGCCAACCCAAAATGAAGGATATGATATCCTTGCACATGGCCCAAGAAACACCCAGCCTTTCAAAAGCCATACCCCAAACTTCAGCAACAAATGAATAGTGTAACAATAAGTGATTAACAGTTTCCTCATTGCATTTACATAATAAGCATATGTTGGGGATATAAAATCCTCGTTTCCTCAAATTATCCTAAGTAAGAATCCTATTATGATAGGCATTCCAATAGAAGAAATTAATTTTAGGGATCATATGGCAGTTCCATATCTTCTTCCAAGGGTCAACCGTAGTACCCTGGTTTGTCAACAGAGTATACATTGACCTAACAGACAGATCCCCCTATTTGTCAAAGGTCCAAAAAAACTCATCTCCCCTGTCATAGGAGGGAAGCCTAGCAAGAGAGAGTAAGTCAACCTAGCCAGGAAACAAAGGTCTTGTGAAAGAGGACAATAGAGAGCTAGATCCTTCCACACCCTAACCCTTGGAGGTCTGGAAACATAATCACTGATATGGAAACCAAAGTACCTCTGGGCCAACCTCTTGAGATTCTTGAAATCAAAATATTCCAGGGGTATATCAATTAACCATGGGTCTTCTTAGAATCTGATCTGATTTCCATTACCCATTTTCCATTTAATCCCACTCCTTAGCAGGCTCTGTGTGCTGCAGATGCTCCTCCAGGCCAAGGAGCCCTGTGGGTGAACCTCCGAGAGGCATTTGACCAAAGGCCTATTCTGAAAATATTTGGAATTCATTATTTTGCACCAATCTTTAGTATTCCTTATCTGACCCAGCCCACCTTGGCCATCAAGGCCTTGTTAGTGTTGACCATATTCATGATCCCAAGGCCACCACAATGTTTGGGTTGGCAGACCTTTTCCCATATGACCAGAGAAAATTTCTTCTTATCCTCAGTCCCAGACCAAAGGAAGTTCCTTCGGATTTTTTCAAGTTTATCAGCAATGTACCTAGGTATCTTAAAAATAGAGAGAAAGTAAATTGGTATTCCTTGAAGAGCAACAATGAGTAGTCAGAGCTTACCAACATGGCTTAGGATGGAGCCTTTCCACCCAACAAGTTTCCTTTGAGTCCTTTCAAGCACCGAATTCCAAAAGTCAGAGGTGACCTCCTTAACAGTGGGAGGGATCCCAAGGTAAACCGAAGGGAGAGTCCCACTTAAACAGCCCAGAACCGCAGTCACCCTAGCTTGCAAGTTAGGTGTGTTGTTAAAGAAATAAATCATGCTTTTATTATAGTTGATGCTTTGACTAGAGCAAGCAACATAATTGTTAAGGAAGGTTTTCCATTTCCTAGCTTCCACCACAGACGCTTTCCCAAAGAGAAAGGTGTCATCCACAAATTTTTGCACCACAATCGGGTCCAGGGAAGAAGCCTCTTTGATTCCCATAATAGAGCCCTTCGACAATAGACCAACAAAGTTTCTACTCAACACATCAACTATCATGATAAAGAGGTAGGGAGATAGGGAGTCACCTTGCTTGATCCCTCTACCAACAGAGAAAAACCCAAAGGGGGTCCCATTGACCATAACATAATACTTAAAAGTATTAACACACTCCATTAAGAGTTTAACAACCAAATGGTTGAAACCAAACTTGGCCAAAACCTTAGTGATGAAGTCCCATATAAATTTATCATAGGTTTTAGAAATATCTAATTTGAGATCCATCCCCGTATAATTACATCTTTCCATAGAATGGAGAAGCTCATGAGTGGTTAGAGTAGCATCAAGAATATGGCGCCCAGGGACAAATCCTTTTTGGGTTGGGCTAATGAGTTTATCAAGAAGGGGCTTGATTCAGTTCACTAGGATCTTGGATAGGATTTTGTAAAAGGTGTTGCACAGGCTAATAGGCTGGAAATCAGTCGTGGATTAAGGATCACCAATCTTAGGAATTAGAGCAATAAAGGTGTGGTTCAGTTCTTTAAGAATTTTACCAGTTTTGAAAAAATCATGAGAAGCTAGAACAAGGTGCCGACCTACAATCTCCCAGAAAATCTTAAAGAAAGCAGGGGGGAAACCATCTAGGCTCGGGGCTTTGAAAGCCCCCATACTAAAGGTAGCCAAATGAACCTCTTCTAGAGTTACAACACTGAGAATCCCCAAATTATCTTCCTGGGAGATGATGGTCAGAAGGTGGTTAAGCAACAAGTTGTCCATAGTCGGGTTGGGCACCTCAAGCGAGGCCGAGTAAGCCTCTTGAAAGCAATTAGTAGCTAGGAGGCCAATCTGGGGGGGAGACGATATCACCTCACCAATAGTATCAGTGACTTTAGAAATTTGATTTCTTTTCTGTGCTTGATGGCAGACACGTGAAAGAAGGAGGTGTTCTTGTCACCCTCTTTCAACCACTGGACTCTGGATTTCTGCTTCCAAAAGATTTCCTTTTTTTTAGGATTCATTCACATTCCTTCCTAGTTTCCATTTCCTGGCTGTGAGTCTGCTGAATGTAATCCCCTTCCTCCATTTTCTTTTGTAAAGTTCTCAATTCCTCCTCTAATTTTTTTTAATTTTGAAACACATCGCCAAACACACTCTTGTTCCATCCTTTTACCATATTTTTAATATGTTTGAGTTTGAAAAAAATCCTGAACATGGGGGAGCCATGAACAGGGATGTTCCACCATTCTACAATTTTATTTTTGAATTCAGGGTAGGAATTCCACATTATCTCAAAATGGAACAGAATAGGGCCCACAGTAGGCCATACATTTTAGGTCAGCAATAGAGGATTGTGGTCAGACACCATTCTGAGCAGGGCTTTTAGATTGGCATTTAAAATGTTAGTCCAATGGGAGGAGCAGAGAAACCGATCCAACCAGACTTGAATCAGATTTTTTCCAGAGTGTTTGTTAGACCAAGTAAATTTCTAGCCCGTAAGATCAATATCTATCAACCCCGAAGAGTTTAAATTTTTTCTAGGTTAGACATGCTGTCAGAGTAATCCATCAAACTACCACTTTTCTTCGAAGGGTGGAGGGGAGAGTTGAAGTCCCCGACTACCAACCAACGGGTTCCCCTATTATAATTAATATTTACAGCAAGATCTTTCCATAGGGTGCTCCTAGGGTTCCTCTGTTTAGGAGCATAAATATTGATTATAGACCAAGAATCACCCAGGTAAGAAAAGGAGGCCCCCACACAATGTTTACAGTGAAAAAGTTATGAACCCAAAAATCTAGAGGGGTTCCAAAGCACTAATAGACCACCCGAAGCTCCCTCAACATCACTATAGAAGTAGGAAGCAATTGGCCAAAAAAATTTAGCAATCTTATCAAAATTTATCTTATTCATTTTGGTTTCTTGTAGTAGGCACACACCAATCTTATGTTCGAAGACATAGTTCTTCAAAGAAAGTTGTTTGTGGGAGTTGTTGAGCCCACGAACATTCCATGACATAACTTTCATTTCTGACCTTTCTTAGAGGACACGTCCAATTTCCTTTGTTTACCTAGGGCAATCTCATTTTTTGTTTCTCTCAACCTGGTGTGTCTCTGGCTAGGTCTTCCTGGTTTAGAATCTCCTCCCACATCTGCCTTCTTTTTCCTCCCTTTTTTCTTTGGAGTTGTCCAGATCTCTTCTTCTGCAGTTTTCTCCAGCATCAAGCCCTCTGTATTCTCTACAAATTCATCAACAACTCCAATGCTCTCTTCTTCCCATATCTCACCTTCCTCACCCATTGTTTCACTTTTCCCAGCAGAGCCCGCAACAAGCAGTGGATCAGCAACAAATGAACCAAATCCCAGGGCCATCTGGACATCCTAGGGTTTGACAACAATCTCATTTAAAGATAGAGTCACTAGGCTTACTCTAGATTCAACTAGACCAGCCAATGGGTCACCATAAGTAGGTGAAGCAACTAGAGATTTGACCAGAGTGACTTCCTTTGAAAGTGAAACATTCTCCACAAGAGGTCGAGGATTCTTCAAGGTATTGTCCACCTTAGGCTCCCGATTGAAAGATGATTTGCAGTCAGAGATAAGGTGGCTAACTTTAGCACACTTCTGACAATAGACAACAACATTTTCATAACACACTGGTTGGGTCCAGTTGCCAAACTTGGAGCACAACTTAACTATGTTAGGAAGAGTCTTATCAACATAGATGTTAACACAAAATCTTGCAAAAACTAACCTGGATTTCAATTTGGTGATGGAATCAGTGGTGACAAAATGACCCATAGAATCCCCAATACTTTTGAAAATGGCTTCATCCCAATACTGTAGGGGTAAGCCAAGTAGCCAAACCCATATTGGAGTCGACTTGTTTAGGTCCATGGTAGGGTCAAACCCCGGTTTCCAATGACACAAAGCCAAGTTGTACTTTCCATACACCCAAGGTCTTGTGGATAGGATCACCACCATATTCTCCGCATTCATAAACTTGAAGAGGAAGAGACCACCAACCATAGCACAGATCTCCACACTCCCCTTGAGATGCCATTTCATAGCACCCCACTTCCAAACCATATCCACAGTTGAACAAAAGGAAAAAAAATGACCCATAATCGTGTTCTCCATGGAGGAGAGGATCCTGTCACAAACCGAATTGGGAATGGAAAAATTTGTCCCAAAAGAAGTGACTTCCTCAGAAGAAGGAGGAACTGGAGAAGAGTTTTATTTTCCATTGGTCAACACATCCTTCTAGCCAATTTTTGAAAGAATCTCCACCACCGGCACAAATTTAGTAGATACGAACAAAATATCAAGGGTCTTCGAAAGACTCGTAGGCGAAAGCTTTGTCCCAATAGGAGTGACTCCTGAGGGACATGGGACCGCATGTGAAAAGGAGATGCTCGAGTCAGGAGGGGACAGAGGGGGACTGTGGGGTACCCCCAGAGCAGATTCCACCATGCACACAGGAAGTTCAAACGTAGGCGAAGGAGATGGAAGTGGGAAAAAATTATACATGTTTCCTAGGTAGTTATGATAAGTTGTCACATGTCATAGGATTAAGAAACTTGTCGTAATCCTATTTAATCCTATGTCTCACCTTGGCTATTTAACTAGGTGGTCTCATATTTAAGAACATATTGAATTTTATTGGATTTAATTTTATTGCAATCATGAGTATTGTATATTGATCTCTCTTGTTCTATAATCTTCAGTCTAATCTTGCATGGTGTAGAGTATTCTATACCAACTCTTACATGGTATCAAAGCTTGTGGGATTGCTTCTTGTTAGTCTTTATTGAGAGATCTAGGTTACAAATATTGGTGGATCTTGAAAAGTTGAGTATTCTCTTCTCTTGCATCAAATGATGATATGGAGAATCAAAATAGCTTGAAAGAAATACCAAATTTGGGGGTTTCCTCTTTGTGGCTTTCTATTGCAAGTTCAAATTGGAGCTTTTTGGTGCAAATCTGAGCTCACCATTTAGATCAAAGGGTTCAAGAAAGTCATTTTTTCCTTTTGTTTCATCCAAATTGGACATATGAGGCCAGATCTATGAGGGTTTGAAGTTGAAGAGTGGTTGTCATATCCAAAGGGTAGTTGCAATATTGGAGCATTTTGGGTCAAAATTGACCCTGCCATCATGTCTAGAAGGCCCAAAACCTCAAGATCGACTGCCAATTAGTCAAAATCAGACACTTTTTCTCGAGGCCATCAGGGAAAAATTCTCCCCTATTCGGTCGTATGGTCGTGATAATTGTTGTCGGTATGATTTATTTTTATTTTTTTCGATTATTTTTTTATAAAAAAATTCAAAAAAAATTATAATGCTTTTGAAAAAAAATATTTGAATTTTTTTTAAAAAAATATATATAAAAATATTTTGATAGATTTTATTGTCTACACACTCGCAGACCTGCGTAGGGTACCTACGTCGGTAAAGTACTTCATCACATTGATTGCACCATGTGGCATATTTCTATTTGGAACAGACCTGCCAGAATTCATACCACCGCCGACCATTTTCCAAAATAATTGATAAAGAATATTCTTTATTCTGTTGTTGATTCCCCTCCCATCGGTCAAAGAATATTCCTTTGGTATATTGTGAATATTGGGAAAGATCAGTGATAGAATATTCCATCCACAACATACTTTTCCAAGAGAAAGTATATTTTGTGGTGATAGCTAGTGGATTGTCAATTTTAATCCAATTAAATGTTGATGTCATCATTTCGTCAGTAGTGACGTCAGCACTGTTTTGAAAATTTTCTCCCCCATCTTCGTTGGAGATTTTCATTTTGCAGTTCAACTTTGAAACCTCGTAACTCAATCATTTGACCTCCGTTTTTTGACTTTTTTTTTTATTTGGGGTGGAATTTTGTGATCTACACAGTGGTGTAGCTAGTTTTTGATTTTGGTGCTTGATTTTTCCATAAATTAAATATTCTCATAGGTTTTTTTTGAGTGGTTCTCATTTTCAAAACTTCTAGGGCTTAGTTCTTGCTCCTACGATAGCGTTTTTGGGTGATTTTATTTAGAAAGTGCATAATTTTTCATGTACTTTCTAGTGGTGTGATTAGATTTCAATCTCATCCATGTAAAAAAATGACTTTGAGCTTGTGGTCAAATTTGGCAATATATATGCACTAAGATCAAGTCCACCTTGTTGTTGTTGGCAAGTGGCACTTGTAATCACACTAAATATAAAGTTCCACAAATTGTATTGATTGGGGGGTTTCTTGATTGAGTAATGCAAGGGGTAAACTTGCAGTGGTTGATTTCATTCTTTTGTTTGGTTTGTGTTCTTGCAATGGAGAAATATCAAATTGAACTCCTAACTCCATATAATTATGCTACATGGAAAAAATCAGTATGGAATTATCTCATGGGGAAGGGTCTAATAGGCTATCTAAAGGAAACCATTTCTCAACCTACTAATGCTAAAGAATTGGAAAAATGGGAGATTGAGCATGAGAAAGCACTTGGATGCATATGTTCATTAGTCTCATTTGATTTACAATTTCATGTTGAATCATGTAAAACACCTAAAGAGGCTTGGGAGGATTTTGAGAAATTGTATGGTAAAACATATAAGGTTAGGGGATATCAGATTGATGATGATTTGATGAATCTCGATCCTAGATTTTTTTACCACATCCAAGACTACATCTCCAAGATTAAACAACTAAGAACACAACTAAAAGATTTCAATATTGATAAAGAGGATTTATAATTGATTATGAATGTGTTTTCTAAGCTTGGTCCTGAGTATTTTGTGTTTGTTTCTGGCTTTCATACCCATCAAATTTGTATTGGAGCATCATATGTTGATCCTAATTTTGGTGAGTTTGCAAATCTCCTAATCCAAGAGGAAGACAAGTTAACGAATATGGGTCTAATCAAGTCTTTCAAGTCACAAGCATTATTGGCTAGTGAGTGTAAGGTATAAAAAGACTAAGGAAATCTTGATAAGAAGAAAAAGAAGAAAAAGAACAAGCCACATAAAGAATCATAATCCTCTCCCTCTAAAGGGGAATCATCTAAGAAGGAGAAGCCTACATGCGCATATTGCAAGAAATCAAGATATGGTGAACATGAATGTTATTCAAAATAGATTGATGAACTAAAGCATCTTATTAAGAAGCATCAAATTTATTTTTCTTCATCATAAAAGGGTTCATCATCTTCTTCTTCATCAAATTTTGATTGAAATAAGGGTTAAGTACTTTCTCTAACTATAGAATTTGAGTCAAAGAGGTGGATACTTGATTCAGGAGCATCATATCACATTGCTTCATCAACGATTATGTTCTCTTCATTTGAGGCTTGTTAATCACCACACGTCTTGATGGCTAACAAAAAATATATGTGTGTTTGTGGGAATGGATCCATTAAAATGGATGACAGAGCACTCAATGATGTTATTTGTGTGCCTTCATTGTCAACCAATATCCTTTCTATCTATTAGATCACACATGGTGGAGCAAGAAAGAGAGTTGAATTCACATGAGATTTTTTCATAATCTGGGATTTGCAAAGCAGAGATATAGTTGCAATTGGAGAGGTTGATCACCAATCTCGAGTCTACACCTTCTCACATTTTTCTCCTATAGATGTTCACATTGAGGCATCTAGTGTGGACACCTTTGAGGAGATTCAGTACAATCATTTGAATCTTGGTATTGTTTCATCTTCTAAGGATCTAGTGACAGGTGTTGATATTCCATTTCCTTTATCAACTCTTGTATATGAGGCTGCTTGTGTTGCCACAATTTTAGTTCCATGTGATTCAGTGCAGTAGGACATACATTGTCTTCCAAAGATGGCTACTTGGGATGAGTACTTGATAAACATTGTTGGTTTGTTTTACGAGTCTTGCATTTCAAATTTGGGAGACATCATTGATTGCATTCATCTTCTCTTTGATGAAGATGATCTTTATTTAGTTGTGAGGGAACACTCTGACCCTCTTGTTCATTCTCTACATGATCATTCTTTGTAGTTTTACATGAGTGTGGATTATTTTGGACAAAATTTGGAGGAGGCTTCTTTATCTTTAGAGTAGGTATATTTGTCTTTGGATTGTGTTCTACAATAATTTCTAGGAGATTCTAGATTGTCATATTTGACAGTGTGGCCTATAATGCTTCTTTAGAGTTTGACATCTTTCGGTAACAACATGGAGAAACTTGAGCATTCTTCAGAGACATCACACATCATTCATATTCCCACATATTCCTTTTAGGAATGGGAAGACATCCTACATACCATCTTGGTTTTGTTTCTTCCTAAGGGGAGGAATTTTGTTCAATGCTTTTGGATCATCTTCAACATTCAATGTTGAGCTTCTACCATCATTGTAGGAGACTCAACATTAAGGGGGGGTTGCATGGTATTTCTTATACTTCTCTCCTATGAGGGGGAATTTTTCCTCAAATTATTTTTTTCCTTCTCATGCTTCATTGAGAGCATTTTATTTTCATCTCTCTTTTGAAGTAAGTAAAGGACACCTACTCATATGTGACACATTTATAAAAAAAAAATTGCAAGTAAATAATTAGTTATGATTTTTTAGTAGGACTTTTCAAACCTACTAAAAACTAATTTTCCGACCAACCTAACTTGGCAAAAAATATGTGGAATTCAATTTTTTGTCAACCTATAGTTTGTGAAGCATAGAGTGTGACACATCTTTCAGATTCTAAAAATGTAAAACCATTTGAAAGTTATAGATGTTTTTCAATCAACCTATCAATCAAGACTTCCAACATAGTGCATGTAGAAAATCAATAATAATTAAATCTATTAATTTAAAATAAAATATATCTTAAATTGATAAAATACTCACAAGTTCTTGAATAAATCATTTTCATTCATCAATTTTGGATTAAAAAAAAGTTGTTACCACAAAGGGTGAAGTCTAAAATCCAAGGGATGTAGAAGTTGTCAAAACCAACTTTAGAGTCCAAGAACACCTCCATGCAAATGGATACTTGTCACAGGGAAGAGAATGGACGAAAAAGCAAATGAGGGTTTGAAGCTCTGAAATATGGAGAGATTATATTATGAGATCAACTGAATGAATAATATACAATGGATCAATCCTTAAGAAAGGAGATCATGCAAAACCTAAAAGTAACCCTAATAGGTAGACATTTATAATTAATATAATTATTAAATGTCACATTATGCAAACTAAAGTGAAATCTTAAGAGAGGAATAAAGGTAACTTAATTAACATAATTAAGTTAAAACCTTTACTCTAACAAGGGAATCCTCTAAACATGATGGTGCAATTGACTTTTCAGTTTTTACACCCCAAGCCAAATCCCAAAGCATTCCCGAGATATAACCATGGCAAAAAAATTGTTAGAAAAGCCCATTTTTTCATTAAAAAATGAGTATCTATTTATAATAGATATTTGTTTTTTATAGCTTGACATTAATAAAAATTTAAATATATATACAATAACAATATATAATATAATATATGATAATAATATAATATGTGATATTAAAATATATTAATATTAATATAATTTATGTGATATTAATATATATTAATATTAATATTATAATATATATGATATTTTTTGGTACATAAATAAAAGTTTATTAACATAAAAAAAAAGTATTACATTTTGTTACCACAATAGCCATGATTGCATGAGTTGAGAAACCCATACATACATTTTTATAGACATAGACCCCAAATCCCATCCCCGAGATACAAACAAGAACAAAAACCAGACCAGATGAAGATGCATATATCACATTACCAAACCATGACTGCATCATGGATAAAATAGACATCAACCTAGCCAGACAACCACACCACCTTTCAACCTTTCCTCCCAAGACCTATATAGGAGAGCACATGGGAGCTCCACAAAAACACTGTGAGCACCATCGATCCAAAGCACACCAACCCATAGCTAGTAGGTAACCATACTTCATTATAGAGACACCATCAAGTGTAAAACTGAACCAACATAAAAAAAGCACTACAACATAATCTTAGTCATAAAACTCTACTCTTTCTGCCAACAGGTACTCCCAAAAATTCCAACACCGATCAACCTCATTCGTCGACTCAAGGTAAGATGATGCTTTAGGAAAATGACCCCACGCCTAGCATAGTTTTTGTGCTCCCACAATACCTCCCCCTTGATATCCAACAACAATAGATATTGTTTCACTCGGGCACCTAGTACGAGAGCCCTATTCATATCTCGTGGTCGCGAAAGCGCAACACCTAGCTCCATAATTATCAACACATCCTCCACACCAGCCAACAAGTCACCCATAACCAATTTTCACACCATCAAGAGAGTCATGGCCTTGGGGACATCCAAGTCCAAGAGAGAGGCAATGAAGTGAGATGCAATATCTACATTCGTTTGGTACCTCTTAGAGGAAACCGTGAACCTGCTCCCCAAAATTTTAGTTATGTTGCCTCCAATACCAAGGGGTCCCAATCTTTGAACACCGACTTTAGCCTATAGTAGGAAATGTTGTTGAGAAAGGCCCATAATATAATATATAATATTAATATATATTAATATCAATATAATATATAATATAATATTTATATATTATATAAATATAATATTATATAATAATATAATATATTATAAAAATTATTTGATGGATTTCTACAAGGGAGTATTATATTACCCTCACTCAGTATCTCTCTCTATCTCTATCTCTCCCCCACTCTTTGCCTCTCCCTCCCTCCCTCCCTCCCTCTACGTCTATCTCCCCTTCCCTCTTTATTTCTCTCTATCTCCCGTCACCCTCTCTCTACCTACATCTCCCTCTATCCATCCTGCCTTACCTCTCTCTCTCTCTACCTACCTACCTCTCTTTCCTTCCCTCTCTCTCTCCCTCAGTTTATCCCTCCCACCCTACTTCTCTCTCTCCCCCTCTCCCTCTCTCCCTCCATCCCTATCTACTTCTCTCTATCTCCCATATCCCTCTATCCCTCCTTTCCTATCTCTCTCTACCTACCCCTCTCTCTCTCTCTCTCCATCCATCCCTCCCTCCATCCTTCCCTCACTACTATCTATCTTCCATCTCCCTCTCTTTCTCTACCTACCTCTACCTCCCTTTCACCCTCTTATCTCCATTTCTTTAACTAATTACCTCTCACTCCACCCTCCCTCCCTCTCTATCTCTCTATCTCTACCTACCTCTCACTCTATCCCCCCTACATTCCCCCTCTCTCTCCCTCTAGATATCTCTTTATATCTATCATCTATCTCTCCTCTCTACCTCTTTGTCACCTTCCCTCTCTACTTATCTCTATCTCCACTCACCCTCTCTCTATCTACCTCTCCCTCTATCCCTCCCACCCTATCTCTCTCATTACCTACATATCCCTCCCTCTTTCCCTCCTTCCCTCTCTCCTTGTCACTATCTCTACCTCTCCCTCTCCCTCTCTCTCCCCTTCCCTCTCCAATTCTCTATATCTCCCCTCATCATCTCTCTCTACCTACCTCTCACTCTATCACTCCCACCTTATCTCTCTCTCTGTCCTTTTCCCTCTCTACTTCTCTCTATCTCCCCTCACCCTCCGTCTATCCCTCCCACCCTACCTCTCTCTCTGCCTCTACTCTTTATCTCCCATATCCATCTCTCTCTCTCTCTCTTACTACCTCTCACTATATCCATCCCACCCTACCTCTCTATATCTACCTCGATCCCTCCCTTAATCTCTACTTCTCTCAATCTCCCCTCTCCATATCTCTCTACCTATTTTTCAATTTGTCCCTCCCTCATTCCCCCTCTCTTTTTAGATATCTCACTTCTCCCTCCTCTCTACCTCTCTCTTACCTTCCCTCTCTACTTCTCTCTATATCCACTCACCCTCTCTCTCTATCTACCTCTTCCTCTATCCCTCCCACGATACCTCTCTCTCATTACCTACCTCTCCCTCCCTCTTTCCCTCATTCCCTCTCTCTCTATCTCTCTCTCCCCCTCTCGCTCTCTCTATACCTCTCTCTCTCTCCCCTTCCCTCTCAATTCTCTCTATCTCCCCTCACCATATCTCTCTACCTACCTTTCACTCTATCTATCCCACCTTACCTCTCTCTCCTCTTCCCTTTGTACTTATCTATATATCCCCTCACTCTATCACTCCCACCTTACCTCTCTCTTTTTCTCCTCTTCCCTCTCTACTTCTCTCTATCTCTCCTCACCCTCCCTCTCTCTATCTACCTCTCCCTCTATCCCTCCTGCATTACCTCTCTCTCTATCTCTACTTCTCTTTAAATCTCCCATCTCCCTCTACCTCTCTCTCTCCTTTTCTCTATACCTTCCTAGTGTACATACAATATAATATTATAATATAATGTATAGTAAACATAAACTTATATTTACTACAAAAAAAAAATACCACCAATGAGGCTTCTTCCATTCTTTGAGAAGGAGTTATCATGGATGAACCAACTAAAACTTCCTGTATAATAAAGACAAGAATGTAAGACTATTTGTATCTACACATAATCATAATATATTTGAAATTAACATCAAAATCACTATAATAAGTTCTTTAAACTATTAATTCAATTATCTCGACTCTTTGTAATTGCTATGAGAATTGTTGTGTCAATGATAGTCCCTTAGGATGATCAAGTATTCCACTATAACATATTGGCAAAGGTGCCACCTCATTCACATTTGGAGTACACTACAAAAGTAAAATAAGAGCAAGATACAAACTAATATTTTTAATTAATCACAATTTAAATGATATGCATGTAATAAAAAAGTTAAACATGTACAAAAATTATACCATCAAGCTTAGGAAAAATTTAATGGTTGAAAGAGTACCGTGATGAACTTCTCTAAGTTCCTCCTTAGTCATCAATTGTTATCCCACTTAAAAATAAATTATTAAATACTAATATTTGTTATATTAATTTCAAATAAAATGCACTATGAAACAACTTTAAGTTTTACCTATACAAAATATTGACCTTCCTCCTCCTATCTAACCCTTGATGTATCTCCTTATGTTCTTGCCTCTAATGCCTCCACATATGTTCTTGCCTTTGATGGTGGCTCATCTCATGTTGGTTTCACACCATGAATTTCATATTCAAATGTGTTTAGGGGTGTCCCACTAGTCTCTCTGAGAGGACCTAAACACAAATGATTGCACATAGTGCAATGACGAGGAACAAAAATATGTATAGATGAGGAGGGTCCACCAACATCAACCAATTGGTGAGGAGCATCAATCTCATGCCGTTGGGAAAATTTAGGTCTACATAATCAAATGGCCAATCAAAGAGTGTGGCATTAAGGCTCTAATTGTTGTATTTGCAACAATATTTGGGTGTGGTATTGGAGGTGGAGAAGGACTAAGAGGAGGGATAACATATGGACCTCACATATTTGTCGCATTTCCCAAGGTCTATCTTGAGGAATTCCTCTACCTACTTGGAAATTTGTAGTCAAAATGGTTCACATGCTTGCCTAAAAAACTTTGCATATAGATTTCAGATGAAATATAGAGGGACACCAAGATTGTTGTTGGGTGGTTTATTAAAAACTATCCACCAATGATCCCAAAAATTTCTTTTCATACCCTCTTGTGTGCACCATTTAATATAAAATTTGGGCTTACATACATCAATGGGTAATCTAGTTTTAGGATTCAAAACATATTGTGTTAATTAAGCTTTGGATATGTCTAATTCTTTAATTTTATCATATGAAAATCCATTTGAGTATTTGGTATTAAATAAGGATTTTTTCAATAGAGTATTGTAACTTCTCAAAAGGTTCCTCCTATGATTGATAAATATAATATGGGTAATTGATAGTAAACTTGAGTATACCAATTAAAATTAATGAAATAAGGAAAACAAAGTGAAAATTTGGAATAATGAAGGCCTAAAATTTAAAATGATAAATGATGATAGTCTAATGAAGCATCCCTAGGGTTTTTAGGCTCCACAACTCAAAATTCAGGTTATTTTCCAAAATCAGAGACTTAACACCATTTGTCCCTTCATCACAATTACCATTGTTGCCTATAATACTACCACCACCACTTGTTTTTATTAAGGGTAAAACAAGTTTTGAAGGGGCCCAAAAACCTTATACATAGGACCACATCAAGTTAGAACCAACAAGTTTTGAAGGGACCTGAAACCCTAATACATAACGTTGTTTAGAAGGAAAGTAATGCTAATAAGAAACCAAACAACAATATTCTAAAGGAAGTAAAACAATAGAGATCCAATTGCTACAAGACAATATCCATAGTCACAAACCAAGCCTGCTAAAAAAAAAAAATCCTGAGCCAAGAAAAACAACATTCAAGAGACTTTAGCAAAATATAGAATTATTACATGCAACCTTTTGATGTGGATACAATATCTCATCACTATCATTAATCTCCACCTCAATAGGAGAACAAGGAAAAAAATAGTTAAGAAGGCAACAAATCCCTCCTTCAAACAACTCACAAGATCCCCTACACAAACTATCCCACCTTTATATGAGAAGCATCTACCTTAATAGGAGAATTAGGAGAAATAACCAACTAGTGAAAATACCAAATCCCAGCCATCTCCACCCCAAAAACACTTACAAGAATAGGTTCTTTCTCAAACACAAAAGTATTTGACGAAACCAAAGAGATTCTTTGTAGAAGACAATCTAGTAGAAAAACAATAGCCTCTCCCACAAGAACATTCTCCACTTCAATAGGAGAAGACTCTACCTCAATAGGACATGCGAGGGAAGAAGCCAAGAACATATAATCTTTGACAACCTCCATAAACCAAATCAGTAACTAGTGGACGAACTACACTTGACGATTATTGTTCCCCAATTTTTCTAAAACCTTCACAAACCAAAAGCCTACAAGCTTATGGTTCACTAG
Organism: Sequoiadendron giganteum; assembly: GCA_007115665.2. Taxonomy (NCBI): domain Eukaryota; kingdom Viridiplantae; phylum Streptophyta; class Pinopsida; order Cupressales; family Cupressaceae; genus Sequoiadendron; species Sequoiadendron giganteum. Next base: position 733,466,400 of record CM021102.1, read on the forward strand.
TTTTCATTTTTGAATGATCTTGGAGTCATTGAAAAAAATACTCCCAAAAGTAATTGGCTCCTTTGAACCAAACTTGGAGGAGCGATAATCTGCTTCCATGCCACCCCAACCACAGCTAAGGGTCAAAAAATGTGGGTATCCCCAACACAAATCATGTAGGCTGACAATATACCACACACATCAAGGGTGTGAAATCTAAAACAGGGGAAAAATCCATTGTGGACCCAACAAGTCAAAAAACCCATAAACCAATAACCCTCTTCACCCGCATGGGGGAAAATAGGATACCCAACAACCCTTGAAGAAAAAAACCATTGGAAACACTAACCATGAGCACCAATACAACAAGAGACCCTAAAGTCAACACAACTGAGCCAGGCTAGTAAAGCCATTCGAAATAAAGAATAAAACCTCCAACAAAGTCAAGAACCAAAGATCCACATGGGATAGAGGCATAAAACCATGAAGAATCCAAAATGGTCCATCACCCATGGCCTCTTCATTTTTCAAAATCACTCCTCCCCTCTCGTGCCTGCACTCCTCCAAAACAACAACTCACACTAATTTTAGATAGAGGAAAAATAAGGGATCAACCCCAATGCTACATAAGCACATCAAACCCAAGAGGCCATTGAGTCTAGCTAGAGTGAAAATACAACACAAATCAATGACCACTAAAGCAATATAAATAGCTTTACAAGCTATATCCTTTGACAACCAACAACCTAGGCTGTGACTCCCAACATCAACACTCTAGGTCGTGCTAAAACAACAACAAAAAAGTGAAGAAAGATCCCCATTTGTATTTTCACCTGAGTCTGCATCATCTTCACCATCAACTTCAAATAATTTCACACTCCCTCCTCCGCTCCTCTGCCCTCCCTTCACTATCACCACCACCACTTGTTTCCATAAGGAAACTAGGTATGAGGGGAATTAATTCTACTCCCGACGAACTAAAAAATCATTAATATCACAATTGGACATCTTGCCTCTTAGATTCCTGTCACTCTTCAAATGAATTGTGTTGGCTTGTGAGGGTTTTAACATAAGAAATAATTCCCTGTAAGATGGTTGTCATTGTAGAAAATCAAGGGTGTTGACGATATGTTTCCACAATTTTTTTTCAATTCAATAATATTTATGTCAATTAGGTCTTGAATTGAATGAGGGTTTGGTGGGGAGGGTTTGGGTTTCCAACTTCCTTTACCATTTCAATCCATTAAAAATTCAAAACTTACAAATTAACAAAAAATTTAACTAGAATTACTAAAATTTAAAAATAAAAACCTAATTTATACTAAAAATCTTAATAAATTTTGGTAAAACTACAAAAAAAACTGGTAAAAAATTAAAAAATTAACTTACTTGGCCAATTCGAGCACCAAAATGAAAATTTTCTATTTGTTATATGGATTTAGATATCCACTTTTCTTTTCTCAATGCACCTCTTGGACCATAGGTCATGACTATTATAATGACTATTATTTGCTTCTTTATATATAGTCAAAATAGAAACGAATATCCATTTTGTCAAAAAAATGATTATTCATTGTGGTTATCTATTGAGTTTAATATAAATAATATGTAACGTATAATATTATAATAATATATACCTATTATATTATAATAATATAATATAATAATAATATATAATATTTAATTTATATATGATAAAAAATTATATAATAATTATAATTTATATAATAATATATAATATATACATAATAAATTTTAACAATAAATAATATTAATATAATTTTCTAATATAAAAAAGTGCAAGAGACAGGATGGAAGCAGCTAGGGTTCCCTACAACGGAGCAGGAAGGAAGTATCTTGATTTTGTTGGTACTACTGGGCCATGTCGTTGGTCGTTTTCGTAGGTATTGAAAATTGGAAGCTCTTTCTCAAAAATGGGCAGAGGTTCTTCTGCATCGTCTTACTTTGGGAGCTTGTGATGGCCTCTAAAGAATTTTTTCAGGGATCCCATGGGTCGAACCTGTAAGCATATGGTCAATAGGAAGGAACACAGTGGGAATAGCGCTTGGAAGCCATTTGGAGGACAAATTTGGGGTCAAGGAGAGGCCCCAAAGGCTTCAAGCTTGGAAACAAATTATAGGCCCTTGTGCTGTGCTGGAGAAAAACCTTATGTTTCCTTGGATGAGGATTTAGGAAACAAAGTTGTGGAGAACAAAAAATATTTTGTGAAGTTTGGACTTATTGGCAAGTTTAGGTGTTTTTGGCCTGGACTTGCAGAGTTACACTCTTGGATATCAAAACATTGGAGCCCAATATTGGAAGGGGATGCATAGATCTATCACAATGCAAAGGTAATCTTTGTGGTTGTGTTTGACAATGAAAAGGATAAAAAAGTTGTGCTTTGTGATTATCAATGGAGCTAGGAGGATAAACACTTGCTAATGTTGAAACCATGGCACCCTGCTTTCAACCCAAACACTAAATCCTTTGGGTTGGTTCCTCTTTTGGTAAGACTTCCAAATCTCTCTTTACACTTCTGGTTTGAACCTTGCTTTGAATCTTTAGGCAACATGCTAGGGAAATTTTTGGGTGTTGATGAGGATTCACTTAATCTCTTGCATGCTACATATGCACGTATTTTAGTAGAAATGGACATCACAAAAGATCTGCCTATGGCTGTTGTTTTGAAATACTCAGGTGGTGAATGGGAACAACTACTTGATTATGAAGGATTGGCATCCCGTTGTCGAAGTTGTTTTAACATAAGCCATATTGTTGAACATTGTCCCAAGCGCAAGAGGGCTAATCATGCATCTTGGTGGAAAGAGGTTTCTCCCCATCACTATTCAGTGGAAAAAGATGATCTGGTGGGGAATGCTCTAGATAAGGAACCTATTATCACAACTTCAAGTGAACACTTACAGAAGGAACAAGTAGTGGTTTCTTCTTCTGGGGTAGTGAAGGGAAGTGTTCCAAAAGATGGGGTTGGGGGTTTGAAGGGTTTGTATACGACTTCTTCTAAGAGGAGTAGCATTCCAGATGAAGAAAATAATGAGCGTACATGGATAGATGATTATGAGGATGTGTGACATAAGGCCCAAAGAAAGAAGAAGAGGAGGAGGGATGTTGAGTTCAATATGACTCTTCGCTCACATGATAAAAGGAAGAGTCACAAATAGGCAGTAATATGTTGTTTTGAGGTTTTTCTTGATATTTTTTGTAATGTTTAACTATGGTGAGCATGGTAATGTTTGAGAGGGGGTTATGGTGGGTAGTTTAGAGTACAAGTTTGGGGTGTTTTAAAGGGTTAATTCAGAATTATTGATTTTGGTTGTAAAACTTTTTTTGTTGTAACCGCTGGTTGTACTACCTTTCTAATAAATAATAAAATCTTGCAGGGTTTCCCTGCCTTTATCGATCAAAAAAATATAATATTATAATATTATAATATATAATATTTTTTATATTTTATATATATCTCATAAATATATTGTATACGAGTATCATCCAAAATTGATATCCATTTTGTTCTGGTTTTTACCAAAGAAAAATGTACTTTTTTTCTAAATCAAGTAAAAATTCAAGCATTCATTTCACGATTTTGACTATGTAAATATGATTTTTTTCACCGCCACTATTTGACCCATCATAATTATACACTCACCCATATGTGCTTGAGTCTCACTTTACTAATGACGTCATGTTATTTTTAAAAAAAATATGAAGAAGAGGTTTAAAACAATATAAACCATAGAAAATTATTGTATTATATTTAGTTCTAAGCTCTCAATGCATATAAGAGAATACAATGTGACTTGAAAGGAAACTATCCACATAATTAGATTCAACTTGAGTGTAAAATTCTTTGACATTGACATATTATGAGATTTGGGTATTTGAAATTCACGCCACCCTTCAATAAATGTGGAACAAGTTTTGAGATATATTCAACATGAATCTTAATAATTATTCTACCAAATTTATCTCTTTAGTGGGAGAGTCAAAATTGTTAAAGAAAATTTATCGTCTCTCATGTTTTTACTATTCTTGTTAGTTTCAAGATAAATCAATTACTTATAATAAACTTATAAAGTGAATGAATATTTTGGTCTAAATTGAATGATTATAAGGGTATGACTTTTAGTCATTTGTCTCTCTATATTCAACTTTAAGGAAAAAGGAGGTCTAGATATTATAGGTCTATGGACTCAAATTAAATATTTAATAGTCAAATAGATATTTTGAGAAATAAATGGAGAATCTACCAAGAATATTATCCTCTCTTACCAAATCTCATTTACATCCATTCGTGGTCGTAAGAAATATGTTGATTTGCATGACAATATCCTATATGCCAAGTATTTTCAATTAACAGATTCATTACCTGCCAACACCACTTGAAAATCTTAGCAATACATAGCTAATCTTCTATCTTGAAACTATGTCTCTTAGATAATATCTTATTTTCCTACCTGCATTAATGGTGGTATAGTTTGATCACTAATATCAATTTTCCTCTAGCTCTTAGTAAAGTTTTCTATGTAAATAGAATCTTTAGAATGGCATCCAATCCATTGTTGATTTGTAACACTTCTTCTATGTTCTTGAAAAGTTAAGCAACATTTACAGGGTGTCGTACCCTTCACAAAGGGCCGAAAAGGCCAAAGGAAAACATAGTTCAAACATAACTTGAACTATAGGCACAACCAAAAATACCTGACAGACAGTTGTCAAAAAACAAGGACATTAAACAACCCCAGAACCAAAGGGGTCCAGGATGACTCCACGAGACTTGGGTCAGGAAGCAGCAATAGAAAGGGGGGGTCCCTTCTTCTTTCGAAGGACAAATGACCAAGGAGGCCCGGAGTCAACAACCACCGGGGAAGGAGAGAGGAGCGGCTCCACCCCAGGCACCACAGGAGAGTCTCCACCAAGCAAACACTTCTTCTATGTTAAATATAAATTCTGGAACTTTCAAAAATATCTTTAATAGTAATTATAACTTAGACCATTTGCTATTGGCTCCATCACTAATCTATTCAAAGAAGAGTTAATCATCAAAAATTCTATAAATCAATGATGTAATTTTATCAAACTATTGGACTAATCTAATAGAAAGTGCATAATATGTCTCCTCTTAAGGTTATCCATATTATATTTTTGTCACATATCTCCATTGTTGACCATCTTAAAAGAAAATAAGATCATACTCAAAAACATATATGGTACAACCCATCTCAAATTAATTGGTACTACAAAATAGATCTATTGTCTTAATTGTTGCTTAGAGACTTATTCATTACATTTTTCTATTAGAGACTACACGTCCTTTCTTATACAAGCCAACTCTAATTATTATCTTTTCAAGTGCAAGGAAACCATCAAGCTATCAATTTATATGTAGTTCCACTCAATCAATCCTCCCAAAACTCTTTCCCAATAAACTTAGTGGGAAATAAGCTCTCCTTGAGATTCATATATCTCATAATATTTATTTTACAAACCTTAATACAAGTAATTGTAAGACATATTTAGAAACATAAATTTATTGAATTATATAATCATGAATGATTTCCTTTGGGATTGATGACCCAAATAATGTACACTAATATTCTCTAGAGACTTCCTCTTTGTCAAAGGCATTGTAGACTTGTCTTGTTTCGATGTGAAACTTGTTCAATCAAAAAAAGTTGTCCAACATTCTATTCACTTAACAACTGAGGTAGATCTTGGAAGTTGAACAAATGGAAACTAGGAAGTATCCTATTCATTCAAAAAATATTATCACGGAAGGGTTTACATAAGAGGATTATGAAGTTTATATGGAAGGAGAACTTAGATCCTCTATTGTTGATTTGGATAAAATGGAATGTGAGAAGAGAGGTCTAAAAGAAAATCTTAAGGATGCAAATGAGTGTATCAAGAAGTATAGGGAAAAAATTAAGAAAGATAAAGAAAAATTAAAGGAAATAAATGAGAAACTCAATCTATCAAATGAGACAATTACCAGTCTGAAAAGTGCTAGATGAAGAAGAAAAAAGAGTTGAAGTCTACTTAAATGCCAAACTGAAAGATAAATCTACATAATGTTCAAGACTTGAAGAATAAATTGTGACTTCAAGGATCTAGATCTGGAGAAAGAAATGATTCAAGAAGAGCTCCACCTTGCTTGATGATACACTTTCTATTCAAAAGGAAACCAAGGAAAAAGAAGGATTGGGGTTTAAAAAAGGAGAAATTTCAAAGGAAAATTAGAGTTCAAACCATGGTAAAAAGAAGAAAAATGAGCAAATAAATATTGGAGATAAGAGGAGCAATGCCAAACAGGTCTTAAACTAGAAGAAATATTTCAAGAGACTTCCTATCAGACAACCAAATATACAAAGGTATCCATCTTTTAATGGTTACTACTATTCTTGCAATAGATTTGGACATAAAGCTATAGAATCTAGAAGCAAGATGAATCGAAATGTTCAATCATTTTTCAGTCATTTCTTTACATGCAATAGAATTTTTCATAAAGCTAGTGAATGCAAACGTTAGATGATGAATGGTTACAATAAAGGTATGGGATTCTAATATTTCAAAGGTTACTATTATACATGCAATGGATTTGGGAGTAAGGCTTTTGAATGTAGATCCAAAATGGAAAGAAATAAGTTTGTTCAACAAAAAGGTGTCATATGTGACAAATGCAATAAGCTAGGACACATAGCTAAGTTTTATAGAAGTAAGAATGTGAAACCCTTTGTTTCACAAAAGAACAGTGATCTGGTAAAGAAGGTTGATTTGATAAAGAATGTTGATCTGGTTGAAGTTAAGAAGGATATGAATAGGACCTAGAATAATAATGAAGAGTGATTCTATGCCAAATTATGATGTAAATGTTTCCTCTGAAAACTAGATAAAGAGATTTGGCTCAGGGGGAGTTTTAACATAAAAATTTCCTAACCCCAGCCAAAGATGTGTTGATGCCTTCAACACACTAATGCATATGTTGGGTGATATTCTTAGTCAATTGGTGGGATCTCCAGTGTGAAATATCTTTTTGTAGATATCTACAGAGTGATCGAAGGTTCCTATGACAACATAGTAAGGGTTTGATAGCCTTTTTGACCTAACATTTCTACTGCATTGATTGCACATTAGGTCATCGAAAAAGGGTTTTTATGTCATTTCATAATTTCAAAATTCATTTGCTTTTGTACAATTGAAGTGGAGAGTAGAGAAAAGGTGATTTGAGGTGATTCTACTATTGTGTGAAACCCTACCAACAAAGATTCACAAGGTATTTATCAGTATTTTGCAAAACCCTAGTTCAATAAAGGTTCAAAATGTTTACTCCATAACATTTGCATGTAAAAAATGAGAAACCCTAAAATGAGAAACTTCTGGTGAACCTTAAACCCTAGGTGACTATGTTGAAGGTCTCCACGTGGTGAAGGAAGGCATCTTGCGTAAGGAGAATCTTGGTTCCCCATTTTTTTAATGCTTTCTCTTTTTGAGAGTTGGGTGGCTAATAAAGGGAAGAAGAACAAAGGGTTTGTGTTGCAGATGCGGCTAAAATCTGAAGCCCATCTTGCTAAACATTTTTCACCGGCTGATTCAAACACAAACTTAGTGAAAATGGAAGATACCCAGGATGAAAAAGTAAAATGATTGATACAATAGTTGAAGAGAACGGTTCCCCCATTCAGAATGGAAACAAAGAAGCAAGTCAAGAGTTGACGGATGTTGATGAAGGTAAAACCTTGGAATTTCAGTTTCCTGATGAAGTTGTTGATTTAATAGCTCAAAATCAATCCAGAACTGTCATTTTGTTCTTTTTGAGAGGAATTCCCACAGAGCTAGATTTTTATAAATGGGTAAAAATGAACTAGGAAAATAAGGGATGGGAAATTGAAACTATAAGAGGGTTAGGAAAAGGATACGTATCTTGTATGTTCATTTTTTTTTAGCATGCTTAGGCAGTTTTGCAGTATGGCACATGGGTGATTTGTGGTCAAATTTGTTATCTTCAAGCTTGGACATTTGACTTTCACCCCGAAGGCCCTTCTCGATCTCATTACCCCATGTGGCTGGAATTTCCTTTTTTAAACTTAGTTTTCAAACCATTTGTCAAGGATATTGTGGCCTAGCTTGGTAAAGTTATCTGGTGCAAAGAGAGTTCTGATAAATTTTCTAGCTTAAGATTGCACCCCAGAGTGTGTGTGGAAGTGGATTTGAACAAACCCTTGCCAGAGAATATTAAACTATATGGGCTAGGTTTGGAAATAGAATAGCCAATAGTGTATTTAAATAAGCCTAATGTTTGTTTCTTTTGTCGCCAGGAAGGCCATTTCATTCATGATTATCTAGTCAGGAAAAGAAGATCCGTTCCTTCTCACCCGACAATGGCTCCATTTAACTCTGTCATTAAACTTTCCATTAATTACCCTTCTATCACTAAATCTCCTCCATCACCTCCCTCTAAATCTAATTCTATTCTATCACCTCCATCACCTCCCTCTAAATCTAATGCTATTCTTCCTTCCCCTGACATCCCTTCCCCCTCTAGATCTCTCTCTTCAAGCCCTTCTTATAAGGATGTGGTTATGTCTGATGAATGGAGAATTGTCTGGAAGAAGAAAGAAACTTCTTCCTCTTCTTCTTGGATTCCTTATTTAACCAGTGATCAATCTCACCATCCTTCTAGTGAACAATCTCCCCATTCTTCTCAAGGATTTTTTAAGTCTCCTAATAGGTCTATCTCCCCATCTCCTTCTCCTCGGCATAGGTCTAGATCTCCTGCTGCTGCAAATGAAAGATTGAATGATGAACAAGTGGTTTCTCTTTCTAACCGCTTGGGAGTATTGCCCCAAGATGATGATAATAACCTTACTAATTAGTCATGAATTGCAATATTTTATCTTGGAATGTGAGAGGGATTTCTCTCCCTCAAATAAAGTTTAAAGTGAAAGACACAATTCTAAAATGGAGACTAGATGTCCTTTTCTTACAAGAAGTTAAGTAATGAAAATTTAGATGTTTCTCTTTTCAACCTTTGGAAAGAAGTGTTGTTCCTTCATACTTCTCATAATGAAGGTAGTGGTGGAGTTGTGCTTGGGTTATCTCCTTGGATTTCTAAGCATATTATTGACAAAGGGGAAGATACATCACATAGTTGTGTTTGGGTTCTTTCTTTTATCAATGGACAACCTATTGGTTTTTATTCCATATATGCTCCTAATAATCCTACTGCCAGATCTAATCTTTGGGAGTGGATGTCGATTTACCTTCCTAATACTAATTGGGTGTTGGGGGAAGAATTTAATATGGTCGAGCACCATGAAGATTGTAGCTGGTTTAATTACTTCAAACTTAGCCATGATGAGTTTGAAAAATGGATTTATTTTTGGAACATTATTGAAGTTCTTGACCCCATTTGTAATCAATCCTCCAATCATGCCAATAACTAGTTTACATGGTCAAACTAAAAATCAGGAAATGATAGAAAGTTGAGCAGATTGGATCGATTCTATATTTCTCATAATCTTTTTTTAGAGGTCTCTCCTTCAGGTTCATGTATGTAAGTTGATTACTCAACTACCTTATCTGACCACTTTCCTACCATCTGTTCTATTTATTTTTCCAATAGAGATGCACCTTCTACTTAAATTCCTTACAAACTTAATACCTCTCATTTGAAGGATGTGGAATGTTTTGTTGCTTTGGTGGGAATTTGGAATTCTACCCCCAAACCTCAAGAGGGAGAATTGTGGATTGAATGGTCGTATATAGCCCTAGCACAATGAATTTCTTTTTTTTGGTCCTTTGGTAGGAGAAAAGCTTGGAGATGCAAACGCAAAGAAAAATCACTTCAAGGGAAATTGGAACTTACTAGAAAACAATTAAATATGGATCCTCATAATGAAATGATTCAAAACAATATTGATGTTATTGAAACTCAGCTACAAAAATTAGACCACTTTAAAGTTGAAGGGGCCAAAATAAGAGATAGGCTTCATTGGATTAAAGAAGGGAATAGAGGATCCAATTTCTTCTTCAACTCTCTTAGCTATAAGCATAAAAAATAAAAAATTGGGGCTATCATGAATGAAGGAAGGTTACACTCTGACGCTGCTGAAATTATTAACTTATTCCAAAATCTCTATGAGATTATTTAAGGAAGAAAGTTATTGGCAAGATATTCAGCAGGCATTGGAAGAAGATGTGAAAGGATTTATTCCTAACATGATTGACCCTAGCTATAGCCAATACTTAGATCGAATCTTCTCTATAGAGGATCTGGAACATGCTCTTTTCTATGTGAAAACTAATAGAAGTCCTAACTTTGATGGTCTTCCAGTGGAGTTTTATCAAATCATGTGGCAACATATCAAGGATGACTTTTATATGCTCTATTTGGAAGCTCTTCAAAAGGGTTCTTTAGGTCCTACAATTAATAAAGGCTTAATCAAACTTATCCCAAAAGGAAAAAATGAAGACACTATTGTTGGTTGGAGACCAATTACCTTGTTAAATACCTCTTATAAAATTATTGCTAAAGCATTGGCTATCAAAATTAAACTTGTTGTGCAATGTATAGTGAGAGCCGAGAAAAATGGATTTATTAAAGGCATATTTATTCTTGATAATCTTATGTTGGCTTGGGAGACTATAGAATGGGCCCAACAATAATGCCAAAACATATTTGTGGTTAAGCTTGATTTTGATAAAGCGTATGATAGAATTCGTTGGTGTCTCATTCTTAAAATGTTGTAGTGTTTGAAATCTTTGGTCCAAGGATTCTAAAGCATGTTTCACTGTTATTTAAAGATACAAATGCTCATCTTGTAATTAATAACTCTATTTCAACTCCCTTTGAGCTGCAACGTTCTATAAGATAGGGGTGTCCTCTATGTCCTTTCTTATATGTGCTTATTGTTGATGCACTGGGATATCTTCTTAAAAAGGCTAATCAAATGAAGCTTATTAGAGGTTTTTCCATTATTTAGGGAAAAGTGGTCATTAACTTGCATTTTGATGATGATAGCATGCTATTTTTGTAAAATTCTAAGGAGGAACTTAACAACACATTGGAAATATTGGAATTGTATTGTGTTGTTTCTGGATCCCAATTATCTCATAATAAAACTGAGTTTTTGATGTCACAAAGTGGCTCTATTCCACATTGGATTCCCAAATAATGGAAGCCTATCAATCATGGGGAGATAACAATATATTTAGGCATTCCCTTTGGTATAGGGGTCTCACTTTCAAATATGTGGAGATGATCTCTAGACAGATTAAAAAACAAATTGTTTACTTGGGGTAATAAATTTTTATCCTTGGCAAGTAAGATCCAGGTTGTCAACAAATTTTTTATTGCTACTCATGTTTACTACTCATCCTATTGGATGCCTTCCAAGTAGGGTTATGAAGAATTAAACAAGATGATTCAAAAATTTCCCTGGTCCAAATAGGATGGTAATATAGGTTTCATTGCTTCTTCTTGGTCTTATTGTATTCAACCAAGAACTCATGGAGGCCTCGGTCTCATAGACCCCAAAACTCAAGGGCTTTGCCTTGCTACAAAGTGGATTGTTAGAGTTGTTAATGGTGATAACCATGGAAGATTTTAGTTCGGCATTGAATTAGGGAGGTTGCTATTAAAAGTAAGTGGAAAGCAGTCAACTGGGTAGATAAGATTTTAATGTCTCCCTTTTTTTAATCAAATCTTCCTTTCCTCTTCAATCTATTTGGAGAGCTTGGCAACAAGTTTGTCACTTCTTAACTTGGAATAATGCTTCCCTACAACATAGTTCTAGTTTTGCCTCAACTTAAATCTGATGGAATAGAGTTAGTAATTATCATAATCAACCACTTGCTATTAGCTTTCCAAGGCATGCTTATTACTTGTTTAACAAGGGAATTCATAATTTCAAAGATATTTGGGATTTTAATTCCTTTGATTGGGCCTCTTGGCCATATCTCAAGGCACATTATGGGCTGAGTGATAAATATAATTTTTTTTTGATCTTTGTGCAGTCTTTAGTCCCTATTGATCCCTTTATGAAGCTTTGCACTCCCAAGGAATGTAACTTTTCCAAAGATTGGAAATGGCTATCCGTCAATTTGTTTAATTATTTTTCTTTGAAGAAGGTGTATTTTCATATCCTTCCTAGATGGCCTCTTGTTCCTCATCTTAACCAGAAGTGGAAATGTAGATTTATTGCCAAATTTTTGAGCCAATTGAGTGCTCAAATATGGAAATCGAAAGTTGATTTTGACTCACAATTGCTGGTCTGAAGAATTTTACATTGCAAACTATCGGTTGAAGATAGATTGAGATGTATTAAAGTTCAACCAGCTAATTTCCCTTATTGCTTACGTATTGAAAATATGAAGCATATATTTTGGAACTACCCGTATGTTAAGAAACGATGGATAACTGTTTTTTTTTAAATCTGCTATTTTCCATCATGAGTTAAACTGGAAAGAGTCTATCTTGGGTTTGGGTATGCATAGCAATATTATTGTTGATTCTATTAGACATGTTATTTTAAGGCATATTTGGAAAGCTAGATGTTCAGATGTGTTCTCTAACAACTATTGTCATGCAACTACAATTTTAAGGCTTTACTCCGACATCCTTCTTCAGGTGGCTTTTTTTTGTTTTCACAGTAACAAGTTTTATGCAATAAGAATTCCAAGAACATGGTTCAACTTTAGCAAATCAACGACCAAGTCTTTTAGTTATAGTCCGATTACAAGTTTTGGCATTGTAAAATTGTACAGTTTATGAAATGATTGCTCCATTCAACCTCTTTGGTTGATTTTGTACTTTTGATTAGTTATTGTTTTTTTCTTCAGCTACCTAGCTACCTGTAGGTAGCTCTTATTCATTGTAATTTGCTTTGATTCAATATAAAAAAAATCTTAGTTTTTCCACAATAAAAAATCTTGCAAATTAAATACCTGATTTCCTCTTTTATCATCTTTAATAATTTTTAAATAAAAGAAAGAAAGATGTTAAGCTTTTTAATACATGTATGTAATGTTTATATTATAGGAACTAACATACTTATTAAAATGGATCTCAACGACAACTCTCCTATCATTAAAAAGTAAATCTTGTACGACTATAAAACTTTTGTCAAAATTAATTATTCTGAAATAAACTTCTTAATTCTTAATTTATCTAAGTGCCATAAAATATTGTATATTATAATTATTTTCTAATATCATATTTATAACTATTTACTAATAATATTATTATAACTCTTTACTAATAATATTATTATAACTACAATTACCCTAACAATCATATCCTTTAATTTTATTCATACCATACTTCAGTATCTTATTTCCCTTTATTAATATCCCTCTATATTATTTAAGTGATATTATCCATTTTAATAATCATTTTTCAAAGACTCCCTATGATGATTAAATTTGTTGACCTCAACTATTTAAATAAATAAATAAACATACCAATTTCCCCATCATTTAAGGTGACAGACAGATATATGGACTTCCACTAAGTATCCTCAATCTTTTCTTACACGCAAATCGGGCTTCATTGGAATTTAGTGTGCTCGCTTGACTGCCACGTCGTCTTGTATTTGTAAGAAAGTGAACGAAATGGACTGGTTTTACTTTTCTTTGTATAACTTTTGCACATTAGTCAAAGAGACGTGCTCATAAGATTCACTAAGCTTTTCCATACCATGGATGGTGACTCCTAACCATTTATCACATGCTTCTTATTTACCAAGTGGATTGCTATGATATATCTTTTCAGTGTGATTTTTTACTAAATATTTTATGAGTTTTGGGTATATATATAGCAAGTTAATATTGGCTTCTATCAAATTATAATTATAATTTATGAAATATTTTATTCATAAGTTATTGTTTAGTTAATTGCATATAATTTTGTTAAAAGTGGGAGAGGCAAATTATTTCTTGGAGGAGGAACAATCCATTTATATGGTTCACCATAGGGAAGATTGGGGGCCACCTACCCATTTTGAAAGTTTTAGATGGAAAGAGGTATGGACACCCCTCAACCAAGAGGTCAAGGCATGATATTGTCAATGACCACATCAGTATGACTTAGTGAATGCCAACGAAATTCCCAATAGCCTTTTTGCACAAGAAAAGTGATGCGTTTAGGTATGGTGGTCCTAATTAAAGGATGTTGAAACCCATACCTTTAACACATATCACCACTTGCATAATGAAAAATATGAACAAGAAATAACATTAAAAAATAAGAACTCGGAAATGTCTAGAATTAATCTTCTATCAATCATCAAAATTACACCATGTTGCTTGGATTTACATTCAATTTGATTGAATTTACACCCCTTTTAATAATATCAATTGAGCTTTGGGAAAGAACTTATACTTTTTATAATTACCAAAATTATATCATGTCACTTGGATTTAAATTAAGGTCTTCAAGACTTACAACATCCTCATAGCCTTCAATTTAGCTATTGACTTCCTCTTTAGTTTACTTTAATTCATAATCCTTCAATGGACACTACCCTTTCGTTCCCAACTCTACTAGTATATATAGATGACTAAAAAAATCCATTACATAATTCCCATGAATACCAATAACCTCCAAACTAATCTATTCTTGAATCTTGATGATAATTAACTTCACACCTTTGTTGATGGTATAATAAATTTTTTTCATTATGAAATTAACTCTAAGATTGAATGAAATCAATCGATGATGAATCATCACTAACAATGTTAGTAGAAGTCATAAAAGTATCACTACCAACATCATCATCATCAAAGAATTTATTTGTAAAGGAGTCATCTTCCTTCTTTTCCTTCAAACTACATTCCTTAATATGAATCTTTTTACCACAACTCCAACACTTTACTTTATTCTTACTGAGAGACTTATATCTAGAACTAGACTTATTGTAACACCCCTCTGTTTTGCTCTTATGTTAGATTAAGATGCTTTGTTATTTGATCGTTTCTTTTTGAGCAATACGAACTATGTGTGTTAAGAGATGTAATTTCCTTGATATTATACTTAACATGCTTTGGTTAAAATAATGTTGGTTTATTATGACATGATTAGTGCTTATGAGTTTTACTAATGATGGAAGTGTCAGTTTGGTGATATTGTATTGGTGAAGGGGACATGATTGCATCACTTGCTTGCGAGCGCCCTGCGATTCTGTGATTTCCTTTTCACGGTGTATTTTATAATGATGTTATATGCATGTGCTATTGATGCCTTGGATACAGGTTTGTAGGTACATGACATCGACTCCACCTGGCTTCACAAGTTTGAGCGTGTCAACCCAACGGTATGATGATTGGGAGATAGTAGCTAGGTTACCTGTGTCAAGTCTACACCCTAGCCATAGTGTGTCGTCAGTTGAGTCTGTTGTGTCTTTGGTGCTTGTTTTAATATTATTTAATTTGGAAGGGCTCTTGTTTATGGAAATAAATGCTTAGAGTTATTGCTTTAAATAGTGTTAATATTTATTTAAATTAAAATTATACATTGTGATAGAAGTTTTTATTTAAGTTAAGTAATTAAATTTGATTTATTTAATTAATTAAATTTAATCCAATGGGTTGAAATTATTTATTAAATAATTAAAATTAATTAATTAAATATGTTGTTGAGAAAATTAAAAGAAAAATGGGAAATTAATTTAATTGTAAATTGTAAATTTCAATTAGTGTTAATTAATTTCAATTTGGAATTAAATTATAATTAGAAATTATTTCAAAATGCAAAAGGCTTTGAGAAAAGATCTGATTGTTGAAAAGATATTTTGAATGTGACATTTGTGTGAGTAGAATTGATTATTTACTCTTGGTTGAGATATTATTTTTGAGAGGAATTTAATTGGAAAAAAAAGGAGAGAAGTTTTCTTCACAAGAGATTTTTGGAGAGAAAAAGATATTATTTTTGAAAGAGGTTTTTGGTTGAAAATTGAAAAAACTCAAAGGGATTTTCAAGAATTTTTGGGGGTTACTGTATTTTTACATCTTCCTGGAAGTGGTGATTTTGGAGAAGATTTGGAAACAGATATCTGAAGGGGAGGCTCTGCTTCAACATTCTTTTCTTCAAGCTTCAGGAAAATAGGTTCCTTTAAGTTTTATTTTATTTATTTAATTGTTTGAGAAAGATTGTCTGTACAAAAATTTAATTATGTAGAAGCTTTGTTCAAGATGGTTTAACTGAGATTGAAAGATTGCATGTGCAAGAAGTTTTGTGTTTTGGTTGTAGAAGCTTTAATTGTTTTCAAAATTTGAAAGCCTCTATGTAAATTTAAAGGAAAGGAATTTTTGTAATCTTCTGACATTTGTTTTAAATCTACCTATAGTAGTTTTGATAAATTTTATTGTGAGGAAGTTTGTATTACTTGATTGAAATTTAAATCCTTTTTATAAATTTGGGGAAAATATTATTTTTATTGTGAAAATTTCTATGAGAAAATTGATTACCCAATTAAACTTTTCCCTGTATTTCTTTCTCAATGTAACTTATTATTGAATTCATTAAATATATTATATATACATACATATGTATATATATATATTGTTGTATATATATACATACGTATCTACATATAATATATATGTATATTTGTTTATTGTGGATTTTAATTTAAATGTTGAATATCGTCGTCCGTATGGCGTCATATATTCAGCGATTGAATAACCGAAATTTTTTAATTGCTAGAGTTCGTTGGTTTTCTTTTTGTATGGGCTCTAAACAAAGGATTGGGGGAGGCATGGGAGGCGTTGCCTCCACAACCGCCCCCATGAGGGGACGACTGTGGAGGAAGGGCCTCCGCAGCCCCTCCCCTCTCTGTGCTGTGTAATATTAAAAATAGCGAAATTTTTAGTTCGTCCGCCCTTAATTTTAAATGAGTTTGGTTTTAAAAATAAATAAATTTAGGAATAAATGAGGTTTATTAAATATATTTATTATATATAAATTATTGTATGTTGTTTAATATTTTTGCATTATTTTAATTGGTAATTAAAATATTTAAAAATTATATATTTAATTGTATAATATATTTAATGTAAGTATAATGGATTATATATATATATATATATATATTTGATTATATCAATATATATGAAATGTGTATTTTGTATGTGAATATGTATTTTAATGTATAATTAATGTTTCATTATGTATATGTATATATATATATATATATATATATATATACATATATATATATATATATATATATTGTGCATGCAATTTAGTACAATTGGAGAAATAGAAGGAAATGATTTTTATGCATGATCTAAATTATTAGAGAATGAGAATTTTTTGGTTAATAGAGAAAATAAGTATATATAAGCTATAAATGTTTTCATGGAACTGAAGATTAGATAAATAGACTGGTTACTTCTGTTAAACAGGTGCATGTTCGTGTCCAGGTTGAAGTTAATTCCAAAATGAAGAATTCTTGTAGTGAAGAAATTGTTTTCGTTTAAATGATTATTGGATTAGATGTATGTAAATGCATGTATTAGGTGAAATTAAAAGGATGTGTTTTTTGAGAAAGAGAAAATTATAAATTATGTAAACGATGTAATCCGTTTGAGGAAATAGATATTTTATTAGTTTAAAATTGAGGGAATTGGAATAATAAATGAAATGACGATCTTATAGTTGTTTAAAGTTGAATTGAGATATTTGAAGAATTGGTTAGTTAATTGGTTGAATTTTCTCCTTCGTCTTTATAAGGATTCTTATTTAATTAGAGAAAATTGTGTAGTTTGTCTTAATATTATGCTTATCACTGAATGTGAAAGGATTTAGTAAATCCAAATTTTAGATTTAATTATCATGTTGATTGCCTATGTGGTACGTGTATTTGCAATTAGAGGAAATGAATGTTTAATCAAGTGTGTTTGCGAGGAATAGGTATTTTAAAATATATATAATATGTTAGTAGGAACAAAGGTTCTATTATTTTAAATTGAGGAAATAGGGGAAATGGTTGGTGTGATGTATATCTATGTTTAGAAGAGCCTTTTTAATTAAGTAGTTAAATTGGGATAATTGAGTGGTGACAATTGTTATAAGTCGTTTCGTTGACTATATACAAGGTTTTGATTAACCTAGAATATTGTAAACATTAAACTATTATGTCTTTACGATGTGTTTGAGATATCTTCTATGGTATTTAAGGGTAATTAAAAAGTGGTATTAGATAAGTTATTGTAAGTCTTCCTATTGGAGTATGTTAACTTTGAGAGTTGTTATTTCATGGTCTTGACTTTTGTAGTTCTTTATGGTAGTAAGCTTTGTTGATTTCAGTGAGTCACCCGGTTTCTACGAACAGGGAATGGTTTGTTCTTCTTTGAATGAATTGTTAGATATTTTGTACCTCCTTAGTTTGGAGTGGTGATGAATCATATGATAACCGTAGGAGGGTGAAGCTCAATGGGGGCTGAGATCTGGAGTGATCTGATGGGTAACTCATGTACCTTGAGTGACATTTCTCCTAGGTTAGTTGTATGTATAGATTACTGGAGTGTCATACTGTTAAACTCGTATTTCAATGTAATCTTGAGTTACTTTTGTACTTATGGTAATTTTATTTAGTGTGTATCAACCTGTGACTAGAGGTTGTAGGGATTGTCCTTGTATCCGTGTTACTGTCTCCTAGCATGGGGGGTGGGCCTTCGGGTACCACTTGGTTGGGAGGAACGTACGACCAACGCCGTTGGGTCCCCTTTGATTTGTAGATTGTGTTGCATGGTTTTTCAGTGGAGAGCTCGCAGTGGTTTCATTCTTTAGATTAGGATTTCTCTATACTTCAGTTTAGCTCTTGTAATTATTATTCCCCTCCTTTGTTTTTGAGGTGGGATCTTGTAATTGTAATAGTTAGGTTTGATCTACCTCATTTCAGGAATGAGTATTGTAATCTAATTTTAAGTTAATGTAATCTGGAACTTGTTATATCATATTCTTAGTGTTAGTATCTTTAATGCTTGTAAGTATGTGAAATTAAATGTATGGTTAATATTTTAACAAATGCTTTGAGTGCATGTCGTGTGTATGTTTTGTAATCGATGTAATCTTGTCACATTACCTTAAAGGTTGTTGTGAAGTGTTGTGCATCTCCTTTGATATTAATGCACTTTAAAGAAAAGAAAAGAAATTGTACGCTTCTGCATTGTGTTGCAACTTCCTTTAGGGTCTCGTGGCGGGGCATTACACATGGTATCAGAGCCCCAGGTTCATACACTGGATCCTCTAGGTACATTTGTGTCCACTATGTTGTCCTTGTCATTTTGTTAGTGGAGTGTTAAGTGATCACATGTTCATGGCTTTTACGTTAGCATGATGTACTCTGAGAAAGAGTGTAGCATGTAAGTAACCTGATATAAGGCTATGGTTGGAAAGTTAAGATACGTATCCCATGGGTTATGGAATTGGATATTCCTGTGGGATTATGTATGTATTTGTATTCCCTTGTAAATGTAAGAAACCGGTAACTGTATCTTGTTTGAATGTTGTGTAAACCCGTACTTGCTTTGTGTGTCCATGTGATGGTGATACTTGGTACCCATCCATGGAAGATTGTCACATTTTGGTGTGGGATTAACCATACCATTATGTGTGCTTGCATGTTTGTAACCCGATTGAGGGCCAACCCATGGGAGGTTGAAATTTATATGTAGGAGTAAGCAAAAGTAGCTATTTTTCTTTTGGTTCTCTAGATCCTCAATCCGTGAAGGGATAGTAGCAGTCACAAGTTTCTTGGGTGGAGTGTGTAGCGTACGCATATTGCAACGCAGAGTGTCTCAGCTCAACCAATCCCGAGGAATCGTACCCACTACTTTCCCTAATGTTGGATCAGGATACTTGATCCATATGTGTTAGCCTAATCCCTGCAGATTTGAGTGTAGCAGCATGGTTGTTAGTTATGCCTAGACGTTTGTAGAGGAGATGTTCTGGCATTATTGAGTTAACCTCATCTGTATGAGAGGTGAAGCTCGATAGCCCCATAGTGATATTATCGTATTGCATTATGTATATGTACCCTATCTGCATGTGTTCTGACATGATGCTAGAGATATGATGCCACACCCTACTCGTGTTTTGACATAGTAATGGTGATGATGTCGTGTTACACGATGCCATGTGCTAAAACACGTGAAGGCACATTATGATATTTTCTTTGTTAGCCTACTTGTGCGATGAGCATTATGGGGCCTCGAACACTTGTAGAGGGATCCTCATGGTTGCCTTGACCATGTTGGTCGGGTAGCATATGGGTTGATTCCAGCCACGTATACCTCTGGCTACAGCGAGTTCCTACATGTGTCTTCTCCATGAGGTATTGCGTGTGGGGTGAGTTCTACGCGTCCCTATTTCCATGGACCCACAGACGCACTGCCACGTGGCATGCGACCAGTACGTGACTCTAGTCATGTGGATAGCATGCTCATTCTGCATCACATGAGGGCTATTAGCATTCTAGTCGGACGTTGTTTCCTCCTTCCTCGTTGGTGGCTAGTATTTAGTCACATAGTGTTGTATAGTGCAATTTTAAAGATTGTGAACTTTCTTTGGGTTATTGATGATTTTTCAGTTGATTGTGACGATCGACACTTTGTTATATTTGATTGTGAAGGTTTAGCCACAACTTGTGATCTTATTTTCTTATAACCCTAGTGGTTATATATTTGATTCAGTGTTGAAATTATGCGCATTATTGCCTTATTGTTGAAATGGAGATTTAATTTGATCTTCTTTATGAACTTAGTGGCTAAGCTAGTTATCTTTGTTGTTTTCAATGTCAATTATGTGTCGTATTGTGATTCCTCTCCAATGTTGTATGAGGCAAACTTGGTGAGTGTGTACGAGGAAGTAGATGCAGGAAACGTTGAGGATGGGGGTATGTGAGGCTGTACATAGCTAGAACCCACTACTCACCTATGTGTGATGACTATCTCTTGGAGGCTAATCCCCTTACACAACAAGAGACAAGTCATTGTGGTCTTGTTTGGATGGTCTCACCTTTCGGGTGGTCTAACACCATCAAACTACTGATTGTTATGTTGATATTTATTAGTTGGTTATATGTTCTTGGTTCATGGATTCTTCTATCATGGATTGGTATGCTGCTTTCCGGTGTCCTGATGGACCCTTTTGTGACCTTATGCTGTGATTTCCTATGTTGTTTGTTGGTATGTATATGTATTTTTCATGTTTAATTTTGGGTATGGTGCTTTATCTCTGAGTTTCGTATGTTAATTATGCCCCATGGTTGTGACTCCTTTCTTGGATGGTGTGTATAGGATGCCTAGAAGAGGTAGATGTAGCGTCGATCGTCGGAACTCTACTTTTCGGAGTTTCCACGAGAATGATGGTGAGGATCACTTGGGTCCACTGTTATGTTCTACAATTGGGGAGATTCTCACCCGTTTTGGCTCTAGTCCAGATGGTGGTCTTCAGATTTATAGAGAAAGGGAAAGGAACCCTAGAAGAAATATTTATGCTTTGGAAACACTTATGTTTAATATTTTGAGGGTGCGTTCTCCGCCCAACAATCGTTCTTATGAAGGATCGGGTTTTGGAAACTGGATGGTTGGAGTTCCTTTTGGTGAGGTGCACCCAGTAATCTTCGGGTTCCGGGGTGATCATCTTACTCATAGGAGGATTCAAAGTCGGATATGATCCCAACTCCATCATCCCATCTAGTCAGCTCAGAGCACTATAAGTGCAGTAGGTAGAGGTACAGGATGTTAAAATTGCAGCCAATAGGGTCACTTAACGAGACAGTGTTCTCGGAGGAACACACCTAGAATCAATCAGAGATTGGCAATTACTGAGCCAACAAGGAATGATGCGGGAAGGACTTGTGGAACGAATGCAACGGTTGATCATCATCAAACAGATCATTAGAGTACATATGTGGAGATTACTGGAAGTGGACAAGCAGCTGTTTTGGGAGCTCATGAAAATCCTGCGATACAAGAGGTCGAGGAAGTGTCTTTAGTGTTGTTTCCTTTGCTTTGATTCTTGCTATATTAGAATATGTGTTTTGAGACTATATGAAATGTTTAGTTTGGCAATGTATTTGGCTTTGAGGATTATAACTCTAGATATTGTTATTTTATGTTGGTGTATGTAATGGTTCAGTGTTGGAAAAATGGATTATGTGGGTTTTGTGAGTTTTCATATTGGAGGTTTTTTGCAGGCTTCTAGGAGTAAGCCTGACCCTAGGGGGGGAGAATGTAACACCCCTCTGTTTTTCTCTTATGTTAGATTAAGATGCTTTGTTGTTTGATCATTTCTTTTTGAGCAATACGAACTATGTGTGTTAAGAGATGTAATTTCCTTGATATTATACTTAACATGCTTTGGTTAAAATAATGTTGGTTTATTATGACATGATTATTGCTTATGAGTTTTATTAATGATGGAAGTGTCAGTTTGGTGATATTGTATTGGTGAAGGGGACATGATTGCATCACTTGCTTGCGAGCGCCCTGCGATTCTATGATTTCCTCTTCACGGTGTATTTTATAATGATGTTAAATGCATGTGCTATTGATGCCTTGGATACAGGTTTGTAGGTACATGACATTGACTCCACCTAGCTTCACAGTTTTGAGCATGTCGACCCAACGATATGATGATTGGGAGATAGTAGCTAGGTTACCTGTGTCAAGTTTACACCCTAGCCATAGTGTGTCGTCGGTTGAGTCTGTTGTGTCTTTGGTGCTTGTTTTAATATTATTTAATTCGGAAGGGCTCTTGTTTATGGAAATAAATGCTTAGAGTTATTGCTTTAAATAGTGTTGATATTTATTTAAATTAAAATTATACATTGTGATAGAAGTTTTTATTTAAGTTAAGTAATTAAATTTGATTTATTTAATTAATTAAATTTAATCCAATGGGTTGAATTTATTTATTAAATAATTAAAATTAATTAATTAAATATGTTGTTGAGAAAATTAAAAGAAAAATGGGAAATTAATTTAATTGTAAATTGTAAATTTCAATCAGTGTTAATTAATTTCAATTTGGAATTAAATTATAATTAGAAATTATTTCAACATGCAAAAGGCTTTGAGAAAAGATTTGATTGTTGAAAAGATATTTTGAATGTGACATGTGTGTGAGTAGAATTGATTATTTACTCTTGGTTGAGATATTATTTTTGAGAGGAATTTAATTGGAAAAAAAAGGAGAGAAGTTTTCTTCACAGGAGATTTTTGGAGAGAAAAAGATATTATTTTTGAAAGAGGTTTTTGGTTGAAAATTGAAAAAACTCAAAGGGGTTTCCAAGAATTTTTGGGGGTTACTGTATTTTTACATCTTCCTGGAAGTGGTGATTTTGGAGAAGCTTTAGAAATAGATCTCTAAAGGGGAGGCTTTGCTTCAACGTTCTTTTCTTCAAGCTTCAGGAAAGCAAGTTCCTTTAAGTTTTATTTTATTTATTTAATTGTTTGAGAAAGATTATCTATACAAAAGTTAATTTTGTAGAAGCTTTGCTTAAAATGGTATTTAAGATTGAAAGATTGCATGTGCAAGAAGTTTTATGTGTTTTGGATTGTAGAATTTTTAAATTTGTTTTCAAAATTTGTAAGTCTTCTTTATTGTTGAATTGTGCCTCTGTGTAAATTTAGAGGAAAGAGATTTTTGTAAT
>CM021102.1:733490153-733682396 GCA_007115665.2 Sequoiadendron giganteum
TATTGTGGATTTTAATTTAAATGTTGAATATCGTCGTCCGTATGGCGTCATATATTCAGCGATTGAATAACCGAAATTTTTTAATTGCTAGAGTTCGTTGGTTTTCTTTTTGTATGGGCTCTAAACAAAGGATTGGGGGAGGCATGTGTAATATTAAAAATAGCGAAATTTTTAGTTCGTCCGCCCTTAATTTTAAATGAGTTTGGTTTTAAAAATAAATAAATTTAGGAATAAATGAGGTTTATTAAATATATTTATTATATATAAATTATTGTATGTTGTTTAATATTTTTGCATTATTTTAATTGGTAATTAAAATATTTAAAAATTATATATTTAATTGTATAATATATTTAATGTAAGTATAATGGATTATATATATATATATATATATATTTGATTATATCAATATATATGAAATGTGTATTTTGTATGTGAATATGTATTTTAATGTATAATTAATGTTTCATTATGTATATGTATATATATATATATATATATATATATATACATATATATATATATATATATATATTGTGCATGCAATTTAGTACAATTGGAGAAATAGAAGGAAATGATTTTTATGCATGATCTAAATTATTAGAGAATGAGAATTTTTTGGTTAATAGAGAAAATAAGTATATATAAGCTATAAATGTTTTCATGGAACTGAAGATTAGATAAATAGACTGGTTACTTCTGTTAAACAGGTGCATGTTCGTGTCCAGGTTGAAGTTAATTCCAAAATGAAGAATTCTTGTAGTGAAGAAATTGTTTTCGTTTAAATGATTATTGGATTAGATGTATGTAAATGCATGTATTAGGTGAAATTAAAAGGATGTGTTTTTTGAGAAAGAGAAAATTATAAATTATGTAAACGATGTAATCCGTTTGAGGAAATAGATATTTTATTAGTTTAAAATTGAGGGAATTGGAATAATAAATGAAATGACGATCTTATAGTTGTTTAAAGTTGAATTGAGATATTTGAAGAATTGGTTAGTTAATTGGTTGAATTTTCTCCTTCGTCTTTATAAGGATTCTTATTTAATTAGAGAAAATTGTGTAGTTTGTCTTAATATTATGCTTATCACTGAATGTGAAAGGATTTAGTAAATCCAAATTTTAGATTTAATTATCATGTTGATTGCCTATGTGGTACGTGTATTTGCAATTAGAGGAAATGAATGTTTAATCAAGTGTGTTTGCGAGGAATAGGTATTTTAAAATATATATAATATGTTAGTAGGAACAAAGGTTCTATTATTTTAAATTGAGGAAATAGGGGAAATGGTTGGTGTGATGTATATCTATGTTTAGAAGAGCCTTTTTAATTAAGTAGTTAAATTGGGATAATTGAGTGGTGACAATTGTTATAAGTCGTTTCGTTGACTATATACAAGGTTTTGATTAACCTAGAATATTGTAAACATTAAACTATTATGTCTTTACGATGTGTTTGAGATATCTTCTATGGTATTTAAGGGTAATTAAAAAGTGGTATTAGATAAGTTATTGTAAGTCTTCCTATTGGAGTATGTTAACTTTGAGAGTTGTTATTTCATGGTCTTGACTTTTGTAGTTCTTTATGGTAGTAAGCTTTGTTGATTTCAGTGAGTCACCCGGTTTCTACGAACAGGGAATGGTTTGTTCTTCTTTGAATGAATTGTTAGATATTTTGTACCTCCTTAGTTTGGAGTGGTGATGAATCATATGATAACCGTAGGAGGGTGAAGCTCAATGGGGGCTGAGATCTGGAGTGATCTGATGGGTAACTCATGTACCTTGAGTGACATTTCTCCTAGGTTAGTTGTATGTATAGATTACTGGAGTGTCATACTGTTAAACTCGTATTTCAATGTAATCTTGAGTTACTTTTGTACTTATGGTAATTTTATTTAGTGTGTATCAACCTGTGACTAGAGGTTGTAGGGATTGTCCTTGTATCCGTGTTACTGTCTCCTAGCATGGGGGGTGGGCCTTCGGGTACCACTTGGTTGGGAGGAACGTACGACCAACGCCGTTGGGTCCCCTTTGATTTGTAGATTGTGTTGCATGGTTTTTCAGTGGAGAGCTCGCAGTGGTTTCATTCTTTAGATTAGGATTTCTCTATACTTCAGTTTAGCTCTTGTAATTATTATTCCCCTCCTTTGTTTTTGAGGTGGGATCTTGTAATTGTAATAGTTAGGTTTGATCTACCTCATTTCAGGAATGAGTATTGTAATCTAATTTTAAGTTAATGTAATCTGGAACTTGTTATATCATATTCTTAGTGTTAGTATCTTTAATGCTTGTAAGTATGTGAAATTAAATGTATGGTTAATATTTTAACAAATGCTTTGAGTGCATGTCGTGTGTATGTTTTGTAATCGATGTAATCTTGTCACATTACCTTAAAGGTTGTTGTGAAGTGTTGTGCATCTCCTTTGATATTAATGCACTTTAAAGAAAAGAAAAGAAATTGTACGCTTCTGCATTGTGTTGCAACTTCCTTTAGGGTCTCGTGGCGGGGCATTACACATGGTATCAGAGCCCCAGGTTCATACACTGGATCCTCTAGGTACATTTGTGTCCACTATGTTGTCCTTGTCATTTTGTTAGTGGAGTGTTAAGTGATCACATGTTCATGGCTTTTACGTTAGCATGATGTACTCTGAGAAAGAGTGTAGCATGTAAGTAACCTGATATAAGGCTATGGTTGGAAAGTTAAGATACGTATCCCATGGGTTATGGAATTGGATATTCCTGTGGGATTATGTATGTATTTGTATTCCCTTGTAAATGTAAGAAACCGGTAACTGTATCTTGTTTGAATGTTGTGTAAACCCGTACTTGCTTTGTGTGTCCATGTGATGGTGATACTTGGTACCCATCCATGGAAGATTGTCACATTTTGGTGTGGGATTAACCATACCATTATGTGTGCTTGCATGTTTGTAACCCGATTGAGGGCCAACCCATGGGAGGTTGAAATTTATATGTAGGAGTAAGCAAAAGTAGCTATTTTTCTTTTGGTTCTCTAGATCCTCAATCCGTGAAGGGATAGTAGCAGTCACAAGTTTCTTGGGTGGAGTGTGTAGCGTACGCATATTGCAACGCAGAGTGTCTCAGCTCAA
Organism: Sequoiadendron giganteum; assembly: GCA_007115665.2. Taxonomy (NCBI): domain Eukaryota; kingdom Viridiplantae; phylum Streptophyta; class Pinopsida; order Cupressales; family Cupressaceae; genus Sequoiadendron; species Sequoiadendron giganteum. The sequence goes on from CM021102.1 coordinate 733,493,270, forward strand.
CCAATCCCGAGGAATCGTACCCACTACTTTCCCTAATGTTGGATCAGGATACTTGATCCATATGTGTTAGCCTAATCCCTGCAGATTTGAGTGTAGCAGCATGGTTGTTAGTTATGCCTAGACGTTTGTAGAGGAGATGTTCTGGCATTATTGAGTTAACCTCATCTGTATGAGAGGTGAAGCTCGATAGCCCCATAGTGATATTATCGTATTGCATTATGTATATGTACCCTATCTGCATGTGTTCTGACATGATGCTAGAGATATGATGCCACACCCTACTCGTGTTTTGACATAGTAATGGTGATGATGTCGTGTTACACGATGCCATGTGCTAAAACACGTGAAGGCACATTATGATATTTTCTTTGTTAGCCTACTTGTGCGATGAGCATTATGGGGCCTCGAACACTTGTAGAGGGATCCTCATGGTTGCCTTGACCATGTTGGTCGGGTAGCATATGGGTTGATTCCAGCCACGTATACCTCTGGCTACAGCGAGTTCCTACATGTGTCTTCTCCATGAGGTATTGCGTGTGGGGTGAGTTCTACGCGTCCCTATTTCCATGGACCCACAGACGCACTGCCACGTGGCATGCGACCAGTACGTGACTCTAGTCATGTGGATAGCATGCTCATTCTGCATCACATGAGGGCTATTAGCATTCTAGTCGGACGTTGTTTCCTCCTTCCTCGTTGGTGGCTAGTATTTAGTCACATAGTGTTGTATAGTGCAATTTTAAAGATTGTGAACTTTCTTTGGGTTATTGATGATTTTTCAGTTGATTGTGACGATCGACACTTTGTTATATTTGATTGTGAAGGTTTAGCCACAACTTGTGATCTTATTTTCTTATAACCCTAGTGGTTATATATTTGATTCAGTGTTGAAATTATGCGCATTATTGCCTTATTGTTGAAATGGAGATTTAATTTGATCTTCTTTATGAACTTAGTGGCTAAGCTAGTTATCTTTGTTGTTTTCAATGTCAATTATGTGTCGTATTGTGATTCCTCTCCAATGTTGTATGAGGCAAACTTGGTGAGTGTGTACGAGGAAGTAGATGCAGGAAACGTTGAGGATGGGGGTATGTGAGGCTGTACATAGCTAGAACCCACTACTCACCTATGTGTGATGACTATCTCTTGGAGGCTAATCCCCTTACACAACAAGAGACAAGTCATTGTGGTCTTGTTTGGATGGTCTCACCTTTCGGGTGGTCTAACACCATCAAACTACTGATTGTTATGTTGATATTTATTAGTTGGTTATATGTTCTTGGTTCATGGATTCTTCTATCATGGATTGGTATGCTGCTTTCCGGTGTCCTGATGGACCCTTTTGTGACCTTATGCTGTGATTTCCTATGTTGTTTGTTGGTATGTATATGTATTTTTCATGTTTAATTTTGGGTATGGTGCTTTATCTCTGAGTTTCGTATGTTAATTATGCCCCATGGTTGTGACTCCTTTCTTGGATGGTGTGTATAGGATGCCTAGAAGAGGTAGATGTAGCGTCGATCGTCGGAACTCTACTTTTCGGAGTTTCCACGAGAATGATGGTGAGGATCACTTGGGTCCACTGTTATGTTCTACAATTGGGGAGATTCTCACCCGTTTTGGCTCTAGTCCAGATGGTGGTCTTCAGATTTATAGAGAAAGGGAAAGGAACCCTAGAAGAAATATTTATGCTTTGGAAACACTTATGTTTAATATTTTGAGGGTGCGTTCTCCGCCCAACAATCGTTCTTATGAAGGATCGGGTTTTGGAAACTGGATGGTTGGAGTTCCTTTTGGTGAGGTGCACCCAGTAATCTTCGGGTTCCGGGGTGATCATCTTACTCATAGGAGGATTCAAAGTCGGATATGATCCCAACTCCATCATCCCATCTAGTCAGCTCAGAGCACTATAAGTGCAGTAGGTAGAGGTACAGGATGTTAAAATTGCAGCCAATAGGGTCACTTAACGAGACAGTGTTCTCGGAGGAACACACCTAGAATCAATCAGAGATTGGCAATTACTGAGCCAACAAGGAATGATGCGGGAAGGACTTGTGGAACGAATGCAACGGTTGATCATCATCAAACAGATCATTAGAGTACATATGTGGAGATTACTGGAAGTGGACAAGCAGCTGTTTTGGGAGCTCATGAAAATCCTGCGATACAAGAGGTCGAGGAAGTGTCTTTAGTGTTGTTTCCTTTGCTTTGATTCTTGCTATATTAGAATATGTGTTTTGAGACTATATGAAATGTTTAGTTTGGCAATGTATTTGGCTTTGAGGATTATAACTCTAGATATTGTTATTTTATGTTGGTGTATGTAATGGTTCAGTGTTGGAAAAATGGATTATGTGGGTTTTGTGAGTTTTCATATTGGAGGTTTTTTGCAGGCTTCTAGGAGTAAGCCTGACCCTAGGGGGGGAGAATGTAACACCCCTCTGTTTTTCTCTTATGTTAGATTAAGATGCTTTGTTGTTTGATCATTTCTTTTTGAGCAATACGAACTATGTGTGTTAAGAGATGTAATTTCCTTGATATTATACTTAACATGCTTTGGTTAAAATAATGTTGGTTTATTATGACATGATTATTGCTTATGAGTTTTATTAATGATGGAAGTGTCAGTTTGGTGATATTGTATTGGTGAAGGGGACATGATTGCATCACTTGCTTGCGAGCGCCCTGCGATTCTATGATTTCCTCTTCACGGTGTATTTTATAATGATGTTAAATGCATGTGCTATTGATGCCTTGGATACAGGTTTGTAGGTACATGACATTGACTCCACCTAGCTTCACAGTTTTGAGCATGTCGACCCAACGATATGATGATTGGGAGATAGTAGCTAGGTTACCTGTGTCAAGTTTACACCCTAGCCATAGTGTGTCGTCGGTTGAGTCTGTTGTGTCTTTGGTGCTTGTTTTAATATTATTTAATTCGGAAGGGCTCTTGTTTATGGAAATAAATGCTTAGAGTTATTGCTTTAAATAGTGTTGATATTTATTTAAATTAAAATTATACATTGTGATAGAAGTTTTTATTTAAGTTAAGTAATTAAATTTGATTTATTTAATTAATTAAATTTAATCCAATGGGTTGAATTTATTTATTAAATAATTAAAATTAATTAATTAAATATGTTGTTGAGAAAATTAAAAGAAAAATGGGAAATTAATTTAATTGTAAATTGTAAATTTCAATCAGTGTTAATTAATTTCAATTTGGAATTAAATTATAATTAGAAATTATTTCAACATGCAAAAGGCTTTGAGAAAAGATTTGATTGTTGAAAAGATATTTTGAATGTGACATGTGTGTGAGTAGAATTGATTATTTACTCTTGGTTGAGATATTATTTTTGAGAGGAATTTAATTGGAAAAAAAAGGAGAGAAGTTTTCTTCACAGGAGATTTTTGGAGAGAAAAAGATATTATTTTTGAAAGAGGTTTTTGGTTGAAAATTGAAAAAACTCAAAGGGGTTTCCAAGAATTTTTGGGGGTTACTGTATTTTTACATCTTCCTGGAAGTGGTGATTTTGGAGAAGCTTTAGAAATAGATCTCTAAAGGGGAGGCTTTGCTTCAACGTTCTTTTCTTCAAGCTTCAGGAAAGCAAGTTCCTTTAAGTTTTATTTTATTTATTTAATTGTTTGAGAAAGATTGTTTGTACAAAAATTTAATTATGTAGAAGCTTTGCTCAAGATGGTTTAACTGAGATTAAAAGATTGCATGTGCAAGAAGTTTTGTGTTTTGGTTTTAGAATCTTTAATTATTTTCAAAATTTGAAAGCCTCTATGTAAATTTAAAGGAAAGGAATTTTTGTAATCTTCTGAGATTTGTTTTAAATCTGCCTGTAGTAGTTTTGATAAATTTTATTGTGAGGAAGTCTGTATTACTTGATTGAAATTGAAATCCTTTTTATAAATTTGGGGAAAATATTGTTTTTTTTTTGTGAAAATTTATGTGAGAAAATTGATTACCCAATTAAACTTTTCCCTATATTTCTTTCTCAATGTAACTTATTATTGAATTCATTAAATATATTATATATACATACATATGTATATATATATTGTTGTATATATATACATACGTATCTACATATAATATAGATGTATATTTGTTTATTGTGGATTTTAATTTAAATGTTGAATATCGTCGTCCGTACGATGTCATATATTCAGGGATTGAATAACCGAAATTTTTTAATTGCTAGAGTCTGCTGGTTTTCTTTTTGTATGGGCTCCAAACAAAGGATTGGGGGAGGCATGGGAGGCGCTGCCTCCACCGCTGCCCCCATGAGGGGACGACTGTGGAGGAAGGGCCTCCGTAGCCCCTCCCCTCTCCTTACACAGGCCGCGCCCATATGTTTGGTAAGCACAGCCGCCCCAAACATAGGGTTTCCCTTACTTTTGTGTTGTGTAATATTAAAAACAACGAAATTTTTAGTTCGTCCGCCCTTAATTTTAAATGGGTCTAGTTTTAAAAATAAATAAATTTAGGAATAAATGAGGTTTATTAAATATATTTATTATGTATAAATTCTTGTATGTTGTTAATATTTTTGCAAGATTTTAATTGGTACTTAAAATATTTAAAAATTATATATTTAGTTGTATAATATATTTAATGTAAGTATAATGGATTATATATATATATATATATACATATATATATGAAATGTGTATTTTGTATGTGAATATGTATTTTAATGTATAATTAATGTTTCATTATGTATATATATATTGTGCATGCAATTTAGTACAATTGGAGAAATAGAAGGAAATGATTTTTATGCATGATCTAAATTATGAGAGAATGAGAATTTTTTGGTTAATAGAGAAAATAAGTATATATAAGCTATAAATGTTTTCATGGAACTGAAGATTAGATAAATAGACTAGTTACTTCTATTAAACAGGTGCATGTTCATGTCCAAGTTGAAGTTAATTCCAAAATGAAGAATTCTTGTAGTGAAGAAATTGTTTTCGTTTAAATGATTATTGGATTAGATGTATGTAAATGCATGTATTAGGTGAAATTAAAAGGACGTGTTTTTTGAGAAAGAGAAAATTATAAATTATGTAAACGATGTAATCCGTTTGAGGAAATAGATATTTTATTAGTTTAAAATTGAGGGAATTGGAATAATAAATGAAATGACGATCTTATAGTTGTTTAAAGTTGAATTGAGATATTTGAAGAATTGGTTAGTTAATTGGTTAAATTCTCACCTTCGTCTTTATAAGGATTCTTATTTAATTAGAGAAAATTGTGTAATTTGTCTTAATATTCTACTTATCACTGAATGTGAAGGGATTTAGTAAATCCAAATCTTAGATTTAATTATCATGTTGATCACCTATGTGGTACGTGTATTTGCAATTAGAGGAAATGAATGTTTAATCAAGTGTGTTTGCGAGGAATGGGCATTTTAAAATATATATAATATGTTAGTAGGAACAAAGGTTCTATTATTTTAAATTGAGGAAATAGGGGAAATGGTTGGTGTGATGTTTATCTTTGTTTAGAAGAGCCTTTTTAATTAAGTAGTTAAATTGGGATAATTGAGTGGTGACAATTGTTATAAGTCGTTTCGTTGACTATATACAAGGTTGTGATTAACCTAGAATATTGTAAACATTAAACTATTATGTCTTTACGATGTGTTTGAGATATCTTCTTTGGTATTTAAGGGTAATTGAAAAGTGGTATTAGATAAGTTATTGTAAGTCTTCCTATTGGAGTATGTTAACTTTGAGAGTTGTTATTTCATGGTCTTGACTTTTGTAGTTCTTTATGGTAGTAAGCTTTGTTGATTTCAATGAGTCACCCGGTTTCTACGAACGGGGAATGGTTTGTTCTTCTTTGAATGAATTGTTAGACATTTTGTACCTCCTTAGTTTGGAGTGGTGATGAATCATATGATAACCGTAGGAGGGTGAAGCTCAATGGGGGCCGAGATCTGGAGTGATCTGATGGGTAACTCATGTACCTTGAGTGACATTTCTCCTAGGTTAGTTGTATGTATAGGTTACTGGAGTGTCATACTGTTAAACTCGGATTTCAATGTAATCTTAATTTAGTGTTGTACTTATGGTAATTTTGTTTAGTGTTGAGTCAGCTTGTGACTAGAGGTTGTAGGGATTGTCCTTGTATCCATGTTACTGTCTCCTAGCACAAGGGGGTGGGCCTTCGAGTACCACTTGGCTGGGAGGAATGTGCGACCAACGTCATTGGGTCCCCTTTGATTTGCAGATTGTGTTGCATGGTTTTTTAGTGGAGAGCTCACAGTGGTTTCATTCTTTAGATTAGGCTTTCTCTATACTTCAGTTTAACTCTTGTAATTATTATTCCCCTCCTTTGTTTTCGAGATGGGATCTTGTAATTGTAATAGTTAGGTTTGATCTACCTCATTCCGGGAATGAGTATTGTAATCTAATTTTAGGTTAATGTAATCTGGAACTTGTTATATCATATTCTTAGTGTTAGTATCTTTAATTCTTGTAAGTATGTGAAATTAAATGTATGGTTAATATTTTAACAAATGCTTTGAGTGCATGTAGTGTGTATGTTTTGTAATCGATGTAATCTCGTCACGTTACCTTAGAGGTTGTTGCGAAGTGTTGTGCATCTCCTTTGATATTAATGCACTTTTAAGAAAAGAAAAAAATTATACGCTTCCGCGTTGTGTTGCAACTTCCTTTAGGGTCTCGTGGCGGGGCATTACACTTATATTTATTCCTATCTCCATTTTTTTGTACACCCTTTTTCCTTAGCTCATCCCCTTACAATAAGAGCATCATTAAAGAAAATGTACATGGATTTCCTTCTAAGTTGTTTACTTAATAGTGCCAAAATAAGCTATTCAAGCTTAAGATTAGAATTATTCCCCACTAATAACTACAATTAGATTTTTTCATGAATCAATTAGTGAGTAAAACAAAATGATACATTTATCTTCTTCACTTAATTTAAAATTAATTGATTTCCATTGATTCATAATCAAGTTAAATTCATGTAAATGATAGGAACCAAGTCTCCATCCATTATCCATAATGGATATAATTTTATAAAAAAAATAACTTGTTAGAAAGTCTCTTAGCTTGGTATAATGTGCCAGCCTTATATTGGGATATCTAGTAATTTCACATGATGCATTTATTAAGACTAAATAAAAAAGTCATAATTTGATTATACTTCTTTCCTATCTATCGATTTATCTATAGTCTAGGAAAATGCACACCCTTGCATTTTCACAATTGTTTGGGCCCGCCTTGCCTTGTTTATCCTTATTTATGTCTTAATTGGTCCTATTTTGCATCCACAAGTCTAATAAATTATATCTTTTTATGGATAATCCCTATTAGTTTTATAAGATCAGATATATGCACAAAAATTAATTCAAAATTGACACAAGAACACAACTAATACCCTAGGAAAACCCTCCAACCTGAGGGAGAAAAAACCTAGCCAATATATCTCCTGAATATTGATAATAATAAGAGCAGCAATCTACTTACAACTTAGGCACAAACACAAAACCTAAAAGATACAATAAACAACACCTCTTCTAGATGCAATGATACAAATAATATGTTTCTCGTAGAATCGATCTATTGTATGAAACACTTGATCTGTTGCAATTGTGTGAACTTCTCCTTTTAACAATGTTGAATGAACTTGATATCAAACACAAATGAAATGCCTTGTATATATATTCAACCACAAATAATTTGCACCTCTTCACCAAGAGAGGTTGGCCCAATAGTAGAGGTGACTTTTCATAACAAAAGGTCGGCCTCAAAAGGAGACAAACGTCTTTTTGTTGGGGCATGATTTCCTAGAGAGGGTCGGCCATCTTAATTAAATATTATTTAATCATTAAATAAGAATCATTTTATTTAATTCAATAAGGCACATCATCATATTTAATATTCAATATAATTTTAAATAGCCTTAGCTATATTTAAATTTATTTCACAATTTTATTCTGGAAGTTACTCACGTAGTTGTTATATCTTCAATACTCCCTCTCAGCTAGGGAGGAATACTTCCAGCTATACAAGGCATACCACCTCATAGTGATTTTAATCAACATGGCTACATCCATTTAAGAAAAGAGCTTATCACCTCAACGTGAAATAATTTCACCTCATCGTGATATCTAATATCACCTCATCATGCTATCAACTATCATGGCTACCTCCATAGATGGTATGTACAAGTGCTCATCACTCAATGTGATGTTTTCACCTCACAGTGACTTTCACCATGGCTCTCCCAGAGGGTGAAACACAAGTACAAGAAAGATCATCACGATCTCCCTCACGTGATGTTATCATGGAGTCACACACATGACATCCACCATGGCTCTCCCAGAGGGTGGAAACAAGGGCTTTCACCTCAAGTCTCTCTCAATAGAGAAATGCATTAGCAGAGGATCACTGATACTGAGACTCCTTCTCAGCTAGGGCCTAATTCTCCACCATACCAAGCTTATCTTGAAAGTACACAAACTTTATCCTGGAGAGGAGCTTGGTGAGAATGTATATCGTCTACTCATCAATGTTGATATACCTCAACTGTATATCTTTCCTCAATACCATATCTCTGATATAATGGTATTTGATCTCAACATGTTTAGTTATGTCATGAAACAGAGGATTGACAGAAAGCTTCACATAGCTTTGGTTATCACAATGAATGATAGTAGGTTCCATTGATTGTCCAAAAAATCTTGCAAGGATCTTTCGAAGCCACACTGCTTCACGAGCTACCACACAAGCTGCAATATACTTTGCCTCTACTATACTCAATGCCACTAAAGACTGCTTCCTATTGCACTATAATATCATAGCAGAACCCAAACTAAAGCAACAACCAGAGGTACTCTTTCAATTAGTGACACACCCTACCCAATCAAAATCAGTAAAACCATGCAGCTTCAAATCCATACCTAAAGAATATCTCAACCCATATCCAACTGTGTCACACAAGTATCTCAGGATATGTTTTGCTGCAACAAGATGTATCTACCTTGGTTCACACATAAACTGACTAAGTTCACACACTGCATAGTAGATATCTAGTCTAGTGTTAACTAGATACATCAATAAACCAATCAGCTGCTTGTACATCATGGGATCCACCAATTCTAAACTAGTTGCAACCTCCTTCAACTTATGTGAGTTGGTCTCCATAGGTGTAGTCATAGGTTTGCAATCAATCATACCAAACCTCTTCAAAATGCCAATGGTATACTTTCCTTGGCTTAGAATCATCTCATCTAACTTTTTCCAAACTTGTAAGCCAATAAAGTATTGCATGAGACCAAGATTCTTCATTTCAAACTCTGAAGCTAGCTCCTTCTTACATTTGAGAATGAGGTGTTCTTCTCCAGTGATAATTAGATCATCAACATACAAAACCAAAATTAAAGCTTCACCATTAATTACCTTGAAGTAGAGGTTAGAATCTACATCATTCTCTGAGGAACCCAAACTCAATAGGTAATGATCAATCCTTTCGTACCAAGCACGAGGAGCTTGCTTAAGACCATACAAGGCCTTCTTCAACTTGCAAACATGAGACTCATTCCCATGTACCTCAAATCCATCGGGTTGCTCAATGTAAACCTCTTCTTCTATTACACCATTTAGAAAGGTTATCTTTACATCCATTTGGTGAATCTTCCATCCTCTAGATGCAACAATAGAAATAATGGTCCCGACAGAAGTATAACGAGCCACTAGAGAAAATGTTTCTTCATAGTCAACTCCCTCTTTTTGTGAGAACCCTCTAGCCAAAAATTTGGCCTTGTACTTCTCAATGCTCCCATTAGCCGCATGCTTGATCTTGAAGAGCCATTTAGAAGACAACACAAATTTGCCTTCGGGTCTAGGAACAATGTCCCAAACATCATTCTTAAGTATGGATTGATACTCTTCAGTCATAGCATCTTTCCAAACTTGTTGACTAGAAGCTTCCTCAACACTAGAAGGATCTGACTCAATAATCTAACTCATCAAGGCTACATAACTGGAGAACTTATTAGGTCTCTTACTTTCTCTAAAGGTTCCTCTTGGGGCTGCAAAACTTTCTACCTCCTGCATTATTTTCCTTTCCCAAAGAGGTATTTTCCTTCCAATCACAATATTTTTAGGCCCATCTGTAGGTTCCAAGGGCTCGATTGGAACATCATCTCCTTTAGGTTTTGGAGCCTCCCTCTGATTCTCAGGAACATGGTCAACTTCCATATCCTGAGGAGGCTATTCATCATCGATCTCCATATGAGTGCCCTTGGATCTTCTAAATGCAACATCCTCCTCAAATGTGACATCTCTATTGATCTCAATAGTCTTCTGACTTGGAATGTAGATTCTGTAGGATTTTGATGTCTCACTATAGCCTACCAAAATTCCCTTCTTTCCAGAAAACTCCAACTTTGTCCTCTTTTCCTTTGGTATATGAACATACACTGGACATCCAAAGATCCTCAAGTGACTTACTTTAGGCTTCACTCTAGAGAATGCTTCTTCAAGAGTTATATTCTCCAAGATTCTATGAGGACTTTTATTCTGGACATAGACAACAATCCTGGATGCTTCAGCCCAAAGAGAGATTTGCAGGTCTTGGTCATGAATCATGGCTTTGACGGCTTCTACAATAGATCTGTTTTTTCTCTCAACAACACCATTTTGTTGAGGATTATAAGGAATGCCAAACTCCCTCTTAATCCCTACTTCAATGCAAAATTTACGAAAGACGATAAAAGTGTACTCTCCTTCGTTATCAGATCTCAAGACCTTGATCCTTTTTCTGGATAAATTCTCCACCTGAGCTTTGAATTCTTTGAATCTCTCTAATATCTCCTCAGATTCTTTAGATTTCAAGAAATAAATCCAAGTCTTTCTAGAGTGGTCATCAATAAAAATAATGTAATACAAGAAACCACTCGAAAACATAACAGACATTGGACCACATAAATCATAATGAATAAGATCTAAAACACATTTGGATCTACTTTCACTACTATGGAATGGACCTTTTGTATTCTTACCCAAAGTGCAGCCTTTGCAAGTTCCTTCATGCTTCTGGTTGAATTTAGGAAGGCCGGTCACCATCTTCTCCATAATAGGTAGAGCTCGAAAGTGAAGGTGATCCAATCTTCGATGCCAAAGATCACATAAACTTGAGGAGTCATGCACTAGATCTTGAATGGGATGAGTGCATAGCCTATAAAGACACCCATGTCTAACTCCAATCACCTGAGCAACCTTGATGTTGGAGTTCTTTTCCCATAAGAGAACTTTTCCTTCTGAAAAAGAAGCTTGATAACCTTGTCTTCCAAGGCTGAGATGGAAACAAGGTTTCTCTTGATTCCTGGAAGAAATAGCACATCATTAAACTACAAGGAATCACTGGAATCCAAGTGAATATGAGGTCCCAACTCCTTTAATAGAATAACTAGCATCATCTCCAATAATGACTTGTTTGCTAGAATCTTTCTCCACCAAATCAGATAGATGCACCCTAAATTCGGTGATGTGGTGAGAGGCACCACTATCAATCAGCCAGGTGTTGGTGTCCTTAGATACATTGCTTGACAAGGCTGAATAGAATATGTATTCACTTTTATCCTTCTGCATGGAGGCCTACTGCCTAGGCCTAGTAGGAAATTCCTTTGCAAAGTGACCATACTTCTCACAACAAAATCATTGGACCTTGGAGAGGTCCCTCTTCTTCTTAAATGTGGGGCCGCCATCAGTGCCTTTGTCTTTATTTCTCTTGAAATAGCCTTTCTTCCCATATTTCCTTTTCTTTTTCGAGCATTGAGTGGCAAGAACATGAATGTCTTCATTAACGAGGCTTTTCCCAATACCTCTTGCAGCCAACCTAGACTCTTCTTGAATACAGTCTACCCTCAACTGATCAAACTTGGGAAGTTTTGATCTTGAATTGATTCCCTAAATATAAGACTCCCAGGATGAAGGAAGGCCATTAAGAGCCATCATGGTCAAATCCTTGCTATCGACAACATGCCCAATAGATGAGAGTTGATCTCTCAATTCGGTTATTCTCATGAAGTAGGCAATGTCAGATTCTCCCTTCACCATCTTCAAATGATGAAGTTGTTGCTTCAGTGCAAGAGTCGGGCTTGTGTTGTTGATTTCGTACATCTCCTCCAGGGTTTTGAATATCTCCCTCATAGTCCTTAACTTGGAGACAATAGGAACAATATGATCCTTCACAGAATCAACTAACATATTGTTTTCCCTAATATCTTTCTTCTTCCATAGGGCCTTCTCTTCCTCATATGTAGGCTCGGGGGTGGAGCTTTCCACAAACTCTGCCAATACGATTTCCTCCAAGGTGAGCATGATCTTGAATCTCCATGAAGTGAATTTCGACGCTCCCTCAAGCCTATCCTCAATCTTAAGACCATTCACCATCTTGACAGAAAGATAGAGGTGAATAAAGATGAGAAATAAAATAAGGGTATTGTTGTATTAAACATAGATCTGATCGTGATCTTCTTCAAACCCGCTCTGATACCATGTTTGTTTTATAAGATCAGATATATGCACATAAATTAATTCAAAATTGACACAAGAACACAACCAATACCCTAGGAAAACCCTCCAACCTAAGGGAGAAAAAACCCAACCAATATATCTTCTATATATGGATAATAATAAGAGCAGCAATTTGCTTACAACTTAGGCACAAACACAATGCCTGAAAGATACAATGAACAACACCTCTTTTAGACACAAAGATATAAATAATATGTTTCTCCTAGAATCGATTTGTTGTATGAAACACTTGATCTGTTGCAATAGTGTGAACTTCTCCTTTTAACAATGTTGAATGAATTTGATATCAAACACAAATGAAATGCCTTGTATATATAGGCAACCACAAAGAATTCGCACATCTTCACCAAGAGAGGTCGGCCCAACAATAGAGGTGACTTTTCATAACAAAAGGTCAGCCTCAAAAGGAGAGAAACGTCTTTTTGTTGGGGCGTGATTTCCTAGAGAGGGTCGGCCCTCTTAATTAAATATTATTTAATCATTAAATAAAAATCATTTTATTTAATTCAATAAGGCACATCATCATATTTAATATTCAAAATAAATTTAAATAGCCTTAGCTATATTTAAATTTATTTCACAATTTTATTTTGGAAGTTACTCACATAGCTATTATATCATCAACAATCTTGACAAACATCAAAGGGTAAATGATAATTTAATAATTCTGGTTGTGTGTCCCTGATTTTTGGGTTGGGACTAAGATGCCACCTAGGGTGTTTTTTTTCCCCAAAGGTCTTGGGACCCTGATTTCAAAGGCACCTTAAATGGGCCCCTTTTTGGAGTTTGTGCCCTGAGTTTCAAGCCTCGAGACTAAGACATCACCTAGGGCATCTTAGTCTCCCTTAAGTTATTTTTGAGATTTAATTTCAAATCTTGGTGGGATTAAGCCTCCTTTAATTAATGATTTCATATGTCAGCTCGTTGTGACCTATAATTTCGGGATATTAACCATGGATAAGTATAAATACAAGGTTATTTCTTTCATTTTCATCCTAAGCATTCATGAGATCATCCTAGCAACTTGAGTATTCATTCCTAAGGCAATTTTATGAGATCAAGAGAATTCAAGAGAAATTCATCAAGCATTTGGAGCCATCATCAAGATTCAAGCATCATGTCAAAGATATTCTTCCATCATGTGTGTTTTTGAGCTAACATTTGTGATGTAGGGTTTTGATTTAAGCAAGCAATTCAAGTCAAGATCTATCAAGCATTCATTTGATTCAAGATCTACATTGAAGCTAGCCACTTCATACAAGTTTGTAGACTTCATAACAAGGGTTTGGTGAGTTGCAACATAGCACTTTGTTCATTCATCATTTCCCTCCATTATTTCATTTCATTCCAAGGTTTAATTACCAACAAGGGGTTTGACCAAGGCAAACCCCCATTTACTAACAATCAAAACATTTTTCCTCTCTTGTGTGTTTGTGTTTGTAGATTTAGGTTGAAGACTTGAAGATCATTTGAAGTGAAAATTTGCAAAGTTGCATAGAAAATTTGTCATCTTTATAGAAACTCACCTGCAGGCCAAATCTGGAAGTTTCAGGACCTAATATTTGAGAAGAAGGGTGTGAAGACATTGAGCCTTAGGATCACATTCAAAGATTTTAGAAATTCAAGATGGGAATAAGACAACAATAAGGGCATCTTAGTCCTCCAAGTGGAATTTTGGAGAGATTCTTTCAGATTCTATTTCGACATCCGAAGATTTCGCATTTCCCTTGAAAAATAGTAGCGAAACTAAGACAACAGTAAGGGAATCTTAGTCCTCCCTAGCATATTTTGACAACATTTTTGCATTTCTAGAATCCTTATCACATTTCCAGACTTTCCAAGTACACACATCCTGACTTACAGTTGCTTAATTTTGTCATTTGCATTCTTCATTTGGCTTGCATTACTAGGATTTGTGAGTTGAATGTTAAGTTGTATTTTCCAAGATTTTGCTTGGTGGTGAACCCTTCAAAGCCTAAGAGAACCCCTCCTAGGTCCTTTTTTTTGTGAATTGACTCACCTATGGGTTGATATTCAATCCAATTCAGGATCCTAAGGCATTATTCAATGACAATTGGAGAATAGTGGTGTTCTATGATCTAGGCCATAAAGTATCCCCACTTTTTCACCATTGTTCATTATCCCATGTATATTTATCCATTCACATTTGCAAAGTACTTGGCTAAGTGATTATCACAATCCATTGACCTCTCTCAACTAAGATATCTTCTCCATCTTTAGTTTCCACAATTCAAATTGTTTCCATTTAATTTATCAATTTCCACCCTTAAGGTGTTGGCCACAATTATTGTTTTTTATATTTGATTTCACAACTCAAACAAATTCTTACATTAAATAAATAAAAAAACACAAGAAATATGTCCCCTTCTTTACAAGATCAAGATAGACAAAGCTATGATACCAGGGGTTGGTTTACCATGATTATTACACAATTAGGAGCAACGTAGAATAATGAAAACTTGTTGATATAGAAACACATAGTGTCTTAATGAAACTTAGAACAAGATAGAGAAGATAGATGATAGAAAGAAGAACACATAACAGAACATATGAATGAGAAAACCCTTTCAAGTAGAAAAACCCACCACCAAAAGTAGACCTCAATATATTACTTAAAAATAAAGTTTATAATAAATGAGAATCCTCACTAATGATGTAGCCTCTCTTGACATAGCATCACTCAACCTCAAACTCTAATTTATAAATGGACTTGCAAAAAGAATTGAATTGATGTAAAAACTTTATGCCAAGGTCTCAATTTAGGCAAGGAACCCCCATAAAACCTCACTTATTTTTCTCAAAACATGAGCTAAATACATGGGCACCCAAATTCATGATGAATTCCAAATCCTCTCACATGCATGAAACCCTCTAGGAACAAAATTCAACTCCTATTACTGTATTATAGATACTCTTACATATCTTGGGTAAGTGCATATAAATGATAGACAATAAAGAATAAAAATGACTATTTTTTTTTTAAATCAATTAAACTAAATCTTTAAGAACGTGACATTGTTTATTAAAATTATTTTAACAAATATAAATTATAAAATTAAATCTTATAAAAATAAAAAGTTAATTAAAATTATTTATCAAAACTAAATACATAAATAAATTTAATTTAATTGTTAAATTAAGGAAAAAACTATATAATTAGTATTTCCTTTAAATTTATACATATATTTCTATTTACAACGTAGTTGATGATATGTAGAATGTTCTATCAAATAACTTCCCAAAAAAAATCTTTGAGGAATAATAATTGAAAAGGCCAAAACATCTTTTAAAAAAGCATCTTAGAAAGAGAAATGCAAATTATAATTATGTGCAACAAAAGCACGGTCACATTCATAGTGAAATTTGTCTTTCTTAAAAATTTCCACGTAAACTATGGCTTTATTAGAGTTTTGAACATTACTTTAAGCTTAAAAGAGAATTTGAAATTAAATGGAAAAGCTTCTTGTTGCCACCTACAATTTATTCAAAAATCAAGCGTTGCTTTCATCATTAAAGTAATATTCTTATATTATTAGACGTGGACTATTCATATTAAAGAAAAAATTAAATATATGTGTAATGTCCTGCCACGTAATCCTAGAGGAAGATGTAATTATAGTGGAAGCGAAATATTTAAAAAAAAAAAAAAAATTAATAACAAGTGCACTACACATAACACATACATCCTCTAAAGTATGCGACAACGCTTACAAATGAATCCCATAACATATAAAAATACTCATGAAATAAAGAACATACATCCAAAGCATTAACACATTCCAGAAGATAACAAGTATATAATAGAACCATCCAAAGATTGCATTCATTCCATAAAGCAGTTATAAAGCTCATTTCCAAAATGAGGTAGATCATACAATAATGTTGCAATTACAAAGATACAAGATTCCTCCTCGAATAAAAATGAGGAGTAGTACATATACATAAGTATCTAGCTGGTCCAACAGTATACAAGAGATGGTTCAACTAACTGGAGCATGCGAGCTCCTCAATCTGGAAGATCCCGCCATCACAAACATGAAAACGACCCAACGGTGAAAGGTGCAAGTTCCACCCATCCAAGTGGTACCCGAAGGCCCACCCCCCGTGCTAGGAGATAGTAAAAAGACAGAAGCCCAATGGTGAAAGGTGCACATTCCACCCAACCAAGTGGTACCCGAAGGCCCACCCCCCGTGCTAAGAGATAGTAAAAAGAAATCCTAGGCAAAACCAACAACCTCTATACACAGGCAATCACACTTGACTAACTAAACAAGTACAACACTATCATAAATGGTTACATTGCTTCTAGAGTAAAATAATCAAGTACACCAATTAAACCATACAAACTAATGTCATAAGAGGAGTGTAATCACAAAGTAGCATGGGTTACCCTGGTAGACCTTCTTAGGCCTCAACCCCCATCGAGAGCCACTCCCCTATAGACAACACATGGATCTAATCCATAACCCAAGGGTAAACCAAGTGCACAAAACATAGATAAAAAATCCCAATCCAAAATATAAGAGGCAACACATCTCATTCGTGATAACCGTGTGTTTAATTGAATACAACCAAGTGCACTACCCAAGGGAAACAAAGGCTAGACCATAAATCACAACAACCCCCTCATAAAATTATGACATCTAGAAGGCTTTTAAAAAAAATTACAACTAACATATTTCCCCAACTTACGTGAACAAAAGAATTCACAATTTTAAAGGCAATTCAGGAATAGTAATTAAAACCAACATTAGGACCTCCTAAATCCAATTTCCGTTTCAAGAAAACACAATAACACACTCCCCAAATAAACTAGCTTATTACAAGTTCAATTACAGACAAAAGAGAGATTAAATATATTTGTTTATTTCAATTTCTCAATTACATCTAAATCAAATTCAATTTCCTCTTTAAATCATATAATTTAAAAATCCACTTGTGCTTTTGCATGCACCTATTATAAAAATATTCCATTTAAATATATATATATATATATATATATATATATTTAAGTATATATACAATTATATATTTACATATATAATTATATAAATGTAAATATATATTATTTAAATATTTCAAATTTAGCTTCAATTTCCCAAATCAATAATAAAATATATTATTTAAATATTTCAAAACCAATTTATAATTTTTATACAATTACAAATATATATATACATACATATATACACATAAACATATGTATATCAATATATATGTAATTATATATTAATATATATATTTATGCATGATATATATATATATATATATATATATATATATATATATATATATATATGTATATATATATATATCCAATTCCAAATAAATCGAAATCTAGAAATTCCAAACCATATAAACTAAATATTAAAAGAAAAGAAATTGAATTTAAAGGTGACGAAAGCTTTTGGAATGCCATATATTATGGCTACCAGCTGCTACCACAGTTGACTCCCCTTCATAGGGGGCCATGGTTGTGGGAGGCAGTGCTGGCTACTCCCAAGTCCACCTCCCTATGGGGGTGGTGGTTGTGGGTAGCCCCCAGCCAAAGCCCCTAAAAACTTAGAATTTTTTTTTTATAAAAACTTGCGATTAAAACAAAATTCCGCCTTACGGAAATTTTTAGGAACAATTTAAAAAAAAAAAAACTCTTCAAAGGATTTAGAAAAATATATATATTTATATATATATATATATATATATAAATAAAACAAATAATTGTTTGAGAAGACAAATTATTTTCACAAATTTTCTACATAAAGTTTTCACGATTTTTAATAGAGATTTTCAATTTCCCTAGCCAAATAGATAAATTGGAAGAAAAATAATAGCATTCTACAGAAGAAATTTTCCAATACAACAAAAGATTCCTACAGGAAGATTTAAATCCATTTCAACGAAATTTTTCCAAAACCTCTACTATTTTCTTTTGAGAATTTCTATTGTTTTAAAAAATAATTCCTATAGAGGTTTTCAAAGCTTTCCCGACAATTTCTTGATTTCAAAAAAAATAAAAACTTAAAACAATTTCTACAGAAGCTCAAGCTTTTACGGAAATTTCTAGACACAACAATCTTTCAAATCACAAAGAATATTAAAAGCTTCAAAACTAATAGCATATTTTTCTTGCACAAACAATCTTTTCCAAAACAACAATTTAATCTGATAGCCTTTCCAAATTGAAATTAATTAAAACAATTAAAGAACTTGTTTCCAGATGCTTGAGGAAATGAAGATTGAAGTAGAGCTTCGCCTTCAGATTCCAATTAACCAAAGCTTCTTGAAAAAAAAATCAAGCCTCTTCCAATTTATTCACTTATCCAGAAAGAACAAAACAAAACCAGGGCCGAAGTTTTCTTGAGATTATCTTTCCCCAAATTTTCAACAACAACCCTCCCAAAATATCTTCTCTCCTTCCGTGAAGTAGCCTCTTTCCTCTTTTAGTTAAAGCAAATATACTTTCCGAGAAATAATTTCCCAACAACCGTGTTTAAATTTTCCCAACACATGTCAAAAATAAAATATCTTCTCTACCAATTCACAAATAATCCCACTAGATATTTTCTAAATATTTATGCATTTTAATAATTTAAAATCACATAGTATTTTCTAATTTAAATTTAATTTAATTACTTTATAAAATAAATTTAATCTTAAAGATTAAATCACTTTACAAATTAAATTAAATTAAATTAAAAGCTTCTAACAACATTAATCAAGATTAATTTAATAACTACTTAAAAAAATTTAAAGCATTAATTTCCCACATAACCTACCTTGTGAAATAAATAAATGACAAGGCAAACGAAAAACAACATGATAACTCAACACGACAAAAACCAAGACTGACGACACACAGTGACTAGGGTTGTGGTTTGACAAGGAAAACTTGTTACTATCTCCCAATCAACTAACCGTTGGGCAATGAACATGCCCAAACCTGTGAATCCAGGTGGAGTCGATGTCTTGTACCTGCAATCCCGCAATCAAAGCATATGTCGAACATGTATATATATCATAATCAATCACACTGTGAAGAGAGAATCGTGGAATTGCAGGGCGCTCACAAGCGAGTGATGCAATATCGTTCCCTTCACCAATACAATGTCACATCAAATTGACGAATCTAAAACATCAATAAACTACATATGAGCATATAACAATATCAACTCAAATAAACAACTATGCTAATCAAAAAGCATGTCATAAATAATAAACACCCATGTAGTGTACCATCACATCATAATATAAAAATCAACATCGCTTCAAAGTCAGCAATCAAATAACAACATAGTATCATGGTCTATCAAAGTAAAGGTATTGTCAAAAAACATAAGCATATTAGAGAAACACACTGTCAGAACATATGAGCAAATCAGAGGGGTGTTACAATTTTAATATTATATAATTAGTTACATAATAATATAAATTTATATATGATTTGATTAGAAATATTAATTTTGGTTTGTACAAATGTATCATATAATTAAATATAATATTATTCAATAATTTTATAAATTTTATTGAATTTGTATTTCTTTGAAATAATTAAAATCTTTTGAAGAATCTAAATAGCCACATATCATTATATGAATAATATAATAGAATTGATTGTAACTATATTGTTTAATACAATAGATTGATTATGACTAAATTGTTTGTTTCTCTTTAATTTGAAATAAAGTTTTGTATCCATTTTGCATTGATCAAAGTTTCATAAGAGTGTATTTTTGTTTTTGTAAGTCGTATTCTATTTTGTAGCTTCTTTTTCAAAGTATTATCATTTCTATACATTGAATCACAATGTTATCTTAGATGGAAAAGCATAATTTGTAACTATTATATTACATATATAAATTTAGTAATAAAAAATTAAAATATTTGGAAAGAGATTAAATCTTCTATTTTTTCCCTTTTTTGATCGTCAATTGTCCACCTAAATAAGATCAATGTAATAATTGATTAGTTTTATTATTTTCTCTTTTAAACAAGAGGATAATTAAAAGTTTAGAACTTTGAGAAAGTGTGCAACTAATTTTATATACTTGAATCTTCTATTGTGAGACCAATTGTATGTGAGCTTCTTCTTTCTTTCTAATAATGTTGTATGATTTTTTTTAAGTTCTAGAATAGCAATAAAAAGATAATGTAGGCTCTATAAAAAGGCCCTTTATGGATTTAACTCTATACATTGTTGTAAATGTGAAGCCTTGTCTTTTAGTTTTACAAATATTGATTATGTTTTTAATTTAGTGTAGGACCTTGTGATTTGTGTATAGTGATAGCCCATGCCAAGGATAGTGATATTTGTCTACAAGTGCCTCGTAATATAGGTTGTAATGGTATAGTTTTAGGGTTTGTTTCATCGCATGGTGGACCATTATATTTATCAAATGTCATTGTAATGTATGTTAATAGTTATGGTGGTTTAATATAGTTGTCCTCTTCAAGAGATCCATTTACAAGTCCAACTTGGATCCATAATTTTGTTTTATGCATGACACGTTGAAATTTCTCAGTAACATCTCTTGAGGAAGTTGCCCATCATTATTATCATTGTCGAATTTATGTTGTGTTTTTACTGCAAAATTGAATACAATAGGTAGATTTGGTAGTTTTAACATTTATTTTTGGTGCAATGTCGATAGTTCATTTCTAGAAAATAAGTGTATTGATTGGTCAAAATCTTATTGTTTGGTTGTTGTTAATTGCTTGTTTGTGTGAGACAATAATAATTCCTAATCATGTTGTGCTGGTTTTGAAATGTATATGTTTTGTAATGTCTGACAAATTGAATTTAAATTGGATTTCACATTATTATCTAAATATTGTTTGTAATGTAATAATTGTATAAAATTTGTGTTGTATATTTCTTGTAGTTGTGTGTGATGCATAATTGGGAAAATCCATAACATGTATCAATTGGGCAAGGTCTCCAATAATGGTTATAGAAATTCCCCCAAAGCAAATATTTTGGTGTTGGGGGATTGCTTCATGTAACTTGCTATCAATTTTTAATAGTAGTTTTGAGCCAGTGAAGCTCATCTCATTGATGAGAATGTATTGTGTGTTTTTCATGTCTTCTTGAAATGTTTTATGTTTTCCCTTGCAATGGTTGTATTTCTCTAATTTGAATCATGATGCTTACATGCATAGTCAAGACTTGTATATTAAATGTTACAATTCCTATTGGGGAAAGAACAAGGAGTGGGTTTAATCTTTTTGGTACCAAGTTTTAAAGTTTATTTCTTATTTAAATACTTGGATAGGATTTTCTAGCGCTTGTAGTTTCTTGTATGACCATATGTAGTGGTTGATTTGAAGAACTATCAATTATGTGACTTGTAATGATAGTAAGTGTTAATTGTTGTTTTGGTGATAATATATAGTTTCAACTTGTACAAATTTAAGGGGGAACAAACATCTTATTGGGACATCTTATTTTTGTTTAAAAATTGAATTGTAACATCATGCAAATATAAAAGAACATCGTGTTTTTCCCTCTTTTTTTTGTTGTCAAAATCATGTCGACCAAGCATTTCAAGTTTATTTAAATTTACACTATTAGCAAGAACCATTAGAGATAATATATCTTATTCATTCATTTCTAATGTATCTTGTTTATCCATCTCTTTATCATAATGGTCTTCCTCTTCAAGGACATATTCAATTTGATCTATGCGATCAACATGTCATGCATTGTATTTTTGTGTATTTATGTGCTTCCAATTGTTGATGATTTTTTATTTTTTGAGGCATATATCTTTGTCTATTCATAATAAAATTTTATATAGAAGTAAATCACTCCAACAAAAAGTTTTAAAATATTTAATCTTATTTTGCAGTGCTATAAAACCATGGAAATACTTGCACTTTTTGTAGACACCTAAAATATTCCCTGGGACTATTCATCACCTAATACCTAATCATCAATTTCATCACCTAAACCTATGTTTCATCACCTAGTCCTAATTAACCTAGGACACATCTCTTTCGTCTAAAGTCTCATAATTTAATTAAATAATCATATTATTTAATTAACCACATTTTCCCATCTCATCAAAATAAATAAATAACTATTTAGATATTCCACCTATTATCCACCTCACCCATGTGGCTAAAATAATTAAATAAAATTATTATTTAATTAATTCATTATCCTCTCAACTCTTTCCAAGAATAATGGGGACCTAAGAACACGTGTCCTTATGCTCCCATTATTCTCTCAACACATTCCAACCATATTGTGCACCTAAGAACACTTGTCCTTATGGTCCATTTATTCTCCTAACACATCCCAAAGCTATATCCCTTTTAGGTGAACATTTCCCTAATTTCCGTCATCCTCAAAACTACTTACTAAATTTGGTAAGTTAATCCTAGCCATGCACATTCTAACTACCTTCATCTCCACCCTTCGTCCTCTCCTAGATCCTAGGGAATTCCTCTCAACCATTCTCCACCCTCGATCTCACAATTAGATCTTCGTCATCCATTCCTCATTCCCAAAATTTATAAATCCAAGTATTCCATCCCTCATTCTCGTCCATTATAATTCAAGATAGATACATGTTGTCAATTTGGTGATATTCAAGCAAAGAGAGCATCCACATTCCAATACATCAAGGAGAGAATCAAATACAATGGATATAATGGTAATATCTTATGTTGATTTTGATGTTATGTTTTGTTGAATTTCTCTCTTGTGTGCTCTATTAGAGCTTTGTGATAGTTTAGAATAGGGATCTCTTATGTATTGTATTTTTTTCCATTTACATTTCTAAATTGCTCACTTACATATTCTTTTTTCTTTTATATCTTTCTATTTGGACCCTTTTGAACAAGTAACATATGTGAAGGATCTTTTTGATTCAATTAGTGTCATCATTTCTAGAACTACGATGAGTGATGCATGTAGGATTGTATGTATTTAGATTGTATCTTACTGGATCCTTTGAAAATTGTTAAAATGTGGGGGGATGATGAAATGATGTATCCACACCCACTTTCAAAGAGATTCAACTCAAGGATAACCCTAGAGATCTCAATGCAAAGGAAATTGAAATCTTGTAATATGGTTTCCCTAAGGGTTGAAGATGATTTAATGAGGGGTTCACCACCAAGTTAAAACTTGGAAAAGATAATGAAATGCAAGTTGTGATATAAAACCCTAATTTACTATAATGCCCTAGAATATTCCTGAGAAATGTAAGCAAAACATAATAGAAAAACAAATATATGAATAATGCACCTGGAAACCTTGAAGTGACTAGAAACAACTCTGAAATTCTAGAAATTTTGACTTTTTGACCTACTAGGACTCATTCGCCATTCTAGGCGAATTAGTCCTAGTTTTGGATTTTTGCACAAGAGCAGGCTTCAGGTAAATGGGTATCCAAATCTGCAAATATCTCCAAAGAACACCTAAAATGGGACTCATTCACCACTTGTGGTGACTGAGTCCACCTTGGATTTTCTAGAAATTTAAAGTTTTGATCTACACCTCTCAACTTTAGCTCTTTCTACTTCTGCAAGTTTTTGGATCTGAAACTCTGATTTCGGGACTATAGATGACCTTTTAGTGAAGATTATGACCTTGAAAATGGGGATACAACTCCAAAAATATTGAAACCTAATATTCAATGATCTTCAAGTCTTCAAATCACCTAGATCTACAATCACACAAAGAGAGAGAAAAACTTGTTGATTGTTAGGGAATAGGGGTTTGCCTTGGTCAAACCCCTTTTAGGTAATTAAACCAAATGAAGATACAAATAAATGAAGGCATGAAACATGAAATAAAGAACATGAATCATGGACAATAATACCTTGGATGATTTCTTCAAAATGATGTTTTGTAAATCTGCAACTTAACATGAAATGGCCATGAAGGATGTAGTCCTTGATCTTTGACAAGGAGAATAGAACAATGCTTGGTCTTGGATCTTCAATGATACATCACAAAACTAGCTCAATAACATGATTGATCCTTGATATGCTTGGCATGATGATGGATCTTGAATTTTTGCAATAATTGATGAAGAATTATGCCCTTGAATGCCTTAGAAATGATCTTGAAAGCTATCTTGATGACCTTGGAATGCTTAACTCTTGCTTGATTGACTTGATAACATGAATGCATGATTTTTATTGGATGAAATAATGATTTGAGAGCTCATTTATATAGGCAATCCACTCAAATTCCCATTAATTGGATCCCCAAGGCCAACATGGAAGAAATTTGAATTAAAAATCCACTTTTCCCACTCAGAACCCCAAAAATAAGCTAAATGAGACTCATTTTCCATCCTGGGTGAATGAGTCCCACTTGGATGGGACTCATTCATCCAAGGTGGTGAATGGGTCCCATAGGGGCTATTTTTTATCCTAAAGTGTCGGGGAGTGAAGAAATTAAGCTTATATGTTTATCTTGTCGGGTTTTTGATTGAAATAAGCCTTGGGATGCACAATATGGGGTCATAGGTGCATATTAATGATGATATAAAGGTCATAAATGCAATAGGGCCCAAAATCCAACATGAAATTGTAAATATATACACTTTACAAGATTAAATTAAGGCAAAATTGGTTTTATTTAGCTTAGAAGGGCCCTAAATCCCATGTGAATGTGTAAAACACATTACAACACTAAATTGGGTCCACTTAGTTTACAAGCCTTTTAAATTTAATGTGAAAGTGTAAGTAAATACATTTTACAACATTAAATTAGGGAAAGGTTAAGTTAATTAGCTTTAAAAAGGGCCCAAGACCTAATGTGGATGTGTAAAACACCTCACAACACTAGATCAAGGCAACATTAAGTCCAATTTATCATTAATTATTCCCAAATCTAGCAAGGGAAAGGCATAATTTTTCAGTTGTTCCATTTACTATCATTGATCATTTTCTTTAGGTGATGGAACACTTTTCTACCTACATTCAATGATACTATTTTTTATCACAAATCATAAGAGGTAATTTTTGTAGCATGTGACATGTTTCTTGTGCTCCTATATCTCATTTTGCAACAATATCTGCCATGAATTTTTGATATTATTTCAAATCATGGTCTTATAATCTTTGATTTGAAGACATTCTCTTCAACATATTAACACAACTCTATGATTTTATTTCATTGTTAGATGTATACTTGGCAATGTATTTGAGAACAAGTAGTTATATGGCAATGAGTTGGAAATTTATATCATCTCTCCATATTGAGAGCATCTTTGGGTTATGAATGTTTAACCTGCCATCATTTCTTGATGGTTTATAATATTTTTTCCCTAATTCATCTCATGATAAGTTATATTTTTATGCATTCTTTTCAAGGAGCTTGTATCTGCATTCTACATGTTGCCCTTTCTTACATAGGTAAGTCTTCTCACTACATTTAGTGTGTCTTTGTGCATGATTAATTAACTCTTCATAATCAATATAGGGATTGGTAGATAATATTCAAATATGTTTAGTAGGTATGGATCATCCATTGGAGCTATATGCACCATGTTTCTTATTTCAAATTTAGATGAGGGTTCCAAGCAATGACATAGTTGTCAAATAGTTATTTTTCTCTATCCACTTTTGCATCATTTTTCCAATCTAGTGTATCCATGTTTGGTGAATTTTTTAACGAAAGGAATTTGTGTATATGTGCAAAACCTTCATGTTTTCATTCATGCCTATACCAATAATTTTTTGCACACATGAGTTTCTCAATGACCTCTTCATGAAATATTGTGAATCATTGATGTAGATATATGGATATTGTGCGTGGATTTTTAATCAATTTATTTGTGTGATGTTTTTTGGAGTGTAATTTAGATGTCTTGTTTGTTGTAAAAATATTTAGTTATAAGCTCTTAGTGCATATAATGGAATACAATGTGAATTGAAAGGAAACTATCCACATCATTAGATTCAACTTGAGTGGAAAACTAATAAACATAGAGATATTTGGGTATTCTATTTGAAATTGATGTCACTCTTCAACAAACGTGAAACTGGTTTTGAGATATATTATTAAACATGAATCTTAACAATTGACCTACCAAATTCAACTCTTTAGTGGGAGAGTCCAAATTGTCAAAGAAAAATCACTGTCTCTCATGTTTTTTTACTATTATTGTCAGTTTACTTGATAACTCAATTATTTATTAATATAGTTAACTTAGAAAGTGAAAAATATTTTGGCCTAAATTAGATGGTTATAAGGGTATGCATTTTAGCCATTAACCTCTCTATATTCAACCTAGGTCAAAAGGAGGTCTAGATATTATAGATCCATGTACTCAAATTAAATGTTTAATAGCCAGATAGATAGTTTGAGAAATCAATGGAGAATCTACCAAGAATATTATCATATAACTATCAAATATCATATATATCCATCGGTGGTCATTAATAAATATATTAATTTACATGATAATATCCTATGTGCCAAGTATTTTCAATTAAAATATTCATTACTTGCTAACAACACTTGGAAGTCTTGACAAGACATAACCAATCTTCTATCTTGAAACTATAATTCTCTTACCTAGGCAAGACCTTAGTTTTCCTACCTCGATTTGGTGGAGTGAATTGATCACTAATATCAATTTTCCTCTAGCTCTTAGTAAAGTCCTCTATGTTAAAGAGCATCTTTAGAATGGCATCCAATCCTTTGATAATCTCTAACACTTCTGATATGTTTAATGAAAATTGTGGATCTCTTTGAAAAAAATCGTTAATCTTAATTACGACTTAGACCATTTGATATTAACTCCATCACTAATCTATTTGGAGACAAGTTCATCATCAAAATTTATATTGATCAATAGCGTAATTTCACCAAAGTGTTGGGATGACCCAATAGAAAGTGCTTAATATGGTTCCTCTTAAAGTTTCCCATATTGTATTTTTGCCGCATCTCTTATTATTGACAATATTAAAAGAGAAAGGATGACGATACTCAAAAACATAAATGGTACTATCCATCTCAAATTAATTGGTACTACAAACTAGATGTGTTGTCTTAACCCCAATTATTCTCTTTTCAAGTGCAAGGAAACCATCATAAAGATAATATTTTTATAGGGAGTTTTATCCAATCAATCCTACCAACACCTTTTCTCAGTAAACTTAGTTGAAAATAAGCTCTCCTTGAGATTCATATATTTCATAATGTCAGTTTTACAAAACTTAAGATAAATAATCATGAATGGTTTCCTTTGGGATTGATGATCCAAATACTTTACACTAACATTATTCTAAGAGATTTCCTCTTTGTTGAAGGTATTATAGACTTGTCTTGATTTGATGTGGAGCTTGTTCAATAGAAGTGAGTTGTCCAACAACAAATTTCTTAGCTTGCTAGCAATAAAATTTTCTTGCAAATTAAAGATTTGAATTCCTCTTTTATAACCTTTAATAATCTAGAATGCAATATTTTTAAACAAGGAAATTATATGTTAATTTTTTAATAAACATGCAATTTTTATATCATAGGAACTAACATACCCCAACCGCAACTCTCATAATCTTATATGACTATAAAACTCTTACCAGATTTAGATGTATTTACTAAAGTAATCTTCTTAATTCTTAATTTATCTTAATGCCATAAAATATTATATAGTAAATAACTATTTACTAATATTATATTTATAGCTATTTATTATAACAATTATTTCATTTGGTTTTGTTCGAACCATACTTATACATCTGATTTCTCTCCCTTACCATCTCCCTATATTATTTAAGTTTTTGTTCCCTCATATTTGAACTTTGGTGCACTCTTGCTTCATGACTCCTTCAATATTTTAAAACTTGAGTTTTACACCTCAATTAAATATCAAATTATATGATAAAAGTAAATAGTTAAGTATATTATCAACAAATATGTGATACAACACCTTCACCTCATTTTCATTCCATTTTAATAATCATTTTTCAAGACTCCTTGTGATGACTAAATTTATTGACCTCTACTATTATAAATAAATAAATATGCATACCAATCAAAAACCTTCAATTGAATATCAAACTATATGATAAAAATAAATAATTAAGTGGTATTATCAAGAATATGTGATACAACACCTACTCTTGATTGTCATTCTATTTTAATAATCATTTTCCAAGACTCCTTATAATGATTAAATTTATTGACTTCTACTATTTAAAATAAATAAATAAACCAATTTCCCCATCATTGAAGGTGGAGGTTATATAGACTTCCACTATCCTCACTCTTTTCTTACACGCAAATGGGGCTTCATTGGAATTTAGTGTGCTCGCTTGACTGCTACGTTGTCTTATATTTGTAAGAAAGAGAATGATGTGCCTTAAATCGACTAGTTTTATTTTTCTTTCTATAACTTTCGCCATCAAGTGCACTTAAGTCAAAGAGAAGTGTTGATAAGATTCAATAAAGCTTTTTCCATCCCATGGATGGTGACTCGTAGCCATTTATCACATGCTTCTTATTTACTAAATAGATTGGTATGATATTTTTTTCAATGTGATTCTTTACTCAATATATTTTTATATATTTTATGAGTTTTGGGTGTATATAGTAAGTTAATATTTATGTTTATCAAATTATAATTAAAAATTATGAAATATTTTATTCATAAGTTATTGTTTAGTTAATTGGATGTAATATTGTAAATAGAAAAGAAATAAATTGTTTCTTGGATGATTAACAATCTTTTTATATGGCTCATCGAAGGGAGGATTGAAGGTCACCCATCTATTTTGAGAGTCTTAAATGGAAAGAGGTATGGGAACCCCTCAACCAAGAGGTCGAGACATGATATTGCCAATGTCAATATCATTGTGAGTTGACAAATGCCAACAAAATGCCCAATAGTATTTTTGCATAGGAAAAGTGATGCATTTAGGTATGGAGGTCCTAATTAAGGGATGTTGAAACCCATACCTTTAACACATCTAACCACTTTCATAATGAAAAACATGAACAAGGAATAATATTAAAAAATAAGAACTCATAAATGTTTAGAATTAATCTTCTATCAATCATCATAATTACATCACACAACTTGGATTTACATTGAATTTGCTTGAATTCACACTCCTTTTAATAATATCAATTGAGCTTTGGGAAATAGCATAATTTTGATATTATCACTAGCATTACATCATGTTACTTGAATTTACATTAAGGCCTTCAAGACTTACAACATCCTCATAACCTACAATCCAACTATTGACTTCCTCTTCACTTTGCTTCAATTTACAATCCTTTTAGGGCTAAAGATCTTCAAGGAGTACTACCCTTTTGGTTACCAACTCTACAAATATATATGGATGAATTTTAAAAAACCCATTACATAATTCCCATGAATAGCAATGGCTTCCTTATACAAAATGTAGCAAATTATTTTTTTCTTGATCTTGATGATAATTAAGTGCATGCCTTTGTTGATGCTCTAATATATTTTCCAAATGGGCTTATGCTTTTCACAAAGATCTAGCATGTTATCCAACACTAACTACACACCCATGTTGGCCCCATC
Organism: Sequoiadendron giganteum; assembly: GCA_007115665.2. Taxonomy (NCBI): domain Eukaryota; kingdom Viridiplantae; phylum Streptophyta; class Pinopsida; order Cupressales; family Cupressaceae; genus Sequoiadendron; species Sequoiadendron giganteum. The sequence continues at coordinate 733,523,413 of CM021102.1, forward strand.
TTTTTTGCACTATGAAAAAGAGAAAAAAAAGCTCTAGATTATCTTGAGTAGTAGGAAGATTAATTTTTTGAATATTGATAATATATTGAGTGATATTTAGTAGATTTTGATATAATATCGGGATCATAGGATAGAGAGTCATAAGATAAATTTGTACACACCTTAGTTGAATAGAGTTGCAGAAATAACGAATAAGAAATTGATTGAGAGGGTTAGGAGCATGCTTAGTGGATCTAGCTTGGAACAATTGTTTTGGGCAAAAGTGATTGCCAAAAATTGTTACCTAATTAATAGGTCTCCTACATTAGATCTTATTAAAAAGACATTTATAGAGGTATGGTCAAGAAAAAATATTTTATTAAGATATCTTCAAGTCTTTAGTTGTAAGGCATATGCGCATGTGCCTAGGAAGAACCATGCTAAGTTGGAGAACAATGTTATAAAATGTACCTTTATTTGTTATGGCATCGATGTGAAAATGTAAGACTAAGAAAGTTGAACCAAAAAATCACAAAGACCCTAAAGAAGAGAGCTTAGATAGTTCAAAGAGTTCCAAAGAAGAGATAAAATCTCCACCTTAGTCGCTAAGGATGTCTACATGGCAAAGGAAACAACCACACATGTATACTCTAGATTGGAGATTGGAGATTGGAGATATATTTTTCTTTAATTACTAACATTGGTGAGCCTAAAACTATAAAGGAGTCTATGGGTATTAATGGTGAAGAACCTTAGAAAGTGGTCATGGATTCTAGGAGATGTTTGAATTGAAGAAAAATGATACATGAGACTTAATATCTTTGACTAATGGGAAAAAAACTTGTTGGATGCAAATGGGTATTCAAAAGAAAGATTGATTTAGATGGAGTGTTGAGAAGTATAAAGTTAGATTGGCTACAAAGGAATATTCCCAATTATGGAAATTGATTATGATAAGATTTTATCTCCAATTATTAAGCTAACATCCATTTGATTCTTATTATCTATTGAAGTAGCTTTTGATCTTGAGATTGATCAAATGGATATGAAGACAACTTTGTTTCATGGTGATTTGGAGGATGAGATTTACATGACACAACCATACAAATACATTGAAATAGATAAAGGAAATTTGGTTTGTAAGTTGAAGAAGTATTGATATGGCCTTAAGAAATCACCTAGGATGTGATACCAAAAGTTTGATTCTTTTATGTTGGAGTTGGGTTTTTTGAGATCCAGATAATTTTATTACATCTATTATAATATGTGTTGGTGTAATTAAATGTTTTGTACTTTGTCCTAGGTCATAATTACACCTTAGTTAAGTTTACTTAGGGACCACATAGGAGTTGTTGGAGAATTTCCACCTTTGGTGGACTTATCTTCATATTACTTTATCACCTCCACCTTTCATGGACATATCATGTGATTAGGTTTCCACCATTTGTGGGTGATCCACTATTTATGGTGGTTATCACATTATCACTTTCCACTTTAGGTGGAGTAATAGCTTTTCATTGTTGTCTCATGTCATAAGATTACGACACTTGTCATAATATTATGCACTCCTATGTACTCACCTTGGCTATATAACCAAGGGGTCTCTACTACATTTACACACGCATTGAATCATATCATTGACATTGAATACAGTTTATTTTTGTCATATTATTTTCTCTCTTCTTTGTGCTTTCCATTTGGTCCATAGATCTTGGCATCCATAGCCAATTCTAATATGGTATCAGAGCATGTTTGATTCTAACATGGTATCAGAGCGGGTTGGGTGCCATTAGAGAGTCTTTTTTTGAGGAGAGGTGCCAGATTTGGGGAGGTTCCATTCTTGGATTTTTATTGCAAGTTTATATCGGAGCTTGTAGGTGCAAATCTAAGCTCACCATTGCGTCTGAAAGGTTCGAGAAAGTTGATTTTTCCTTTTATTTCGTCCAAATTGGACATATGAGGCCAAATCTATGAGAGTTTGAAGTTGCATTATGGTTGCCAGATCCAGAAGGTAGCTACATTTTTGGAGCATTTTGGGTCAAATCTAACCCTGCCATCACATCCAGAAGGGACAAAAACCCTAAGATTGACTATCCATTCGTCTATTTTGGAGCAAGTCATCCGATGAGGCAAAAAAAAAATTCCCCGAAAAGCCGTACGGCCCCCCAAGTCGCCATCATTGCGTCGATGGTACGATTTTCTTAAAAATATTATTCTGTCCATCGAAAAATATTTTGAAAAATCATTTTGGAAATTTTTTTATGAAAAAAAATCAGTTTTGCCTATTTAAATCTTTTGAAAAGATTTTATTTTAAAAATTAAAAAAAAGGGCAAAGTTTTTTTTAAGTCTGCGGTTGCAGACTAGTACACTGCGCAGGGTACCGCATACCTTGGCAGCATCCTTCCCTTGTACCACCATGTGGCATTGGCCGTGGACCCACCTCACACCACCCGCCAGCACCCACCGGCCTGGCATTTCTAAAAAACCCGACGAATTTTCGGAAATTCCGACAAACAGTATTTTCTGTCAATGTTTTCTGGCCAGGGGTGTTTTTTCGGTGATGGGCTGCAGGCCATCAAATTTAAACAACTGAATTGCTGACATCAACGCCACGTCAGTGCTCAATTGAAATTTTTTGACCCCTCACGAATGGAGTTTTTAAATTTGCAGTCCGACTTTGAAGCTCCATAACTTGGTCATTTTGGCTCTTTTTTTCAAATAATTTTTTTTGATTTGGGCTAATTTTTCGTGCTCTTCGTAGTGGTGGAATCATTGTTTGGTTTTGGCTTCTGGTTTTTCTAGAAATTTCAGATTCTCACAGGTGATGCTGCTTCGTCCTCATTTTGGGAACTTCGGGAGTCCTTAACTTGCTCCTATGGTAACATTTTTGGGTGCCCTTTTTTTTTAAAGTGTATGATTTTTTGTGTACTTCATAGTAGTGTGATCATAATTATCTCATCTATTGTAATTTTTTCACTGTGAGTTTGTGGCCTATTTTGGCAATTTGCATGTACCAAAATCAAAGTCCACTTTGCTGTTTTTGGCAGTGGCAATTGTAAACGCACTAAGTATAAAGTGACAAATTAGATATTGCTTGGGGGTTTCTCGATTGAGTGATTTGGGGGGGTCTCTTGGTGCATTCTTTTGATTTGTTTGCTTGTGCTCTCTCATTTTCATGGATCATTCAAAGGTTCCTTTGCTCACATCATATAATTATTCAACATGGCATCAAAATGTATGGAGTATTCTAATGATAGAAGGTCACTCTCTATATGTTGAAAATAAGGTACCTGAACCTACAGATGCAGATAAAAAGTTAAAATGGATGATCAAACATACCAAAGCTCTTGGATGTCTTCGTAGACTTGTTTCTCAAGATTTGTTGTTTTAGATTGAATCATGTAACAATTCTCATGAAGCTTGGGAAAAATTGAAAACATTGTATGGTACTACAGATGAAGTAAGAGGCTATCAAATTGATAATGACCTGATGAGCCTTGATCCCAAGAACTTTGACAACATCCAAGACTACATCGCTAAGGTTAATGATCTAAGAGAGCAATGTAAAACATGTGGAATTGATAAGAAGGACATTCAGTTGGTCTATAATACAATGAACAAACTTGGTCCTGATTATGCTTCTTTTGTTTCTAGCTTTCATACTCATAGATTGACTATGGGGTCTGCATATACTACACCTTCATTTGAATCATTTTCTGAGATGTTGATACATGAACAACAAAAGCTTATCTCAATGGGTCTCATCAAGACTACTAAATCTCAGGCATTGTTGGTTAATCAAGTGAAGGAATCAGAATCAAATAAGAAACATAAGAAAGCAAAGAATAATCCACATTCAAATCAAACAAAGAAAAAATCCTCTTTCAAAGGGGAATCATCTAAGAAGGAGAAGCATTTTTGTGCATATTGCAAGAAGGATGGACATGAAGAACACTATTGTTATAAGAAGGACATTGATGAGTTGAAAAATCTTCTCAAAAAGAATCAAATTGATTTGCCTTCTAGAATGTCTGAATCACCTTCTTCTCCTTCTTCTTCAGAACAGTCTAAGGACAAAGGTCAAGCATCTACATTAGGATATAAAGGTCAAGCTCTTTGTGCTTATTCAAGTCTAGGATCAGGTAGATGGCTTCTAGATTCAGGAGCATCACATCATATGGCATCTTCACAATCTATATTCTCTTCATTTCAGCCTTGTTCTATGTCTCCTATCTTGATGGGAAACAATACATACATGAGTGTAATAGGGAAGGGATCTATTAGTTTTGGGGACAACACTTTTCAGGATGTTTTGTGTGTTCCTCATTTGACGAGCAATCTTCTTTCCATATATCAGATTACACGTGGTGGAAATGGGAGAATTGTGGAGTTCACACCCGATTCAGTCATCATTCGAGACTTCGAGAGTAGAGAGATCATTGCTACTGGGGTGGTTGATCATTCATCTCGGTTGTATACCTTTGCAGATTTTGCTTTTGATGGTGACATTGTTCCTTCGACTATTGATCACACTTCTAGTGTGAACCATGATTCAGAGGAGACATTTGGCTACTTGAACTTGGGAGTTCTCACATCAGATCTAGTTCTTGAGTCATGCATTTCATCTCCTCCATCTACTGTTGTAGTTGATGATGCTTGTGATTCCACAGTTTGGGTTCCTTGTGATTCAGTGCAACAAGATATACATTGTCTTCCAGATATGGCTACTTTGGATGGCTTCTTGACATGTATTTCAGACTTGTTTGTGGAGTCTCATCTTGCAGATTTGGGGGACACCATTGATGATATTCATCTTCTCTTTGATGAAGATGCTCCTTCTTCAGTTGTTGCGAGGGAACACTCTGACCCTCTTGTTCATTCTCTACATGATCATTCTTTGTAGTTTGACATGAGCGTGGATACTTTGGACAATATTTAGAGGAGGCTTCTTTTTCTTTAGAGTGGATATCATTCTCTTTGGATCATGTTCTACATTCTTCTCTACTAGATGTTGGATTGTACTCTTCAACAGTGTGGCCTAGAACGCTTGTTTGGAGTGTGTCTTCTTTCGACATCGACATGGAGATACTTGAGCATCATTCAGAGACGTCATTCATTTTGCATACATTCTTGGTTTTGTTTCTTCCTAAGGGGAGGAACGTTGTTCGACGAAATTGGATCATCTTCAGCATTCAATGTCGAGCTTCTACCATCATTGCAGGAGACTCAACATTGAGGGGGGGCTGCCTTGTCTCTCTTCTAATTCTCTCTTATGGGGGGGTCTTTTTCCTCACATGGGGTTTTTACATTCTCATGCATCATTGAGAGCATTTCTATTTTGTATTTAATCTCTCTTTTGGGGAGGAGTTTTGTCCCACTGGGTTTTCTCCTTTTCTCCATTTATGAGAGATTGCATTGCATTTGTACATGGGTACCTAACATGGCCTAGTTGTCAAGACCCATCTTGCATTGTTTGATTCTCCCTAAGTTGCACTTAAGGGGGGGTGTTGGTGTAATTAAATGTTTTGTACCTTGTCCTAGGTCATAATTACACCTTAGTTAAGTTTACTTGGGGACCACATAGGAGTTGTTGGAGAATTTCCACCTTTGGTGGAGTTATCTTCATATTACTTTATCACCTCCACCTTTCATGGACATAACATGTGATTAGATTTCCACCATTTGTGGTGGTTATCACATTATCACTTTCCATTTTAGGTGGAGTGATAGTTTTTCATTGTTGTCTCATGTCATAAGATTATGACACTTGTCATAATCTTATGCACTCCTATGTACTCACCTTGGCTATATAACCAAGGGGTCTCTACTACATTTACACACACATTGAATCATATCATTGACATTGAATATAGTTTATTCTTGTCATATTATTTTCTCTCTTCTTTGTGCTTTCCATTTGGTCTATAGATCTTGGCATCCATAGCCAATTCTAACAATATGGATAATGATCATTTCCTTGTTATTGCATTATATGATGATATGTTATGTTTTGGTAATGGCAAGGAGTGATTTGTGAATTGAAGTCTCAAATTTCAACATAGTTTGAGATGAAAGGCTTAGGGGATTCCAAATTCATTTTGGGTATAAATATCATAAGAGATAGAGAAAACAAAAATCTTTGGTTGGCTTAGAACAAGTATGTGAACTCAACATTATAGAGGCTCAACACGCGAGCTTGTAGACCATGATGTGTTCTTGTTTCAATTAGGACTAAGTTATCAGTAAAACAATGTTTGATTTCTCCTAGGGAGATGGAGAATATGGCCTGTACTAGACCAAATATCGCTCAAGCAGAGGGAGTTTTAATTCAATTCATGGCTAATCTTGGATGAGTAAATTAGGGTGTAGTGAAGAGGGCATTTAGATATTTGTGACATGCAAATGAGTACTCCATTTTTTATCATGATAATTCTATAGGGGATTATCACTTAAAGGCTATTCATGGATTTGTGGATTCAAATTAAGCTAGGGATGTTGATAGAAAAAGATCCATTAGTGGATATTTTCTCATTATGTTTGGTGGTTTAATTAGTTAGATGAGTAAGTTACAATCTATAGTTTCTTTGTCCACTATAGAAGTATGGTACATGGTTGCTACTCAATTATGGCATCAAGGATACAATCGATTTTATTGCTAGAATGGATTATTATATTTGTGATAGACTAGGATATATGGAAAATGATGGATTTGTTAAAGTGCAATGAGGCTAGAATGACAATGATATTTTTAACTCTTGTTAATAGAATTATTGCTTTGAGACAATTATTTTAATGGGTGATTAATCTCTTAGTTTCAACCAATCACTATTTAGTCTTAAATGAAAATTTAGCCCATAATGTTTAGCTACTAAATTTTACACTTTATTTCAAATATTAGCAAAATGATTTATTTGTATTTTTCATTGGATTGGATTTCAATCTACAGGTATTTTAATGACTCTCAAGGCAAGAGAAGGCATGATAGATGAGGGTCTCTATTGTATTTTTTGTTTTGGATACACAATCAACACAAATATTTGTATGTGGACATATCTTGTTGTAGATCTTATCAACAACTATTCCTAGGTGAAAGTGAGATTTAGATACACATTTTGTAGACAACTATTGTTGGACAGGTTAGGAACACTTTAGGGTGAACACCCATCTAAGGAGGTGGAGTCGATGGTTGACACTTAGGTTGTAACATCGAGCAAGCTTGAAATGGAATAAGTCCTTAATAAGAAACAACACTAGTAGAAATTGCAAAATGAGAGGTAGTGGGTAGCAAGAGCGATTGTAATAATGAAGTTAAGAGGGCTACTTGGAACATGTGAACTACTAGTGTAGGTATCATGAAAGCATTATGGAAAGGAGATTTTTCTCAATTGTTGTAGTTGCAAGTGCCTTTGTAGACATGGATGCAAAATGTGGAAGCATAGACAAGCATGTAAACTATTTAACAAATGCAACCTAGCCAATGCAAAGAGAAACACCCAAATTTGATATCATGTCACCACATTCACAAGAAAAAGATAATGCCATTTTGTCAAGATAGTCATATACAAAGCATGAATTCAGAGAAAGTCATGCAAAACATGAATTAAAAGAATTTTGAATCAAATTAGTTGAATATTTGATTTAATTCTATTATATAATTTTTTTATCTATTCTATTATATAAATTTTTTATCTTATGTTTGGTTAGATGTAAGAAAGTAAAATTAAATGTTGAGACAATCTCTTATTAAAAATGAACTTAAAAATAAATAAAATTACTACAATTATTTTTATTTCAAATAAATTACTTTTGCTTCTTAAAAAAATCTTAGATTTCACTACATAAGGGAGAGGAGCCCATAGTAGGGCAAAAATCAAAAGTAGGGATATAAGTAGTCCTTAGTGGGCCCCACAGTTGAGCATCTTTTATCCAATTGCAAAACACTTTTTTCCATAAAGTACATAATTTGACAAATCATGTGATGCCACATCAGCATAACATGTTCACATGACTTAGTGCCTTACTATTGGATTGTATGTGGTTTAACAAAAAGCATGTTGATGTGGCATCATATTTGATGATGTGATCCTAGAAATAAATTTTTTAAGGAGATGAGTTGACAAATAAACTTCTTACAAAATTGAAACTTTTTTGAAATCATATGCTATGAATTTCAAAAACTAAGATGTCCTAATGTGGACCCCTCTACCCTAATCATCCTTTGGCTTTTATGCTAGATTAGAAATTATAGTTTTCTAAATTCATTTAATTGCATTTATTAAAAAAAATAATGCATATTACTCAAATTTAACACATAGACATGTCTTTGAAGATTTTAAGTTCTTAACCTAACTCTTCTACAAGGAAGCTCCATTGATTTACCACTTGCAATTTGTATTTTTAAACACCCTTCAGCAGACTTGACACATGCATGCAAAATGTGGAAGCATAGATGAGGCAGTGAAATGTTTGACAGAAATGCCTCCTGTGTTCTTATGGAATGCCAAAAATTTTGGACATGCACAAAACGAATTTTTAAAAAGGCTTTATAAACTTTCAAGCAAATGCAATTGGCAGGTGTAAAGCCAAATTCCACAACTTTTGCCAGCATTCCTGCTGCCTATGCAAAAATGGCAGCTTTAGAACAGGGCATGGACATCTATAAAAGGATAACAGAAGGGGGATTTTTGTCGGATGTTATAATTGCAACTGCCCTGGTAGACATGTAGTGCATGCTTTCAGAACGTGGAAGCATGTGAACTGTTTGACATAATTTCTCAAAAAGATGTGTCCTCTTGGACTGCAACTCTGCAGACTTCCTTTTTATAATCCTCTTTTGACTTTAGTTGCATTCTTGTCCTGTCACTTCAACATACAATTTTTCCTCTCTGTGTCACGATCATCACTTCATACAATACACCGACCATCCTTTTAAAAAGATCCTTATCAAAATCGCTGAAAAAACCAACTCTGACACTGCAAACTACATTTCTTACAATGTGCAATAATGGATCGAAGTTACTTGTCTCTGAAACTGGAACAACATGCAATCGAGATTGATCTGTATCCTCCCAGACATTCAATCAATCATCAATTGCCATCGCCATCTTGAGGTGACAAATTCCATTATAAAATACTTTTTAATTAAAAACTTTCTAAAATTTGGCTTGACATAAACAACATGATTGTGAAGATTCTTAGGACTAAGTAAGCTTGCCTCAGAATTAAGAAGTCTCCACATTTCCAGAGAATTTTGAATTTTTTTTTTTTTTTTTAATTTTTAAATTTTTATTTTTTTTATATTGTGCATACAAAAACCTCAAACCGCTTGCGCCCATTAGCAGTTAGATAATTTTCTATTCTTCACAAAATAACTGTACCGAACAAGGAGATTAGTAGTTTAATTATTGGGATCAATGCGTGTTAATATAATTTTCTGTTCAAACAATTTGGGACGATTGGCTAAAGCATTCTTTACAGATAAGAGGTCACAAGATCTAATCTTCCCTCGACCCCATAATATCGAAGAGCATGTGTGAAAAAAATTTACTGACACACTGCAGACACTACAATTTAGGAGGGAAGGGGACTACCAATTAAAAAAAGTTAAAAACTCTTATAAATGACCATACAAGAGGTTGATGATTATCAGATGGAGCTGGCACAATTGCAGACTACGCCTTGATCAACTTCCGTTGTCATAAAACTTTCTGGTCATTTGATATCTTTTCATCTCTGTTGACATTCCAACCACAAGCTTAGAATCAACCTCTCCCAAAATCTTTCCATTAAGATCTTCGATGCTATCTTGAAAAGAGCACATTGTATTGGCAACAATAAGTGTTTTATCAGCAGTCCCTTCTTCGATCACATCATGCTTATCCATACAATTTGCCTAGTAATCCTCCAAATCATCCTTGTGCTTGTTAGGAAGGACTGATCATGGGCTGTATCTTGATCCTCTAGGATCAAATCTATTTCTTACTACATACAAGTCCATGGTAAATAATGCCAACTCTTTCTCATCTACCTTCGCATGATGGTATGTTGAGCAAGCGTAGGACCCGATAGATATGGGAAATTGGATTCCTTCTTTATGTTTTCTAGCAATCGTTTTATGCACTTCCAGTACCTATCCAGAGATTTCCAATAATATCAACTTGTCACTAGGGTATTTTGGCAATTTGTATGGGCCTTGTGGTATCACCCAATTCTAATATAAGTGAAAGTTTTGGATTGGATGTACCACTCCCCTAGTTTGTTAAAAAAAAAAAAACCGTTGCTGATCCTCTTGTAATATTTATAACTCTCCTTGAATTCAAACAAAAGGTAATAATTTTATACTAATGTCTCTCCTAATGTCATTTTTCTTACCTTAGTCAAACATGGAAAGCTTTCTCTTGCCAATAGATACACTAAGTAATAGGTCATGCAAAACTTGTTTCTCTCCTTAATTTCAATTGACTAGGTTTGGACATTATCACTTATAAGTATTCCCTAGTTAATCTTTCTCTTACTTGTGATCTATGTTAAGATATAGAATTACATGCAGGATAGAAATGCTTGGCATTAGGATTGCTTACAACCCTATTAAAAATGTGATGATATCATGAGTGTCTTTGTTGAATTTACTCCTATATATTACCTTGACCGTCTTGGTTTTTGACTTCCTCCTTGTTATTAGATAGATATCATCAATGCAGTTGACTTCTTGGGTATTTTCAATCTCATAGTATCTAAGATCTTCCTCCATGTTCACTTGGTCATACTCAAAATAAATAGGTAGGCCAATTGTCTCTTCAATAGCTTCAATCATGGTGTCTAGGATAGTTTGATGTGCAGACCCAAAGACTCTTTTATTCCTTACATTATAGTATTGTGCACAAGACAAAATCAACTTAGGAGATTACAAGGTTATTAAGAATTTTGTTTCTTGTACTATTCCACTTTGAGCCATGCACTAGGCTATTACACTCCTATCTCAATTTTATTATTGATTCTCTCTATGAATTATTGAACATTGACATGTCACAAGTTTGTGTCTCTTATTTAATTCCAAGGAAAGAAAATCTTGAAATGGGTAATGATACCCATTATATTCATACTTAATCTCTTTAACTTAATTTGATCTTCTTGCATGAATTCTACAAAATAACCATACAAATTTATTAGATAGTTCATAAATTATGTAAAATCCATCCATACAAGTATCATAGTCATATTTCTTTCCTAATAATACTTGCAAGAAGGCTAAATCATCATAAACATGAAATTAGTAAGAAGGTCAAAGATAACTCAAAAGAATGTGAAAATAGAAAGCATACAAGGATTAGAGTGTTAGGATACCTCATTCATGATTACCAAGGAAAGGCCTAGGATTGTGCCTAATGTGTTGCATTAAGGTTAGATAGGAATCCAAGAAAATAAATATCTCCGTATTTTAAAATAAAGAAGCTTCACAAAAATTGGGATTTCATATTTTTAGATGCCATAATGATAAAAAAAATTGGTATCAAAGAAAAGGAATTTCTAAAACTTGACATGATAAGCATGGATTGGTACATAAGAAAATACGACCTAGGGGTCCATCAAAGAATGAAACTTTGGGAACATTACTTGTGAAGTACCTGATTAACTAAACCCCTAAATAATATTAGTCAATACTTAGGATTTAGGATTAACACACGTGTAAGACTCAACTAGTTGTATTCTTGAAATCCTAAAGCCAAGATATTTCAAAGGTAAAACTACGATCAAGAACCAAAGTTTGGGCTACCTCTTACAAAGTAATGATTAAGTTCATGCCCAATGCTCCAGATTTAAAAAACTTAAGACATAACTAAAATGAGTTGAGGTTTAGATTATTGTTTACCAATTATCAAAGAAAGTAAATCACTAAGACACTTTGCATTGTGGTAGGCAGGTAAAAGAAACTCCAAACAATTGTAGGTCAAACACTATCTTTCAAGACATCATGAAATCAAACATTATAATGACAATAGGAAAAAATGATGGAAACCTCAAAACCCCGATAACAATGATGAAAGAGTAGGGTTGGAGGGAATTCAATAATTAGTAGACAACAAAGCATCAACTCACATTTTTGTAACAACACAAAGAGCTAAGGTTTTGTGAAACATCTTGCTAGCATGCTAATATGTAAAAGTCCAAAACCCTAAAAAATGACAAGACACTCAAAATAAGAAGGAAAGACTCATTAAAATTTAAACAAAGACCTATTTGAAAACAATTAAAGATGAGAACCTCCCCTAACTTCAAAATATAACTTCCTAAAAGGTAAAAAGATCAAAACCACTTTCTACCAAGAAAAAAAGGGGTTGATTCATTTTGTTGAGGCAAAAAGTGGGATGTATATGCAAGGAACAAAAATGACAACTAAACTAGGGAAATTATCATGATAATTCTAGACAAATGACCCAATTAGCTATCCCAGAATCTCTATTTCAACACAACCATAAAAATAAATGAATACTAAACTAACAAAGGGAAAAATGATTATAACACCATATCCAATACATATAAAACCAAGAGTGTGCATGTGGGTTCATTTACTTCCTTGAGTCTTCTACAACATGTCACCCCAAAATAAAAATCGAACAATTTAGCTAATATCCCTTCAAATGATCAAAGATCTATTAGTGTTGGTCTAAATAGGGTGTTTTACTTTAAAGTCGGTTCATCACCTGGGTCATATTTTTACAATAGTTACTTAATTTTACTTAGGGTACACACATGATACTTATCACTATGTGTCTCAAGTCATAAGACTAGGACAGACATCATAATCTTATGTAGTCCTATGCCTCAACTTGGTCTATATAACCAAAAGGGTTTTCTTTGTATTCTCAATCATCCTAATATAATCACATCATATCATCTGTATATCCTTTAATAGAATAAATAGTATTCTCTCATATTTTATCTCTCTTGTGCTTCCATTAAAGATCCTAGATTTTGGGTGGCTACATCTTTAGCTAAATCTAGCATGATATAGAGAATTATATACTAGCTTAAATGCATGGTATCAAAGCTTGTGAGATTGATTTTTATTAGTCTTTTTTGAGAGATCTAGATTGTAATTCTTGGTGGATCTTTAAAAGTTGAGTAGGCTCACGTTTCTTGCATTATATGATGACCTAGAAAATTAAAAAAATTGATAGAAATGCTAGATTTTTGGGGTTCCTCTTTATGAATTTAGATTGTACGTTCATTTTGGAGTATGTTATGCAAATCTGATCTTACCATTGAGTTCATGGTGTCCAAGAAATCTAGTTTAGTCTTTCAATTTGTCCAAATTGGATACATGTGAGGCAAGATCTACAAGGGTTTGAAATTGGGAAGTGGTTGTTAGATCCAAAAGGTAGCTACAATTTTGGAGAACTTTGGGTCAAATATGACCCTACCATCACATCTAAAGGCCCAAGAACTTGAGGATTAACTATCAATTCATCAAACTTGGAACGCTTTTCCCTAGGCCTTCAAATATTGTTTCCCCCTTGGTTGTATGGATCGTACCATCATAATCTTCATAGAATTTTCTGCAAGAATTCCCTATGCAATGCTAGTGTCATCCTATTGAAGGCCTCTACAAATCATAAAAAGGAAAATAAAACCTATTTTTATTCAATTTTTTAGATTTTTTAAAAATTGTAGGGTATACATCCTATGCAAATTGTACACACATGTGTGGTATGTGGTACTCACAAGTACCTAAAAAGAATAAAATGGTGTACTCTCTTTCGCTTCTAGGGTTTTGGACCTAAAAGGAGAGAGACCATTTCCTTGCTCTTCGCTCAAGAACAAACCCTTGAGATTTCAATGCAAAGGGACTATTCTAGGGATTGAATGATAGCTAATGAGGGGTTCACCACCAAGTTTAGACTTGGAAAAGACAATGCAATACAATGTGAAATGTCAAACCTTGAATGACCTAGAAAGATGAACAAAATGTAACAGAAAGATATGAAACTGAAAGTGTGCACTTGGGAGACTGAAGAAGGAAAAATGGACATCTAGATCACTAAAAAATTTGTTGTTTATGTTGACTGGGACTCATTTGCCAAGTTGGGTGAATCGGTCCAGTTTCTGAGAAAATGTGTAGATACAGGTTTCAGCCAAAAGGGCATCCAAATCTGTAAAAAGCTCTACGAGGCCTATACTGTGGGAATCATTTTCCAATAGTGGTGAATCAGTCCCCTTCTACTTTTTTGGAAGTTCTGGATTGGATTATGTGTCTCTCGGTCTGCTCTACTCTTTTTGACTAGTTTTTGGATCCGAAATTGCAAAATGCCACCTATAGGTCTTCTCCAAGATTCTCCAAGGCTTGATGACAACTTTTCTCCAGCTTTGATTCTTGACAAATCTACAACCTAGCCCAAACCCTAGCAATAAGGTGTTGCACACATGCTTGAAATGGCTACAATGGATGTGGTTCTTGATTCTTGCTTGAATGATGTTGATCTTGAATGCAATGCTTGCTTGAATCATGGACTCTACATCACAATTGTTAGCACAATAACAAACATGAATAATGCAATCTTTGACATGATGGTTGGCACTTGAAGAATGCTTGATAAGCTACCCTTGAAATACCTTGAATTCACTTGTGAATGCTCAATCATCTCTTGTGAACTCTTGAATGCTAGGTGTGTTAGGATTGCTTGATAGGATGAAAATGAGGGAAAGAACCTTGTATTTATACTCAATTATGCAAGAATTCCCGAAATTATAACACTACAAGCTGACATCAGATCTAGTAGAATAAAATCCTGTCAAAAATTTGAATTAATTTGAATTTTGGTCACATGGGACTCATTCGTCCAAGGTGGCAAATGAGTCCACCCAGGCCAAATGTATGGGACCAAAAATGAAAAGTGCTTAGAAATGTGTGAAACCTGCATCGAGGCCAAAAAGACCTAGGTTGGACTCATTAGGTCCCCTTGGGCGAATGAGTCCCAAACACTAAATCTAAGCCACACAAGCCAATAATACCTAAATTATGGTTGGTTACTAATTGGTGTCAGAATTATCCTTAAAAGATGCAATAAATGAGGCTTGTAGATGCAAAATAGGGCCAATTAAAGTATAAGAAAGCCCAATTATTAATGACAAGCCCAGAGGAATGTGAAAGTATGTTACAACACTTTACAACACTCCAAACAAGGTAATATTAATGTTAATTAGGATTAAAATTATGCTTATTATGCTTAGTTATTTGATAAAACCCTAGAAAAGTGTGAAAGTGTATTACAACACTTCACAACACTTTTGCAAGGCACCATTGAAATGCATTAGTTCACAAGGGCCCAAGACCTAATTTGAATGTGTTATCTACATTACAACACTAAATCAAGGCAACATTAAGCCAAAATCCACAAGGAGGACCCAAACGAGTGTGAAAATGTCAAAGGACCCATTTTTTGACATTACAGTACCCTTGCTAGTGCATGGGTGCTACATGGCCTATTCATAGCCCCACCACATAGGTTGAAAATAAACCCCATCACCGATAGCACACACCAATAAAACCACCAAAACAAAATTCAAACCACCTCCAACAACCCATTTATGGGTTTGACAACAAACTTGGTAGTTTCAAAAATTTAAGGGTAATTTTAGAAAAATTGATAATTATTTTGTAGATACGAAGAATACTATGTCATGTTAGGAGAATACTCCATTGCTAATATTAGCATGACATCAATCCTTCACCTCCCAACCAACTCCCTCATGGATATCATTTTGATAGAATTTATTAATTCAGGGTAGAATTTCATGATATTTGCAGTGGTGTAGATATTTTTTTATTTTGTGTCTATTTTTTATAAATTATAGGTTCTCAAGGTGTTGTTGAGAATTTCTCATTTTAGGAACTTTTAGGGCTTCGTTTGGGCTCATATGGTAACATTTTTTGGTGTATAAAATTGTTAATGGTATGATCAAATTGATATCATTTTATTATAAAATTATACTTTCAATTATGTGGCCTAATTTGGTATTTGTATGTACTAAGGTCAATAAAACTTCATTATTTTTAGCAAGTGGCATATGCAATTAAACTAAGTATAAAATTCCAAGATCATATATTATTGGAGGGTATCTTTGATTGATTAATTTGGTGGGGATAATCTTTTCATGGTTGATTTTTTTTCTTTTAGTTTTCTATGTGTTCTTACAAGGGGAAACTCAAAATTGAACTCCTAACTCCATATAATTATGTTTAATGGAGACAATCAATATGGAACTATCTAATGTGAAAAAGGTTGTCTAGGATATCTGAAAGAAACTATTCATAAACCTATTGATGCTAGTGCAAAGATAATATGGGAGATCAATTGAGAAAGCAATTGGATGTATTTGTTCAATAGTCTCTTTTGATTTATAGCTTCATCTTGAATCATGCAAAATACGTAAGGATGCTTAAGATATTTTAAAAAAATTAAGGTAAAATTGACAAGATTAGGAGATATCAAATTGATAGTGATTTTATGAATCTTTATTGTAATGTCCCTTTCTAATAAATTTAATAAATATAACGAATTTACAACATAACTAAATTTTATCATAAACAACAACAATTAATCATACTCAAACAACACAATAACATAGACAATATTGCACAAATGACTCAAAAATTCTCACTACTCTTATATTGATATACTTATGGTTTTCATAGTAAGTGGGACTACTATGATATTTATGATAATAGAAAAAACAACAAATACAATTCTACACAACAATTCTCAATAGAACAACTGAAATTTCCTATAAATTTTTGAAGCTCTAATGCACTTCCTAAGTGAGAATGCTCCAAAAGAACCAAAGGGTTTTCATCCTCTAATTCCAAGGACCAATGGGCTTTTATCTACTAATCATAATATCCTATGGGTTTTTGTCCATAGAATATTTCTTGAGCACAAGTGCCTAGAATATACATAACATAACAGCACGATCCCACAATGAGATATTTTCTAGGTTTTATATGTTGTAATCTCAAATTACAAAATTGGCCAACCTAAACTTGAATTAGTAACAAGGCTTGAATTTAAAATCAACACATCATATTTTGAGTTGGCCTTACATGCCTTGCAATATTTCGTCATCCCTGATAGCATGACCTTACGAGCCTTGCAAATATCCACCATCCTTGCCAACTTTGTACACGTCAAGTTGCACCTTTGATCTATGACCATCATTAGTTCTTGGGAATGCATTAGGCCTTTACCTCAACCTTTGACCTCATATGGTTCTTTGGCATGCACCAGATGGTAGCTCCAATCTCTAAACCGCGATGAATTTTGTAGAATAGGGTAAAATTAAGGTAAAAGGTATGAATTAATAAAATTCAAACCCTAAAGCCCTAAACCAATAATGAAGCACAAATGAACATAGAAACATAAAGCAGTATTACCAATATTTCTATGCTATGGTTGATTCACCTCTATTTTCCTTCTCCATCTTGCTTTACATGCTTGATTGCCCTCAAATTTGAGTATGCAATAATAGCCTAATGACAATGATAGCAAAATATTGAATATTGAATAGCTAGAGTGTACTTGCATAGAATGTGTAGGATCGAAATGACAATGGCAGGCCTCTTTTATAGAAATCCAAATGTGAATGAAGGGATACGATTAAAAGCGAATAAGATATGAAAATCAATAACCAAGATTGCTTGAGAAGAAATGAAATAGGGTTAGGGCTAAATTAAGGCAAAGATAAGACTAAGTTAAGGATGGACGGTTGAGATTGAATTATAAAATAACTCAATCAAGGGTGGAAATTAAATGAGATGTGAAGAGATAAGAATGGCACTGATAGATAGAAAAAACACGAAAAAAAAGGTTGTTGAAGGAAACTAAATAATTCTAAAATTATTTAATTTGGGAGGGAAAGTGAATAATTAAATAATTTAAAACAATTATTTAATTATAGAAGAGGGAAATTTTCCTTTTCAATTAAATAATTTCAAAAGTGGGAGAAAGGGACAAATTAGTAATTCATTAAATAAATAAAATTTATTTAATTTATGGAAGAAGAGGATAATGAATAATTAAATAATTGAAATAATTATTTAGTTATAGTAGAAAATGACAATAATTAAATAAATAAGAATTTATTTAACTATAGAGGAAAGGGAACATTAGTGATGCAATTAAATAAATATAATGATTTAATTTATACAATTATTTAACTATAGGGAAGGGGAAAGGGAATTTATTTAATTAATCAAAAAGAAGAAATAAAGAAAAGAAATTAATTAATTAAATAATTAAAATGATTTAATTAATAGAAAAATATGACTTTAGACAATAATCAAATAATTAAAATTATTTAATTATTTAGGGAAGAAAGGGAATTGACAAGGAAAAATGGTGTTTGCAAACGAAGGACAACTTTTAGTGTCTACATTTTGCCCCTCTTTGATATAATGGAGTTTATCTTTAGTGTCAATATAAGTTTTTCTTTGTACCATGGGGAAAGAAACAAATCCAATAATGAAAGAGAAAAAAAGATAATAAGAGTTTGTTGATAGCCATGTGGGCCTATGCGAGCTCCTCCTAAGCTTTCCATTCCCTACCTTCATCGTTGCCCTTAAAGAAATAAAGAAAGCCATAAAACAAATACCTTGAAGAAAAAGAGACTAGTTTCTATTCACCTTTGTGTTTGGGAATAGTAGAGAAGGTAATGAGTTAATTCTCTCCTTATCTCTAACTATATTGGATCGCATTATAGCTATACCAATCTCACAATGTAGGATAAGTTCATTTAAGGAGCATAATAATTATTCTATTTTCTTTTTTAAATTTTGAAGTATTGATATTATAAATATCCCTATCATAAAGAAATGGACAATCCAAGAGTGGGAAGAGGGAGTTATTGTAGGTAATGATATAAATACATTAATTACAAATCCCTCTAGTTTATTTGGTGTTTTGATATATATATATATATATATATATATATATTCCACAAAATATTCTTCCTTAGTATTAAGGAAAAATTCTTATTATAATGTAAATAAATAAAGGTATGTTTCTTATAAATATAATGAAAGATCACTTGAGATAAAATTGATGAGTATGGTATTAGAAATGCATATATATTGGTGATTCTCTCTTACTAAGGTCACTTATAGAAGAGAAATGTGCTTGAAGAGGATGAGTCATGTAGCATAGTATTCATAAAATATATAATTAACCTTACTTGTTTCATTCCTAAACTAAGCATGTTCCATCATAAAGTTATACTAGCTTAGGTATAAAGGTGTTAATTTTGATAAAACACACTTGGGGATTTTACTAATCATTTTATTGGTTTTACTTATATTTTTAGTGTCAATATAAGTTTTTCTTTCTACTTCATTTTTAGCTTTTCTTATTTCTTAAATTTTCAAACTTTGGGTCTTATGGTGGGTGGGAGGCTCCTTATATTGAGGGGTGGGAGGACATAGTTAGGGCTCTATCCATTAATATGTAGGGGGTCAAATTTTAACCCCAACGAGGATATAGAGCTATTCCTCCCACCCATTATCCTATATCCACCAATAGGGCACCTTACCATAATATATCGATAGGGGGGCTGGGGGGAGATATTATAGTTGAGTTGGTTGGGGCGAGGGGAACTATAAGGCCTTATTTTTTAAAATAAATGGAGAGGGACTTTCAAAAGTGGAGATGTTGGGCCAATGTCAGATATCGACGAATGGAACTAATCTACAGGATAGGTGGGAGGACTAAGGCTTTGTTGGTTCATCAATTCAGAAGTCCCTTTTTTCCATGCCTTTACATTTAAGTCCATCAAGGGCTAGATCTGTTTGTCTAGTTTATTATTTGTTCCATGCACCGATCGGTTCAAGTGCCTTTGAAAGAGGATTTCTCACGTATGTAGCTTCTGATGGACTCAACAACCAAACAAATAAGCCTCCTCCATGTGGACTCAACAACGAACCAACTAAATCTCATCTACCCATTTATTTTAGCATAAGTCAACCTTTAGGCATGCTAGCTAAGTCCCTCTCCTCTCTTGATATTGGTTGCTAAACCCATTCTTTCTCATGGCCTTTCTTCCCTCAACGTTCAATGATAAATTTCCATTCCTCTCTAATTGGAATATGCACCCACCCTAATCAAAGCAAAGGAAGATAGGTCAACTAAACAACAACTATATCCTCCTAGCTAAAATGAACTAAAATTCAGGAACTAGCCATTTCGTTGGGGTTCGAGTAGACCCTTGTGTTGATGATGAAAATGACAGAAAAAATGTTAAAACAAAATATTTCTACTCTATTTCTCCTGAAAAAGAAAGACAACATGTAGTAGCCTAACTCCCAAGGTCCTGGTAGTTTGTTATTAACTGTCTAGTGTCACTCAATTGGTTCATGCAACTGTAATGTTCAAAGGGCCTATGCTGGTGACAAAGAATGCAAGCAATAACTCATTCTTACCGAACTGTTTTAGTAAATCAAGGGGTTTCAAACAAAAGAAAAAGATAAATCAAAGGGGAAACCAGTAAAACATGAACAAAACTCATCTAACATCCGGACATATATCTTCAACAATGAATTTTTTTCCAATCAAATCAAGAAAACCATAAGATGACACAATCCATAGAATAATCTATACCATTGCATACATTTTAGGTGATTAATTAACTTCACCTATCACAACTACTTCAAAGATTTCAAAAGAACACACGTTCATTCATTGCCAAGATCATAGATCAACATACTTTAATAAATTTAATCCGATGACAATCTAACAAGATAATCCTTAAATCTGGTTTCTTCAAATGATTTTCATCACTCAAGAAACTTTTATGCTTCAGCACAATCACTAGCATACAGATAGATTATAACTTATCAGCCTTATCAAGTAAAATAACTCAATTCTAACACCATATTGCGTAAACCTGTAATTTTATTAACTGTAAAGTATCTAGTAACAATGTATCTCAGTAATCACTACAAAATCCTATCTCCTAATATCAGGTAAGCCAATTCTATTCTCAATTAGCTGACCTTTACAATATGATACCCAAAGGGTATTTATAGATATACAACATTCGAATTCCACTTCTATTTTAAGTCATCCACCCTTTTAGGAACAAAAACTTCCTTGGAAACTCAGATTCATTTGATCTTGACATTAGACATTTAGTTAAACTGGAGAAGAGAAAAATGCCATGCGCTTCAAAACTATCAGTGTTGCATGCACATGCAAGGAAGAAGAAAGTCATGCATGCAAGAGATCTATGCATGTGAAGCTGGGTCTGCAATGAAATCATCATAACTAGCGAAGACTTACTGTAATCTATCTAATTTTGGCCCATCAACCCAATTGTCCTCAAATTTAATACGCTCCAACTCTTCTGCAGCAAACCCTCTCATACCTTTTATCTTTATCAACTCTCTTCTAGCAGCTTTTATCTCTTCTTTGACCTCCATCAGTCGATCTATCATTAGATCTTCACCATCATCTCCTTTATGCATGAGTCCTCTAAATCTTTCATCCCATTTCTCCTTTATCTGACTTAAAGGCATTCCTTCCTTTGTTAATATATTGACATCTCCTATGATAGCAATAACTGCCTCCAACTCCTCAAACTGTTCAGTCAGATTATTAATAGCATCTTGGATCTAATTCCCATGTTTGCACAAGAAGTCTGTTTTGAATCGGAGTATACGAGAGGTCTTTTCCACAAAATCTTTATTATCCTCTTTAAGTATTGACTGTTCAAGAAGAGTAGTCAAAGGCAATGTACTAACCTTCACCAATTTTTTACTATACTCTTTATACTCCTCTTCCTGTTCCTCCGATGTTTCAATATATTGTTGCATTTCTCTTATCAACTCTTCCGTGCTTTTGTAAACCTCAAAACCCTCGACCAAAACTTCACCTACCTCTCGATTCAACTTGTCCACCCATATGTCTACCATCTCTTCTTTGTCTCTTACCTGCACTAAATCATCTACCTCCTTTTTGCTTAACAAAATTGGAGTCTCAATAGTCGTTACCTGTAGTGATCTCAAAGAGGAGACACTTTTCAAAAATGAATGCAATTGATCCAACTGAGCCTTAAGATCATCTTTCTTTTGTTTATCTTTTAACATTCTTGATTTAGTTGTTGAAGCCACCACATCAATTAAATTCATCTGTTGATTCCTAGTGGGCCTTCCCAAGTTGACAGTACTCAACTGATAATCTGTTAACTGAATGTCCCCTACCTCCTTTTCTGTCATTGCTATGGCACACTTAGCAACAATCTCTCCTTTGTCCATGAGTCTGGTAGAATGTAGGATCTTGGCCTTCTTTTTAGGCCTCTCTTGTTCAATCTCCTTCATCATATCCTCCCAATTGAGAGGTTGTGAAAGTGTTACTGCCCTTTTCTGTAGATCCAATTTTAACCAAGTAGGAGCACTTGGAGCAGTAGTCATTTCAGTGGAAGAAAGAGTAATGGTAGAAGGTGGCTGCATATTTACCTGGGATTGAGAATCAACTCTTGATTCCTCTTGCTGTTTTTGCACCACATGTATTTGGAAAAGCTTTTTAGCCTCTTCCCTATCTTTCTGTTCTTGTATCTTCTTCTCTTCTTCTTCCTTCTTCAACCTTTCTTCCTCCAATCGATCTCTCTCCAACTTTTCCCTTTCCAATCTTTTCTTTTCTAATCTATCCTTCTCTATTCTTTCCTTTTCTAGTTTTTCCTTATCCAATTTTTCTTTCTCTAAAGCTTCTTTTTCCAGCTTTTCCTTCTCTCAAGCCTCTTGTCTTTCTTTCTCTAACCTTTTTGCCTCTAAAACCTTAAGCTTTTCTGCCTTTGCTTCTTCTTCTTTTTGGCGAGCTTCCTCAACAAGTTTCAACTTGGCCTCCAATCCTTCTTTCTCTCTCTGATGTCTTGCCTTCTCTTCCTCAAGGTCATGAATCTTTTGTATCAGCTCTAACTTATCATTTTCTTATTTAACCTTGAGTTCATGTGCTTGTTTCCTTTTATGTCTCTCTACTTCATCAGCTCTTTATTTTTCTTCAATTTGTTACTGTTGTAGTATGGAATCAGTCTCTGTATTCATGACATTTTGCTTCTCTATCTCCCTAGCTTTTGCCACAACATTCTTTCTAACTTCTTCAAACAATGTCCATTGCTCTTCTTGAGTCATTATCTGTTCAGTATCCTCCTCTAGAGGAATATTCTCTTGTAAGTCCTTCTCTGACACAGTTTCATCTGAATCCGTTCCAACATCATGAATTTCTCTCTCCACTGCCTTTCCTTTTGCAGTTTCAGCCATACTATGAAGAGCCCCCTTTCGAACTTCTTCACTCTGCTTCTTTGAAATTGGGACTTGTACGAATGATTCACCTAATCTAGGTGTTGAAACAGTCGATCCTATTTGAACATCCCCTTCTTGTGTTTCCTCTTCATCCCCTGCTACTTCAAATTCTATCTCTTCAGTGTTTGGGGGAAAGAACTCCAATGGCTCCTTGGGAGGTGTCTTCCTTTTAAGTCTCTTATACCCTTTCCCCTTTTTAGGAGCTCATCCTTGAGGATCTATGGTTCTTAACATCAACCAGTGAACACTTCTATCCAAGACTATTCTGCCTATTTGCTTTATGTCAATAGTTTCTTCACTATCCCAATCAATTGGATCCAGGCTCTTGGTTCCTATGTTTAAAGCCTCATAAGATGGATCCAATACAACTCCATCATCCACCAAAGTGTCAGGAATGTCATTTCTGACTCCAAGTTCTTCCATGAGTGAGACGGATAACCTCTCATAATTCTTTCTCCTCAAGTCATAATCCTCTTGTCGATCACTCCAAAAATCTTCTAACAAATTGAAATGCTTGTCAAACACGGAAGGAAACAAGGTATGCATCTTACTCTTCGGGTCAAAATAATTACGGGTTGTGTATAAACCCAACTTCAACTATATCAACTCACTGCAAACCACCTTTTCCCCTACCAAATGCTGACATCCATACTCACCCAACTTCATGGGAAACTTGTGACATCCTGTCTTATGTTTTAAACCAAACTGAGTATTAACTCCAAGAGCCTGATATACAAACTCCATCAACACTATTTTGTTATTTCAATATATTGGAAGCAAATGTGGATGGCCTTCAAAACCAGATAACCTGAAATATGTGAATTAGGGGTATTGAATGTACCAACATCCCCATTCAGCAATGAATGCCATGGCTTCTTGACTCAGCCTGTACCCTGCATCTGCATTCAATTGATTAATGACTACATATATGAATGCATCATTGACTCTTCTGAACTGAGTCTTAGCAACTTGAAGAGACAACTGGTCATAATGCTCCCACACTTTCTTTTGTCTATCCAAGAATCCCATTATCCCTACTCTGTTTAAACCTGGGAAGATACCCAACCTTGCTGCTGCATACACAATATAAGAAGTCATAAAGAAACACTTAGTCTCACTGATATTGGTCAGTTGATCATGAATATCATTTGATACAATCATCGACCAATCAAACTGATGAGTTCCATGCAAAATTGTCTGCATGAAAGGAAACATCCACTCCTCGAAGTGAAATTTATCTCTCTTCCCAAAAACTCTAGACAACATCATGATTAAATCCGATACCTCTTTGTAGAAATCTGCCCTCTTTAGCAAATCTGCAAGCTTAGCTAAAGATTTCTTCTCTGTCTTCAACCACTTTTTGTTCAAATGAGACTTATTGGATTCTTTATAATTACTATATTTCTCCAAGGCCTCTGCCTCATCCAACTGCACCAAGTTCTTAGGATCAGGGACATTGAATATACTTTGCAATGCTTGAGGAGTGAGATCAATAATCACTTTAATTTAGGAATCCATGCACTGTCTGGTAGCAGGATTATAGGCACTACTTGCTGTCAAGATCAACTCCGGGCATTGGATTGACAAAGGAAATACAGTGATATGTGCTAAGCTGAAATCAAAAATTCTTTGTGTCCTTCCTTTTAGACCTTCCCATTTCGCAAAGGTTTCTGCATATAGCTCCTCAAAATTGTACTGGCCCAAATTGGTATCAGTAATATCCGACCAATCTGATTCTACCTTGCTTACTTTCACAATAGGACTCCTATGATTATACCTCAAGGTATAAGGCAATTGTTCTGGCTTGATCTTCTTTGGTTTAGGTAGTGCCTTTGATGTCCCTACAGGCCGATTCCTTTGGGAAGCTTCTCCTGATGTTCCCGACATCCTCTTATTTTTCCTGCAACAAAATCTCTAGTTAGATTCTTGAATAAGGATCTCAAAAATGTGTCTTTAAACTCATACCTTTCACACATACATTGGAGGCGGAACCAGGCAACAAACATCTTAAATAACCTTCTTTTACAACACTGTTGGGCATAGACCAAAAACTATTACTGTCATTCTCCTAATAAGAAGCGGGCTCGGAGTCAGAAGTAAAATATTCATCGGAACCGAAACCAGAATGGGAACTGATTTGGTTTCCTTCAGATTTTCTATTTTCATATTTCGTTACGGTTCCTCTTCCGCTTCCGCTAGGTAAACATTTTTATGAAGTAAAAGCTTCTCATTATAAGTAGAGTCAGAGACGGGATGAAAGATGAAATTGACACAAAACATAAAACACATCCAAATTCTAAATCAATTCCGGTCCTGCTTCCGACCATGTTGACCATGACATCATCAAAGATTTTAATCAACTTCAAGGCATAACTCCACGATTAAAACTAAGGTCATATTAAATGAAAAGAGGGCTTAAATATATCATGAAATCGACCATGCCTATATGACTGTGGGGACGACTGTATTTTAGGGCATCATATTTTAATCATTTTTAAAACGTGATCACAAAGACGCATAAAACCCTAACCTAGAAAACACGATAAAACTAGGGCACGAATTTAACCCTTCCTATTTTACCAGATTGAATGCGTGAAAAAACCCTAAGTAAAAACAAGATTCAACTAACCCTAACTCACTGTAAAAATATGAATTTAATCCACCTCACTGTGAAAAACCCTAACTAAATCTACGTGTTTAAAAACCTAACCCAGCACGACGCGATCATGACAAAATGTGAAAGCGACCGTGCCCTCTACCACCATAAAACAAGAAATGCAAGCACAAAAACAAGAACAACAAACAAACAAAGAAAAGAAAACAAACATGCAAAACACGAAGAAAGTGATCTTGTTCAAAGATCTAAAATGATCAATTAAACAATACGCATGAAGAACACGAAAGCAAATAAAAGAAACGTCGAGAGTAAGAACCCTACCTCGAACACAAAAAGTCAACTAACCTTCTGAATCGATTCACAAGCAATAATCTTCTCCTCCTTCAATCGATTCACTCAAATAAATTCCATAGCTGTTCTTCCTTGCTCTTCAATCTCTTAATAATGATAATAATGATACGTTTAATCCTTAATGAAGGTAAAAATGAGAATTTCTACCTGTGCAGGAAACTGTCATTAATGCATTAAATGCAATTGGGCGGTGTCGAAATTGAAAGAGCACCAACACTTCACTATAGTGCGACTTCAGTCAAAAAAGTCAACGACCCAAAAGTGGCGGGAGCGGAATCGAAATGGAAACTGATTCAGAAAAGTCAAGAATTTCCCACCTTCATTCTCATTCTAGTTCCGCGTCTGCCAACAAAGCACAAAACAAAACCAAACACAAAAAGTAAAACACAAGACCGACATAAAGAAATTTTAAGACAAGGACTTAGACTAAAACCTAAAAGAAAAAGCGGAGGCGGAGACGGGATGGATTATGATTTTGCAATTTTCAATAAACACCAACTTAACTCCCACTCTGGTTCTGGCTCCAATAAAGACAAAATAAAAGGCCAAAAAGAAAGACTATTGGGATGAGAATCAGAATGAGTTTTGAAAGAAGTTTCAGAACCCGATTTGGTTCCGGCTCCAATCCCGACAGACTAAATCAAAACAAAACAAAGTGTTGAAAGCAAAAGACTCCAGACTTCATTCGAAATCAACCAAAGATAAATGAAAAACAAAGGGGACCCATTTTGACCAAGGAAAAATATGGGGTGGTTATGCAAGGCATAACAAATGGCGACTTGGTTGGGAAAATGGTTTACCCATTTTCAAGATACCCAAAGAAAATTTCAGCCACCCTAAAACTACTTGATTTATGAAGCATACTAACTTGAATAAGATCAGATATGTAGGATAAGTTTGAGCTAGAATCTCAGATGTATGTGCCCATGAGTTATTTATGAATCTGAGTGTGTTCCTATTTTGTCCATCATTCTTTGCAAACACTTTCTCTGTCTATGAACAACTATACCCTAAGATTCAAGCTACATGGGTTGAGTCTTTTAACTATCGTGCAGTAAAATCTTGGGAATTGCTCTGTTGCCAGACATGCGTCCATAGCCCCGATGGAGATACCTCTAGTTCTCTCAAATCATTGCTCTACTGCTAGCCAGGCGTCCATAGCCCCGATAGAGATACTTGATTACCCATTTGATATTTATTTTTCCATTTCTTTCTTTGTTTTTAAAACCTTGCTTATGGAAATCTTTTATTCACCTTCCTCAATACTTCAGACATAATGAATCTGAAACATGGGTTGAGAACTACTATGGATTTCGTGATAGTTTTTGAATCGAATTTTCACTTGAATCAAAGGGTAGAGCCATTCTAAAACAAATAAGTACCTACTCATGCAAATGTTTTTCTAATTAGGTGATAGATCTTTGATCACAATTCATGAGATATTCACAGTATATCTTCTATCCTTAATAACTTTTCCAACCCAAACTAGAATGGTCATAAAGCATAAGTTTCAGAATGAATTCCTTTTCAATGGTGATAATGAAAATACCTAAACCAATTTCTCTCCTAGTACCAATAGTACACTTTGAATAACAACCCCTTAATTTGAAATGAACAAAATGAAGATTCCCAACGAAACAAGACAAAACAAAACAAGCAAAAAAAATAAAGAAAGGAATCAAACAAAAACAACAACAAAAACTTAAAAATAGAAACCTAATTACATATGATATAGTATAATACAATTTCTTTCAAAACATTAGACCTTCTACACACCAAAATAGTGCTTGAGAAACTGACCATTAACTGGTAATGGAACAGGCACTCCTGTTAAGGTACTCAAATGAAAAGCATTTTCACCTAGTATTTCAGCAACTTGGTAAGGCCCTAACCAAATTCTATCAAACTTTTGATGATCTCCTTTCTTTTCCCTGGCCTTATCCCATAATAACACAAGATCTGATATTCTAAAAGCTTTTTATTTTGGCTCTCTTGTCAAACCAGCGTTTGACAACAGCCTGATGTTTAGAGAATTGTTACAAAGAAGCATCTCTTTGCTCTTCCATATTCAATAAATTAAGTAGTCTAACCTCAATCCTATCATCATTTTTATAAAATTCCTGCATGAACTTAAGGACAGGTATCTGTAAATGAACCAGGAAGATTGGATCTTGGCCATAAACTAACTTAAAAGGTGAATTTCCTAGAGCTGCTTTAATTCTAGTTCGATCTGCCCATAGGGCAAATCTCAACTGGGTATGCCAATCCCTAGGACTCTTCTCTAAAAAATTTCTTATAACTTCCAACAAGTTTTTATTTGTGGACTCAGCCACTCCATTTCCCTGAGGGTAGTAATTGGAAGAATACTTCAAAACAATTTTATGTTCATAGGCCCATGAAATAAACTCAACAGAAGAAAAAGCAGGGCTGTTATCACATACCAGAGAAAATGGAACTCCAAACCTGGTTGTGATGTTTTCAGTCAAAAACTTGATGACCACCTCTATGGTACTATTCTTGCAAGGTTGTGCCTCAATCCAATGTGTGCAATATTCATTTGCAGTCAGGATGAATTTATGACCTAAAGAAGAATTTGGATTAATTACACCTACAAAATCAAGTGCCCATTGGCCAAATGGCCTTACCTCATATACCGGTTGCAAGGGCATTGCAGGATTTCTTTCTCTAGTTGCAGAAGTTCGGCATACATGACAAGTCCTGCAGTGTTGATGTGCATCTCTAAACACATAAGGCCAATAATAGCCTGATCTTAAAATCTGATGAGCTAAAGCATCAGCCAATCCATGCCCTATTCCATGCCTTCCATGAAACTCAGAAATAGCATGCTTTGCTTCTTGTTGATCCAAACAGTGTAGGCAAATTCCATGAAAATTCTTTCTGTAAATGGATCCCCCTTTGAGCATGTAATGAGCACCCTTCATCCTCAATGCTCTCCTCTGAGTAGCATTCATTCCTTCTGGACATTTTTTATTGAGGAGGAAGAAGACTAAATCTATATACCAAGGATCCTTTGTGAATGATTGGATAGTGTACTGTTGGCAAGTTATACTTATGTCTACTTCAGCCATTTCTTTTGACAATCCTTGTCCTCAAACAAGCTTCATTGGGTGAATTTCTAAGTCAAACTCTTGCAAGATTGCCATCCGCTTCCATCTTCGTTCCCCTAATTCACTTTGCATCATGAGAGACTTCACAGCTGGATCTGGAACTATGGCCATAACTTGACTTCGGATTATGTAATGCCTAAACTTCTTCACTGCTCATACCAATGCAAAGGCTTATTTTTCTAGTGGTGAATACCTTACTTCTACATTCTTAAATGGAGAGCTCATATAAGCAATCGGTCTCTTCTCACTCTCTTCTCTTCTTTATGTTAAAACTGTTGCACATGAATGTTCAAAAGCAAAAGAATAAATGTAGAAGGGTTTTAGATAATCTGGACTTGTCAAAATAGGTGCCTCAGATATAGATTGTTTAATCTGCATGAAAGCAGACTTAGCCTCTTCACTCCATTCAATCTTTGCATCCTTCTTCATCATTTCATTTAGGGGTTTTACAATCTCTGCAAACCCTGTTATAAATTTCCTAACAAAATTGATCCTTCCAAAGAAGGACCTCATTTCTTTCTGGCTCCCTGGCTTTGTCAATTTCAAGATGGTCTCCACTCGGTCAGGATCTATGGAAATCCCCTCCTCTGATATAATGTGACCTAAAATCTTTCCTTCAGAAACTCCAAATACACATTTCTTTGGGTTAAGAGAGACACCATAACTTATACATTTCTTTAGAACCTTTTCCAGGTCTGCAGCATGATCTCTATTTCTGGAGAAGATGGTTAAATCATCTACATAAATGATAATACATTTTTGTATTAGATCCTTGAAAGCTACATCCATCGCCCTTTGAAAAGTAGCTCCAGCATTGATGAGACCAAATGGCATCCTCCTGTAAGAAAATGTTCCCCATTTAGTGGTGAAAGCATTTTTCATCCTATCCTCATGACTAACCAGTACCTGATTGTATCCAGAATACCCATCCAAGAATGACACCATCTGAGACCCATTTACCTTTTGTAATACTTCCTCAAGAGAAGGTAATGGATAATTGTCTTTCTCAGAGGCCTTGTTTAGATTCGTAAAATCCACACATAACCTGATCTCACCATTCTTCTTGCGGATAGGAACTAAATTAGCCACCCAGGTAGAATGTCTAACCGGAAAGATTATTCTGGCAGATAAAATTTTCTGCACCTCCTTTTGAATCAAGGGCTCAATTAAAGCATTGACAAGGCATTGCTTTTGGCGAAAAGGCTTAGCATCTAGCTTGAGAGGGATGGTATGAGTAATAACCGATGTGTCAAAAGTTTTTAAATCATCATAACTCCAAGCTATAGCTTCAATGTTCTACTCCAAAACCTTGACTATCTTGTCCTTAATTTCCTGAGGATAAGTTTTTCCTATAAGCACATTCCTTTCTGGACCTGAGTGAGTCAAATTAATAGATTCATACTTACCTCCCTCACTCTTGGTAGGCATCCTTTGATGAGCCTTTGGATCTGAATCAAATATCCTTTCTAAAGCAACTATTCCCTTTGGAATGCTATTACTCTTTAAATCCAATATCCCTTCTGGGTTTTCTTTCTCAGGGTCCCAATCTCCCTGATCTCATTTAGATTCATCAATTATTTGTCCTTGAAATAGATCAGAACTTTCCAAAAAGGCTAGAATGTGCTGATCATCATCAAATATCTGAAAGTGTCTAACATTATCAGGAACAGCCGGTACTGAAACCAACTCAACTGAAAACCTCTTCAGATCAGAATCTTGCATTGGTTCTAATGTACTAGCAGCCACAACCAGAGCATGTGCAATATGGTTAGCCTCCCTAGGGATCAAACCAATCCCAAAAGCATCAAAATCTTCAATTAAATTCCAAAACCTATTTCTATATGCAGCCAATCTTTTATTGTGACATGTATATTGGCTACGTACCTGCTTTACAATCACCTCAGAATCTCCCATAACTATGAGAGCAGTAACCTTCTTCTTATGAGCAAACATAAGACCTCATGCAAGTGCTTCATATTCAGCCACATTATTTGTGCAACTAAACTACAATCTATAAGAAGCAAAGTAAGTCTTCCCTTTCGGGTTAGTTAACTCAATCCCAGCTCCACTTCCTGCTTTAGATTTGGAACCATCAAATTTAAGAGTCCATAATTGACCCTTGGTTGGGAGTTCCTTCTTTTTAGGAATAACAAGGGATGACTTACTTGAGACATATGGCAGCTCGAACTTTTGTTGTTTATCAAAATTTGACTCGGGACAAAGTTGAGTTGAAGATTTTTCTATGCTTTCAGCCTGTCCAGGAATTACTTCCTAAACACCCTCTTGGGTCAAATTACAATCCAACTCACTTCTTATCAATGCCTTGGGTATTGGCAAAGTATGTGGGGCAGGTGTATCAAATAGGAACTGGGACACCTCAACTTCTTTTTGAACTTTAGAACAAACAACCTAAGTCTGCTCTTCAGGTGAAGGACCTTCCTGTTGAGAAATACTAGCTCGTGTAAGAATAGTTGCCTCCTTTACTTGGAAAGAAAACTCATTGATGGGGGTCTAGGCTTGTTTCTCTTGACATATTTGTTGATGTTGATCTACATGAATTAGAGTATCTAAGCATGCTTGACATGTTAATTCTGAATGGTTATAATAATGTATCCTACACCAATTAGGAAGCAACAAACTACTCAAATCAGTTTCTTCTCCTAAAACCAACTTATCTTGTTGTAATTTTCTTATCAAAACCTGTTGGTTGATGCAAATCATTGTGTCATTGTGTTCTAAAGATAACTTATCATCATAACTAGCTACAGAGAAAGTAAGAACTTCCTCTTGTTTGTAAACACCTATCTGAGTCTCAAAGTATGTTACTTCATTTGAAGCATTATATTCTGTGATCATGTGTTTGAGCCTAGGTTCACTTTCAATTCTTATCTGTGTTGCAACTCCTTTCCATGGTAACCACATTTGAGAGAAATCCAAGGACAGATACCCCCCTATGTTTTTCATTAACTCCCAACTTAGAAGCATAACATATATTTATGGGATATCAGCTGCTTGGATATCTATATAGGTTTGGATCCTTGGGTCTGATCCAACTTGTACATGCATGTTCTTTAATTCACCCACAACATTGACTTCAATTTTATCCAACTGAATCACCTTTTTATTGGTTGGAATAGGACTCAATCCTAACTTCTTACAAATCAAAAAATGCATAACATTCCCCAATGCTCCAGAATCTAATAAACAATTGTGCTGATTTTTTCCAAAGATTCTCAAACTTAACAGGAAAGGTGGGGTACTGGTCTTACCTTTATAAATAGTTGCATTTGTCTCCTTTGCTAGAGTCACTTTACCTTTCCCTTTTAGGTGATCTGCCTCTTCCAAAGCTTTTAATACCACCTCCCGTTGAGTTGGGCACCACTTCATGATGTCAAAGAAAGACAGTGATGTCTTCTGCCTCTGTAATTCTGCAATGAAATCAAACTTTGAATCATTCCTAACTTGATACTTAGGAAAAGGAGGCGGATTACCTCTATTATGAGAATCAGAAGGTCCCTTTGGTGGTGGTGGATTATTATCTACATTCTAGTTAGGTGGGACCATGTTTTTAGGGGGGGAAGATGTAGTGAATGGGCCCTTATTCTAATTTCTCAGAAAGTGACCTCCTTTGGACTGAAAAGCTTGAGCATCATATATATCTTCCTCTGGCTCATTATCTCCTTGCATAGGGAACTGATATTTTTCTTCAATGGTTTCATAAGTCATGGCAGTGTTGACTGGCCCATTATCCTTATTGGAATTTCCTACTGGAGGATGGGCATCAACCTATGCAATCTTCATAATCTTTTCCATTTCTGGGCAGTTAACCTCAGAATGTGTTGCAGTATCATGTAGCCTGCACCAATTAGTCATAAAGTTGAGGTCAACAACATTAGTAGTATGTGGTCTCTCCTCAGCTAACTGATAGTTATGGGGAACTCCCCCATTTTTTGGCCCAGTATTCCACTGCCTATTGTTGTTGTTGTTGTTGTACCTCTGGTTATACCCTCTATTCTGATTTTGATAATTTTGGTTAGAGGAATTTTGACCTTGAAAGTTCCAATTGGCATTCTGGTTCCCACTCTGATTAGAATAATTACCCTGATTGTTATAACCTCCATGGTTGTTGTAATTCTGATTTTGGTTGTGGGGAGGATTTTTCCTTAGTTGTGCCATGTCATTAGACATTTGAGATAGAGTTTTCTTAAGAGTCTCTAACTCACTAGTTAGTTGGACAGTTTGCTCATTCTGCACATTTTGTACTATGGCTGGGGAATGAACATGGGTTGACCCTCTTGCTTGTTGTTGTGGATTTTGAGGTTGTTGGGGAGAATCTTGCATGCCATTACCGAAGAAGGGCATGGTATGTGGAGCTTGCAACTCATACATAGGTCCATATTGGGAATAAGACATCCCTGGGACAGTGTTGTATAATGGGGGATTATGCATCGTATAATTCATGGGAGGAAGAGCTACTCCTAGACCTCCTAGTTGCAGACTTATCTGTTGTTTCAACTTGATGGACAGATGATAAACTTTAGACAAAGAATCTATTTCATTAGGCTGATACGCTCTCTGCAAGAATAGACCAATTAAAGGATCAACAACTCTTAAATATGTCTGTATGGCAATATCCTCGACTACTAGATAAGGGTCTTGCAACCTATGAAACATTCTTTGGAACCTAGTATTGAACAATGGTAATGGCTGATGATGTTCCTTTATTATTGTGGCAAACTGGTGGTATAAAATGGCAGGGTCTACATAAACCCAAAATTGATTAATGAATGCGTTTTCTAAATCTGTCCAACCTAGGATAGATCCTCGGGGTAAATTTAAATACCAGTTATATGCCATATCTCCTAAACAATAAGGAAACAATCTACATACCACATCCTGATGAGCAACCTGAGCTCTTGTGCAAGCATCTTTGAAGGCTTGTATGTGCTCCTCAACACTTCTCGATTCTCCATGCATGTACTTAGGACAAAACTTTTCTAGGTTCTTTGGTAGATCATGGATTCCTCCTAGAATAGTCCCTAACCGAGATGGATTATTCACAAAGTAAGCCATCAATGGGATTCGTTGAGCAGGTGGTGATATAGGCCGAATTGGTGGAGACTCGGGCCTACTTGGCAGTGGTGATCTAGGTGGAATAGGTGGTGGTGTAGGTGGATTGGGTGGGAATCCAGGTCGAGTAAGCGGTGGTGGTAACGTAGGTATCAAGATCCTACGAGCATGGGGTCTAGGTCTAACCAGGGTTTGAAGTTCTTCAAATGGTTCAGGATTAGTGGAGGATCTGAGGATCCTCCCATATTTCTCCAATGAGAAAGACACAATGCGATCTAGCTTGTTCTTTCAGGCCCTCCTTCTAGCACCAATTTTTGTTGATGGTGAAAATGACACAAGCAACGTTAAAAAAATATATTTCTACTCTATTTCTCCTGAAAAAGAAAGAAAACATGTAGTAGCCTAACTCCCAAGGTCCTAGTAATTGGTTCTTAACTGTCTGGCGTCACTCAATCAATTCATGCAACTGTAATGTTCAAGGGGCCTGTGTTGGTGACAAAGAATGCAAGCAATAACTCATTCTTACAGAACTATTTTAGTAAATCAAGGGGTTTCAAACAAAATAAAAAGATAGATCAAAGGGGAAACCAGTAAAACATGAACAAAAATCATCTAACATCCAGACATATATCTTCAACAATGAATGTTTTTCCAATTAGATCAATAAAATCATAAGATGACACAATCCATATAATAATCTATACCATTACATACATTTTAGGTGCTTAATTAACTTCACCTATCACAACTACTTCAAAGATTTCAAAAGAACACACATTCATTCATTGCCAAGATCATAAATCAACAAACTTTAACAAATTTAATCCAATGACAATCTAACAAGATAATCTTTAAATCTGGTTTCTTCAAATGATTTTCATCACTCAAGAAACTTTTATGCTTCAGCACAATCACTGGCATATAGATAGATTATAACTTATCAGCCTTATCAAGTAAAATAACTCAATTCTAACACCATATTGCGTAAACCTGTAATTTTATTAACTGTAAAGTATCTAGTAACAATGTATCTCAGTAATCACTACAAAATCCTATCTCCTAACATCAGGTAAGCCAATTCTACTCTCAATTAGCCGACCTTTACAATATGATACCCAAAGGGTATTTATAGATATACAACATTCGAATTCCACTTCTATTTTAAGTCATCCACCCTTTTAGGAACAAAAAATTTCTTGCAAACTCGGATTGATTTGATCTTGAGTTCTTACATTAGACATTTAGTTAAACTGGAGAATAGAAAAATAGAAGAGAAAAATGTCATGCGCTTCAAAACTATCAGTGTTGCATGCACATGCAAGGAAGAAGAAATTCATGCATGCAAGAGATCTATGCATGTGAAGTTGGGTCTGCAATGAACTCATCATAACTGGTGAAGACTTGCTGTAATATATCTAATTCTGGCCCATCAACCCAACTATCCTCAAATTTAATTCACTCCAACTCTTTTGCAGCAAACCCTCTCATACCTTTTATCTTTGTCAACTCTCCTCTAGCAGCTTTTCTCTCTTCTTTGACCTCCATCAATCGATCTATCATTAGATCTTCACCATCATCTCCTTTCTGCATGAGTCCTTTAAATCTTTCATCCCATTTCTCTTTTATCTAACTCAAAGGCATGCCTTCCTTTGTTAATACATTGACATCTACTATGATAGCAATAACTACCTCCAACTCCTCAAATTGTTTAGTCAGATTATTAACAGCATCTTGGACCTCATTCCTATGTTTACACAAGAAGTCTGTTCTAAATCGGAGTATATGAGAGGTCTTTTCCACAAAATCTTTATTATCCTCCTCAAGTATTGAGTGTTCAAGAAGAGTAGTCAAAGGCAATGTACTAGCCTTCTCCAATTTCTGACTATACTCTTTATACTCCTCTTCCTGTTTCTCTGATGTTTCAATATATTGTTGCATTTCTCTTATCAACTCTTTTGTGCTTTTGTTAACTTCAAAACCCTCGACCAAAACTCCACCTACCTCTCAATTCAACTTGCCCACCCATCTGTCTACCATCTCCGCTTTCCCTCTTACCTACACTAAACCATCTACCTCCTTTTTGCTTAACAAAATTGGAGTCTCAATAGCCATTACCTGTTGTGATCTCGGAGACGAGACACTTTTCTAAAATGAATGCAATTGATCCAACTGAGCCTTAAGCTCATCTTTCTTCTATTTATCTTTTAACATTCTTGATTTAGTTGTTGAAGCCACCACATCAATTAAATTCATTTGTTGATTCCTAGTGGGCCTTCCCAAGTTGACAGTACTCAACTAATAATCTGTTAACTGAATGTCCCCTACCTCCTTTTTTGTCATTGCTATGGCACACTCAGCAACAATCTCTCCTTTTTCTGTGAGTCTGGTAGAATGTAGGATCTTGGCCTTCTTTTTAGGCCTCTCTTGTTCAATCTCCTTCATCATATCCTTCCAATTGAGAGGTTGTGAAGGTGTTACTACTCTTTTCTGTAGATCCAATTTTAACCAAGTAGGAGCACTTGGAGCAGTAGTCATTTCAGTGGAAGAAAGAGTAATGGTAGAAGGTGGCTACATATTTACCTGGGATTGAGAATCAAACCTTGATTCCTCTTGTTGTTTTTGCACCACATGCATCTACACAAGTTTTTCAACCTCTTCCCTATCTTTTTGTTCTTGTATCTTCTTCTCTTCTTCTTCCTTCTTCAACCTTTCTTCCTCCAATCGATCTCTCTCCAACTTTTCCCTTTCCAATATTTTCTTTTCTAATCTATCCTTCTCTATTCTTTCCTTTTCCAGTTTTTCCTTATCCAATTTTTCTTTTTTTAAAGCTTCTTTTTCCAGATTTTCCTTCTCTAAAGCCTCTAGTCTTTCTTTCTCTAACATTTTTGCCTCTAAAGCCTTAAGCTTTTTTACCTTTGCTTCTTCTTTTTGGTGAGCTTCCTCAACAAGTTTCAACTTGGCCTCCAAGACTTCTTTCTCTCTCCGATGTCTTGCCTTCTCTTCCTCAAGGTCATGAATCTTTTGTATCAGCTCTAACTTATCATTTTCTTCTTTAACCTTGAGTTCATGTTCTTGTTGCCTTTTTTGTCTCTCTACTTCATCAGCTCTTGATTTTGCTTCAATTTGTTGTTGTTGTAGTATGGAATCAGTCTCGGTATTCATGACATTTTGCTTCTCTATCTCCCTAGCTTTTGCCACAACATTCTTTCTAACTTCTTCAAACAATGTCCATTGCTCTTCTTGATTCATTATTTGTTCAGCATCCTCCTCTAGAGGCATATTCTCTTGTAAGTCCTTCTCTGACATAGTTTCATTTGAATCCATTCCAACATCATGAATTTCCCTCTCCACTTCCTTTCCTTTTGCAGTTTCAGCCATACTATGAAGAGCCCCCTTTCAAACTTCTTCACTCTGCTTCTTTGCAAGTGGGACTTGTGCGGATGATTCACCTAATGTAGGTGTTGAAACAGTCGATCCTATTTTCAACATTCACTTCTTGTGTTTCCTCTTCATTCCCTACTGCTTCAAGTTCTATCTCTTCAATGTCTGGGGGAAAGAACTCCAACGGCTCCTTGGGAGGTGTCTTCCTTTTAAGTCTCTTATACCCTTTCCCCTTTTTAGGAGCTCATCCTTGAGGAGCTGTGGTTCTTAACATCAACCAGTGAACACTTATATCCAAGACTGTTCTGCCTATTTGCTTTATGTCAATAGTTTCTTCACTATCCCAATCAATTGGATCCAGGCTCTTGGTTCCTATGCTTAAAGCCTCATAAGATGGATCCAATACAACTCCATCATCCACCAAAGTGTCAGGAATGTCATTTCTAACTCCAAGTTCTACCATGAGTGAGACGAATAACCTCTCATAATTATTTCTCCTCAAGTCATAATCATCTTGTCGATCACTCCAAAAATCTTCTAACAAATTGAAATGCTTGTCAAACACAGAAGGCAACAAGGTATGCATCTTACCCTTTGGGTCAAAATACTTACGGGTTGTGTATAAACCCAACTTCAATTGTATCAGCTCATTGCAAACCACCTTTGCTCCTACCAAATGCTGGCAGCCATACTCACCCAACTTCATGGGAAACTTGTGACATCCTGTCTTATGTTTTAAACCAAATAGAGTATTAACTCCAAGAGCCTGATATACAAACTCCATCAACACTATTTTGTTATTGCAATAGATTGGAAGCAAATGTGGATGGCCTTCAAAACCAGATAACCTGAAATATGTGAATTAGGGGTATTGAATGTACCAACATCCCCATTCAGCAATGAATTCCATGGCTTCTTGACTCAGCCTGTACCCTGCATCTCCATTCAAATGATTAATGACTACATATATGAATGCATCATTGACTCTTCTGAACTAAGTCTTAGCAACTTGAAGAGACAACTGGTCATAATGCTCCCACACTGTCTTTTGTCTATCCAAGACTCCCATTATCCCTACTCTGTTTAAACATGGGAAGATACCCAACCTTGCTGCTGCATACACAATATAAGAAGTCATAAAGAAACACTTAGTCTCCCTAATATTGGTTAGTTGATCATGAATATCATTTGATACAATCATCGACCAATCAAATTGATGAGTTCCATGCAAAATTGTCTGCATGAAAGGAAACATCCACTCCTCAAAGCGAAATGTATCTCTCTTCCCAAAAACTCTAGACAACATCATGATTAAATCCGATACCTCTTTGTAGAAATCTTCCCTCTTTAGCTGATCTGCAAGCTTAGCTAGAGATTTCTTCTCTGTCTTCAACCACTTTTTTTTCAAATGAGACTTATTGGATTCTTTATAATTACTATATTTCTCCAAGGCCTCTGCCTCATCCAACTGCACCAAGTTCTTAGGATCCGGGACATTGAATATACTTTGCAATGCTTGAGGAGTGAGATCAATAATCACATTGTTTTGAGAATCCATGCACTGTGTGGTAGCAGGATTATAGGAACTAGCTGCTATCAAGATCAACTCCAGGCATTGGATTGACAAAGGAAATACAGTGATATGTGCTAAGCCGAAATCAACAATTCTTTGTGTCCTTCCTATTAGACCTTCCCGTTTCGCAAAGGGTTCTGCATATAGCTCCTCAAAATTGTACTGGCCCAAATTGGTATCGGTGATATCCGACCAATCTGATTCTACCTTGCTTACTTTCACAACAGGACTCCTATGATTATACCTCAAGGTATAAGGCAATTGTTTTGGCTTGATCGTCTTTGGTTTAGGTACAACCTTTGATGTCCCTATAGGTCGGTTCCTTTGGGAAGCTTCTCCTGATGTTCCCGACATCCTCTTAGTTTTCCTACAGCAAAATCTCTAATTAGATTCTTGAATAAGCATCTCAAAAATGTGTCTTTAAACTCATACCTTTCACACATACATTAGAGGCGGAACCAGGTAGCAAACATCTTAAATAACCTTCTTTTACAACACTGTCGGGCTCGGAGCAAAAACTATTACTGTCACTCTACTAATAAGAAGCGGGCTTGGAGTCGAAAGTAAAATATTCATCGGAACCAGAACCGGAATGAAAACTGATTTGGTTTCCTTCAGATTTTCTATTTTCATATTTCGTTACGGTTTCGCTTCCACTTCCGCTAGGTAAACATTTTTATGAAGTAAAAGCTTCTCATTATAAGTGGATTCGGAGATGAGATGAAAGATGAAATTGACACTAAACATAAAATACATCCAAATTCTAAATCAATTCCGGTCCCACTTCTGACCATGTTGACCATGACGTCATCAAAGATTTTAATCAATTTGAAGGCATAACTCCACAATTAAAACTAAGGTCATATTAAATGAAAAGAGGGCTTAAATATATCATGAAATTGACCATGCCCATATGACCGTGTGGACGACTATATTTTAGGGCATCATATTTTAATCATTTTTAAAATGTGATCACAAAGACGCATAAAACCCTAACCTAGAAAACACGATAAAACTAGGGCATGGATTTAACCCTTCCTATTTTACCAGATCGAATGCGCAACAAAACCTTAAGTAAAAACAAGATTCAACTAACCCTAACTCACTGTAAAAACATGAATTTAATCTACCTCACTGTGAAAAACCCTAACTAAATCTACGTGTTTAAAAACCTAACCTAGCACGACGCGATCACGACAAAACGTGAAAGTGACCGTGCCCTCTACCACCATAAAACAAGAAATGCAAGCACAAAAACAACAACAAATAAACAAAGAAAAGAAAACAAACACGTGAAACACCAAGGAAGCGATCTTGTTCAAAGATCTGAAACGATCAATTAAACAATACGCACGAAGAACACAAAAGCAAATAAAAGAAAAGTTGAGAGTAAGATCCCTACCTCGAACACAAAAAGTCGGCTAACCTTCTGAATCGATTCTCAAGCAATAATCTTCTCCTCCTTCAATTGATTCACTCAAATAAACTCCACAATTGTTCTTCCTTGCTCTTCAATCTCTTAACAATGATAATAATGATACGTTTAATCCTTAATGAAGGTAAAAATGATAATTTCTACCTACGCAGGTAGCTATCATTTATGCATTAAATGCAATTGGGCGGAGTCGGAACTGAAAGAGAACCAACACTTCACTACAGTGCGACTTCAGTCAAAAAAGTCAACGACCCAGAAGCGGCAGGATCGGAATCAAAATGGAAACTGATTCAGAAAAGTCAAGATTTTCCCACCTTCATTCTCGTTTCGGTTCTACGTCTGCCAACAAAGCAGAAAATGAAACCAAACACAAAAAGTAAAACACAAGACTGACATAAAGAAATTTTAAGGGAAGGACTTAGACTAAAACCAAAAAGAAAAAGCGGAGGCGAAGACGGGATGGATTATGATTTTGCAATTTTCAATAAACACCAACTTAACTCCCACTCCAGTTCTGGCTCCGATAAAGATAAAATAAAAGGCCAAAAATAAAGATTGTTGGGATGGGAATTGGAATGAATTTTTAAAGAAGTTTCAGAACCCGATTTGGTTCCAGCTCCGATCCTGACAGACTAAATAAAAAAAAAACAAAGTGCTAAAAGCAAAAGACTCTAGACTTCATTCGAAATCAACCAAAGATAAATGAAAAACAAAGGGGGACCCATTTTGACCAAGGCAAATGATGGGGTGGTTATGCAAGGCATAACACCTTGGAAGATAAATGGCTAGAACCTCAGGGCCCCTACTATTCTATGGGTTGGGTTCCTTGTTTGGGGTTCCTCCCACCCACCCACAGAAGGATCATTATTCCATCTAATTCTATCCATACATGGGCTTTGGGGTTCACTCATTGGATTCATTCCTAGGGGTTTGAGGCCTCTCATTCATCGAAAAAATGACTCTGTGGTTGTGGTTCTAAGGTAGGATTTTCCATTAGGGACTAGAGCATGGAGATCGACTTCTCATTCCTTCTCTCGCATATGGATAGAAGGAAAAGGAATGGTTGGGTAGGCCTTTGGGGCCCAAATATGGAGAAAGAGAATATTGTTTCTATATATATGGATTGAGGCATGAGACTAAAGGTATGGAGCCAACTAGGGACTAGAGATGGGTCATTGGACCAAAGACCAACATCTAGGGTTGAGGCTTTAGACTGAGAGTTGGGGACCCTTGACTACTGTTATTGTAGTTGAGTGTATAAATATGGGTGGGGTCCTATCTTTCATGAGTTTATTTCAATGAATATTTTTTTATTTAGGAATATGATTTAGACCACATGCACTTTGCATTTAGTAAGTTATCTTATGTGGTAAGTTGGAACACATGAGTTAAAGGGAAGTTTATCTTCCACTTGTATTTAGTTCCATCAAATATTGCACCAACCTACATAGTGATTATTGTTATTTTTCATGTGAGGATTGGTTTTATCTAAAAAAATATTTTCAAGGAATGACTCATGGAAGATAAGAATTATAAGATTTGGATTTTCTCCTTGTGAGATAAAACATAGCTATGTAATTTCCCATTTATTTTTGTACCATATTAGTGGAATGTTTGAAATATAATTACATATCAACAATTCGAACATTATATTTTCTTAAGCTAGACTCATTACCTTATTCTTACCCATCTCTATTTCCTCCCAATTACACTTATTCTTATAAAATTATCATTTATCCTTCATTTTTCACTATTACCTCTAATTCCATACATTCACACCTTGCATCAATCTTACCATTTTTATTTCTTGGTTCATTTTTATATTGCTCAAGACCATTCTCAATTTTAAAATCTTACATGTTCAAAATTTAATCCCACCGCTTTCTACTAGCTATATCATGATCTAGCTTAACACATATTTATGCAACATATTGTTATGTTTTTGTATTTAAAGGCATTTATTGTGCCACAAATTCATGTGTAAACAAAGATAAATTATTGCAAGATTTACCAATGGACTCAAGCTCATAGGATCACCTGCAAAAAAAAATTACCCTCCACAAGAGAATAGCAAGATAAATAATTATTTGTTATGGTGCAACATATAAAACCTTGCTTATATAGGTAATTTTGAGAGATAAGGTAAGATAATATTGTAATAAATGTCTTAATCCTATTTCATTAGACAACTAAAGGATAATATAACATATGTACTAGAGAATTCTAGAAATATTTCTAAATCCCTAAGTAAACTTAACATGTAAACATGTGTGAATAGGACCTACATGGTGAACCAAATAGGTAATATACATTATTCACACAACACCCCACTTAAGTGAAACTTAGGAAGAAGTAAAAAAATGCAAGAATTTAAAGATGCGTAGAATACAAGTCTTGGATAATAGCCCATGTTAGGTACCCATGTACAAAATATCTCACAAAAAAAGAAAATGAGAAATTCTAGTGGGATAAAACTCCTCTCCAAAAAAGAGAAAGGATGCAAATAAATGTATACTTGAGCAATGGATAGAGAAATCAAGAAGATTCCCCAAGGATGAGATCCATCACAAATATATGATCAATATCCTCCCCCATAAGAGATGAAATAGATCATAGATCCCCCATAATGAAGAAACTCATATTCTAATGGTGAATGTTTGAAGAAAAAATATAATATAATGCATGCAAAAAGTATTTCCCCCCTTTGTAAGAAATAATTCCAATGGTATTTGTAGAATAAATATCAACTCCAAAAAGAGAGATGAGGGAAGAATCCTCATGATATATGCCTCTAAATAATTTGTTAATTTTCTCCATGTTAGAGCATGCCACACAAAAATCAGGTGCTATGCTAATCAAAGAAGATGAAAAGTAAAGACCAAGTGGAAACTCGTGAACAAAAATATCCAAAGAAAATGGTGATGTGATAATAGTTGTGTTGTAATTGTCATAAAAAATGAATTGGAGATCCTCAAGTGTGTCCAAATATTTAATATGATAATCACAAAAAAAATCTAAAATATCTATATCAAGTACTCATCTCACAAAGTTGACTTTGAAATACTCTGAGCATCTTGCTGAGTTGAAGTATTGGAATCCATGAAAAAATTAAAAAATGAAGAATTAGGAGGTGGATGTGTTGAAATATCAACACAAGTCTCAAGAACACCAAGGTTCAAGTGACCAAACTTCTTCTCATAAATATGACTCACAGTAGATGCATGAGCGTGAATATTGATCAATGCAGTTGCAACTTCATTAGAAGAAAAATGAGAAAAGATGTACAATTGAGATACATGATCAACCATCCCAATAGAAATGACTGATATACTCTCCAAGTCACTAATGGTCAATGAATTATCTGTGAACTCAACCATTTTTCCTATTATACTATGTGCAATCTAATTGATAGAAAGGAGATTGGTTGACAAAGATGAAAGACATCATTGAAATTAATTCTCCTATGTAAATAGAACCTTTCCTACACATACACATGCATGTGTTCTTTCCTATCAAAATATGTGGTGAATTACAAGTCTCAAAATAAGAGAACATGTCTTATGATGAAGCCATATGATGAGAGGCTCTAGAATCAAGAAGCCATCCCCTTGACTCAGGACTTGTAGATGCCAAGATTTCTTTTCCTTTCATTTTATCTACCCATTCACTAATCCATATATCCATAACAATATAGATTATGATGATGATGATGTCAAATCTAAGATGAGGACATTGATGGAGGCAATTAGATGTTGTACATCTTAAGAAG
This sequence comes from Sequoiadendron giganteum, assembly GCA_007115665.2. NCBI lineage: Eukaryota > Viridiplantae > Streptophyta > Pinopsida > Cupressales > Cupressaceae > Sequoiadendron > Sequoiadendron giganteum. The sequence continues at coordinate 733,568,058 of CM021102.1, forward strand.
GGATGTCAACTCATCAATAATTTTTTCATAACACTTATGCTCATTATGTCCCAATTTTTTTCAATATTAACATTTGGTCCTCTCCTTCTTAGATAGTTCCCATTTGGAAGAGAAAAATAACTTAAAGGTATCACGTGATTGTGCTTCTTTTGCTTGTTCATTGTTCTTGAAATCCTTATTTTTGTTTATTTACTTTTCTATTTAAAGCCTTTTAATCTCTTGTGTTGTGATTAAAAATAAGATTTTTCAGTTTTGAAGACTTCAGTTTACCCATATGTACCCAATTTGTTTGCTCCCTAGTGAGAGATGAAGAAAAATATCAAGGAATTGTAAATGTGGTACCAAGAGCATATTGAGTTCATATGTAGAAGGTAGAAGAAAACACTGACCAATCAGGACTAAGCTTGGAAAGGATGGAAAGAATCAACTAGGAGTCTTGTTTCTCAATACCACACTATGTTAATTATAATTTAAGAATCTTGAGTTTGGTGAATAATTCCTAGATGTCAAAATTTGTAGGATTCAAACCAATATTCATTCTCCAAATGAAAACCTTGTAATGTATCAAAACAAGTCTAGATCTAATTGGGTGTAGTTCAAGACTTAATATAAATAAGGGATCAAGAGAGATTAAAAAATCATAATGTCCCAAATGTTGTATCAAAACAAGTCTAGATCTAATTGGGTGTAGTTCAAGACCTAATATAAAATAAGGGATCAAGAGAGATTAAAAAATCATAATGTCCCAAATTCTTCATCAAATATGTTATACCATTTTCTCTTCTTTATAGTTGTTGGTTCAAGTTATGTACCCATGGTCACTTGATACAACCCCTATTTCTTTATATTGTTTCCCATTTATTTTTTCCACCCATAATAATTGTATTGAGTGAGTGGATTAATATGGGTTGGATCCAATATTTTTTTTAGAAAAATATAGAAATTGAAAGGAGAAACAACCATATAATAACCCTCACAATGAAATAAAATTACCCCTTGTTCAAGAAAAAAGTCCACTATTTAAATCACAAATTTTCAAAAGGATAAACCAAAGTATAAGATCTTACTTTAAACTGAAAAATCATGTACATGTTAAAAATTTAAAAAATACAAGTGAATCATTATGTAGATCTCTGAAAAACCTTTCCAATGCCATAAGAATTGTGAAAATTAGAGATGCAAATTAAAATTTATGCACTTGGAAGCCAAAAATGATTATATGAATTCAATAGGTAATAAAATAATCCACAAAAAAATCTAATAATAGTACCTATACCACTAGGAAGTATGTGGAACCAACTTTCCAATGACGATAAGAAGTCAAAATTTGATATCTTGGTGAAAAGTTACGCCTCCTAAAAAATAGCTCATTTGCAAGCCAAAATGGGGTCACATCCTTGTGTCGGCATCTGAATTGGGTGATGTGGCCCTTTCGAAAATAGATTTGGGTCACCCATTTGTGGTGTGGCCTGAGATGATTGGAGATGTGAGTTGAGCATACTAGAAATGAGCACATCACTGAGTAGGGGTGGCATTATTCGGTGGTGAGGCAAGATGACAATATTTGCACCATGCACTAGGATTAAGCCCTTGTATGTAGGCCAAGGCTTCCAACTTGACTTGGCTATGATTGGATGCCTAACTAATGAGTTCTAAATAGGTACAAAAATTAAATTTTCTTTTTAAATTTAAAATTGGCCAGGGTCATACTTGAGTGATGTAGGTCAACGATAACACTAACACAAAAATTGTAGAAATAATACATTCATAGTGATAAAAAATTCCATCGATGCATAAACTAACACCACCCAATATGGTAGGGTAAAAACTATCATATCCATACCATATGAATCATGTATAGTTGTATGTACAAATTTTTGGTAGATTTTAAGCCCTAGCCAAAAATGGCCAAACATATTTTGACTCCAAAATATAGAGTACCATATATGAAAATAGGGTTTTCTCTACCTTTTGGACTTAATGGTGAGATCTTTTTCTGCCAATAACGTACCCAAAAAAATCTCCTACTTGGTTATCTCATAGATTTGAGAAGCGGTTTACAAATCTAAAGCTTTGATACAATGTTAGAGTCACCAATGAGCTCAAGCTCCCAAGATCACTTCCAAAACTAAAGATTTCCTTCCATAATAGAGTATCAAGAGAAAAAATTGCTTGATTATGGTGTAAAATAAATTATAACCAAATGGATCAAAGATACTAAATATATACATATGACACATTGCTTATATAGGAAATTTTGAGAGATAAAGCAAGATAATATTGTGCAAATGTCTTAATCATATATTATGAGACAACTAAAGGATATGATCACATGTATACTAGGGACTTCTAGAAAGATTCCTAAAGCCCTACATAAAAGTAACACTTGAACATGTGGGAATAGAACCTATATGATTAACTAGTTAGGTAATATACCTTGTTCACACCAACAATTATCAAAGTACACTTCAATTTTATAAAGGTCAAAGAATCATAATTTGTATCATTTGCATTGATATGTGTGTTATCTCCAAATCTTTATTGAGGACCATAAAGTCAAGTCAATCTATGTTTTACCTAAGAAAAATTGACTCAAGTGATTTGAATAATTCCCTTAGGGTGTTTATAAACACCACAACCCTTGCAAGCTAATCAAATATAAAATCTTGGAACAAACCCTTTGTAGAAGCATATTTTTTTCCAATTCAAATATGTGCACTAGAGATCAAAACCACAATGATTAGGATTGAACCCATAATACTCAAGAATTTTTTTGCATATATACAATACTATGACTAATCATTTTTGTGTATTATCCACACCATCCTTCTAATATCAATTTTATAGCTAGTAGAATAATTCATCTTATTTAATCATCATATTTATTACTATACATTTATCTGTCCATCTTTAACTTATTTAATTTAATTATAATCATTATGTACATCTATGAACCTAAATACATTATTTATCTAATACATTTTTTTCCCTTACAACAACTAAATTTGTTAATTAATTTAATTAATTTGCTAGCCTCAATTATATGAAAAGGGTTATTTTTATTTTATTTTACTTCTATAAACATTCATGATATATGTGCTCAAGGCCTAAATTTGATGATCAACATTGTCTATTAAGTAAAAAAAAATGATTATTTATTGTGTTTTAAATATTAAGGCATATCTTATTTTATTTTTTTAAATATATGAATTAAACATATAATTAAGAATAATCTTATAAGAATTTTGATGGTATGCTCTAAATCTCTCCTTTCATAAGATGGCTTCTTAAAATGTGATTGTTTTTTATAATTAAATTGTATAAATACAATCATACAACCATAAAAATTAATCTCTAACACTCATATTTTATATTTACTTTCATCTAAAGAACATGATCATCTTTACACCAACATTAATTATTATTGTTTAAATTCTAGGTCAATAGAACTACTATGATGTTCCATACTAATATAAACCACACCACACAAAACATCATTTGTAAACTTTATATAAAAATGAATACGTTTATATAAAAATAAATTATATGTAACATATTTTATAAATAATTATTAAATATATATAACTTTATGTTTACTAAACTATTATGAGGGGAGAACTAATCCCAATCTGATTTGACTTTTCCCAAAAAAATTCCTTAAAGACATAATTTTGATTGATAGCACCCTAATTGTGATACTCCATTATTTATTGTTTTTTATTTTTAAGTTTGGTTTGCAACCCATAACTTGCTTCAATAAAAGAAGAAAATAAGCATGTATTAAATTTTGGAATATATTATAAATCTATTTGTAATATTAGGTATGGCATGTAATTAGTGTGCTATGTTGAATTTATCTCAATAGCAATTAATAATCTATTGTTATTTAAAAAGGCTTGCTTAAGTGGTGGCTTACCCACTTTAGAAGGCTGAGAGAAAAGACAAATCCAAGTTGTGGTGGCTGGCCAATATATAGAAGAAATGAGTAGTTGCCTTAGTTGGAGTAGAAACTTCACGTTTTCAATGTTTAATATTAACTAAAGAAATGTTTTCTTTGGGTGCTGAAAAGGATTACATCTCAAACAAAGGCCAAAACAACACCATAAAAGCAAGTAACAAAAGAATAGCTCTTAGCTAAGACATTTTTTAATTGAATAGAGTAGATTACAAATGGCAATTGGATTTATGCATGTTGATAATTTTATAATTAGAGTTAAGTTTTGTTAGAATTGGATTATTATTATTATTTTGCTAATTAGTATAGCATTTATTTATAAGGAAAATGGTATATAATATTTATATAATTTATTATATGGATTGTTTTTTAGGATGAAAATTAAGAGAATAAATTTTATCGTAAAGTGGTAGAAGAATTAAATTTCATGTAAAAATAAATATGATATATATTTGAGAAGATTGAAAAATATTATATATTTATGTTGGACAAGAATTTAAACCATCCATTAGTTTGATAGAAAAAATTATTTGTCACATTTTTTGAGTCTTATTTGTTAATTTTGGATATGATTCTTAAAAGAGAATTAGTTTGTAAAATTAGGAAAATTTCATTGTAATTTACACTTAAAGGTGGACAATAAATTCAAAATCATTTCAAATACATATCTAGTAGTTTGATTTTACATATATATTTTTCCATATGCTTATATCTTTGGAATGAAAATACAGGGGACTATTTGTAGATTTAAAAAAAATCTTACTATTAACACTACTATGAAATTGATTCCTTGATGGTTTCTAATGTCTATTGTTGCTCTATCTATAATTAGAGTTTGTGTTTTATGGATTGTTGAGTGAGATTTGTTGATGTTGAAGATGTGTGGTTGGATCAATTGGAACTATTTTTTTTTTTTTTTATTCCATGCAAATCCAATGCAACATTGAGATTTAACAACAACAAATAGAGGTAAATTCAATTTCTTGCTTTCATTTTTATAGACAATAATTGTTACTTTACCAAGTGCATTGTTGACAAGATCAATTACAACCCCCAAATTTGTTTTTAGCATAACTTGTTTTCCAAAACATAATAACACCTTTGTTTGTAGTTGTTTATCATTTGCATATGAATTTATTATGCTCCTTTCTTGTTCTATAATGCAACATATTGCTAGTGTGGCAAATACTTTTAATAGTTTTGTCATGTGGTTCAACCAAATCATTTGTTGCATACAAATGAATGGATAAAAAAAAAATTATTTTCTTGTAGATTAGTTGTCAATTGGTGTGTGACAATGAGTTGCCTATTTATTTATGTTGCCTCAAAATTCCTTATGTTTTTAAGGAGGTTGTGAAATTTTATTTGGTAAAATTCATCCCCATGTTGTTAGAAAATTATATCCAATGTGACAACTATTTGAAATCTTTTTAAAGTGTTGTTTCATATAAAAATCCAACATATATTGGAATGTCACACACATGAGGCAATTTTCCAAGGTTGTCAACAAGAAAAATATAGTTCTAGCATCCACTAAATGGGCTTTGCTTATGGTATGGGAATTCTTCACATAGTTTATTATTAGTGCATTTTAAAAACCTATGTCCAATGAAGTAGTTTCATTTATTAGAATATACAAAATTGAAATACATGCTTGCTTGGAAAGTTGACAAAGCTTGACCTTGAATAGGGTTCATGCCTATTATTGTTATGTAAAGTGTTGAATGAATATTTGATGCATTGATTTTGAAAGAAACTAAACCTATTGGGATGAGTAAAAGCAATGGATTTTATACATGGTATGCATTTCTAGAGAGTGTTATATGAATGTTACTAATCAAGTATGATTTCCCTATTTATGCAATTCCTTGTATGATCTTAGAATTATGTCTTGTCTTCCATCCTTAGAAGAAAGGTTTACAATAGTGGTGAGGAAGTTTTTTAATATAAATAAAGTATCTTAACCATTTTCAATAATTGATTTGAGTTAACTTCTTTGAATTGGTGTGTTGAATGAATGCAGTTAATGAATACAACAACATTGTCCATCAAGAAGGGCAAATTGTAGTGGTAACCTAATTATTACTTGTGTCAAATAATTAATTTCCAAGCATGTCTAGTTCATAAATAACATCATCATTAATTGGGTGGAGGTTGGATAGAAATTACTCTTCTACATCAAGTTTTTCTTTATCATTTGGTCCACTAGACACAATTTGCTATCATTATTCTTGTTTAATTTTGGTGGTGTACAATCAACATTCCATGTATGGTAGTTGCTAGACATGATTTCACATTGACTGATGATATCTCCCCTACATGAGTTGATTTCTTCAAGATTTTTTTACTATTATGGGTACAATTTAATCTAACTTGAACATAAGGTATCAAACATTTAAGTTTATTTAGAAGGAATTGAAGTGAAGAATGTAGGAATTGAATAATTTTTGGAATTTCTCTTTTTTCCACTTGTAGCTTGTGTGGGACTTTGAACAATTATACATCCTCTTGGGCTCATTTAGTGAGAATGATTCCTATGTTATTAGTTGAACCAAATATCTTTCAATGAAACTTATGTTAGGTACTACACATTATTGATTTGAAGGTACATGATACAAGATTTTCCTATTGATATTCAAAGAAACAAAGGAATGAAATAATATTTTTAGTGGTATTTTTAACAAGTGGAAATAATCGTGTGCACTTATATCATGATCAACAATAATCTTGGTTATGAAATTAAGAAGTGTTGTAGAAGTTGGCTTCTTTTGTAAATATTTCTAGATATACATTTCAAAATTTGGTAATAAATTTTAGGATAATTCTTCATTTTTGCTACATAATAGGCAATGTATTTGAGCACTACATAACAAGACATGGTAAGCTAGCAATTAAAATTTATATGCCAAAATTAATAACATTGTTGAGTTCTAGATGTTCAGCCTATCATCATTTCAAGTATCTAGGAATGATGTGTGATTTTTATCATTTATAATGAAAATAGATTATGTTTGAAAGTCCCAAGGAGATTTGGAGTGGCATACCATAGATGACCCATTTATTTAAAAGCATATTTATTCACTATATTTTGTGTGTCATTGAACCAAAACTATTAATTTTGTGATTAATCTACAAATTGGTTGCATGAAAGGAATATTAGTGTTCCCAAAAATCAAGGATCATCAAGGATGAATTCATGCAACATTTTTTTCCTTTGTCAATTTACTCACGAGTTCCATGCTTGAATATAACTATTTATGTATTGTACAACATTTTTAATTGCTTCTAAACTATTTAAATTTATTCTTTCAATATTAGATGTTCCTTGCCACCAAAGGACATGATGCAGGAGCATCCAAGGTGTAAAATAAATCTCGCATCAACAACAACAAAAATAGTAGTATTGTTTCTTTTGGAATAAGGGCTAAGCTGGCTAGAGTTTGATGAGCAGGAGAACGACGTTATGTCTTGAAGGTGTGCACAAGTTTGAGCTTCGGACCTCAAGCTTGTAGCTTATTGCATGCCAAAGAAGGAAATGCAGGAGTTAGTCATTCTCAAATCAGGTCGGTCTAGTTTCGGACTTCGGCTTGTGGCTTACTCATGGATGTAATAGGCGAACATCGGTATTCAGTGCTAACAACATTGGTGAACTGGTTGTAGTGTCAAAAAATGTCATCGGTGACATTTTCACACTTGTTTGGGCCCTCCTTGTTAAATTGAGCTTGATGTTGCCTTGATTAAGTGTTGTAACATGTTTGACACATTCACATTAGTTCTTGGGCCCTTGTGAACTAATGAATTTAAATTGTACCTTGCTAAAGTGTTGTGAAGTGTTGTAACACACTTTCACACTTTTCTAAGGTTTTGTCAATTAACTAAACCTAATAAATCTCTTTTTAAGCAAAATTTACCTTAATCCTACCTTATTTGGAGTGTTGTAAAGTGTTGTAACACACTTTCACACTTTTCTAAGGTTGTCATTAATAATTGGGCTTCTTTATGCTTTAATTGGACTTATTTTGCATCCACAAGCCTTATTTAAGGTATCTTTTCAAGGATGATCCCGACACAAATCAATATCCAATCATAATTCATGTGTTTCAGGTTGAATGGCCTATATTTAGTGATATGGGACTCATTCACCACCTTGGGTGAATGAGTCCCAACTAGGTTTTTGGGCCCTGAACCTAGTTTCACACCTTTCTAAGAATTTTGAAAATGGTCCCATAAATTATGCCTAATGGGACTCATTCGCCACTTTGGGTGAATGAGTCCCGTGTGGCCCAAAATTAAAATTAATTCAAATTTTTGGTGAGATTTTATTCTCCTAGATCTGATGTTGGCTTGTAGTATTATAATTTCAGGAATTCTTGCATGATTAAGTATAAATAAAAGTTTATTTCTCTCATTTTCACCTCAAGCATTCAAGTGTTCATCCTGATAGCAAGTTTGAGTTCACAAGAGCATTCAAGAATTCACAAGAGCTTTCAAGAATTCACAAGACCTTTCAAGACTCTTTAATACTAGATTATCAAGAATTTTAGAGCATTATTCAAGCATCAATCATCATGTCAAAGACTTCATGCATCATGTTTATTTTTGAGCTAACAATTGTGATGTAGGGTTTATGATTCAAGTTAGCATTTCATTCAAGATCTATCCTATTCAAGCAAGAGTCAAGATCTACATCCATTGGAGTCATCTCATACATGTTTGCAACTTCTTATTGCTAGAGTTTGGTGAGTTGCAACATCATATTTTGTTCATTCATCATTCTCCATTCCTATTTCATTCCATTTCAAGGTTTGATTACCAAAATGGGGTTTGACCAAGGCAAACCCCTATCCACTAATAAAACTACATTTTTCCCTCTTTTTAGTGTGTGATTTGTAGGTTTAGGTTGAAGAAACATTGAAGATAAATCTTGGAGAAATTTTTCAAAGTTCCTAAGGTTTTCAAGGTTGTCATTAAGCATAGGAGAGCATTGGAGAACACCTACAAGTTGATTTACAGATATTCATATCTGGAAACCTAAAGGGGTAGATTGAGAAGTCATTCAAGAGCATATTTAGATCCTAAAGTCTCAAAAATACCTAACTAGATTGATTTTCCACTTCAAGTGAATGAGTCCCATTCTAGGTCAAAATTCAAATTTTTAGATATTCAGATACCCATTTTCCAGATTCCTATTCCTGCACAGAAACCTAGATTTGGACTGATTCACCTAGCTTAGTGAATGAGTCCCAATCGGTATTAAAGTTGGAATTTCCAGTATTTTTGACCTCCTTCCAATCATCTTTAGATTCCTAGGTGCACACCTTTCATTTTGTAGCTTTATGTTTTGTTTCATTTGCATTTCTAGGTCATTTAGTTAAAATTTGCATTGAACTAGGTTTCATTATTACATCTTGCATTGCATTTGTCTTTGCAACTCTTAACTTGGTGGTGAACCCCTCATTAGTTTACATTCAGCCCTTAGGACATACCTATTGAAACATCTCTTTCTCCTTTGCATTGAGATCTCTAGGGTTTTTTCTTGAATGAGAGAGCATGAATATTGTCATTCTAGGTCCTAAACCCTAGAAAATAAAATAGTTTTCCACCTTTCATTGGCTTATCAACATGACCTAAAGATCTCAAAGAGACCTTACTTTATGTCTCTCTAACATACTGATGGAAAAAGCAACAATGTAAATGGTTGCGAAGGAGTCTTATCAGAGGGAGGTTCACATATTGGCAAGACAACATTCAAAGTCCCTTCGACTTTCCAACAAGCTGCATCGAGGAGACTTTGGGTTATTAGAAGGATTCATTTGGGAGTCCCTCTGACGAAGCAATAAGGTGTATCGAGGTGACAACAGGATTTCAATCTAATAAGATTTCAAGTCCCTTCGATATTCTGATATCATGAAGATAAACATGTTTCAGTGGGAGGTCATGAGGTGTCTGTTCAACATGTCGATAAGTGGGACCAGGCTAAGTGTTGATGACAAAGAATGGTGATGTCATGGCTGATAGGTGGTGAATAATGATTGAGTAGGAATGACATGGAGGTTCTTCATTGATGGGACCTTCTTGTATCGGAGTTATTTGTTTTTGAGACTCTTCGATGACCTAATGGGAACTTAATCAATGAGACTCTCAAATTTTGGGGAGAGTTGCTTTGGTGTCCCCTCAACACAACAAAGACATGGTGTTGGTGTGGCGGCTGAGTTTAATGCTCGATCATGGCGTAAATCTTATGGTTTGACAGTTGTATGAGATGATGGTGCAAAAATGGTGTAACTATCCCAATGACATTAATGTTGTAGGGAATTGGATGGCAGCGTGTGGCAAGTGGGCACAACCAACTTTGATGTAGATTCGGTTGATAGGAAAAAAGGGGAAAAAATATATGGTAGGAAAAAAAAACCCTGTCATAGATGCTTAGAAAGGGAGAAGGAAATTACAGGGGAACTAGGGGAGGATGGTTGGGAGGAAGGATCAAGTTGATTTCTCAGGGTGAAGGCACGAAGCTCGAGGGAGAGTTAGCCTCTATATGAAGGTTGGCAAACTATGAAGCCAAGAAGGTCCATATGAGGGTGAATGTAGAAATATAATATCATTTTCATTACAGTAATAAACAAAGACTGGTCCTCTCTTGCATTCTTGTTTTGGTGTTTCTTGTTGTAGTTGTGAGTTTGAGATTTGAAAGGGGAGTACCCTACACCAGTGGTATCAAAGCAAGTTGATCCTGAGTGTGTAACAAACCGTCGAAGAGAGGCACTTGCACTAGGATTGAGCTTGTGGGTATTGGAGAAAATGGATGGGATAAGATCCCATCATGGTCGAGGTAGAGGAAGAGGAAGAGGAGATAATTTTGTAAGAGATGATGATTTTAGAGACTTGAAAAGGTAGGTTGAGACACTAAAAAATGAGATAAGGGGAGGATTTGCAAGAATGAGAGACCTAGGAAGTGATGATGAAGATGAAAGCACAGAGAATGCTAGTTTGGATACTTTATAGAGAGAAGAAGTTGCAGCAGTTGCAAGGGATCCATTGTTGAGAGTTTTAACAAAAATGGGGAAGAGACCAAAAATGAATGTGTCTACGTTTAATGGAAGTATGAATCTAGAGGAATTGGTAGATTGGCTTAATGAGATGGAAGAGTATTTCGAATTTGAAGAGATAGAAGATCCTGATAAGGTGAGATTTTCTAAGACACAGTTGAAAAGACATGCCTCAATATGGTGGAGAGAGGTCCAATTAGAAAGGGGGAGAAGAGGAAAAGATAAGATTACTAAATGGTACAAAATGGTAGAGAAAATTAAAAGGAAATTCATTCCAGTAGACTATGAGTTGGAATTGCTTAAAAAGATGCAAATCTTGAAGCAAGGAAGCAAGATAGTAAAGGAATGCATATGAGAGTTTCATAGAGTACTCATTAGAACTAGAAATTATGAGGCAACAAAGGAGAAGGTTGCAAGATACCTTAATGGTTTGAGTTCAAGTATACAAGAGGAGATGACTCTGGTTAGAGTTGTGACAATGGAAGATATTTATCAAATAGCATTGAAGATAGAAGAAAGGATGAACAAGAGGTTTGAGAACAAACAAAAGGGAAAGGATAGAGCTTATGTGCAACAAAAAGAGGATGAACAATAAATTAGAGACATTAAGGACAGCAAGGATGAAAGATGTTAAAGCTCAAGCAAGTCCTGTGATCAAAATTTTAGAGGAAGAGGAAGATTGGGTAGAGGATTTGAAAGAGGAAATTACAAAATAACTTGTTTTAGATGTGGGGAAGAGGGTCACAGAGCATATGATTGTCCTCATGAAGAGGAAAGACCAAGAAGGACTAAAAATTAGAATACAGTAGTAAATGTGAATAGGGAAGATGCAGAATCATCACACTCTAAATAAGCGAAAGATGGTGAAGCCTTGATGATGAGAAGAGTTTTGATGAATGAAAACAATGAACCTATTCAGAAGAGAAGTTTGTTTAGGAAAAAATGAAAATTCAAAGGTAAAGTTTGTAATGTCATTATTGATGGTGGAAGTATTGATAATCTTGTTTCTATAGAGATGATTGAGAAGTTGCAGTTGGAGAGAAAGAGGCACCCGCATCTATATAGGATCTCATGGTTGCAAGATGGTCACAAAGTGTTGGTAAATGAACAATGTGTGGTAATATTTAAGATTGGAAGTTATTATGATGAAGTATTGTGTGATGTTATGAAAATGGATTTTTTTCATTTGTTGTTGGGTAGACTATGGTAGTTCGATAGGAAAGCAGTGCATGATGGATGTGCAAACACTTATAGTTTGACGAAGGATGGAGTTCATCATATGTTGAAGCCATTGGATGAGAGAGGAAAGGTATGTAGAATGGCTGGAAAAAATTTTGGTTAATGATTTGAAATAGTTAGAGAAAAAGGAGGAAGGTGAGGAGGATTATTTGCTAATGCAATTGGAAGCAATCAAAAAAGAGTGGAATGAGAAAGTTTCAGCTAACACAAAGGTTTCCACCAAGGGTAGTGAGGTAATTTCTGATTTTTATGCCTTTTATGATGAGATTAAGTATGTAGTTGCAGTAGTAGATGTGTTGGAGATAGGTGAGAGTGATGAAAAAGATGTGAATGTGAAGTTGGAGTTTACTGATGATTCCTTTTTTGAGAACGATGAAGGTGAAGATTCCCTGATAGAAGAAATTGATTACTTGTTGCAGAAGGTGGATGATGAGTCACAAGATTATTATTCTAGCATCATTTTGGATGTAGAAAATAATTTTGTAGTTGTAGAGTGTCTTTATAAAGGCACTAACAAAGTGACAAGTTGCATTGAAGACAAGGCAAAAGAAGAAGAAGAAGGCATAGCAGCAAGAAAGGTAATATAGGACACATGTTGTGTTGGAGGAGGGAAGATGAAAGGGAATACTAATGTGAAGGTACAGGATGAGAGGAATAGAAAAATTCTAATGAACAAGGAGCATAGGTGGATCCAAGATAGACACAAAGTATACAAATTTTTATGAGTTTCATTCATGAAACATTTCTTTTCTACCTTGGGTGTCTGATGAAGGAGCATCCAAGGTGTGAGAGAAATCTTACATCAACCAAAAAGAAAAATATAGTAGTATTATTTATTTCGGAGTAAGGGATAAGCTGGCTAGAGTTTGTTGAGTAGGAGAGTGAAGTTATGTCTTGAAGGTGTGTAGAAGTTCAAGCTTTGTACCTTAGGCTTATAGCTTATCGCATGCCAAAGAAGGAAATGTAGGAGTTAGTCATTCTCGGATCAGGTTGATCTTGTTTTGGAATTCGGCTTGTGGCTTACTCATGGATGTAATAGGAGAAAATTGGAATTCAGAGCTAATGACATTCATGAACTGTCTTATCGACGTGACCTGAAGATCTCAAAGAGACCTTATTTCATTTCTCTCTTCAACATACCAATGGTAAAAGCAACAGTGTAAATGGTTGTGATGGAGTCTTATCAGAGGGAGGTTCACATATCGGTGGGATGACATTTGAAGTCCCTTTGAATTTTTGACAAGCTACATCGAGGAGACTCTGGGTTATCAGAAGGAGTCATTTTGGAGTCCCTCTAATGGAGCGATAAGGTGTATCGAGGTGACGAAAAAATTTTAAGCTGACAAGATTGTAAGTCCCTTTGATATTCTGATATAATGGAGACAAACATGCTTTTGTGGGAGGTCATGAGGTGTCTGTTCGACATGCCAATAAGTGGGACTAGGCTAAGTGTTGATGACAAAGAACGATGATGTCATGACTGACAAGTGGCGACGAATGATTGAGTAGGAATGATGTGGATGTTCTTCATCGAGAAGACCTTATATTGGAGTGAGTTGTTTATGAGTCTCTTTGATGACCTAATGGGGACTTAATCAATGAGACTCCCAAATTTCAGGGAGAGTTTCTTTGGTGTCCCCTTGACATAGCGAAGACATGGTGTTGGTGCGAAGGCTAAGTTTAATGCTTGGTCATGGCATGAATCTTCTGGGCCAACGTTTGCATGAGAAAATGGTGCATAAATGGTGTAACTATCCCAATGAAATTAATGTTGGAGGGAAGTGGATGGCAGTGTGTGGAAAGCGAGGACAACCAACTTTGATGCAGATCTGGTCGACAAGAAAAAAGAGAAAAAAAAATGCATGAAAGGGAAAAAAACCTAGGTTGTGGATGCTTAGAAAGGGAGAAGGAAATTACAGGGGAACTAGGGGAGAATGGCTAGGAGGAAGGATCAAGTTGATTTCTCAGGGTGATGGCATGAAGTTCGAGGGAAAGCTAGCTCTGAGCTGAAGGTTGGAAGATTGTGAAGCCAAGAAGGCCCATATGAGAGAAAATGTAGAAATGTAATATCATTTTGATTATAATAATAAACAAAGACTGGTTCTCTCTTGCATTCTTGTTTTCGGTATTTCTTGTTGAAGTTGTGAGTTTTAGATTTGAAAGGGGAGTACTCTACACCAGGACGCCATAAATATGGACAGATCCTCTATCTTTCCACTCATATTTGTGAGATAACATAAGATTTATAATTAATATTCATAAATTATATATTTAGTATATTTTAATATTTAAATGATGATTAATCTCACCTATACTAATAGTCTTGGATAGGTAAAAGATTCTCCAATATCTCTTCACAAGGAAAAATTAGTCTAATATGCATTATGAAAGTACTTGATATATATTGTTAATTATTTTTTATCTTCCACTAGAAGGCTTGTGTCGGTTCAATGGTCAATATGTTATGCATTACTCAATGTAAATCTAGCCACTTGGTATCTATTGTGCTAAGTATGAAGAACAAAGTTTAAGAAACCAATGTGCATAACCATATTTGATATGTATACTTTGCACCTTGTTTCACGTAGATTTTATCTAAAACACATAAAACAACAAAAAATATCATCGAGCGAATCTTGCATGTGAAGACATAGGCTAGTTTAGTTGTATTCAATATTATTTCATTCAAGAACTTCTTTAATTGTTCAGTACTATCGTTTCTTGGATTCTATGAAACATCATAACATTAACAAGAAGTACTAGTAACATGGATGTTAACCAACTCTATTATCATGGCATCATATAAGATGTAGAGCATGTTCATGCATTTCAACATTATTGATGTATATCTTTAAAAATTTCTACAAGTGGGAAGAGAGTAGGGAATGTCACTACAAGCAATCCCTTGAATTTAGACTCATTGAATGGTGAAAAAGTAATAGGATGCCTTTCCATATGTTTGCCCCCCTCGTTTGCTTCCTATTAATGTGAGATCAGTGATTTAGCTTCACCATTTCCTCATGATTGTTATGGTGATTATTTTATGGCTCTGATAGGTGTGTATGAATCATTGCATGTGTGAGATGAGATTCCTCAACATGTCAGTTGTTGGAATATTATATATGTACATTTTTGGTTATCATTATGCTTCATCTCAATGAAATACATTATTATATCGTGGTTAAATAGGATCTTCATTATCGATGTTCATAAATAATGATTTATTTAATGATTCATATGATGAATGTATAGATATCATTTTATGCTTATGTTGTTGGACCTCGTTGGGATGATTATGATATTCTTTAGCTATATATACATTGAGCAAGTAACCTTGATGTGCGTTGAATGGTTATAGGTACAGGTTTATTCTTCCACCTGGCTACATAGGTCTGAGTTATTTTTGCAACAATGGTTAATTCAGAGATGTTACATTGGGCCCCCTTCATATCCATTTTTTGGCCATACTCAAACTGAGTATGATATGTGTGATAATTGACCCTATGTGAACCCAGATCCAAGCTAGGATTTATTCTGGAATCCCTATGTGTTGTGATCAACCCATAAATGTTTGATTTAATTAATGGTTTAAATTTCATATTTTCCCATAAATGAAATATTAGGAATTTAAATTATTCGGATATTTATTAAAATATTTTTTGTGTTTTGGGAAAAGGGGAGATAGAAATGAAAGTAAGTTAAAGTTTAATTTAAATAGAGAAAATTCCTTGGGTTGGGAATTGTGAGTTATGCGTGATTTAAATTATCGTGTTTGAACTTAATTTTCGTGAATTTAAAGAGATATGCTTATATGGATTTAAATCATGGATTTAAAAGATATACGTTATTTGGGAATGGCTTTAAATGTTTATTTGGGATTTGGGAAAATTGGGAATTAAAGGAATAGAAAAAAGAATTTTATATTATTAAATTTGAAATTGGAAAAAAAAGGTAAAAAGGAAAAAGGGGATTTTATTTCACTATGTAATTTTTATGGAGAGGGAAAAAATGAAGAGAGGGGAAAACCCTCTCATGGTAAAAAATTGAATTTTTGATTGGGAATGCAATCAGAAAGGGAATTCAATGGGGTCAAATTTATTGGGATAGGATTTTGAAGGGGATCGTGCTTGTTGATTTTTGTGAGTCCTCACTTGACGTGCTTGGCAAACTTTGCATTTCAAATTTTAAAGGGCATTGAGGTATTTTCTTTGTTTTAAATTCATTTGATCTTCTTTCTTCAATTTTTTTTGTAGGAGAATGATTAGGGGAGTGTCGAATCCTCCCATCTCCTTTTTTTTGTAATTTGATTTGTAAATATAGTTTTTTATTTAAAAGTTGATATTTTTCAAAAATACGGGATTACCATGCCCATTTTTTCTGGAATGGGTGAAATGTGAATCTTATGTGAAAAGTGTGTTGTTGGGCATATGTAGAGCAAAAGGGTGTCTTTAGATTTTTGAATTTTGAAAAATATTTTTTGAAGAAAATTTTAATGGTGAATTTGGGGAAAACCTAGTTTTTACCTTGTAAAAATATTGATAAAATTTAAATGTTTTATGATGAATTTTAATTCTTTAACGAAATCCTCCTTCATGATTTATGGAAATAATGCTTATGGAAAATATTAGAAACTTTCGATGAAGTTGAATTTTGTGCATCATTTTTCATGCCACTCGATGGAGGGTGTGATGATTGTTTTGGAATGTTTTGATGAAGTTGTGCTTCATGAAATGTGATAATATGCATTATGAGAAAAGCGTTATTTATTTTGGAAAGGTTATATTTTTCATTATTTTTGTGCCACACTTGTTGGAGGGTGTGATGAGCTTAGGGTTTAAGTGTTAAAGAGAGTTTGGGAATGGCTCCCAACGTGAACCTGAACCAAAGTGGTGCATAGGAAATCATGATGTGGGGAGTTTGAATTAATAATTGAAAACTAATGAAACATGGGTAATTAATTAACCAAGATAATTGATAGCCCTCTCATGCCTTGAGTGCTCGTAAAGGCTAAGGATGATCGAGGAATATATGCCAGCTAGAGGAGCTTGGGTCTCTTAAGATTAAGTACGCTCTTCTATATGAGAGGATACTTGGTTCCGTGTTGAGACCCACATGAGTGTCCACGATGATATTCCCTCTCTTTCTCTCTAACATTTAATCCTAGTCTAGTTGAGTAGCACCTAAAAGATGATAATTGCCTTCCTTATGCCCTTGTGTTATGCCCTTGGCGAGTTTTCCCAAGGAAGATCCTTGTATGATATTGGTGAGTTGGTCCAATGCATATTTTTGATGTGACATTGGTGAGTTTTCCCAATGTGGGTTATGTTATTCCATTTGTGATTATACCATGTGCTTAATTATATTAGATCCATTATGTATTTGGATGATTGAGTGTTTATATGATGTGCATATGGAATGTATGCTTCTTGTATGGTTTGTGTGTAATCCTTCTCCACATGTGTTTGGTGTGAGGATTGTGCTTGTGGCCCATGTAACTATCTCCTAACACAGTGGGAGTGGATCCTTTCGATTCCACGAGGTCGAGTGGCGTGATAACCACCATTGGGGACCTAAGGTTCGTGGATCAAGGAATGGCATGGCATCATGTAATTTAAAGTTTAATTCATGTTGATAGATGTATTTCATTCATTTATGTTGTAATATATTAATTTGGAACCTCTTTACAGAGATTATTTATAAATTATAAATGAAAAGAACATTTGGTTCGTTTATGTGTCTCGGTGTTGGTGTCGGGCATGAAATCTTGTCATTTATCCTCTTGATGATGTTTAAGTGTTAATTAAAACCCAAGAATGTTAGGATAGGTGACATTAAAATTGATATCCTAAGTTGATTTATGTGTCTCCACATTCTTTGGAAAGTGTTCTAGGGGACATGAGGAACAAAATATTTATTATTTATTTTCCTATGAAAATTTGTAATTTCATTCAAAGAGGTGGACCCATTATGGTGCCCATTACTAAGCATCCCAGGAGAATATTCCTCTTTGGCATCCAAGTTTTTGGGTTGGGACCACTTGAGTGTGCATGTTATTTGAATTTTTTTCATGCTCTTGCATGGTTGGGCACCCAAGTTTGCATATTGATGCATGATATTGCATGTAATTATCAAAGTCATTAGAGAGTTCTAGAGCACTCAATTTTGACCAATTCTTATTGCATGTCGGTTTGGTGCCCATGTGAAGGCCATGTGATAATTTAATATTTGATTCCATGTTTATGGGTGTCCACTAAGGGGGGAGTGGGTTTTTCTAGGTGGTTTTGCTTGTTTTTTTGGGCTACCAGTTGTGGTATTCTCTCCCACAAACTTCTATATATTGGAGCCTTTGGATGGTGATTTAGTATGTTTTTTTTGTAAGTTGTCAAGACAACGAAATGTTGCTAGATTATAGAGAGGATTGTTGTATTGATGTAATTCCTTGAAGACTAATACAAACATTGGATCTCTTTGGGTGTGTATTTTTTTCCCACAAGGGTTGCTCCACGTATATCGTGTGTCACTTGTGTTGATGACTTGTGGTATTGGAGATTTTTCTTTCATTGTTGCAATTATCAATCACTTAATCATTTTATGGTAATCTTGTAAACACAATTTCAGATTTGCAACCACATATTTAAGTTCATATTTCTACAAGTTATACCTTGATTTCCAACATTTGGTATCAGAGCTAACAATTTTGTTAAGAGAGGGACACCTTTCTTTTGAGTGTTGAACATTTTTGGTTGCAATGGGAGCTTGTGCATTGTGGGTTTTATAGATTTGTGAAAAATATTGTAAACCATGGCTTCTACCTCATATTTGGATATTGAGAAATTCAATGGAACTGGCTACGAGATGTGGAAGTTAAAGATGAAGGATCTCCTTGAAGAGAGAGATCATTGGTTGGTAGGTTTTAATGAAAATAAACTAGAATCAACGTCTGATGAAGATTGGAAGAAAATGGAAAAGAAGGCACGAGGAACCATTTGATTGTGTCTTGCGTATTTCATCCACTCGAATGTTTCAAAAGAATCTATTGTACATAATTTGTGGAAGAGGATAATTGATATTTACCAAACTAAAAGTTTAACTAATAAGTTGTATCTTAAAAGATGTTTGTATTCTTTGAAAATAAAGGATGGTGATTCTATTATAGAACATTTAAATGCTTTTAATATGATTATAAGTCAACTTGCATCAGTATATGTTAAGATAGAAGAGGAAGATAAATGTATTTTGATGCTTTGTTCTTTACTCTAATCTTTGGAAAATCTAATTGTTGCCATAAGTGGTGGTGGTACAGAATTGAAGATGGATAGTCTCATTGCAATAATTCTTTCAGAAGAGATGAGGAGAAATTCCATGAATGTGAGCTCCCAATATGCCTTGCATGTGCAAGGAAGGTCCAAAGAAAAGGGAGGGCCTAAAGGGGACAAGAATAGAGACAAGTCTAAAGGACATTCTAAAACCCCTAGGAAGAGCATAGTAAAGTGTTGGAATTATGGTAAGAGAAGACATGGGAAGGAGTGTAGGAACAAGAAAAAGAGTTTGGATGCTTCCACGAAAAAGCCCTCAAAAGATGGTGATTATGATGCTTTGTTTATTTTAGCTAACACTATTAGTGATGACGCTTGGCTTATTGATTTAGGTTGCTCCTACCATCTGACTCCTCACAAGGAGTGGTTTACTTCATATTAAACTTATGATGGGGGAGAATTTTTCCTTGGTGATAACAAAACAAAGAAGATTGTTGGTAAGGGAAAGGTAAAGTTGTGTTTCAGTGATGGAAGGGTTAAAAATCTTGATCATGTTTTACATATTTCATGACTTGCAAGAAATTTATTTTTAGTATCCAAGTTGAATTATTTTGGAATGGATGTGACATTTAACAAGTCTGATTGTAGGTTGATAAGAGGGAGTTTGGTGATTGATAAAGGATATTGGATAGGGACTTTATTTAGGCTTAATGCCTCCACTTTTTGTAATTTTTCCAATATAAATGACATTGAAAATGTGTGTATGTTGTGGCACCATAGATTGGGTCACATAAGTGAAAAAGGTCTTAAGACTATTTTGAATAAAAATTTGGTTGACGGTCTTTCTGATTATTCTTTTGGTATAAATAATTTTTGTGAGCATTGTGTGTCTGGTAAATAGAATAGATCATCATTCCCTAATGGGACTAATAAAGCTAAGAGATTATTAGAGATTATTCATTTGGATGTGTTTGAGCCAATGGATGTTGACTCTTTTAGAAAATCTTTCATTGATGATGTGTCAAGATACACCTAGATTTATTTTATGCAAGAAAAATCTAAAGCTTTCACTAATTTTAAGGAATGTAAAGCCTTAGTTGAGATGAAAATGGATTATAAGATAAGGTTGTTGAGATTTGACAATGGGGGTGAATATTTTTCTAGGGAACTTGATGAGTTTTGTAAGAATGCAGTTATTGCTCGACAAAAGACTACACCTTATAAACCTCAACAAAATGGGGTAGCAGAAAGAATGAACCGAACCTTAATGGAAAGAGCTAGGTGAATGTTGAGTGGTGCTAAGCTTGATAGATGCTTTTGGCTAAAATTTCTAAGTACTGCATGTTATTTCGTTAATAGATCTCCTTGTTCAACTCTTGTTGATAAAAATCCTTATGAAGTGTGGATAGGTAGTGAAAAGAGTGAAAATGTAGGTGGGTTATCAAAATAGGGTTGATGAACCACTTAGGGACCTATTTCTCACTCATTTCATTAGGAAATGAGATCCACACAAAGAATTGGCTTACAACCCTTAGGTGAGTCAACTCAAGGTGTGAATCCGTAGATTTCCTTATGATTGAAGAACGGGGGTCGAGTTCACCAGGAACTTTTGGGAGAAAAACTAAAAATAGTAAACTAACCCAATCATGCCAAACTAAACTTAAAACAACAATATTAAACTCAAAATAAGAAAAACTAGAAATTTAAATAGCAGATCTGAGAATGGAAGAACTAAGTTTACCAGTCACCAAAAGCGAGTTTCTGAAGGATGACTAGGACTCATTCACCCAGGGGCAAATGGGTCCACTGTCAGGGTTTTTCTGCAACTTTCAGGAGCCTCTAATACAGATCTTAATCTTCCAATTTTTCCAAGTGGTAGTGTTGGAATGCCGGAAATATATTATGTAGGTGAGTTTCTGTGAGATGGAAACTTTTTCAACTTTGTCAACTTCTTCAAATTTGATCTTCAAGGGGTCTTCAAGCTTTCTTCCACCTAGATCTACAAACACAGCATGAAAGGGAATTTTGTTTTGTTTTTGGTGAATGGGGGTTTGCCTTGGTCAAACCCCATTTTGGTAATCAAACCTTGAAATGAATAAAAACATGAAGGAGGGAATGAAGAATGAACAAAGCAATGTTACCACTCAACAAACCTATGAATAAATCTTGGAATAAAAGTCTGCAATTTGCATGCAATGGCTTCAATGGATGTGGATCTTGACACTTGAAATTTTCTTTAAATAATGCTTTGAATGCTTGCATTGATCATGAAACTTACATTACAATGTTATCTCCAAAAACATGCATGATGCAAGAAGACTTTGACATGACAATTGGATCTTGAATGCTGCAATAAAACTCTAATAAATCTTCTCTTGAATTCCCTTCATTACAACTTTATCTCTTTTAATTAAACACTTGAAATTCTAGGGGAAACATAGTGAAATAACCTTATATTTATAGATATGTATCCTTAATTTCTCGAAATTCAATAATGACAAGCCAACATTGAATCACAGATTTGAATATATTAAAATATCACCAAAAACATAAATTAAATTTAGGTCCTAAGGTCTAGGGAGGACCCATTCACCCATGGGTGAATGGGTCCCAAGTCCATAAACCTAGGACACACATTACTCATTGTGAAGTGTTATGTTGAGGCATTAATATGTGTCGGGTTTCCTCTTCAAAAAATGAAATTAAATAGCTTGGAAAATGAATTAAAGGGCCAATTAAGGAAAAATTAAGCTCAATTAATTATGGGAGCCCTAAATAAGTGTGAAAGTGTAAAGGGATACACCTTACAACACTAAATTAAGGCATAATTAAGTCCAATTTATCTAGGAGGGCCCAAACATGTGAGCAAATGTAAAGGGATATATTTTCTATCACTACATTTAGCCCCCACTTTAGTGAGAGGATGACCTTGTGTCAAACTCACACTAAAGTAGACATTTAAAACATATGTATGTAGCAATGACAAGATACTCAATCATACAATATCAAAGACTTAAAGAAAAGGTGTAAAAACAAAAAGGGCAGATCAAGCCTCAACTATCCAACACGATGTGGAACACACTTCAACTATTTGTCCAAAAACATTCACAAGTGGAACCCATTGTCCACTATGCAAATAACATGCATGCTCACACGGGCTAATGGAACTCCAATTGTCCAATAGGTGAGCCCCCAAGTGTGGTAAATGAGAGAATCTTATTAGGCTCCCATACCATATCAAAGCTATCCCTCTGATAAGTTCAATAAGGCACCAAAAAAGAAAAAGAAAACATAGAAGGGGTGGAAAATGAGAGAATCTTATTAGGCTCCAATACCATACCAAAGCTATATCTCTAATAACTTTAATAAGGCACCGCAAAACAAAACAAAAACTTCAAGATTCATAAGGCCTAACAAGTTTTGTTATGCTAAGAACCTATGAACAAACAAGGCAAGGCTCCATAGGCAAGCAAAGTGTATTATGCTTGGTGGCCATAAAAAGGGTTCAAGCTTCACAAGGTTAACAAGTTGTGTTATGCTAAACACTCATGAACAAAAATGAAAATAAACATGTTCAAAGGGATTTTGCTTAGTTCTTGTAAGGTCTCCTCTTAGGGAGAATTATGCCTAATGTCTCCAAGAGAGGACAAGTGATCAAGGATAAAAGATTTGCAACTTAGGGAATGCAATGCGTAAAATTACCACTAAGAGGAAAGTCGTATGCTAGGAAATGTCACATTCTTGGAGGACATCAAACCCAATGACACCACCAAGAAAAAGACTCATCACAAGAAGTAAGAAAATCGCACAATGAAACATAAGGAATGTCAAAATTTTCAAAAATTAATAATGCCAATATATGCACCCACTTTAAAAAAACTGCTAAACACCATGCTATGAGAAATTTACTTTAAAGTAGCAATTAATCAATTCAAACAATAAAGAAGATATGAGAGCTTATTCGAAAATCACTATACCAAGTCATATGTTTCTAAATGAAGCTACATCATGAAAAAGAAGAGGGGTTTCCCCCAAAATGAAATCCCAAACACATAAGGGATCTATGTATTCGGGGTTAGTATGTCTTTGTTACAATGTTATTATAGAGCTCAAAAATGTCATCATTCCCCAAATACTCACATAACTATAAGAATGACTCATAAAGAGTGAAAACAAAGAAAAAACTTTTGGGTCAACATGGAGGAGACCTAAATGTCTCAATACCTTGCATCATGCCCAAAAGGAAAACACAAGACAAAAAAAGATAAATGATTACGACATATAGAAGAATGTAGATACACATAGAGGAATGTACATGAAGAGGTACATCAAATAGAACAATACGAGGGATCACAATGATCAACCAATATTCAATACAAACCATGAAGGACAACAATGATCAATGCTAGGTCTAACCAATTAATAATTATACACGTGAATAAGTCAAGCATGTGCATGTCAATAAGGGAAGCACAAGTACTCAAAAACACGTAAGCCTCAAGAAGTATACACACGAATACATAGTATACACAAATTAATACAAAGTATATGCACAAATACAAGGTATACGCATGAAAACACGTAAGCCACAAAGTATACATTCGAACACACGTAAGTCACAAAGTATACACGTAAGTTGTAAAGTATACACTTGAATACACGTAACTCATATCTATTGAACCATCAATTTAGAATACAAATATGGACACCGTCGATAAAAGATATTTGTATTAACCAAATAGCCATGTAGGCATACATCAATATATGTTGATATAAGTATGAAATTGATATAAGTATGAAATATATGTACAAAATAGCCATATAGGCTTACGAGAATGCCATATAGGCATACAATGTCAAATATGTCCAATACAAAATATGTACAAAACTGCCATGTAGGCATACAACAAAGGGCTCTGGAATCAAAAGTCATTACTCTCCATGATGTGGAAATAAAATATTTCCCTTTGCTTTTCGATCGGATGGTGATAGGTCTATCACTCATTTTTGCTACGCTTGAGGAGTTCTCCTACTACTCCTCCTAGTGTTTAGATCATGGTGAAGTTTTAACTGTTACAATAAGAAGTAAAGACATGAATATATAGAAATTACATTATAAAAAAAGATATATTTGACAAAATAATCACTTACCTCCATCTCATGATCTCTCTCCATGAGGGATATATTCTCACGCCCATGCTTAGGCATGCTAAAGCCCTATATAAACCATACAAATAGAAATTAAACTACATGAATAAATAATGGTTTGATTTTTCACTAACTAACATCTTTAACTTGTCGAATGTAAATTGAAATTTACTAATTTGCCTCATACCTCCCCTGTTAGAGCCATCGAGGATTATATAGCAGATGACACACCAATCTCCATTTCCCTCATCACATTCGGAGGTGTTTTGGCTTGCAACATTTGAAAATAAAACAACAAATTATTCAACGTAATCAACAATGTGCATAAACTACACAAATCTATTAAGTACAATTCATTAGTTAAACTCTTTATTCTATTATCTCCATGTAGGTTTGATTAAATCCACCGCCACTAGGAAGTGTTCCATCGAAACCTCCAATATTAGTTTGTTCAACATCCAAAATCGCATATTAAATTACCATTCGTAAAACAATGCTATTAACATGTAATAAATTTATAATTGTTTACTAGTTACGTACCCCAGCAATAGGTGTACTGCAAAAATAAGTAGGTGGGGGCCGGTGTATCTAGTCTCAACAATATGACCCATTGACCCTGCAATTTTATTAAAATCATAAAACATTTTTAGTTAATCTTGCATTTCAAAATCAAAATTTAATAAATTAAATTCAATGAACATGCTAACTTTTACCTGACTATCAATGTCATATGCCTCATGAAAAATTTTAGTTGCCCTCTCCATCTCCATAGTTGCAGAAGGATCTTCCGTAGTAGCCTCCTGAGTGTCGATGGGGTCATATGAACAAGTCGCCTCGCAAAATTGACACACATGGGTTTGAAGGCCACCACTCGAAGACTCCCCTGGATGGCACTGTAGAATAGGGCTAGTATGATGGATCACACTCTCAGTCAAAGTGTTGATCACCTGCAATGTCTTTACTTCAGCACTTTCCTTCGTGATGGAAGGCATAACAACGTGCTCACGAGGTGGCCTAGCGAGTGCTCATCTACCTTGTCGCGTAGGATCTGGTTGTGCACCAGGTCTATCCTAAGCTGACCCCCCACCTCTCCCCTAGAAATCCCTCATATCAAAATAATATGGGATTTTGTTCAATATGAACTCATTGTATATTTTCCTAAGGAAATATTGTGGGACCTCGCAATTGTTGCACGGTGGGTAATCGCAGACCATGTACCACCTATCATAAAACTGGTCCCTAATCTAGTTGTGGTAGCACCAATGGATAGGAAAGCTCTTCGCATTGAGGGTAAGATTTTGATTTGTGCATGGGTCGGTGAATAATGAGCACAAATTACCTTTTATAATTTTTAAATCCTTTACATCTTTGTATGATATTTTATTTGCATAACAATCCTTAGCTGCCTGACTCCTATCTTGCCATCCAGTTATTTGTTTGCTAATTGAATCTACATTTTTTAACATATCTTTCAATGAACTTTCTAGGGTCATTCTTTCTGCAGTTGAACCATTTGGATCACTCAACCTACTGATCAAATCCTCAAAAAAAAATTGTTGTTCTTAATTTCACTCATTAAATTTTGTTGAGTGCCAGGAGGGGGTTGAGTGATTGGTGGAGGAGGTTGTTGTTGTGGTTGATTTTGATCTTGAGGGTTTGCAGGTTGATTTGCATCTCCTAAAAATTCAAACAAATATATATCAAATTCAACCTAAAACTAACTAATTCAAAACAAAAAGCATAGAATCCTTGCCTCTCACACCTCCTCCTCCTCGTGGCGCCATCGTTGCGAAGAAATAGCAATTGTTGGTGAAGAATTTTTATGAATGGCTCATCCTAGAATGCAAGCACGAAATATGGGGGTTTTGGTCGCAGCTAGAAGAAAAAAACAGTTGAAATAAAGAATGACAACATTTCTCTTTTTTTTTCTTTTAACAAGCAATAATGCGAGACACGCTCACGTTATTGGCTTTTTGTTGTCAAGCCTCAGGCTCGGCACAACAAGCCATAACACGAGCACATTATGACTTTTCAAAAAAAAAATTGAATGTGTCCATGAAATGGCTACCCATTTCCATGCGCCCGCCCAAAGACCAAGTTCTCTTAGGTCAACCCACTTGATTCATTTTAGTTCTCCAATCTAAAGTGTTCCTAGAATGTTTATTCTCTTTAATATGTAGGATTTTCTTGATTATTTTTATATCTAAATTGAATTTGATTAAATGAACATTTAATGCCTTTAAATACCAACACATAGTAATTAATCATGCAAATGTGTATGAAGCTAATGCATAAAAATTAGTGTTCAATAGATGAGAATCAACAAATTATGAATTTCAAGGGTCAATTCTCCATGAGATAGACTTGGGACAAGTGTAATGTAAGAAATTTGAATCTAACAAAAGGAAAACAAGATTCCTTTGAGAGTAAATTTCACTACTTACATTTAGATAAACCAGTTTAAGTTCTAATAAAAAATAAAAATAACTAACTAAAAATATTATTAAAAGCAAACCAATGAAAATATTCACTAATAAAAAAATAAAATTTAATAACTATAGAAATTATGATATTGCTATCAGGATTCAACCGTGTAGTTTTCGAGTCAAACTCATTGACCCATGATTCATGAGTAGTGGTTCACAAGAACCCATCTCTCATGATAATGAATGGTCCACTTAGCACTCATTGCATCTAGGTGATGCTCACAGAGGTGAAGCATTGGTCTGTCCCGGGAGGTCACCCATCCCAGTACTGCCCCAGCTCAAGCACACTTAACCACAGAGTTTTCCCCAAGGTTAAGCCCACTTAGCTTGCTACCCCATTTTGCAAAACCTTCAACAAGTGTTGTGCCTTATGAACCATTCATTATAGAGCCCCTTTAACTCATCAATTGATAAGTAGGAGGTTTCTTCCACAACATGTCAAATTATGATATTGCTATCAGGATTCGTGTAGTTTTCGAGTCAAACTCATTGACCCATGATTCATGAGTAGTGGTTCACAAGAACCCATCTCTCATGATAATGAATGGTCCACTTAGCACTCATTGCATCTAGGTGATGCTCACAGAGGTGAAGCATTGGTCAGGTGTAGCTCCAGCTCAAGTTAACCACGGTTTCCCCCAAGGTTAAGCCCACTTAGCTTGCTACCCCATTTGCAAAACCTTCATGTTGTGCCTTATGAACCATTCATTATAGAGCCCCTTTAGCTCATCAATTGATAAGTAGGAGGTTTCTTCCACTGTCAAATTATGATATTGCTATCAGGATTCATGTAGTTTTCGAGTCAAACTATTGACCCATGATTCATGAGTAGTGGTTCACAAGAACCCATCTCTCATGATAATGAATGGTCCACTTAGCACTCATTGCATCTAGGTGATGCTCAGCATTGGTCTGTCCCGGGAGGTCACCCATCCCAATATTGCTCCAGCTCAAGCACACTTAACCACGAAGTTTCCCCCAAGGTTAAGCCCACTTAGCTTGCTACCCCCTTTTGCAAAACCTTCAGCAAGTGTTGTGCCTTATGAACCATTCATTATAGAGCCCCTTTAGCTCATCAAATTATAAGTAGGAGGTTTCTTCCACAACGTGTCAAATTATGATATTGCTATCAAGATTCAACTGTGTAGTTTTCGAGTCAAACTCATTGACCCATGATTCATGAGTAGTGGTTCACAAGAACCCATATCTCATGATAATGAATGGTCCACTTAGCACTTATTGCATCTAGGTGATGCTCACAAAGGTGAAGCATTGGTCTGTCCTAGGAGGTCACCCATCCTAGTACTTCTCCAGCTCAAGCGCGCTTAACCATGGAGTTTCCCCCAAGGTTAATCCCACTTAGCTTGCTACCCCATTTTGCAAAACCTTCAGCAAGTGTTGTGCCTTATGAACCATTCATTATAGAGCCCCTTTAGTTCATCAATTGATAAGTAGGAGGTTTCTTCCACAATGTGTCAAATTATGATATTGCTATCAGGATTCAATCGTGTAGTTTTCAAGTCAAACTCATTGACCCATGATTCATGAGTAGTGGTTCACAAGAACCCATCTCTCATGATAATGAATGGTCCACTTAGCACTCATTGCATCTAGGTGATGCTCACAGAGGTGAAGCATTGGTCCATCCTGGGAGGTCACCCATCCCAATACTGCTCCAGCTCAAGCGTGCTTAACCACAGAGTTTCCCCCAAGGTTAAGCCCACTTAGCTTGCTACCCCATTTTGCAAAACCTTCAGCAAGTGTTGGGTCAATGAGTTTGACTCGAAAACTACACGGTTGAATCCTAATAGCAATATCATAATTTGACACGTTGTGGAAGAAACCTCCTACTTATCAACTATAGAAATGTAAAATGCAGACATTAAGGAACGTAGAGTTCAAAGGAAGAAGTCACTGGGTAGGACACCAATGTGTCATGCAGATGTATGCACACATAGTGCTATCATCTGTATGAGCACCATACAGGAAATGCCTAAAAAATGTAAAATCAACTAACCTACAAAACCTAAAAACAAAAAAAACATCAGTAAATACTAATGATAAAAATATAAGGACAAAAGTAACTAACAAGATTTATATGATTTAATGAAAGAAATGAACAATAAAAAACACTTACAAAACTTTGTGTGGTTGAGTGCTTCCAAATACTTGGAAGAACAAGAGAAAGGAAAAATATTTGGGGTTGTTTGAGGATTTGTCTCAATCAAATCCTTGCTTTGGCGTTTCCACCTTCACAACAACCAAGATAGATAGTTGGAAAATAAATAGCTTGTGTTCTTACAATGATAAAAAAAAAAATGAATTGATAAGGGATGTGATAATCCCAAGGTTCTCGGGGGCACAAGAGAAGAAATTCTAACAATAACAATAAAGAATAAGAATAATATAACCTACAAGGCTTGAAGAATTCAAGAAGAAGAAAGCTAAATGAATGTTGTAAGAGTGATGTAGCAAAGCTTGAGAGTGTTGTGAGATGCAAGAGAGCCAAGAGAGAGAGAGAGATCATCAAAATAAAATGATAAATTTTAAAAATGAGAAGACAAGGGGAAAAAAGGCTATCAACGAAGCGTTTGGAATCATTCCAAGCCATTTTCACTAACTTGAGAAGGTGACAAGTGGAAAATACTCAAAAACAACTTTCAAATGACAAATTGTCATAGAATGCTATTGCGACATGTGAATGTATGTGCTAGGCACTAGTGTCCAAATAATTTACGCTTAAAAATGATAGGGGACAAGAAAAACATAAGACGAACATAAAAGTGACATGAAAAGGTGACCATTGGAAAGGAGGCCTGAGCTCCTTGAGAAGGAAGAAGGTTGATGCAAGGACTGAAATGAACCTACAAAAATACTAAGGGAATAGACACCAAAGTGAACAAAAAATATAGGTAAATTTGCAAGGGTATGCAATTTACAACACTACAACAAGAAAGTACAAATATCAAGTTGGAGAAGCAATATATGAGAATGGATACAAAGATAAGTGTATTTAATAGCTAATGAATAGGAATAGCAGAAACATAGATGAGAGAAAGTTGAATAAGTGAAAAAATATATATAAATGAGAATGTGGAAAAAAACAAAAATTCAACTCAACTTTACATAAAAATATAAAGACATTCTATCAAAATAAATCTAAAATTAAATAAAAATTAACATAAATTATATAATTTTCACAAATTTAAAAATTATTGCTATTGAATTACTAAGAATTTAGCTTGCATTTCCATCAGAAGTGTTTCTCTACTACAATTGCTAGTACAAACTCAACTCACATTCCATCCACTTCTACAGTAAAGAATCATCCAGGTTATCGGATCGAATTCATTAGTTCCTTTATGTTTGACTGTGTCTTCTTAAACACCAAGCAGAAAAGAAATGCAAGATTATTTCAGAGAGTAAATATATGTTCAAGTGTGTGGCTGCAGTAGCCACCACAATTGTAGATTCATAATATCTCCACATAGTTTTCACACAACCAGCCATTTAAGATAAATGGTACTCTGGATTAAATATTCACATTAACAAGTGTCCTGGCAGGCAGCATGATCTTCATTTGAGCAGGAAAGAGTATTACATACCCTCAATCACTCTAATGGCTGTCTCTCTTCTGCCTACAAATAAACAAGGAATGTCACCCGGAAGAAAAATGACACAAACCTAATTATTGAAATGGGTCCAATCCTGGTTGATCTAATTGCTAAATTGTTCAGAGAAGTGAGAGATAAGTGAATCCAAATCTTTCAACGAAGATCCTCCTCCACCTACTGCTCTCCGAGCTTCATCTCTCAATTCCTGCGCCCTCTTTCTCATTTGCATTCCCTCCTCACTTACCATTAACCGTTTTACAGCTTTCTCCACCTCTTCCGCACTAACCAACTCATTCTCCTCTGCATTTCTCCATTCTTTCACCAGTATACCCACCTTCAATTCCTCCTCTATTAGGGCACAATTTGCAAACTGGTCCGAATGCAGAGGCCACGCCACCATGGGCACTCCCGCACTGATGCTCTCCACCGTCGAATTCCACCCACAGTGTGATAAAAATCCCCCTGTTGCCTCATGAAATAAGATGTCAAGTTGAGGCACCCAATCCCTTGCAATGAAACCTCCACCCCCTAATCGCCCCTCATACCCTTCTGGCAGACATTTGCTAATCCAAGCCGACTGCGCTTCTGTGGAAAAATGGGCACCGTCAGAAATTCTGACTACCCACAAGAAAGACTGTCGACTACGCTCCAATCCCTCAGCGAGCTCTCGGATCTGCAGCACCGAGAGACATGACAGGGTGCCGAATGAAATATAGACAACAGACTGGGGAGGCTGCCTATCAAACCATCTCATGCACTCTGTATCCGCTATCTGGTTGTTTAAACGCGTTTCTTCTTTAAAGAAAGGGGGCGGAAGAAGAGGGCCCACTGTCCACACAGGCTTGCCACCGAAGACCTTTTCCTCGCGGAGTCGGCTAATGGATTTCGACTCCATTGCAGAGAAGGTATTAAAGATTTGACCTTTGGCAAACTCTCGCAGAAAACTTTGGCGACTCACGAACTCTAGGTGTCTTTCGGGAAGACACCGCTTGATTGATATGTCAAAACGGGACAATGGTGCAGTCTGCCCACTTAACATATAGACAAACCAGAGGGTCTGATAGGCTCCAGCGGGGACGAATACATAGGCAGGAATACCATATTTGGTAGCCAATGCCTGGACCCATGCCATACCGGCGTCGTAGACTATCACTACCCTGTTATTATTCTCAGAGCAGATGTTGCCCATTAAGAGATCGAGATATGGGAGTAGGAAATCCTCCATGCTTTCAAACAGAGGAATCAAATGAAGAGGATAAGTGTGACTGGTTTGAAGATCTGGTTCTCGAACAGAGATATCAGGCATGGGCAATTCCTTGAACTGAATATCAAAGCTCCGCGGATCCCACCCATTAACACGGTGCAGGACTTGATGAATATGAGTGGACGTGGCCGCGAATGATACAGTGACTCCTCGTTCTGCAATGGCTCTGGAGAAATGCAGGAGCTGATTCAGATGGCCCTGTGCGGGATATGACACCACCACTACATGCATTTTTCTACCACGTTCGTCTGAATCCATTCTGTGCAATTACAGTTATAATCTTTCCCAGATTTTCAGGACAAAACAATTTAAATATCTACTATCCGAGTGACCTCTGATTAGAAAATGTCGAAATCATTTTATTGTCAGTTGTTGGAAAAGGATGTTAATTATTAGAAAAGTGTAGTAAAGTCCAATTTGTAGGTTTGGTTCGAGGAAATCACGCTACATATTGCCGTCCACCTTCGAAATATAAGTTTCGTCTTTCTTTTCAAGGGAATCTGATTTAATAAAAGTTTTTTATTTTATTTTATTTATTAAACTACAAGAATCGGGTAGCACAACTCCCTATAAACTGCAGTGCGCCTGATAAACTTTTTAACGCGACCGGCGGCATTGGCACAACACGCCCTCCAGTACCACGGGGGTGGGGGAGACTAGACCTCGTGACCAACCTCCTGCAACATGAAAGATTTAGCCAACCGAGCTAGGGCCCCAACCCTTTAAATTTATTAGACTGCAGGAATCGGGTAGCAAACCCGGCGTGACACGCCCTCCGGTACCATGGAAGTGGGGGAGACTAGATCTCGTGACCAACCTCCTGCAACAGGAAAGATTTAGCCAACCGAGCTAGGGCGCCAACCCCTAATTTAATAAAAGTTAGCCTTAATATTAACTATGCATTTTCTTATAAATCTTCTCATAAATTATTCTTAAATCTATTATATAAAATGTATAAGCTACTGGTTGTAAATTTTGGTTTTAAAGAATATTGTTTTTATTTACTTTCATGTTATTTTTATTTATTTATATTTATTTTGGTGGGAATGTTTTGATGTAATAATATATTGATAAGTGGTATATTCTTATGTTAGATTTGATTTATACCTTCATCTCTATTTATCCTTGTTTCATTGTCTTTTGTATTGTTTTTATACATTCATTACGTACCTTGAAATCACCACTTTCTCTCTTCAAATTGTTTTCAAGTAGCGTAAGAGTAGCAATTGCACCTTAGGCTGCAATGGGTACACTGAAGAAGTGAAAAAGATCAATTACGATATATTTTTTTGCGAATACTCTCTAAAAACTATAAAGACGCCAACAAACTTCAAACCCCATAATCACATGGACTTTAAGCCCAAATCAGAAACATTAAATGTTAAATATCAGATGCACATAGCAAAGCATATTTTGTATCCCATCTTAAACACTCCTTGTTTCACAGGAAAAATCAACTATAGATGATCATTTCAAATGTTGTAGCAAGGTAGATCGTTATCTTTTCTTAAAGTACCTACCATGTTTTATGTAAGCTAATCACCATATTCTTTCCTAGTTAATGGTTGCACAAGGGTAACTGAATTACAAAGTGATCCAGCCGTTTCGGCGTACTATCATGCATATTAAATAAAAAAACTGTTCTGATATTAAAATGGACATCTTGGAGTCTTTGAATGTCTTTGAGATTACACAAACATTTGAACAATCTTTGCATATCTTTGAGAAGACAAAAAAAATCTTTAACAGACCTAATTCAAGATTTAAACATAAACATCATTGCTCTCAATCTAAAAAGAGTAAACCTTTAAAACTCGACAGAAGAGACAACATGCTTCCTTCATGAATATTTTTTCAAATGATAGTTACCACCAAGCAACTCTGATGGTGTGCTTTTACATAAATACAACTCAGAAACAATTTTGATTGTCTTGCAGGTATGAATTTATTACCTGATTGCATGTAATGTCACGACTCACCAATATAGATGTCTACACACTTGATATTGCAATGATCAGAGCATGCAAATGATCCAAATTCATTTTTAGTATACAATATGCATTATATAAATACATAAACATACATAAAGATTATTATGTCAAGATTATAATAAATAGTTCAACTTGCATTAACATGAAAAAGCATGAGATGCATTAACATGAATAGCTTAGATAGCTATAATTTTTGTTGTTCTTCATTTATCTGTGCCCATCAATAATATGTCCTTGCGCACAAATTATCATCTAGTCTCTGCAGCCAAAATAAAAATATGTATTACAATATACTCTAATAAATAATTAGAGCCCAAGAATTCTTTAAATAGAAGCAAATTCAATAAAAAGAAAATGGGTAAAATAGAGGGCCCAAGCAAAGCCCTATAAACAAATATTTTTGAGGCAGCAGACCCATGAGATGGATGGCGGTACCCTGTTCGAAAGCTCCCATTTTGGCACAAGCAATGAGGATAGTGGTGAAGGTTGTGTAATTTGGCTTTACACGTGCCAAACTTTCAAGCCATTTCAACAAATCCATTTTGTACATATCCTCCAATCATTGCAGTCCATGAGATGACAATATTTTGTCAAACAGTTAACGTGCCTTGTCAATGGTTCTTGCGAGTATTATATAATGGAGGTCCATGCCCTGTTCCAAAACTCCCATTTTGGCGTGGGCAAGGAGGATGGTAGCAAAGGTTGCCCATGTTTGAAGACAAAACCAAGAAGTTCTTCTCATCTGGAAATTGTAGTAACACTAGATATGTAAAAGAAACTATAAAATGCAAGAAAAACTATTCAATTGAATATCACAAAGATGCAAGTAAATCTACAAAGGAGAGATGTGAAGCCTAACAGACGGATATTATTGATTCCTTGAACCCACACTCTTTTCAGTTGTATGCATTAGAATCAAGGCCACATGCACATCCGCTTTGGAATAGGTCTACAAACTAAAGAGTATCATTACATTTGTTAATCTTGGTCAAATTTTATGTGCCACAAAGGATTCTAAGGGTATGGTCTCATGGAGGGGGGCTTCCTAAAAAATTTAAGTGGGTGCTGCTTAGATTTTTTAGGAATATTTTAAGGTTAGTGGTCCCATGAATTCAACTTAAAAACTTGAGCTCCAAAATTTAAGGATCGAACTGTAGTATTTTTGGTAAAAATTAATAAATAAATAAAAATTCTCTCATTTTTTATTTATTTTAGGAATTTAAAATTTTAAGTGATAGACAAGTGGCACAAAAACTTTCTAAAAAATTCCTAAGTTGTAGGGGCGATTTCTAGCCCCACCTCAATTTCGCCGTTGAAAGATTCATTTCTAAAAGGTAGGGGCTCCTAATTTTCTGGAAAAGATTCTAATTAATCCCGTAGCACAATTTTTTTCTTCTTCATGGGACCGCTTGATCCATGAAAATAGAAGCCCACCCCCCCCATGGGACCATACAGTAATTGCAATTAAGGAATAAGGAAGAATGACGGGTTGGCATAAAATGAGAGTAAGGGATGTGGCATGTAACTTGTCTAATGTATGTTCATTTTTCCAAATGGAATAGAAAGTTGTAATTGTGTTATGTGTTTTGTATGCAAAGTGTGCATGCCCAATGGTTCACAAGTGGATGGCACTACAGCTATTCTAGTTCAAATGTTATGCAACAAAAGCTTTAGAAACTTTCAAGAAAATGCAATTGGCAGGTGTAAATCCAAACTACACAACCTTTGCTACCATTCTCCTTGCCTGTGCAAAAATGGGGGCTTTGGAACAGGGTGTGGACATCCATCAAAGCATAAAGGATACAGGGTTTTTCAGATGTAGTTGCAACTTCCCGAGTAGACATGTATGAAAAATGTGGAAGCATAGACAAGGCACGTGAAGTGTTTGACAAGGTGCCTCAAAAAGATGTGGTTTCGGATATGCAAAAAAATGGATTTGCTAAAAAGGCTTTAGAAATTTCCAAGCAATTCCAATTGTCAAGTTTAAAGCCAATTTTCGCAACCTTTGGTAACATCCTCCTTGCTCATGCCAAAATGGTAGCTTTGGAACAATATGGACACCCATCGAAGCATAAAGGATAGAGGACCTTGGTCAGGTATTAAGAGCTTTGGTAAGGATATTGGTAAGAAACTGGAAGTCCATATTGTTCCAAAGGTCTGATAAGGATATTTGAGTGGGTTGGTTCAAACCCTTTGTCCATCAAAACATTTTTGTTAGAATAGATGCACACAATTAGGTTGATTTCCCCATGTAATCATCTAAAGAAATTTTAGTTTTCAATGATGTGACACAGGGTAATGATTTTCCTTTGAAATAGTTTATCTATTAAGGATAGTTTTCTTTTTTCGATTGTTTATTGTTTATGTATTAGTGAAACTAAACCAACCATTAGTGCAAGAAATACCATCAAGCCTAGCTAGTTCAGGAAATGCAAATGAGAGCTCTATTGGGGGAAAATTTGCAGGTAATGGTGCTTTGATTAGAGAAGAGGTACAAGACCAAGATGTTGTAGATGGAAATCATTTACAATTGTTCCTTTCATTTTTGACAACTTTTTCTAGCATTCTCCCTGACTGTTTGAGAAGATGCCTCAAACAAATTTCATCTACTGGACAACAATGATTGCAAGATATGCACAAAGTGGATTTTTTGAAAAGGCTTTATAAATTTCCAAGCAAGTTCAGAGATAAATGAATACCTTCTTCGACAATGGAAGACCGAAGCAACCACAACGACAACTATCAAGAACTTTGTGGAAGCAAGAATTTTTTTTCAGATTAGTAACTCTTCAACTCATCATATGATTTCAATACTGGTGAGTTTTGCAAATAAAGTTCCATGTCAAAGAATAGAGAGACTATGAAAAAATATATCTAATACAAATTTGTAAATTCCATGCCAAAGAATAGACGAACTATGAAAAAATATTGGATACAAATGATTGTGGCGGTGAAAGAAATGTACGCAAGTTAGGTGAAATTGAAGGTATGCACAATGAGTTTGACTCGAAAACTACACGGTTGAATCTTGATAGCAATATCACAATTTGAAATGTTGTGGAAAATACCTCCTATTTATCAATAAGAAGTAGTTAATAGCATTGAAGTTCGTTGTAAGCCGACGGATACTATTTTTTTTGCACATCATTGATTGTGACAAGAACAAGTGCATTTAATTTGATATTCGTCCAAGTGCTCTTAGCAAGACTACACTATTGATCAAAATATTTAGCTTGGCCTCTTTCAAATTGGATATGCATTTGGCGTAAATTAATTTAAATCAATCTTGAATAGAGCAAAAATGATAATAAAAATTTAATACTTTAAATTCTAATTCTAAATTTTGTGCCATTTATACTAATCATTATGAACCAACCTAGAACTTATTTTTTGTGGCATATTGTTATGTTACAGTATTCAAAGACATCCATTATGGACTAAAACATATAGAGGAGAATATCATAAAGATTTAAGGAGAATAATAAAACTAGACTTCAATTCTAAAGGGTAATAAAAGAATCAAATATGCATCACCATGCAAGCCATCTACATGCCTTTGAGTTGTATTCTTGATATTTCTTATCATCATTAATGTAGTCCACTAGGTTATTCAACTTGGGAGAACTCATTCACCTATCAAGTCAACTAACTCCACAATAGTGTCTCTAAGCACCACCTTAATAGATTCAAAAACTAGAAGGCCAAGGAAAACAAGTCTTAAGGTGCATTTTCTATTAGATCAAACCTACATATCTCAAATAATTCTCATGCATAAAGTTCAATCCCATGGGGTGAGAGTTTGACCTAGACAAATTTTGAGAGAAACCTAGTTCAAATTGTGTTGGTCCACTTCGAACACATATAAGAAGTTTTAATTTTGAGTTATAGTTAAAAAATTTGTGATCAAGTCAAGGATAACTTTCTATCAATGTCTAAAATTAAAGTTTTTTTAATATGTTATTTCTAGATTTCAAATTTATATTACATAATTTCTCACCAAGAGATTATTTTAATAAACTTATGTCTTTGATATCCCTTTTGCATACATTAGTTGAATTAAATTACCTCTTTATTTTCACTAGGTATCATATGTACCTATTTTTCATCACATTTTTTATATTTCCTTGTTATTTCTACCCTATCAACCAAGGGCACTTCCTATGCCAACAATAAAAGAAATAAAGCAGAATCTTGTGAGAAAATAAAAAATAAGAAAAAACAATGAAAATAAAAACAAAAAGATAAAACAATAAAAACAAAGCTAGTGTTTTTCTAAGTTTGACAGAGGTTGTTGATGAGGTATATATAAACTCATATAAATAGCCAAATGCCCTTTCTTATTTCTTCCAATTGCTTTTACCCTGCCAATTGTTTATCTTTAGGATTAATAATTGTTTACTTTTTGTAAAAAACGTATAATCTTTATTTCCTAAAATCATTTGAAATAAGTTGACTAGCGCTAACATAATGGTATAGTTTTTAGTATCGTAAAGGCCATTATACACAGCCAACCATTATGCACAGTTGAGTGGATTTTAAAGCAAACTTTAGAGCAGTTGAAGACAAGCATCGGAAGTCTAGGGGCCAAAATTTTAGGAAGTGCATAGTGGATCAATTCTCTTAATGATTTTTGTTTCCTTTCTATTTAAGGACTTTATGGATCACTTTGAGCCTTTTAAATGTTCTATGTTATGGACCTAAGTCGATTAGTTAGTTGAATTATGTTGAAGACTTTTTCAATGGTGATCTTCACCATCTAAAATCTAGGATTTCGTTAGTAGTTTTGTATAAATAGGTAACCGCGAGAAACAATGCATATTGGATATCGTTATGTTGTCATAATGTGCTTTTGAACTATGTCTCTGTGTTACACTTTTTCTAATATGAATAAAATAATATTTGCCACTCTTATTCTGAGTTACTAGTACTATGCGGTGGAATTGTCTTGGATGGATTAATATTGAAGATATAGAAGTTCATGTGATCTGAGTTAAGCGTAGTACTACTCGAGAGCTGGCCACTCAAGGGAATCATAGAATAGATATATAAGTATTTTCATTTTCGATTCTATTATTTTTATTCTGCACATGATAAATATGAATGAATGTGATTTTTATGTGTCGAGTTCTATTAAGTTATTCATGTAGATTGTAGTTGAGTTTATAATCTTTAGTTTTGTTTATCTAAAATTTCGGAGCACCCACTCTAATTGTTAGTTATGGGTTGTTAAGTTTGTTTCCTATTAATTGTTAGATGTTAGTTGATAGTTTTTGTCATTCAAACTTTATAATTTTATTGCAAGCATTCCTTTCTAGATAATTTACATTCTTTCTAGTTTAATCATTTTATGCTTTCTAGCTTAATAATTTCATGCTTTCTAGCTTAATAATTTCATGCTTTGTAGTTTAGACAACTTTACGTTTCCTAGTTTAATGGACTTTTAGTTTAATTTTTGTTTTCAACTATTCTAATCATTCGAAAAATATAAGAGAGTTAGTCAAGATGTTTCCTATTGCATACAACCTCTGAAAACTACCCAATCGATACATTTTGATGCATTTTTCAACTAAAGTGATAGGACCTAACGACAACTTGTCACTTTTTGGTGCAATTGTCGAGGATCCTTCCTTTTCTAGCGTTAATAGGAGATTGCTTGAATATCTCTTTTAGGAACAAAAATAGTCATCAGGATTCTTTTTTAGATGGTCAGGAAACGAGGGCCCCATGGAAGATTCATACCAAAAACCCCCCAAAAGATGTTCCAACCACAAGCAGGGAGGAGGAAGTCTCAACTGAAGAACTTATCAAAGAATTGATTGAGTGGGATCAACCTGGGACCTCCATGTATACCCCAAAAATTCACCCATTAGAACAAACATTTGTAGAGGAGAGCATTCCTTTACATACCCTAGAGCTTCAGCCATTAGAGAAAACTTTTGAAGAGTAACACACTCCTTTCAACGTTATGGGTGACTGTAGAAATGACTTTAACCTGGCACTAGGAGCATGCACATTCACTTATCCTATTGCTATTGATGTAGATGACAAGACACCTATGAAAAATATTTCACCAGTCTTCTTGCCAATCTTTAGAGGTTTATCTTTCGAAGACCTTGACCAGTTCCTATTTGAGTTTATAGTTTTGTGTTAGACATATGACTACAAGAATGATAACCAGAAATCAAAACTCTTTCCCCCCACTCTAAAAGATGCAACAATGCATTGGTTCATGGGATTATCTTTAGGGTCGATAACCTCTTGGGATGATATGGAGTCTTCCTTTTCGGAAAAATATCAGAGTTACTATAGAGTCAGTGATAGGAAAGAAGAGTTGTTCAAAGTAAGGAAAAACGAAGATGAAAGCCAAGAAGATTACCCAAATAGGTTCATCTTCTTATCTAAATGATGTGGCAGAGAATCCATAATTTTGGAGATTCTAAAGATCATATTTCTCAAAGGACTTGATGAAGATGCTAGGAGAAGCCTAGATTTAATGGGAAAAGGAGATGTGTCCCAACTTACATTTGAGAATATTTGTGAGTTATGTCGGAATTTCTCCCATATTCGAGGAGGCATTCATAAAACTACTCTTTTTAGAGGTTCCAATGAAATAGGAAAGTTGTGTGAGGAGATAGAAAATCTTAAAACTGACATTCTTGTTCAAATAAACAGCACGCTAGATGGAATATAGGCTAAAACACGTAACCCTGAAACTTTATCCATCTATTGTCCTAGGTGTCGAAACAAACATCTATTAAGAGAATGCCCTTTGGACAAAACTGATGTTTGCCAAGTTTGTGAGAAGAGTCATGCCATTGACCAATGTGAAACGTTAAATGCAATCAAGAATTCAAAGAAAAGGACATCTCACATTGAAGAGGAGGTCAAATTTGTAAACCAAAGACCTACAAAGAATTTTTATTACGACCAGAATTCAAATCCCTCCTAACGGCCCCCAAATAATTGGAATAATAATTAGTGGGTAGCACCCTAGCCTCAAGCACCACCTAACTGGGGAGCTTACCCTTGGGTACCACCTAAATGGGAAAATTAGTCCTTGGGAAACCCTCAATGGCCAAACCAGACTCAACAACAATGGTATCCTCAAAATCCTACTTCTCAATAAAATCAATCTCAAAATCAGTTTTACATTGGGCCAAGAAGGATGCCTAATCCATAGAAAAATATTTTACCAACTCCTCAGAACCTTCAACAAAACGAGTAGGTCAACCAACCACAACTTCCAACACAACCTATTCCTAATCCAAATAATAATCGCTAAAATACCCCAGTGTATTCTAAGAAACATGAAAACGTGACTGGACTCAATGCTATCTATTACGGAAATCTGCAATTAAGGTCGGGAAAAACACTCCAACAACCTACCATAGTTGAGATCTTGGATTAGCCCATTAAAGAATCTATTGAGATGGCCAAGACTATTAGAATTGTAAAACAATCACAAAACCACGAGCCACGAGATCAAACAAAAAACAAATATACCTTCCACGCAAGAGATCTGCAAAATAATATGTGCAATATTCATCAACAAGGAAAAGCTACAAAGAGATTTTCAAGAAGATATGAAAGCTCCAGATAATATCCAAGAGATAATTACAAAGAGGGTTGAATTATTATAAGAATAAATCCCTAAATGAGAAAGGGATTATATCATGACAAGTGTCAACATCACATGAGATGAGACATAATGATCTAATATTAACTCAATTAATAAAGAAATCCTAAGTTTAGCTTAAGTGTAAAGAGAATAAATTAGAATAATAATTAATTATTAGCTAATGTATGATAACTCTAACACCTCTCCTTATATTGAACTTAGGGGGTAGCTAAAAACCTTAAAAAGAATGCATGATGCATCTCGACAAACAAGGCCAAAAGGTATCCATGTACAAACAAAAGATCTCTGTAATGCGAAGAAATAGAGAAAACCTCATGGGAAAAACCCTACTCCAAAAAGATATGAAAGCCAAGTGAAGGATTGAAGAAGCCTCCAAACAAGAAAAAGTTGTCCCAAAAGATAGGAATAAGGAACATCACAAAAGCACTGAGAAGCTGCAAACACTGTCAAAGAATGATTGTTGAAATGTTGAAAGAAGAACCCTCTCTAAAACAAATGATAATCAGGATCAAAAAGACAAGAATCTGCATGAGTTCCCTCAATGATACTACTCGAATCCGATGTAAAACCAAGGCAAAACATCAAGAACTCAAAGATACAGATGAAAAAAGTACCAATAGTCTGAAGAACTGATCAAGTGAAAAAAGGAAGGTCACCTCCAGAAATAGGAATGCAAGAGTGTCCATATGGTAAGTGCTCCATCTCACCGAAATGCATGGGTAACCAGCCATTGCATCTACCTAGTACATAGGAACAAATACTATATACATAGCTCACTCCAACGCAAAACCAAGGAAGCATTAGCACCAACAATAGAAACCCCCTCATAATGCTGACAAGGGAGAGGTA
Source organism: Sequoiadendron giganteum (assembly GCA_007115665.2). Classification (NCBI taxonomy): domain Eukaryota; kingdom Viridiplantae; phylum Streptophyta; class Pinopsida; order Cupressales; family Cupressaceae; genus Sequoiadendron; species Sequoiadendron giganteum. The sequence goes on from CM021102.1 coordinate 733,610,548, forward strand.
TGACAGGGACATTGAAACTGAATATTGAAATGTAGTGCATAATAAAGAACCAAGAACATTTGAATGTGTACACATGGAAGTACAAGTTGATATAAAGGGTGTGAAAACAAAAGTCACACACACATGAGAAAGGTATGAAGGAAAAACAAAGACAACCATCAACCCCCATGGCACTTTATATCATAGTGTGAGTATAATAAGGCACAAAGTGATGTGTAAGATCCCATAATGCACTTATTGTGGAACTTTATTTTAGCGTGTTTACATATGATAAATACATGCAATGTGAGCCCCAGGGAAAACTTTAGTGGCAAATCTTCACCAATTGTTGAATTCTAGGAATCAGGCAAATCGAAATTGGTGAATTTACTGTATCCAACAAGGTGTTCAAATCACTAGGATTTCATGAACTATCGGTCCAATGCATGTCCATTAGCCAGCTGTTTTTTTTTACGAAGCATGTTTAGGCAATAAATTTTCCATAATAGACTACGTGTTTCCAATGGATCGATTAATATTTTCGCCTGGAATCCCGGGGAGCATGTCATAAAACACCAACATATCACCAATACTATTAAAACAACATTATATAAGGACCCATTTCTCCAATTAAAATTTACAAATAATTGCTTGTGAAGACCCATTTCGCCAATTAAAATTTATAAATAGTTGCTTATGAGACCTATTTCGCCTTGAAAATTACAAGGTATCGTTGTATAAGCATGCGGGATTCGCCAAATTTTTAACATACCATTTCAAAATCCCATGAAATTTTCCAAATATAGATTGATATAAATACAATTAAAACTGTTATTTGTTCTTACACATTTTGTTTGGTTCTAGGGATCTACTTCTCAATTCAAAAGTCAACGAAACCCGAAAACGTAGACTCAAAGGTGAGTGATCATTTCATCATACTGTTATTAGTTATTATTTATAATAATAAGATTTCTTTATCTGTTTTCCATTCTTTCTTCAGTCTTAAACATGATTTTGAGTAGGGAATGGGATCTATATTCTCTATTGGTCTGTCCTTCTCAAACAAGAAGACAATTTTTTCCAGCTTTTATTCGAAGTGAGATATCAATATGTTGAGTAGAAACTACAAGGGTAAGTCTCCTGAGGGTAATGAAGAGACTGGTGTTGATGGTGAAAATGACACAAACAATGTTAAACAGAATATTTCTACTCTATTTCTCCTAAAAAAGAAAGACAACATATAGTAGCCTAACTCCCAAGGTCCTGGTAGTTGGTTCTCAACTTTCTGGTGTCACTCAATTGGTCCATTCAACTGTAATATTCAAGGGGGCCTTTGATGGTGATAAGGAATGCAAGCAACAACAGATTCATCAATCTACACCTAATAAAAAAGGGGGGGTTTAAATAAACAGAAAAACATAGGTTAAGGCATAAATCAGTAAAACATGAATAAAATTCTCCAATATCCAAACATATGCTTCCAACAATGAATGCTCTTTTAAAAAATCAAGAAAACCATAACATGATGAAATTTACAGAATAATCCATATTATTGCATACATCTATAGTGCTTAGTTTAACCATCACAATCACTCATCACAATACTTTTTAAGATTTAAAAGAACAAACTTTTCATTCGTTGCTAAAATCATAGATCAACAGACATGTAACAATTCCATCCATAGATGATTTAATGAAATAATCCTGAAATTTGATTCCTTATATTGATTATCATCAAATAAGAAACATTTATGCTTTAGCAAACTCAATGGCATACAAACAGATTATGATTCATTAACCTCGTCTAGTAAACTCAACTCCAACATATCATTGTATAAAAAATGTATCTAAATCCAACATTAACTAAAACAAGTATCTCTGCTCAGAGCCGTAAAAACAAACTCCTATCCCCTATCACTGGTGGCCAAAGAACAGAAAAATGACCAACCCCTACAAAAGAGGCAAGATGCTCAATTTATAGAACACCTGCCCACGTGAACCAGAACTAGGGTTTTGAAGAAGGTCGACCACCAACCAAAACACACCGACCGCCTGCAATAACTCGCCGCTCAATAATTAATGTAGGAAGAGACCCCCATCAGATCGATTTGGGATCGATCAAAGCCCATGTACAACACCTCAAGCCATGCCCACCATCAACGCTCCACCCACACGAATAGTAACTCGCATGAAACTAGCAAGAATACGAGTCGTCAAGCAGACCCTAACTGGGCAAACAAATGACCCAAATTCGAGCCAAACCAAGATGAGCCCATCACGTCCCACTTGCCTGCCATCAATGCTCCATCAGCCCAAAGCAAATGAATGGAACTGCACACGCGATCCCAACCTGCCCTTAGCGACAATAGTGTACCTAGATCCCGCAAATCCTGCCATATCCTTGAAACACACACACTACATCCCCTCATTTATGACAACACCAACCCACTCGATTCAACCTATAGACAAAGATCCATCATTAATGATCAATACATCATCAAAAACCAATTCGGTCCATTAGAATACCCAAGGTAAGAAATCCAAGCAGAAACCTAGGCAGAGGTAGAACCAGAAACAAGCAGAAGCGGAGAGGAAAACAGGCGAAAACGGAGCCAAAAAAAGGCGGAGATGGAACGGAAAGAGAACCAACTCGGCGGAAGCGGAGATGAAACAGGAATGGGAAAGGAAGGGAAATAGGTGGAAGCGGAGGCAAAACCAACCCCGACAGAAGCGAAGTCAGAAATGGGACCAAGATGAAAAAGGAAGGAAGACAGGCGAAGGCGGAAACAAAACCAACCCCGGTGGAAGCGGAGCCAGAATGGGAACGAGAACCAAACTGTGAACTTTGTGAAAGTTCATAGTTAAGTCCAATCTCGGTTCCGATTCTGACAAAAGAAGGGAAGACCAAAGCAGACCAAGGGGAGAGAAAATAACCTGAAGGCTGAACATCGCAAAACAACAAAGACACAAGAAGCAGAGCCAAAACGAGAATGGAAACTGAATCGTGAACTTTCACAAAGTTCAAAGTTAAGTTCCATATCGGTTCCGCCTCCAAAAAATGAAAGAAAAGGCAAACCAAGAAAACCCTAAGGGAGGAAACCAACCCTTAGGAGAAAAACAAACAAAACGATGAAGACAACAAGAGAGCGGGAAGCGGAGCCAAAACAGGAATGGGAATCGAACCGTGAACTTCGTGAAAGTTCAGAGTTCAGTCCCATCCCAATTCCGCCTCCGGTAGAACAAAAGAAACAAGGAAAAAAAGGAAAACCTAAGGGAGGAAACCAACCCTTAGGTCCCAAATGAAAACACCAAAGGAAAACAGAGGGAAAAAGGAAATGACCGGGAACCCAACACAAAGGCCAAACCCAAAACCCACCTTAGGCCCAAACAAACAAACCAAAAGGTGGAGGCGGAGGTGGAACAGAGGTTCTATCCCAGCTCCAACTCTGGAAAAAACAAACCAAAGAGACAAGCAAAAGACAAGCAGGACCGGAATCGGAATGGAATCCTGAAAACAAGTTTCAAACTAGATTTCATTCCGGTTCTGATTTCAACAGAAAAAAAATAAAACAAAGTGTTGGAAGAAAGAAAACCTTCCAAACTTTGTTGAAACACAAACAAGGACAGAAAACAAAAAGGGGGACCCATTTTGACCAAGGCAAAAGATGGGGTGGTTTTGCAAGGCATAACAAATGGTGAATCGGCTGGAGAAAATGGTTTATCCATTTTCAAGACCTCAAAGGATTCAGTCACCCAAAAACTACTTAGCCAATGAAGCATTTGAACTTGAATAAGATTAGTTATGTAGAGCAAGGTTGAGTTGGAATCTTAGATGTAGGTGCTCATGAACTATTTTGAATCTGAGTGTGTGCATATATGGTGCATCCTTCTTCATAGACACTTTCTCCACTCCTCAAAAACTGTACCTAAGATTCAAGCTACATGGGTCGAGTCCTTCAACCGTCATGCAAGGAAGTCCTAGGCATTGCTCCACTGCCAGATAGGCATCCATAGCCCCGATGGAGGTACCTCTAGTTCTCTCAAAGAATTTCTCTACTGCCAAATAGACGTCCATAGCCCCGATAGAGATACTTGATTCACCCACATGGTATCGAGATTTCCCTTTTCTTTTCTTTCTCTTCTCTTTTTCTTTACTTAGGTATTACTTGTGGGAATTATTTATGAACTTTTCTCAATACTCAAATGCAATTGATATGAAATGTGGGTTGAGAACTATAATGGATTTCATGACAGTCTTGGAATCAGATTTTTCACTTGAACTAGAGATACAACCATCCAGAAATAAATAGGTATTTACTTGGGTAGATGTTTATCTATTTTGTGACATACTTCAAACATAATTCATGAGAAATTTACAATGCACCTTTTCTTTAATAACCTCTTTCAGACCAACATTTAAAATGATCATAAGACATGAGTTTCAAAACAAAATCCTTCAACAGAAGCTCCTTGAAAATACCTAAATCAATTTCTCTCCTAGTGCCTGTAGCATACTTTGCATAACAACCCTTGATTCTTGGAATGGACAGAAATGAAAATCCCCAACAAAACAAAAAGAAACAAAGACAAAGAAGAGAACAAACAAAAACAGAAACAAAGACCAAACAAAAAGGAAAACCAAAACTTAATTACATATGATACAGTATAATACATTCATTCAAAACATCAGACCTTTCATGAACCAAAGTAATGCTTGAGAAACTGACCATTAACTAGCAATGGAACAGGTTCTCCTATTAAGGTGCTCAAATGAAAAGCATTCTCGCCTAGTATCTCAGCCACTTGATATGGACCCAACCAGAGTCTATCAAATTTCTGATGATCTCCCTTCTTCTCTCTAGCTTTATCCCATAACAACACAAGATCTAATATCCTAAAGGCTTTTACCTTGGCCCTTTTGTCAAACCAACGTTTGAAAACTGCCTGATGTTTAGAGAATTGTTGCAAAGCAGCATCTCTCTGTTCTTCCATGTTGAGAAAATTGGTTAGTCTAACCTCAATCCTATCATCCCTTTTATAAAATTCTTGCATAAACCTAAGGATAGGTATTTGCAAATGGATCAGGACGATCGGGTCTTGGCCATATACTGACTTAAATTGTGAGTTTCTTAAGGCAACTTTGATTCGGGTTCGATCTTCCCATAGGGAAAATCTCAGCTGGGTATGTTAGTCCCTAGGATTTTTTTCTAACAATTTTCTTATTACTTCCAACAGATTTTTATTAGTGAACTCAGCCACTCCATTTCCCTGAGGGTAGTAATTGGACGAATATTTCAAGATGATTGTATGCTCATAAGCCCATTGAATAAATTCAACTAAAGAAAAAGCAGGGCCATTATCACATACCAAGGCAAATGGAATTCCAAACCTGGTGGTGATGTTCTCAGTTAAAAATTTGATAACCACCTCTGTGGTGTTGTTTTTGCATGGCTGAGCCTTAGTCCAGCGTGTACAATAGTCAATTGCAGTCAAGATGAACTTGTGACCTATAGAAGAATTTGGATTAAGAAGACATTCAAAGTCTAGTGCCCATTGAGCAAACGGTCTTACCTCATACACTGGTTGCAAAGGCATTGTTGGATTTCTTTCCTTGGGTGCGGAGGTCTGACATGCATGACACGTCCTAACATGTTGGTGTGCATCCCAAAATACGTAAGGCCAATAATAGCCTGATCTAAGGATTTGATGAGCCAAATCATCCACAGATCCATGTCCCATACCATGTCTTTCATGAAACCCAGAAATGGCGTGCTTAGCCTCTTGCTGATCCAAACAGTGTAGGTAAATTCCTTGGAAATTCCTTCTATAGATGGATCCTCTTTTAAGCATATAATGAGAAGTCTTCAACCTCAATGCTCTCCTTTGAGTAGCATTCATCCCTTCTAGACATTTATTGTTAAGGAGGAAGAAAATCAAATCTATGTACCAAGGATCCTTAGTAAATGATTGGACATTGTATTGTTGGCATGTGATATTCTTTTCTACATTTGTCATTGCCTTTGATAAACCTTGCCCTCGAACGAGCTTCATTGGATGAATCTCCAAGTCAAACTCTTGCAGGATAGCCATCCACTTTCCTCTTTCCTCTCCCAATTTGCTTTGCATCAGGAGAGATTTCACAGCTGGATCAAGAACTATGGCCACTACTTGACTTTGAAGAATGTAATTCCTGAATTTCTTTACAGCTCAAACCAATGCAAAGGCTTGTTTCTCCAGGGGCGGGTATCTAACTTCTGCATTCTTAAATAGAGAGCTCATGAAGGCGATAGGTCTTTCTTCCCCCTCACCTCTTCGTTGTGTTAAAATAGTTGCACATAAATGATCAAACTTGAAAGAATAGATATAAAAAGGCCTTAGATAATCTGGGCTAGTCAAAATAGGTGCCTCAGATATTGATTGTTTGATCTGCGAGAAAGAAGATTTGGCCTCATTGCTCCATTCTATTTTTGCCTCTTTCTTCATCATTTCATTAAGGGGTTTGACAATTTTTGCAAACCCTGTTATAAACTTTCTAACAAAATTAATCCTTCCGAAGAAGGACCTCATTTCTTTCTTACTTCCTAGCCTTGTCAGTTTCAAGATAGACTCCACTCTAGCAGGATCTATGGATATCCCTTCTTTTGATATAATGTGGCCTAATATTTTCCCTTCAGACACTCCAAACACACACTTTTTTGGATTGAGGGAGACACCATAGCTTATGCACCTTTTGAGAACCTTTTCTAAATCTGCAGCATGGTCTTCTCGTTTCTTTGAGAAAATAGTTAATTCATCCACATAGATAATGATGCACTTACCTATTAGATCCTTGAATGCTACATCCATTGCACATTGAAAGGTTTCTCCAACATTGATAAGGCCAAATGGCATCCTCCGATAGGCAAATGTGCCCCACTTGGTGGTGAAGGCGGTTTTCATTATGTCCTCATGACTGCTGAGGATCTGATTATACTTGGAATAGCCATCCAAAAATGACAACATCTGGGACCCATTGACTGTTTGTAGTATCTCATCAAGAGAAGGTAGTGGGTAATTATCCTTCACAGAGGCCTTATTTAAATTCTTGAAATCAACATATAACCTGATTTCACCATTCTTTTTGCGCACAGGAACTAAATTTTCCACCCACGTAGAATGTTTGATTGGGAAGATTATTCTTGCAGATAGGAGCTTTTGCACCTTCTTCTAGATCAGGGGCTCAATCAAAGCATTGATTGGACGTTGTTTTTGATGAAAGGGCTTGGCCTCCAGCTTAAGAGGTATGGCATGTGTGATCACCAAGGTGTCAAAGGTCTTTAAGTCATCATACCCCCAAGCGATGGCTGCAATGTTTTTCTCCAAAACTTTGACTATCTTTTGTTTGATTTCTTTAGGACAAGTTTTCCCTATGAGGACATTTCTTTCAGGGCCCAAGTGAGTCAGATTAACAGATTCATATTTCCCTCCATCACTCCCTGTGGGTACCCTTTGATGAGCTTGTGGGTTAGAATCAAATATTATCTCCAAAGCCACCATCCCCTTGGGAATACTATTACTTTTCAACTCCAATATCCCTTCTGCATCACCATTCTCAGGATCCCAATCTACCTGATCTCTTTCAGATTCATCTATTATCTATCCTTTGAAGACATCTAAACTTGCCAAAAAGGCGAATATATCCTGGTCATCATTAAATACCTAAAAATTTTGGACATTATCTGGGACAGCTAGGACTGAGACTAATTTAACTAAAAATTTCCTTAGCTTAGAATCTTGCATAGGTTCCAAGGTGCTAGCCGCAACAGCAAGGGCATCTGCAATTTGATTATCTTCTCTAGGGATAGAGTGATCCCAAAAGCATCAAATTCTTCAATTAAGTTCCAAATTCTATTTCTATATGCAGCCAATCTTTTATTATGGCAAGTATACTGGCTGCATACCTGCTTTACAATTACCTCGGAATCCCCCATTACCATGAGAGCAGTGACCTTTTGATGAGAAAACATAAGTCCACGAGTGAGTGCTTCATATTCAACCACATTATTTGTGCAGCCAAACTGCAACCTGTAGGATGCAAAGTAAGTCTTCCCTTTCAGGTTGGTTAGTTCAATCCCTGCTCCACTTCCTGCTTTGGATTTGGAGACATCAAATTTAAGACTCCGCAATTGGTCTTTAGCTAGGAGCTCTTTCCTTTTTCTAATAACAAGAGATGACTTCCTTGGAATAGGTGGTGGCTCGAACTGTTGCTGGCTATTGAGAGTTGAAGGTCATTGGGGGCAAGCTTCAGTCAATAATTCTTCTACACTTAAAGCCTATTCAAGAATCACTTCCTGAACAACTTGTTGGATCAAGTTGTAATCCGATTGAATTTTCATCAACGCCTTAGGCATTGGTAGAGTATCCAGGGCAGGGGTATTGGAGAAAGGATGAGACACCTCAATCTCCTCTTGAAACACAGAGCATAGAACTTGAGTCTGCTCCAATTGTGAGGGCTCTTTCTCCTAAGAAAGATTGGTTCTAGTGAGGATGGTAGCTTCCTTAGCTTCAAATGGAAATTTATTGGTGGGTACTTGAGGTTGATCTTGACAAATTAGTTGAGGCTAGCCTATATGTTGTAAGGTATCTAGGTAGGGTTGGCATGTCAACTCAGAATGGATGTGATAATGTATCCTACACCAATTAGGAAGCAACAAACTGCCCAAATCAGTCTCCTCCCCTAATACCAGACTATCTTTTTGCAATTTTCTTATTAGAAATTTTTGGTTGACCGAGATCATTGGGTCACTCTACTCTAGGGGCAGTATATCATCAAGATTGAGGACTAAGAAGGTCATTACCTCTTCTCGCTTGTAAACTCCTATCTCAGTTTCAAAATATTCTACTTCATTAGGAGAATTATATTCAATAATCATGTGGTTGAGCCTAGGTTCACTTTCAATCCTAATCTATCTGGATGTTCCCTTTGAAGGCAACCACATGTGAGTGAAATCCAAAGATAAGTACCCCCCAATACTCTTCATTAGCTCCCGACTTAGGAGCATACCATATGTTTTTGGGATATCAACCACTTGGATGTCTATGTAAGTCTGGATCCTTGGGTCTGATCCAACCTGTACATGTATACTTTTCAGTTCCCCTACCACATTAACCTCGATTTTGTCCAACTGAATCACTTTCTTATTGGTCTGGGCAGGACTTAATCTTAACTTCTTACAAATTGAAAAGGGCATAACATTACCCGATGCTCCAGAGTCCAACAAACAATTATGCAGGTTCTTTCCAAAGATCCTTAGACTCCAAAGAAAAGGTGGGGTACTGGTCTTACCTCCATAGATGGCCGCATTTGTCTCCTTCATTGGAGTCACTTTACCCTTTCCTTTTGAGCGATTTGCCTCCTCCAGGGCTTTAAACACAACCTCTCATTGAGTCAGGCACCACTTCATAATGTCAAATAATGTCAATGATCTCTTTTGTCTTTGCAGCTTTGTAATGAAATCAAACTATGAATCATTCCTAGCTTGATATTTAGGAAAAGAAGGTGGATTACCTTTGTTATGAGAGTCAGAAGGCCCCTTTGGTGGTGGTGGGTTATTATTTGCATTTTGATTAGGTGGGACCATGTTGTTTGGGGTGTAGATGTAGTGAATGGGCCCTTATTCTGATTTCTCAGGAAGTGACCACCCTTGGACTGGAAGGCTTGGGCATCATACACATCCTCTTCTGGTTCATTATCTCCATGTATGGGAAATTGATATTGTTCCTCAATGGTCTCATAGTTCATAACAGTACTTACTGATCCATCATCTTGATTGGAATTTCCTTGTGGAGGGTGGGAATCAGCTTGCACAATCTTCACCATTTTTTCCATTTATGGGCAATTAACCTCAGAATGGGTTGCAGTATCATGGAGTCTACACCAATTAGTCATGAAATTGAGGTCTGCAACATTAGCAGTGTGTGGTTTATCTTCACTAGACTGATAATTATGGGGAACTCCCTCATTGTTGGGTTCAGTGTTCCACTGCCTATTGTTGTTGTTGGACCTCTGATTGTATCCTTTGTTTTTATTTTGGTTAGAGGACTTTTGATTCTAGAAGTTCCTATTGGTGTTCTAATTTGTATTCTGATTAAAGTAACCACCCTGGTTGTTATAAAGTCCTTGATTCTGGTAATTCTAATTTTGGTTCTGTGGGGGGTTAAGTCTAAGCTGTGCCATGTTGTTGGACATTTATGTTGTAGTCCTTTTTAGAGTTTCCACCTCATTGGTTAGTTGAATAGTGCACTCATTTTGCATAGTTCATCCTATAGATGGAGAGTGAATAAGAGTTGATCCTCCCCCTTATTGCTGCTAGCCTTGGCGTTGTTGGGAAGAATCTTGAATGCCACTAGCGAAAAAGGGAATGGTAGGTGAGGCCTGTAACTCAAAAATAGGTCCATAATGGGAGAAAGACATCCCTGGGACCGTATTGAACAAGGGTGGATTATGCATCTAATAACCCATAAGGGGAAGGGCTCCTTCTAAACTTCGTGATTGCAAACTTATTTATTGTTGTAATTTAATGGCTAGGTGATAAAATTTTGACAAGGATTCTATCTCATCGGGAGCATAGGTTCTCTGTAAAAATAAGCCAATCAGGGAATCAACAACTCTCAAATATGTCAGAATGGCAATATTTACAGATATTAAGTAAGGGTCTTGTAACCTGCGGAACATCCTTTGGAATCTAGTGTTGAATAACGACAATGGTTCATGAGGTTCCTTCCTTATGGTAGTGAATTGATGGTATAAAATGGTTGGGTCTACATAGACCCGGAACTGATTAATAAAGGCATTTTCTAAATCTACCTAGCTTAGAATAGATCCCTGGGGAAAATTTAGATACCAGTTGTATGCCATGTCCCCCAAATAATAAGGAAACAATCTACATACCACGTTCTCGTGACCCACTTGAGCACGGGTACAGGCATCCTTGAATGCTTGTATATGCTCCTCAGCACTTCTTGATTCTCCATGCATGTACTTAGGGAAAAACCTTTCTATAATTTTTGGTAGATCATGTATCCCACCAAGGATAGTCCCTAGTAGAGAGGGGTTATTTACAAAGTAAGCCATGGGTGGTGGTGGAATCAGTTGAACTAGTGGAGATATTGGTCGAATAGGGGGTGGTGTTTAATTTGGCGGTAATTTGGGTGGAGTAAGTGGTGGTGATAGTGGTGAGATAAAAACTCCACGATCTTGAGGTCTATGTCTAATCGGGGTTAGAAGTTCAATCAATGTTTCAAGGTCAGTAGAGGATCTAAGAATCCTCCCATATTTTTCTGGTGAGAATTACCCTATGTGAGCCAGCTTGTTCCTTTTGGCCCTCCTTCTAGCGCCAGATCTGTTGATGGTGAAAATGACACAAACAATGTTAAACATAATATTTCTACCATGTTTCTCCTGAAAAAGAAAGAAAACATATAGTAGACTAACTCCCAAGGTCCTAGTAGTTGGTTCTCAACTGTCTGGTGTCACTCAATTGGTCCATGCAACTGTAATATTTAAGGGGGCCTTTTTTCGTGATAAGGAATGCAAGCAACAAGGGATTCATCAATCTACACCTAATAAAAAAGGGGGGGTTTAAATAAACAGAAAAAGATAGGTCAAGGCATAAATCAGTAAAACATGAATAAAATTATCCAATTTCTAGACATATGCTTCCAACAATGAATGCTCTTTTAACAGATCAAGAAAACCATAACATGATGCAATTTACAGAACAATCCATACTATTGCATACATCTATAGTGCTTAGTTTAACCATCACAATATTTTTTAAGATTTAAAAGAACAAACTATTCATTCATTGCTAAAATCATAGATCAACAGACATGTAACAATTCCATTCATAGACGATTTAATGAAATAATCCTAAAATCTGGTTCCTTCTATTGATTCTCATCAAATAAGAAACATTTATGCTTCAGCAAACTCACTGGCATATAGACAGATTATGATTCATTAACCTCATCCAGTAAACTCAACTCCAACATATCACTATATAAAAACTGTATCTAAATCCAACATTAACTAAAACAAGTATCTCTACTCAAAGATATAAAAACAAACTCCTATCTCCTATCACTGGTGGCCAAAGAATAGAAAAGTGACCAACCCCTACAAAAGAGGCAAGATGCTCGTTTTATAGAACACCTTCCCACATGAACCAGAACTAGGGTTTCGAAGAAGGTTGGCCACCGACCAAAACGCCCTGACCGCCTGCAATAACTCGTCGCTCAACAATGAATGCAGGAAGAGACCCCCATCAGATCGATATGGGATCAATCAAAGCCCGTGTACAACACCTCGAGCCACACCCGCCATCAACACTCCACCCACACAAATAGTAACGCGCACGGAACTAGGAAGAACGTGATTCGTCAATCAGATCCGAGTTGGGCAAATAAATGACCCAGATCGAGCCAAACCAGGATGAACCCATCATGTCCCGTGTGCTTGCCATCAATGCTCCATCCGCCCAAAGCAGAAGAATGGAATTGCACACATGATCCCAACCCGCCCTCAGTCGGAATAGTGTACCCAGATCCCACAAATCTTGCCATATCCTTGAAACACGCACACTCCATCCCCTCATTTATGACAACACCAACCCACTCGATTCAACCTATAGAAAAAGAGCCATCATTAATGATCAATACAACATCAAAAACCAAGTCGGTGCATTAGAATACCCAGGGCAAGAAATCCAAGAAGAAACCTAGGCAGAGGCAGAACTAGAAATAGGCAGAAGCGGAGAGGAAAATAAGTGAAAATGGAGCCAAAAATGGGCGGAGACGGAACTTAAAGGGAACCAACCTGACGGAAGTAAAGATGAAATAGGAATGGAAAAGGAAGGGAAACAGGTGGAAGCAGAGGCAAAACCAACCCCGGTGGAAGCAAAGGTGGAAATAGGAACAAGACAAAAAAGGAAGGAAGACAGGCGAAGGTAGAAAAACCCCGATAGAAGCGGAGCCGGAATGGGAACAGGAACCGAACTGTGAACTTTGTGAAAGTTCAGAGTTAAGTCCCAATTGGTTTTGATTTCGGCGAAAGAAGGGAAGACCGAAGCAGACCAAAGGGAAAGAAACTAACCTGAAGGCCGAACACCGCAAAACGACAAAGACACGAGAAGCAGATACGGAACGGGAATGAAAATCGAACCGTGAACTTTCACAAAGTTCAAAGTTAAGTTCCATCCTGGTTCCACCTCTGACAAATGAAAGAAAAGGAAAACCAAGAAAAAACTAAGGGAGGAAACCAACCCTTAGGACAAAAACAAACAAAACGACAAAGAAAACAAGAGAGTGAGAAGCGAAGATAGAGCCGGAACAGGAATGGGAACTGAACCGTGGACTTCGTGAAAGTTCAGAGTTCAATCCCATCTTGGTTCCACCTCTGGTAGAACAAAAGAAACAAGGAAAACAAGGAAAACCTAAGGGAGGAAACCAACCCTTAGGTCCCAAACGAAAACACCAAGGGAAAATAGAGGGCAAAAGGAAATGACCAGGAACCCAACACAAAGGCCAAACCCAAAACCCACCTTAGGCCCAAATGAACAAACCAAAAGGTGGAGGTGGAATGGGAACGGGAACCGAACCATGAACTTTCACAAAGTTCAGAGTTAGGTTCCATCCCGACTCCAACTCCGGCAAAAACAAACCAAAGAGACAAGAAAAAGACAAGCAGGACCGGGATCGGAATGGAATCCCGAAAAAAAGTTTCAAACTAGATTTCGTTCTGGTTCCGGTTTCGACAAAATAAAAGAAAACAAAGTGTTGGAAGAAATAAAACCTTCCAAACTTTGTTGAAAAACAAACAAGGACAAAAAAAAAAGGGGGACCCATTTTGACCAAGGCAAAATATGGGGTGGTTATGCAAGGAATAACAATTGGGAGGCCATCAAAATGCCCAAAACATGGAGGTACCATACAATCTTACTTTGGAATTGGCAAAGCTTCTGATCCATCAGATCAAGGTGGAGCTGCACCATCAACTCTTCCACCAAATATTATTGAAGATGGCATTGACAATACCTCACTGCCACGGGAAGGTCAAGGTGAGATTGTCATTGTGTTAAATCAAAATGTATCAAATGAGGACGGCAATACCACAGAAGATGTTCCAAGGGATACCTTGGTTTGCTAGAATGAGATAATTGACTTGGATGAGGATGATGTTGGTAGCAAGAAAATAAAAGGCAAATCAAAATTGGGGCACGAGTGGGAAATGACAAGGAATTTTCAAATTGGTTGGTTGTCGAAGTACCCATTCCTTGAACTAGTGGGGGTATCAAACAAAAATGATATTGAAAGGGAAATAGAGGTCAAATGTAAGATTTGTAGTAGGAAATGTGGAAGAGACAAGACGATGCAGCTAAAGCTTGACACTATAGAAAAGCATATCGGTAAAGTTTACAAAAAACAAATCATAGACGAGAAGGAACAATCTATCGTACGATGGAAATCAAAGGAAGAATGTCTTCATGTTAAGTATGCCGCAAATTATGGAGAGCATAACCATAGAATTTTGAAGATTAAAAAATGTGAACGTACACTTGAGGCTCATTTTGGCAAAGCCATGGAAGCAACAAATTTGTCAAAAACTGTTCAGATGAGTGTTGTTTTTCATATTTTGTTCAGGGGGCATCCTATGACAGGCTACCCAGAATATTTTGATTTATTATCTTATTTGAGTGTTCCACACTTTCCCTTCTCACATTGGTCAGTAAATGTTGGATGGGAATGGGTGAACTATCTTGCTGTAGTGGAAAAGCAAGATTTAAAGGAGATATTAAAAGAGTCAAATTTCATTGCATTATCTTTAGATGAAGTTATTGCGGTAGACAATACTTCTTGGGTTTGTATGAATTTGTATATTATAGAAAAACATGTTCGCCAAGCTCATCTTCTTTGTGTTCATAAAATGAAGGATAGTTCAACATCGCAAAATCTATTTGAACTAGTCAAGAAATCTTTGAATGAAATTGCAGGTATGGATGAGTTGACAATTGCCAAAAAGTTGGTGTGTGTAGGAGCTGATGGAGCTGCAGTGATGCAAGGTCAAAGGAGCGGTCTTTTCACAAAATTACAAACTACTTGTGCACCATACATGCTTGGCATTCACTGCATGGACCATAGAATAAATTTAGCATTCAAAATTGTAAGCAAGTTCCCTAAAATATCAAAAGTTGAAAATCTAGTTTGCGAGATCCACGCATACTTCTGCCAAAGTCCCAAACGTTTCCTTGAATTTCAATATTTTGCTGAGGGAATAAGACCTATAAACAAGCTTCTCAAGGATGTCGATACCAAATGGATCTCCCTGCATGGACTAGCACAACAAGTTCTTTTAGAATATCAATCCTTGATTGGAGTGATGTATGAGCATCACAACACAATAGACAAAGCTCCTGACATGTTACATAGGTTAAGCGATATAGAGACACTCTTGACTTTAGCTAGTCTTCTCCCCATGCTAGATGAGATGAACAATCTTGTGAAGAAATCCCAAGACATAACTATGTATATTTATGAATATACCAGTCTACGTAAAATTACATGCTTGGTCCTCGATCATCTATATCTAGATCTAACACAAGAAGGTGCAAATTATTTGATCTAGCGAAAAATTATTGATTTGAATAATCCTGATAATTATTTATAGTTTAATGCAAGCAGGCACTTATGTATCTGTGTACGTGGATATGAGATACCAATGTACCATTGTAAGGCAATCAGACGCTCTAGAAGAGAAGTACCTGTTAACGAGGAAGATTTTAATGGCATTGTTAAATCTGTTAGTGATAATTTGAAGGAAATTGCAAAATCTCTTTCCTCAAAGATTCATGAAAGATTCCCTCGAGATGAAATACTTGAAGCCATGGGTATTGTGTATCCTCATTTTTGGGTAAACCGAGATACCCAAAATATTTTCATGATCAAGTAAAATCTTGATCGAACAGTTTTCAAAAAAGGTAGCATACAATGAGCAGACAATAGAAGGAATTTGAAATGAAAATAAGTTTAGAAAGAAATGTGGGAGTTTTGCAACAGCTATGAGGGACTAGTATAAATCCATGGGCAAGGAGAAGGCCTTTGAACCGGGATCAATAAAAAAATTCTGGACAAGGTTATGTCAGAGTGAAATATTGCGTGGTTCGATGTAAGAATATTTCAAACTTGATGATTTATGTCAAACAATGATACTGGGGTCAGTGGAGGATGAGAGAGTTTTCAATACAATGGGGTTTTTGAAATCAAAGTTAAGAAACAAATTGGACAAGAATTTGGAAAATTGCTTAAGGATGAAAGGAACTGCGTATAATGTCAAAAAAATTCCTTTTGAAAGGGCACTCACAATCTAGAGGTCCACATGTGAAAGAAGACGGACCGGTTTGTGCAACACAAGCTCTCCAATTCCAAGAGCCGGTGGTACTGGTGGTAGTGGCAGTGGCAGTGGCAGTGGGCCTGGGACAGATGACAACGATATTGAAATTTACACAAATCACACAATGAATGTTGATTTTGAGACACAGGCCGAAGAAAGTGCAGAGCAGACTCATAATCAAGATGACTCTTTTACTTTATCTCAAGATGAGCATCAGTTTGAGGACCCTGACTCCGTTTGGGAAATGGAAGAAAATTAGCAAGTTTTAGGTATTTTTATTGCACTTCATGAATCAGATTCCATTGTTCCAAAGTCCAAATTGTAGTTGATGATATTTTATTTTGTATTCAATGAACATTGAAATTGTGAATCATTGCACTTCATGATATCTTATTTTATATTGCACTCAAGCACTGCATGAATCATATTCCAAACTGTAGTTGATGATTTTTTATATTGTATTCAAATAAATTGTGAATCATTGCACTTCAAGTTCAGGATATTTTATCTTATATTGCACTCCATGATATTTTATATTATATTGTAGTTCATGAATCATATGCCAAAGTCAAACTGTAGTTGATAATATTTTATAAATTATATAGTAATCCATCATCCATGAAATTGTGATATTAAAATTTAAACTTGATCTCTTAAAAGGAAATTTATTTTTTCTTTACAAAGAAAATATCCTCCATCGAGTCCACCCCAATTATCTTCCACATATCAATAATCACAAAAATAAACGACACTTTGATTTTATGATTCATAAATTATGAACAATGAAAATTGTAGAAATTTGTGTGACAAGATCCATATTTTAGCCTACATTGCATCCATAAACAAATTTAAAATTTCGTAGTGACGTAGTCCTTCCCCCATTCCTAACAAAATTCAATACCATCTACCTAGCAATGCTTCATTGACGGAACCCCCATCACAGTCTCATCGATGGCCCGATGAAAATAGCTCACAACCTAGTATCGGTGTAACAATACTCTATCAGGATGACTCCTAAGGTGCTCTCCTGATATACCGATAGATTCAAGTTGTCAACAAAAGTAACCATGAATTATGACCATGGGCATGAATTATTGAATTTTATCAATAATCACAAAAATATACCACACTTTGATTTTATGAACAATGCAAATTATAGAAATTTGTGTGAAAAGATCCATATTATAGCCTACATTCACATTGCATCCATAAACAAATTTGAAATTTCGTAGTGACGTAGTCCTAAGTCCTTCCCCCATTCCTAACAAAATTCAATACCATCGGCCTAACAATGCTTCATAGGCGGAACCCCCATCACAATCATGTTGATGACCTAATGAAAATAGCTCACAACCTAGTATCGCTGTAACAATACTCTATCGAGCTGACTCCTAAGGTGCTCTCCCAATACAGCGATAGAGTCAAGTTGTCAACAAAAGTACCTATGAATTATAAACATGGTCCATGAGCATGAATTATTGAATGCATAAAGTATATCAGGGGAACTATGGTGCATCGGGGAAACATTATCTAACGTCCCACCGATAGAACAAAGGATAGGTGTCCATCGGTGGAGAGGGTGGCTATTGGTGAAAGACTGATGTGAAATTTCGGAGCATCGTGTTGTGGTGCATTTATGAACCTAAATTGAAGTGAATTATATCACAAGTTGATCGCATAGTTGTTACAAAATTCTGGAAGATTTCACTTAGGGCAGAAGCAAAAAGGAAAAAACTTGGAGTTCTGACACAACAAAGACCGGTGGACTATGGAGGCGACTCAGTGAGACTCACGTAAGTACTTCAGACCCAACTAAGAAGCTATTTTCATCAAAAGCTTAAGATTTAAATAATGGAAGAGAGTACAGACAAACCCAAAGCTAAAAAATAGAAAACCGAAAAGCCTAAGAGACTCCTAAATGAAGACCTAGTAGATCAAAGCCTCGGGTTGGGGCCGAGACCCAAGAGGAGTGCTCAAATGAATCCTTCCATGGATCAACTATGGGACAAACATAAGGGCTTAGGGGATATTTGGACACTGCAATGAGGGTACAACCTCTTCATGTACCATTACAGAAAACAATTTAGGTTTCAACCAGTCTATAATCCATGGAGGTTGAACATGGGAAGACTTGTGGTGCCCAATGTGTTTATGAACACATAGCTAATTGAAGCTCTTGCTATCATATATGACCCCAATAAAAGAATTATTCAGTCACATGGCGGGGGTGACATGCTTGTTATTTCTAGGGATCTCATTTCTAATGTATTTCAGTTAGAGTGTTCACTGAATCTATCATTCAAGATCAAAGATCTCTTGACAGAGTATCGCCACATGGATACCAGCTATAAGAGATGGAAATTACCTTTGCATAGGCCCAAGGATGAAGGAGGCCAACTCAAGAGGTTCTCTAGCAGTGAAAACCCTCCTTTCCATGAAGATTTGTTCGAAGAGTATTTTCGATACACCTATTATTCAGTTGGTCAGGTTTTGGGAGTAGAGGTTCCACCTCTCATGTCGATTGCCCCAATGGTCTTAGCTGCAGACAAACAAAGCTAGGATGCCAGTTCATTTTATTATGCTAGCTACTTGGCCAATTCCCTACATCGAGGGCTTGAAAAGATTAAAAATAATAGTGATAATATTAATTTTGAACACTATTCTTTGCTTATGCATTTGCTATTGTACGAGGGACAAGTCAAAGGGGTCTGAAGTGAAGAATTAAGGATAAAAGATACAGATGAAAATGGATATTTTAAACCTGTACAAATGTGGACTTCATTGTAAGACAACCGATTTGGTAGGTCTCAGTACCTTTATTTTAAAGATTTTTTTGTAAAAGTATTGATGAAGTTGTTGGGGTATCCGTGCAATTATAACCTATCCCCAAAAGTACAAAGATTTCTAAGACCAAAGGAAAATGACCGGAGAAATAAAGTGAATCATAACTGGAGAGACTAGTATGATGTCCTTGATTGTATAGTGATAAGGGTTTATGGGTTCAAAGGGGCTCCACACTTGATGCCACGAGTAGTTCCTGATCGAATTGCTTATTTAGAAATTGTGAGGCAATTCGCAAAATGCCATTCCAAACACCTCAAAGGACATAGCAAACAATCAATTATGCCCAACACCTTATGTTTTGGAGACTTTACAGTGGCTGCCAATGAAGGATATGGAGAAATTGATGGTAAATTAGCACAGTACAACCTACCTCTGTTAGGTTTTCAAAGGCAGATATCTAAAAGCTAAATGCAGATTTTATCAAATAAACCAGAAATAAAACACACAGAAAAATAACACAGAGAATTTAACGTGGTTCACCCGATGTGGGCTACATCCACCAAACCGCAGCCATCCAATGATTTCATTAACCAATGTAAAACCCTATTACAATATCATGAATAATCACATTTCCTTATCATACTGTAACTCTATCCCAAACCCTTTATAAATTAGGGTTATACAAAATCAGGGTTTTTTTCCCTTTTTGTGATTTTTCCCTTTTTCGGTAATACAGTATACAATGATCAGTTGCCACATACCAACAACCTCTAGATGATGTAAGGAAAAAATTTGATGCAGAAGGGTTTATTCACAAGGCAAGATTATCGCAGGGGCTATCCGGGTATGATCATTTGTCCTAAATCGAAGATGTCATAAGAAACCATGATGAGGCTTCCACCAAGGAAAGAATGGCTGCCTATAACAAGATTATTCTTGCAGAGGAATGGAAGATAAAAAATGTCCCATCTTATTCAAAGGAATTCAGTGAGATACAGGATCCTTTAACAAGAATTGACCAACTCATCGCTCATGTCAATGAACTGGTAAAGGATGTTCCCCCAGTTGTTTTTGATGCACCTCATGCAACCTATTCAAGAGTACAAGCTGAAGACATAAATCCCTTGGATTACATACCTTCACAGCCTACTCCTGAGGTATTTTTTTATGTAGATACTGATATAAGTGAAGAAGAGCAGGGCGATGAAGAGGGTGAGCAGGTCAAACAAATCAGTGCTTCTATGATTGCACAGTACGAGCCCCCTCAAGAGAAGAATATTGTAAGATTTGAGGCATCAAATGAACTATCTGATGATGTGAGGGTCACGGTTGAACAACAGTTTATTTTTTATTGTGATTTTGTTAAATATTTTAAATTTAAATCATTTGTTTATGAATATAAAGGCAGAAAAATGAGACAACGGATACAAGATATCACTCCTAAACATGAGGCAACCATTCTAGAGGAATTGAAAAGGGAGGTAGAAAAGGAAATGGAGTCCATCACTCCTGAAAGAGGAAGGGAATTTCTTTAAGAAACTGGAGTGTTGCTCCTTCCAAGGTGGGATATTAGCTCTTCAATTGTATTTGATAGCTTCAGAAAAAGAGGGGATAAGACAATGAACTTAACAGAAGAAGCAAGTGACAAAATGTATTCAGGGTCTAGGTACGACCTATATGAAGCCACCTTGCTTATTTGGTCATTGTATCCCCATGATAAAATACCTACTATAATTAATAATCCAAACCAAGTGTTTGGTCATCTCTTGGTTCAACGAGTAGTGGATACCAACCCTATGGAGATAGCAGAATTGAACATAAATGTGGCAAAATTTACCAAAACACAGATCAAAAAATTGATTAAGGAAAATGACAAATTGAAGAAGGAGCTAGCAAATCAAAGAGAAATAACATCTTCCTCCTCCACATCAGAGTTGTACTCCCCATGGCTTGAAAAACATAAGAGAGTTATTGATGCATTGGCTGATGTAGCCTACTGGAAGAATTGCCATCTGAAATCTCAGGGGAAATACAAAGAATTGGAGAAAGAAGTGAAAACCATCAAATATAACACTATATCTGAAATGATAAAAGAAAGATTCAACAAAATTATGAAATTTTCTAATGAATATTGTAAATTATTCAAACAGACATGCATTGCATTGGTGGGGAATCAATGATTGCAACCTAGAATGATGGAGAAAAAAAAGGAGCTCCTAGATAAGAATGTCATGAAAGGACAAATATTGTTGACATATAACAAGATGGTAGAATCACATAATGGATATCATAATAGGCTTAGGGAATATTTTGACTGCTTTGATTCAGTCCCACTCCCGACATTTCATAATGGCATTGGAAATCTGCGAGAATATGATGATTGGAAGGAAGAGCTTGTTGGGCTTCTAACTGCTGTGTTGCAAGAAATAAATGATGAGGATATGGTTTTACAAAACACTCATAAGCAACTCAAAAAAATAATGTCTATGGAATATGATATGAAAGAGGCAATCTCTAATGTGGACACCTAAGCTGAACAGGAGTACATCCATCACCTCTTTGCAGTCAATCTGTTTATTAGCCAAACTGTAGATGTGTCAGAATCATATCCAATGGGACAACCATCAAATTTAGAGTAAGAACGCTAGCCAATAGCATGATGATCATCCTATCATGGATTAGAAGCCTTGAATAGATCTTAGGTGGTCATGGGCTTTTGCTTGGAGATTAACGGATCGGTGCATTCACCTGCAGCATTGTTTTATTTATAATTTGAGTTATGTTTAGTTGTCAAACGTCATGAATTTTCGTAAGGGGTTTGTAGCTTGTTGCCTTTCATATATAAAAGAGATCAAGACCTGAATAGGAGATCAATGGATCATCACATAATTTTTAATTAGACTTTAGAGTAGAAAATAACAAGAATATAGATAATAGATTGCACCAATTCGCCCATCCATCTCATATCATAAACTATTTTTACAATGCATATCATTTGAACTTTGAAGATAAATACAATGGAGAAGGTTACACATAATTACTATTTTTCTTTTGAGTGTTCAACTGTTGTGGATTCATATGCTTATAATTTATTAACTTATTTGGTTGTCTCCAAAGTGGTTGTTTATGTTATTCAAATTGAGTGTGTGGAAGTACATTTAATTTTTCAGTACATTGAATTTGAATTCTTCAGGAATAGGGGTTGTGACCATGGGGTTTTAGATTTATTTATGGACATGATCATTGATCAAGTAGTAATATGGGCCACAAAATGGATCTTGACACACAAATCTCTGCAATTTGTGCTAATCATAAAATCAAATGTAGTGTATTTTTGCAGTATGTGGGATGTGGGTGACGTGTAAGACTGTAAATTGGTGGATATTGATCAAGATTTTTAGTCAAAACATAACAGAAGCTAATACTTCAACATCCATAACTTAGACGCTCTACCAAGAAGTAAATATAATGAGCTAACAGTTCAACATCCATAACCTGGAAGCTCTACCAAGAAGTAAATATAATGAGCTAACAGTTCATCACCTTATAGTTCAAATGATAAAATAAATAATATAGATAATTGAACATCATCACATTACTGAAGTCTAAATTTGAGCTTTTTAATTGATTTTCACATGAAGGAGTACATATTGGCATTGGCAATGCAAAATCTTGCCAATGCCCAAAGACAAGTTTGCACAGAGCTAAGTTGGAACTTGGAAATTCATTATATCAAAGATTGAAAATTAAAAATAAAGTCAATGTATCACCTTTTCTAGCAAATTCCACTCTTTAGGTGGTGGAGTTTCCATTTGTTCTAACTGATGTTGTTTGACTTGAAGTTTTGTTAACATTTCATAATTGTAATTGGAAGTGGAACCTATCTTGAATTCTTCGGTCAATTTTGTATCCAAGGTTATCAATGTTCTGATGGAATCCAAATAGTTCACATCTGGGTTTTGAGGAAATTGGTCCAAATCAATCTTCCTTGCACCTTCCATATTTTTGAAACCATCATTTCCAATGAATCACTCATTTGTGTCAAAAGCATCTGGAAAACCAAGCTCTGTGAAATTCATTACCTTTTCATCCACCACCTTAATCTTGTCTGCAACCAAATGAAAATATTCCTTTGTTCCACACATTCTCAAACACTTTTCAATAATAGATTACAACTTCATTGAGGTTTCAATCTGATTAGTAATCCCTTTTGATTTAAAATCATTGTCACTGGCTTTGTAGACTGTTTGTAAAACTTAATTTGCAGATTTCTCTAATTCCAGCACATTTTTGTTGTCCACTAATATTTGTTGAGCTTCTTATAATGTTGTCTAATAGCATCAATCAATTGAGACATGTCACACAAATGATCAAACCTCTACATTATTTCATCCCAGATCTTTTGTTTCATATGCCTCATTGTATCTCTACAAAATGCAGATAACTTATTTTGAGAAGACTTAATTTCTTCTTTTGCTTCCGTCAGCTCTGTCTCCAATCTTTCATTTGTTTTTCTTTGTTTCTCCAATTTTTGTTCCCACTGTGCATTTCCATTCACAATGCTTAGTCTTAATTTTTCTGAAGTGGATTTTTCCTCATCATTTTTCTTGTTGCTCTCATCTAGCTCTGTCTCTAATCTTTCATTTGTTTTTCTCTGTTTCTCCAATTTTTGTTCCCACTGTGCATTTACATTCGCAATGCTTAGTCTTAATTTTTCTGAAGTAGACTTTTCCTCATCATTTTTCTTGTTGCTCTCATCTAGCTCTGTCTCCAATATTTCATTTGTTTTTCTCTGTTTCTCCAATTTTTGTTCCCATTGTGCATTTCCATTTGCAATGCTTAGTCTTAATTTTTCTGAAGTGGATTTTTCCTCATCATATTTCTTGTTTCTCTCATCTAGCCTTCGCTTCAAGTCATTCACTTCTCTCTCATTTGGTTTATCCTCTTTGCTTGTTGATGTAGAGGCAGATTTTATTATTCTTTTTCCTAATTCATTGCTCTTGTTATTTGTTGCTTTCCTCTTTGCTTTCTCACTTGCTACGTCTTCCTGTAACTTTTCTATTTGGGTTTGCAACCTTTTCTTCTCTCTATCTTTCTTTAGCAATGATGTGTACACCAATTCATTGTTCTTCTTTGATACATTAATTTTTTTAGTATTTTTTAGGCCATAAAAATCCAATTGAAAATTGGTTACCTGGTATTCAGATCGATCCATCTGATTTGTTGGTTTTTTTTGAACTGTGGGAACAACAATTGTGTACTCCATGATTTATTTATTTGTGTCAAATGTGGGTAATACCATGGTTGTTGCAGGCTCTGAAGTTACATCAGACGCACTCACCATTAGTTGCTTCTTTTCTTTTTTATTCAAGTCTGATTTCTTTTTAAACTCTTTAATGAAATCATAACCTGGGGAGGCAAGAACAATGGAATGCTTGAATGGTGAAGGAATAGGAGTACTTGCAATTGCTAATGATGTTGCAACCACACTAACTGGAATTGGGGGAGTGCCTAGAAATAAATCCTTTGTGTTGGATCCACTGATAGTGTGACTTGGACTTGTCAAAATCCTTTGCCTCTTTTGATTGCCTTGATCACCTGGTGTTTCTGTGGTATCTTGTATTCTTTTCCTCTTGTGTGTAATTTTTTGTTGTAGCACATGTTGACCACTACTGGTAATACTACCTATACCATCACCACCAATAGCACTCCCAGTTGCACTAAGTTGTCCACCAAGGGCATGCCCTAGTTGTGATTGTATCTGGCCATGAGTATGAGGATTAGAAGCTCTAAAAAATTAACTTGTATGCCCTTGGTCTACTTTTTCACCTCCAAGCCCAAGGCCAGATTTATCAACTAGTTTTCTATGATCAACCTCTGTTACCATCCAAAGGCCTTGTCTTTTGGAGTCTTTGGACCCCAAAGGACCACCTTCATAACCAATTTTTTCAAGAATGGTTGCTCATGAAGTATATGTTGAAGCATATGCTTCTTTTGCGGCCTCACTTAAACTAGGTTTATAATTGGCATGGCTTTGTTCTTCTTCTTCACTATCATCATTCGATTCATCATCACTTCCTTTGCTTCCACGTTCATCACGATGCTCTATATTCCACAATTTGCTAAACTCTTTATCTTCTTCGTCAGCTCCATACTCTACAAGAGCTCTTGGATCACCTAGGTCCTTCCTCATAGACCAAAAGGCAGTAATTTTTATCATGACCAATTTTTATCGATAACTTCCTTCTCTAGAGAACCTGGAATTTTTACGCTACTAGATGTTTTATCACTTTTTTTGTATGTCCTGATTGTCTTTCGGTGCAATGCCATACTTTTTGCTAACAATTGTTCAAAAGAAATACCATTCTCAGAAACACTTTTCTCCATTACTATTTTGACCTCATGCCAAGAATCCTTGTTTCTCAAGTTTTCAAGCAAGGGTTTACTTTGATGGTGAATTCTACTTGCAGCATTCCTATTGGCCACAATCATTGATTTAATGATGTCACATGGATCATACTACTAGTGACAGATAGCATCAAAGTCAAAAAACTTCAAAAGATTATGTGCCACACTAAATGCTTTTCTCTCAAATGTGAACCCTCCACATGAAAAAGGTAAAGAAGGAAATAAGGTCTTCTTTTGCTGACTGATAAAGTGTAGTTCATCAGCACTCTGCACCTACCTTACATATTCCAATGCAAAAAACCTTTCTATCACATGTATTGGAAGTTTGTATGGTTGTACTCTCAATCCATAAAATCTTAGCACAATATATTCTTCCATTAAGTACCAGTCAACCAATTGTATTTATTTTCCTAGTTGCATGTAGTTTCTACATGACATAGGCAATCTAGGCATTGGAGTATTTGTAATTGCTTGACGCAATGGAGCCAAAAATTAGTCTCCAAAATTACTATAGTTCCTTTGAGAATCATGCATCCTTATCTCAGTGGTCCATTCATATACTGGAGTCATTTTCTTTTCATCTGCATTACTATAGGGCTGAGTCTGAAGCTTGTTGGTCTAAAACTTTTCTCTAAATTTGAATAGAAAAAGATAGCACAAGTAGGTTGTGAACCTAAATTTCTTGGTGGAACCTGCTTTAATCATTAAAAATTGTTTATGCATGGATTCTACAATGTATTGAATATAATTATATTTGACATGTTCATCAACATAATGGATATTATAGACCATTTCAAGGAGGCTTGCACCCACTTCCAAATTGCTATCCAGACTGAGGCAAAATGCTAGCATGGAAATAGTTTCCTGAACCCATGGTTTAAAAATATCCAAATTATAAGGAGGCTTATGATCATCTTTCAATTTGTTTATATCCTGAACTATTTTATTTAAGAAATAATTTTTTTGCCTTTCTTCCACTGCTTCATAATCACTAGCAAGCTTTTCTAGGTCAATGTGGTGGTTTCCAAATTCTTCGGTTGTAAACCACAACACTTTTCCAAGTTCTTCTGCATTAATGGATAACAATTCTTCTTGGCTATCTTTATTAAAAATTGCTCTTTTCTTATCATCATAATTTTCGGCACAGACCATGATAAATTCTGGGTAAGGGAAAACTTCATGTAACATCATGCACCCTAATACCTATACATGCTTATACAAATGTGAGGTTGTGAAATTTGAATTCCCTAATACCTATTAGTCCTCCTTAATTTTAATGAATTCTTAAGTCTCTAAACCCAAACTTCAAACTTTGACAAAATAAGATTTTAAGAAATTTCAAATGATGAAACGTAGCCGCAGGAATTCTTTCACTTACCCATATTTTGTCATGACTCTTGAAAACTGTAATGACATTGTTGGAAGTGAAACTATGGAATCCAAAACAGGGTGGTGCACTGCAATGAGCAATCTGAAGAGTGAAGACTATAAAAATCATTGTACAATTTCAAAGTGCAAAGTGCTTTAAATGCTTTTTTTCTCATGATTGGAACATTAAAGTGAATGCCACATCTTAGGTTTACAAGACTAAAAGTTTCAAATTCTTAACTGTTGATCTTTCTAAATCTAACGGTTATAGGGTGATTCCAGAGGTTATAGGGTGGAAATCCCACTCTGTGCATTTCATTGCGGAATGCAACTACAACCATACATCAAATGTTCATCCAATGGTTGAAACTTGAGTAATTTACGATATTAACTTAAAAAAAAAATGACACATGTGTTTTAAAGTTGTTTTAAACTTCTGTGCGCTAGGATTGGCATCAAGGCCAAGGGTCCGGTAAATTAATGTTGCAAAGGACTTGAAAAAATCTCACCATGTGCTGACCCTCTCACTTAAAAAATATCAGTAATCACTTGACAGTTGACATTTAGCAGTACAAAGTGCTTTAAATGCTTTGTTTCTTGAAATTCAAACATTAAAGTGAATGAAACGTCTTAGGTCTACAAGTTGAAAATTCTTAATCTTAATCGTTGATCTTTCTAAATCTAACGATTATAGGGTGATTCTGGAGGTTCAAATTGGAAAGCCTGTCGCTTTGTGCATTTCATTACGGAATGCAACTACAACCATACATCAAATTTTCATCCAATGGTTGAAAATTGATTAATTTATGATATTAACTTTAAAAAAAAAACATGACACATGTGTTTTAAAGTTGTTTTAAACTTTTGTGTGCTAGGATTGGCATCAAGGCGAAGGGGCCGATAACTTAATGTTGCAAAGGCCTTATTATAGCCTACATATTACATAATGCAAATTGTAGAAATTTGTGTGATAAGATCCATATTATAGCCTACATAATTACATTGCATCCATAAACAGATTTGAAATCTCGTACTTGTAGTCCTTCCCCCATTTCTAACAAAAATCAAAAGTCAATACCATAGGCATTGGCCTAACAATGTTTTATCGGTGGAACCCCAATCACAGCCTCGTCGATGGCCCGAAGGTGAAGACTCGTAAGGTGTTCTCCCCGATATACCAATAGAGTCAAAAAAATTAAGCATTAAGCACATCGTTGTAACACATAAACATCGGTGGAATGAATGATTACATTCCCTCAATGGCCAGATATAACCATGAATTATCAAGTGAATATTGCATAAAGTATATTAACTTTAAAAAAAAAAATTAATCGCTTGACAGTTGACAATTAGCAATACAAAGTGCTTTAAATGCTTTGTTTCTCAAAATTGGAACATTAAAGTGAATGAAATGTCTTAGGTCTACAAGTTACAAATTCCTAATCTTAACCGTTGATCTTTCTAAATCTAACGGTTATAGGGTGATTCTGGAGGTTTAAGTTGGCAAGTCCATCGCTCTGTGCATTTCATTATGGAATGCAACTACAACCATACATCAAATGTTCATCCAATGGTTGAAACTTGAGTAATTTATGATATTAACTTAAAAAAATAAACATGACACGTGTTTTAAACTTTTGTGCGCTAGGATTGGCATCAAGGCGAAGGGGTCAGTAACTTAACATTGCAAAGGATTATTATAGCCTACATATTACATAATGCAAATCATAGAAATTTGTGTGACAAGATCCATATTATAGCCTACATAACTACATTGCATCCATAAACAAATTGGAAATCTCGTACTCGTAGTTCTTCCCCCATTCCTAACAAAAATCAATAGTCAATACCATAGGCATCGGCCTAACAATGCTTTATTGGTGGAACCCCCATCACAACCCAATCGATGGCCCAAAGGCGAAGACTCATAAGGTGTGCTCTCTGATATACCGATAGATTCAACAAAAGTAAGCACATCATTGTAAAACATAAACATCGGCAGAACGAATGATTGCATTCCCCCGATGGCCTGATATAACCATGAATTATCAAGTGCATATTGCATAAAGTACATTACTTAATTTCTCAAAAGAAAAAAACCGATTTGAATATATTTGCATAAAGTATATTCTGAACTCAGAAAACAACTCTTTACTCTTAAGTGTAAATGAATAACACAATACAACCATTTATTTTATTGCAACTGAATTTCAATGTCACATTATTACATATCTTTTTATAGATGAATAGTTGTAGATCAGGCAAGCTCTTGTTTTGTATAAATAACATATGTCAGTGTGGTACTTTAGTACTACTACTTTACATAGACAAAATTTAATAATTTATTCCAAGTTGTTGCTCGTTACAATGATTACAAATCGATTCCAATTTCCAAGAATTTGCTACTGAAAACTTACTACAAATGTAACTCTAAAAATAAATGCATGATTCCAAGCTTCTGCTGGTGACAACGTAATACAAATGTGGCTTTGAAAATAAATGCATGATTCCAAGCTTCTACTGATGCATTTTCCAACCATGTTGGGGAAAGGGGGTTTTAATCAATCCTAGGGAAATGGGAGTCGTGAATATACAAAATGTACTTACCCCCTTCGAGAATCAGAGTCATACAAAAGATGTAATACAAATGTCTCTTTGAAAATAAATGCATGGGGCTTTCTTGGCCAGCCATGCTGGGGAAATGGGAGTTGTTAAAATACAAGAGGAGAAGCAAATTTTCTCCCATATTTTGCATTCAGCTTCCATGCACTGGTATAACACTTACCTCCATCAGAGCTCCTCATCCTGGTTCAAAACCTATCTGAGAAGTCAGTTTAACCAAATCAACTTCTTTCCAATTCCATCCATTCTGAACTTGAAGGAAATTTGTCTTTTACAGATTACCCTGTAACTAAATAACTGTAGGTAGGAGAATTTATAGTATCCCCAATACCACATCATCTTCTTCGTGAATCCTTATTAACCCTAGAAAATAAAAACCCTTATGGCACTATCCACTCTTCACTGAATCACTATCCATATTTATGGGCCACTAGTATCGCTACTAGCCTGTATAATTAAAATGTTTAATTTGATTGATGTCTGGCTATATGCCAACTGTACCTCAAGCTGACAAGCTATCAAAATCACCGATTCACTAGTGCCACTCAAATTTCAAACGATATGAAATCATTACAAATCTTGTTTCATTAAAGCTATGAGTTATCCAAGAAATTGCTTCGGATGTTCATATCACATATGGCATTAATCGTCACCACTACCAGCACTAGCAGTAGCAGTACGCCAATCACATTTTTTTCAAAAAGATTGAGAATTTAAATTAAATGAAATGTACAACATCGAGGCATTGAAAAGACTGAATGAGTGATGAGTGATGGGCCTTTATCTCACCACATGTCTGCATCTAATGGTTGTAGTTGTATTCCAAAGGTTTTAATTTGTAAGTCTAATGCTTCAAAGATTTACTTTTGAAATGCAACTCTATTTTCTTGTTGGTGTACAAATTTGTCACTTTAACCATGAAAGTAGATGCAAAATATTTTAAAACAAATGACACAAAGTCCGTTTTTCTCACAATCAGTAAAGAAAAGCGATAGTTTCTCTTTTAACAAATGAATTAATCTGAACACAAAGTCTCAGAGATGAAAAAATATGCATTCTAACCTAACAGATAAACATTGAACAATTATCATGAAGAAACACAATTCATTCATAATTAAAAGGAAGCATTAATAAATACACAGATTTAGAAATATATTCTTTTATCTCTCTAATGCCAAAAATGTGGTTTCACAAACCTGTCACCCCACACCCTGTACAATCAAAATTCAAAAAGCGCTGAAAAGCTGAAACTACACCCCCTTATCATTACGTGTCACAAATTCACAATTCACAAAAGGATTCATGCATGTTGTTAAACCGCTGGAGGTGTCGGGACACTATACAGTTCCAACTGCATTCCCATAACTAAATTATGAAATTCAATGCGTTCTTCTTCTTCTTCTAAAATGAAAATCACCCTATTGTACTCAGCATAGCTGGTTTTCTCTTTCCACACCACTGAATGGAGCTGGGAAATGATGTGAGTTGCTCTTCTTCAAGCCAATTCAAATTTGGTTGCATGACGGCCACAAGTTCATCTTCCCATACCTTGATATCGATCGAAAGTACCATTTTGAGAAAACTCTGAGTTTGGAGTTCAAAATGTTGCCACCTTTCCTCGTATGCAAGCTCACTTAACTTTACCAACAAGAAGTGGCAATCTGCTACTAAATCCATTTCTCCAACCTCCTTATTTAAGATCTATCATTTCAGAGGATTTAAAAGATTATGTTAAACCTAAAGTTGGTGTTTGAAAGAATTTGAGAAGACATCCCTTAATGGCACCTTACAATTCATTGAATGAACTAACACTTTGAAAGTTGTGCATCCCACCGAGGTCGCCCAATTGCTGAGAAACAAAACTTTATAGGGTGATCCCACAAAGCTGGTTTACAATTTCTAGGAGATTCTATTTTTTTCTCAAATCACATATTTTTAGAAAATATAATGATTTAAGCCTTAAAAAGTTCCATTTGAAAGACTCCAATTGAAGAGGCTTTGATCAAACCACCTTCGATCAAACCCCCTTGAATAGAATCTCGCTAGTTTTAAACCATACCTACAACGGAGTCTCCTTTACACCTATCAAAATGCTGATAAAAAATCACTTTTGATGTTCCTTTTGGGGGATCAAATGAATTCATTTAAAATTTATGTAAAATGATCATGGTAGTGCTCAGAACGAGTTATCCAACAAATATAATGTTTTGGTTTTTTTTTTTGAAGACTGCAGGAATCGGGTAGCATGACCCCCTATAAACTACAGTGCGCCTGGTAAAATTTTTAACGTGACCAGTGGCGCTTGCGCGACATGCCCTCCGGTACCACGGGGGTGGGAGAGACTAGACCTCATGACCAACCTCCTACAACAGGAAAGATTTAGCCAACCGAGCTAGGGCCCCCACCCCAATATGTTTTGGTTTTATTATGTATGTATTTTTTTAGTTTTATTAAAAATAGGTTTTTCACTAAAAATCAAGCTCTATGTTTTGCACATGTAGAAAAATAGCAGACTATCAAAATAAAATTTTGAAAAATATGTTCAAGTTGAGTATTGATGTCCTTGATCCATTAAAAAAAAAAAAAAAATTTTGATACATACAGAAATATTTATGTTGTATACAGTCCACCTATGTCTCAATTGTAATTGGTTTGACTTCAAAACCTGATTAAGGAAAAAATATTCAATAAAACACTATAAAACCAAATGAAAGTGCTAGATATTGTAGTTACAAATCTAAATTCGAAAAAGTTAGAATTTTATCTTTCATACAAAAAAGTTATGTTGTATATAGTGAGCGTCACTCCTTAAAAATGTTGTTTTAAAAAAAAAAAACTAGTTTTCGAAGGAGATGGAAAAATAAGTGCAATCTAATTCCAAAAAAATTGAAAAAAATATGTTTAGAATCTATAGACAAAATTTCACAAATCACTAGTTTCAATCATCTTCAAATTCCTCGCGGTTTAGCCGCTATAGGAGCCCGAAAGTTAAAATTTAGTTAAAAAAAATTAGTTCAGTGTCCAGTTTGCCCAAAAATTGTAAACCACTATTGTGGGATCACCCTATATCCATTTGCACGGTAATAAAATCTCAACCATTGATTTCTAGAAATCTAACGGTTCTAGTGTTATTCCAGAGGTTTCAAATCGCAAGTCTAGTGCTTTAGAGATTTAGTTCTGGAATGCAACTACAGTCGTCCATCAAACATTCATCGAATAGACCCTATGATTTTTTGTTGGCATATCTAATTATTTTGCCACTGGATTTTTTTATCATTTTGAGATTTTTTTAATTCGCCAATGAAAATATATTTTTTGCTTTGAAAAAAGGTTTTAATCGCCAATGGAAAAAAAATTCTGGTTTGAAAAATGGTTTTAATCGCCAATGAAAAATATTTTATTTGATTAAAAAAATACTGCATTCGCCAAGATTTTCCACAGACTTCCAAGATTATAAAAGATTCACCAATTGAGACTTTTTTTTCCCAAAAAACGAAAAAAATTCGCCAATAAAATTAATATTTTTAATCGGGAAGTATATAGGATTCGCCAGGAATTTACACCTTCATCGAGAGGGGGGTTTCTTAAAGTTTTCCCTGGTGAGCACATAATATCCAAAAAAGGACTACATGCTGAAAACACAATTCTCTGATAGAAAAAGAGGAAATCAGTAGTACCATGATGAAGTACACGAAAAAACATGCACTTTCAAAAAAATGACACCCAAAAATGTGTCCAGATGTAGAAGATATGGCTCGTCAAAGTCTTTAAAATAAGAACTCAACAACAACAGCACTGAAAAAACATAATTCTAGAAAAAACCAAAAGTCAAAGTCAAAAAATACTTGCACCATTGCGAAGAGCATGGGATTTCACCCCATTTCAAAAATAATTGCATGCAAAAAGACCACTGTATGGTCGAGATATGGCCTCTAGAAGTTGAGGTGCAAAATTGAAAAGCCCAACGGAGAGGGGTTGAGCTTGGCAAAAAACCTCCACCAAATTTAGCAAAAAAGTTGCCATAGTTGGAGACTCGCCAAATTTAGAACCTTGGGAAAAAATCTCCTCCAAATTGGTCAAAAAATTCCTCAAAAAGTGGAGGTCCACCAAATGTAGAGTTGTGCTAAAATATTCACCAAAATTAGCAAAAATACCTCCAAATGTGGAGGTCCACCAAACTTAGTGATGCTGGGAAAAAAAACTTCTCCAAATACAATGCATTTATTTTTGCAAAAAAAAAGCATAATTTGACTAATTTTTTTAAGTTAAAAAAAAAAGTCTAAAAAAAACTATTATATTTTTTAATAAAAATATATTTAAAAGACGAGTTTTCTTTTTTGTTTTTTAAAAGTTGAAAAGCATAAAATACTTTATATATTTTTATAAAAAAACATATAAAAAACATTTTTTTTTTAAATATTTAAAAAAATTGAGTCGACGAGTAGGGCGGAGCCCTCCCTATGCCAACCCCAAGGGGGGAAGCCCGAGGGGGCCGCCGCCTGCCATTGGTAGGAGCAGTACCCCCATGGGTACATTCCCCTCATGGGCGAGGGCCCTATCATGCTACCATTTGGCAAGGGGGCAAGTACTTCGGTACCCCTTCAAAAAAAAAACAAAATCTTTTAATTTTTTTTCAGTAAAAAACCTGTGTTGCCTTTTTGAAAGGCTTTAAAAAAAATGTCAATTGAATTTTTTTTTAAAACTGATTTTTTTTTCTTATAGGAATTTTTTATCTTTTTAAATTTCACCTCGATTCGCATGTTGGGGAGGTCATATGACCTATGCCAATTTCACCAAATTTGATGATTTGATAGGTGTTCTTAATTTTTTTGAGCCTTATGAGTGTGATGGTGATGTTCGTTTCGCGCCAAAATGCAACCACTTCAAAACCTTGTAGGTCTGGCATGAAGAATTGAAATCAAGTCAAACAAAAGCCAAATTTGACTTTCTCGATAGCTCTGGATCCAATGACGAGGTCCTTTTCACACAAAAATGCTTCAAAAAATACCCACCTCCAAAATTTTCTAAAAAGAGCAAAGGGGATTCAGATTTGAAGTCTATAACCCTCATTGAAGAAAGAAAATCTCATAAATCAAGAAGGGGTTCGCTGAATCCAAGCTCTAATACCAAGTTAGAATTGTGAAACAAGCACAAAACCATGAGCCATAGGATCAAACAACAAACAAATACACCTTCCATGCAAGAGATCTGCAAAACAATATGTGCAATATTCATCAACATGTAAAATCTACAGAAGAGACTTTCAAGAAGATATGAAAGCTCTAGATAATATCCAAGAGATAATTACAAAGAGGGTTGAATGGTTATAAGAGCAAAGCCCTAAATGAGAAAGGGATCAAATCATGACAAGTTTCAAAATCACATGAGATGAGACATAATGATCTACTATTAACTCAATTAATAAAGCAATCCTAATCTTAGCTTAAGTGTAAAGAGAATAAATTAGACTAATAATTAATTAAAGAGTAATTAATTATTAGCTAATGTATGATAACTCTAACAAAGACATCTTCCATAACTTTAGAGAAAAACCTTGTAAGTACCCAAGACAAGACCCTTCCACCATCTCCAGCTGGAACTTCCAAGTTACCTTAGGAGGAGGGTGGCCAGTCTCCAACTGATCCTTTAAAGAAGTACTCCATCTTGAAAGAGAAAATTCAAGCACCTTTTCTAGAGCATCTGAAACCAACCACCTTGAAAAATCCTCTGAAAATGTCCATATCCACCAAAATTGCATTGATATAAGAGATTAAACAACTATAAATAGAGGTCCCTTTGTTACAACCAATTAAGGAGATTCTTGAATTAAACCAACTGAACAAATAGTTGTGCATCATAACCTCAGGTTGGAAACCAAAGTGGATAAATATTGTTCACATAAATGGTTATCTATCTGACTTTTTGGCTAGAGAAACCACAACTCTGAAATATGATGATCCAATTAGTCCACTTATAACAGTGTCAATCAATGAGGTAGCAATACCTAATGCACTTGTAGACCTAGGAGTAGCCATTAACGTAATAACTGTCAATGTGATGGAAAATTTGGGACTCATAGATTTATGTCCCACAACTAGAGTGTTATAGGTGGAAAATCAATCCATAGCTATTCCCAAGGGTGTCATAGAAAATGTTCTTGTTAAGGTTGACAGTTGGGAATATCCAGTGGCCCTTCAAATAATTCAATTCCCACACCAAAAGACAGTTATCTAATAATCCCAGGAAGACCATGGCTAGCTACTGTTGCAGCCAAGATTGACTAAAAAGAGGGAGGAATTACCATTTCACATGGTCCTAATAGCAAACATTTATTCCTATATCCTCTCGCCAAGCCTACTGAACATAATAAAGTATGGGTTGATGAACCATATGGTCCCAACGAACAAGAGAATCTAGCCTCACTTGCTATGGTGGTCATTAAACAACATGGTGAGGAGTTGGAAGATGAATTGGAAAACAATATGGAAAATATTATCATGGACTCAAGTGATGAAGATATGTTGGGCGTAGAAGAGATTCTAGGACAACCAATCAATGTAGATAACACTAAATTGATAACACCAACTTCATAGGATTACCTTTCCATCTGGCTAATATTATTCCAAAAACGGATCACTTCTTCAAAGATATTGCTAGACTCTCCATAGAACCATACCACATAGTTTTCCTCTCAACACTTTGACTAGATAAGTTTATACTTCCACCTCCAACCATCTAGGGGTCAAAACCATCATCTTACTGTCATGAAAAACTTTGAATATCAACAACTACTTGACAAAGCTAGAAGATCATAGACTGTTTGATATCTTGGTGAATATATCTAAAGCTTTTGTTTGGGACTATACATACATGAGAGGAATATACCCAAGTGTTTATACCCATCACATCTATATTGAGGATGTTTGACATGTTCGTTAGACACAACAAAGACTCAATCTTGCCTTAAAAGACACTATTAAAACTAAAATTGAGAAACTCCTACAAGTGGGATTTATCTATCCCATTTCTGATAGAAAATGGGTTTCACCTTTGATTGTGGTTCCAAAGAAAAATGAGAAGTGGAGAGTGTGTGTTGATTATAGGGAACTTAATAAATCTACCCACAAAGATTACTTCCCTCTACCATTTGTAGACTAAGTCTTGGATAATTTGGTTGGGAGGAAGTATTTCTCATTCTTGGGCAGATTTAGTGGATATAACCAAATATAGGTAGCAGTAGAAGACCAGGACAAAACAAACTTTACTTGCCCTTGGGGAACATTTGCATATCGAGTTCTTCCTTTTAGGCTATGCAACACTCCTGCAACATTTCAGAGAGATATCATGGCCATATTTTTTGAGTTGGTGAATGACTATGTGGAAGTTTATATGAAAGACTTCACTATGTATGGCTCAACTTTTGATGAAGCCCTTCAAAATCTAGACAAAGTATTTAAGCGGTGTGTGGACCATCGATTATCTTTGAGTCATGAAAAATGCCTAATAATGGTAGAACAAGGGATAGTGTTGGGACACCACATTTCAACAAAATGGATAAAAGTTGATCCTAAAAAAATCAAGGTTAAACAACTTGTGACCCCAAAAACCTAAACTGATATCATAAGTTTCTTAGGGCATGCTAGATACTATCGAAGATTCATAGAAAATTTCAACAAGATTGCAGCCCCGATGTTTTCCCTTCTCCAAAATAATGTTGATTTTATCTGGACACCTGAGTGTGAATCATCGTTTGAAATCATTAAGTAGAAAATCATCTCTGCTCCGATCATGCGTGGACCTAATTGGAACCTTTTGTTCGATATTTATGTTGATTCTTTTGATGATGCTATTGGAGTAGTTTTAGGATAGGAGGATGAGAATGGGGGAAATATTCCATCTATTTCATAAGCAAAAACTTGACTTACATTGAATGGAATTACACCACCATGGAAAAAAAAATAGTTGTAGTACATGCAATCAAGAAATTTTGACACTACATTACAGGGTACAAAGTAACATTGTACACAAATCACTTAGCTATCAAATACCTAATAAACAAACCTGTAGTGAATGGAAGGATAATCAAGTGGTTATTGCTTCTCCAAGAATTCAATGTGACCATTATTGACAAACCTAGAAAGTTCAACATAGTTGCAGATTTCCTATCATGAATCAAACAAGATGATGGTGATTGTGCTCTTGTGTAAGATAAATTCCCAGATGAAAATATTTTTTCCATCTCCATTAAATCCCCTTGGTTTGTTGATATCGCCAACTACTTGGCCACCTCAAAATTGCCACCTGATTTCACATCAAAACAAAAGAAATGCCTCATTCGAGAAAGCACTCCATTCAAATGGATTAGGGGGATATTATTTCAATGCAGTCTTGATATGGTTTTACGACGTTGTGTTAGGGAAGATGAAACCTATAGAATCCTTAGATCTTTCCATGATGACCCTTCTAGAGGCCATTATTCTACCAAGAGGACCTCCTATAAGATTTTGGGTGGAGGATATTACATTTTCTTTACTCTGCAATTCAGTTTGTTTAAGAAATTTTCTTTGAGAACCATAGCATTTCAATAGAAACTAAGTAGAGCCATAAGAAAAACACATTATGGGAGGATCTAAATGAAAATATGAACCAAGTTCAACAGATAAATTATTGGCATTAAGCAATATTTCAGAACTGTTCTAGAGAGTAGGGTGGTTGGAGTTCATAAATAAATTTGAGGGGCACAATGAGAAATTAGTGAAAGAATTTATGAAGAATTTTGTAGATGATCAATATGTAGTATGTGGAAAGTGATTCTAGGTAAGTCCTAAGATCATTTCTCATCTATCTGGTCTTAAAAATGAAGGTATTAATTTGTCAAAAACCACCAATATCTCTTACCAAAAAATGGTAGAGATTTTTCATAGAGAAGGGGAACCTCAGCCTTTGTTAACTATAAGTACTAAAGGGAAAAATAAAGGATTTCAAAGAATATCCATCTCAGATCCATGGAGAATAGCAGTGGCTTGGATTATTAAATATTTCACTTGTGAAGGACAATGTGCAGTAGTTGTAGGTCCACCTTTTTGCCTACTTACCCATTTGTACCATGGCACTAGAAACTCTGCACTTAGGGTTAATTTTTTTGTATTTATTTGTGATTATGTTATAAACATGGTTGAGAGATTCAAAAATGGTTCAAGTCCACTTAAACATCATGGCCTCATCCACTTAATATGTAAATATCATTTTCGAAAGAAAACAGAAAATAAGTGGCAAAAATTTCTCCAAATTTTTGAAAATCCAAAGCCTATAAGACACCTTGAAGAAGGTGAATCATCTAGGTAGGTGGCTTAACATTTGGAAGAGCATTCCCCTAAGACTCTAGAAGCTTCTAAACCCCAGCATACCACAATAGCTCATAACGGTGAAGCACTAAAAATCTTACCTAATATTTCAAAAACCCCAAGCCATCAAGAAAATGTAGAAATAATAAATTCAGGGGATGAGGAAGTACTCCTCATAAGAAGAAAAAGAGATCTAGCGTAACATTACAAACACCTCCTCCTTTAAGGAGAAGTAAGAGGTTATCTGTTGAAATTAGTGGTGTCGTAGCTAGTGATCAATTGAATACCCCTAAAAAATGAAGCCTAATCACTAGAAACTGAGGTTCATCCGAAGCAACAAAAGAAAGTGAAAAATAAACCACTAAATCCTCTGAGGCCGAGAGGGAGGATATGCCATTACAACTAGGACAAGAAGTAGGGGAACAATTGTCACATTATTTGGGTGTTGAGGATAAAAATGTGAAACATTTGTCTCCCTTAGTTGTTAATGTTACTAAACAAGGTTCATTTGAGGTGCCTAATGAGGAAAATATAATTAGTGATAATGTAGAAATCCCCAATTTTCCTTTTTTTTCCGATACAAAGGTTGAGAAATTTGATTAGAGAGAAACGTAGTTAGAGGAATTAAAAGAAAAAATTGCTCAATTAAAATGCCAATTGTAGAAAAATGAAGAACAAATCAGTCAACAACAGGAAGAGATGGAAGTACACACTACAATATTGAAGAAAAGAGATAAGGAAATTGCAAATTTTAAAGTTCAAATAGAATAAAAAGATGAGACTATTGAACAATTGCAATTTCAGATGCAGTAGTGGAATGAGGAAAGTAAGAGGTATGCAACAAGTTTGTCTGAAAAAGACAGAAAGATCAAAAGTTTAAGTAATAATTTTATACAATTATTTACAGCTTTTGAAAAGGAAAAGGACAAACAAAAATTTGAGCTTAATGTGTCCTTAAGTAGGATTGTTGAGTTGGAGCAGGATTTGCAGGAGATTAATATTAAACCAACAATGGAGTCAAAAGAGATATAGACTGAACTGACCAAAATGAAATGGTTCCATATTCATATACATCCATTTTTGGTTACATGGATGGAAAGGTGTTATTTTCTAAGATAGACAGATATAGAAAATGCTAGGCTAAAGGAGATATGTTTGTTAAAAGAGTCATATGACAAGCTTTATCAAGCTAAAGTAGATGCCTGTCAAATTGGTGAACTATTGTTAGCCTACAGGAGGCCATCTAGGCTATATTCCATTTTTTTGAATGAACAACTCTTGAGATGGAAACTATTAAGGATTTCTTGCAATCTTCCACATGATCTAGATGATAAAGAGTTTGTAAAAATATTTACAGAATCAACTCCTGCTCAACAAAATTTGTTATGTGAATTCTTTGTACACAATTTATTCTTGAAAAGACATATAGATTTATTTCTTAATTTATTTGTGGGAGAAGTTCAGCTTAGGTCATTTATGTCCACCATACAAAACCACATTCAATGGAAAGAGAGGACAAGAGAGTATTCACAGGTAGAAAAGACTGTTGGACTTCAAATGCAGTATCCTAATAGGAAACCGTCTACTTTTAAAGCTCAATTCTAAAGCATTAAGGTCAATGAAACTGTGAGGAGTAAGTATAATGATTACCTTCACATATGTTTTGAGCATTTCAGATTCCAGGGCCCAAAATTGATAGGAAAATCATGGAAT
Organism: Sequoiadendron giganteum; assembly: GCA_007115665.2. Lineage (NCBI taxonomy): Eukaryota > Viridiplantae > Streptophyta > Pinopsida > Cupressales > Cupressaceae > Sequoiadendron > Sequoiadendron giganteum. Next base: position 733,651,192 of record CM021102.1, read on the forward strand.
GCTTGTGAAGAGAGATATACCCCTCTTCCTATACACCTTAAAAGAAGAGAGGTGATTTCACCTACTAACATTAAGTGGTCCTACATAAGAGCTAAGGCCTTGACAGATATTTTGCAGCAGCTTAAAACTGATTGGATGGGAATGAGATACAAACCCCCATTACTTCTTTCACCAGCTCCTGTAGTGCATGTTACTACAGATTGGAATCCTAACAATTTACAGCCATGGAAAGGAAGGGTCAGCTTCAATGAGGGTTACTTTATAAATCCTGATGATTAGGATAGAGAGGTAGAAGATCCATATGACCTCAGTGCCAAGTATGAGGAGTTAAATAGGAATAGGAGAAATTGATGGCAGAGGACACAACAAAGAGTAAGAGGACCTGCTCAAGCCTAGGATGGGGAGAAGTGATGAGGTATAAATAACCTCATGAATATAAACACCCAAATACTCTTTCTTATTTCTTCCAACTTCTTTTACCCTACCAATTGTTTATCTTTAGGATTAATAATTGTTTACTTTTTGTAAGAAAATGTATAATCTTTATTTCCTAAAATCAATTGAAATAAGATGACTAGCGCAAACATAAATGTATAGTTTTTAGGATTGTACAAGTCATTTTGCACAACTGAGTGAATTTTAAAGAAAACTTCAAAGCAGTTGAAGACAATCGTCAAAAGTCTAGACATCAAAATTTTAGGAAGTGCATAGTGGATCGATTATTTTAATGCTTTTTTTTTACTTTCTATTTAAAGACTTTATGGCTCACTTCGAGCCTTTTAAATGCTTTATGTTATGGACCTAAGTCCGTTAGTTAGTTGAATTTTGTTGAAGACTTTTTCAATGGTGATCCTCACCATTTAAAATCTAGGATTTTGTTAGCAGTTTTGAATAAATATGTAACCACCAGAAACAATGCATATTGGATATCGGTATGTTGTCATAATGTGCTTTTGAACTATGTCTTTGTGTTACACTTTTTCTGATATGAATAAAATAAGTTTTGTTGGTCTTATTCTGAGTTACTAGTATTGTTTGATGGAATTGTCTTGGATGGATTAATTTTGAAGATACATAACTTCATGTGATTTTGAGTTAAGCATAGTAGTACCCAAGAGCTAGCCACTTGAGGGAATCATAGAATAGATAGATAAATATTTTCATTTTCAATTTTGTTATTTCTGTACATGATAAATGTGAGTGAATGTGATTTGTATGTGTCGGGCTTTGTTAAGCTATTCCTGTAGGTTGTAGTTCGAGTTTGTAATCTGTAGTTTTGTTTATCTGAAATTCTAGAGCACCCACTCTAATTGTCAGTTATAGATTGTTAAGTTTATTTCTTGTTAACAGTTAGATGTTAGTTGATAGTTGTTGTCATTCAAACTTTATAGTTTTATTGCAAAAATTTCTTTCTAGATAATTTACATTCTTTCTAGTTTAATCATTTTATTCTTTCTATCTTAATAATTCCATGCTTTCTAGTTTAGACAACTTTACATTTCCTAGTTTAGTGGCCTTTTAGTTTAAATTTTTTTTCAACTATTCCAAGCATTCATAAAATCTGAGAGAGTCAAGATGTTTCCTATTGCATATAGCCTCTAAACACTACTCGGTCAATACATTTGATGCATTTTTCAACTAAAGTGATAGGACCTAACGACAACCTATCAGTTGTTATCTTGAAAATATTATATATATATATATTGTTGCCTTGAAGGAAAAATCATTGTAATTAATTGTAATTGAAGAGCAATAGTTGTGTGAAGATTGTAATCAATTTCTCTGAATAATAATAATAATATTGATACTTTTCCCCATGGATGTTTCCTTGACATATTGTCAAGGTTTTACCATGTAAAACTGTGTTTTGTTTGTTATGTGATTATTCCATTCTATAATCTTCATTATTTATTTGTAACTAACTTGTGCTCCAATATCAAAACCTTACGCTAGGATAAGCCCCAACGAATTTGAACACATAGGAAGGAATTCCATATTTGTTATCTACTATATGCACCATGTTAAATAGACCATCACTACCCTCATGTTATTATGAGACATATATAAATTAATCTATTCAAGAGAGGTACACAAGGCATATTCTTAAAAAAAATGTGAATTATTCTAATTGATACAGGTAAGAAAGTTTTATTAGAAATGTGTCCCAAAATTCCCAAGAAATAGAGTATACATGAGTATAGTTCCATATCAAATTATTGTCGGGAGCTCAAAGTACGCAATTCTTCTAATAGACACAATATCATATATGTTGTAAACATTGTGTGTCATTTTTCTACCAACCGTGAACTACAACTCTGGGTGACAATAATTTTCCCTACAACTCTAGGTGACAATAATTTTCAAATATCTTCAAGCACCAACTAAACATAGAATTAAAATTGGTGGAAGCTCAAAATAATATTTTATGGTTAGAGGAATAGCAAGAGATTACTTTAAGGATATTATTTTATTTTTAGTGGAGGTGTAGTTTTGTGGGCAAATTGTTTTTTTTCTTTGAGAAAATTATTGTAAGATATTGAGATTGTTTAATTCCAACCAATAGTGTTGAAGTATGATAGCCAAAATTGTATTGTCATGGAAAAATATTCAATATATCATGGGAAACTTACGCACATAGGAATACAATATCATTTCAATCATGAACAAATTGAAAAAAATATTATACAAATGAAATATCATGTAACTAAATGATGGTGATAGATATATTAACAAAAACACTACTAAGAAATGAATTTGAATTTTATAACTTGATAGATTCAATGTAATACAATTTAATTTTGAAATATTTAACTAACTAAGAATATTAAATATGCAAAAATAATAAAATCATATATTTAAAAATTTAGTATTCATTTAAATCTTTCTCTTTTAATAAAAAGATCACATCAAAACATTTGTATAAATGCCATTATAAATAAAATAATTTTAGATTCATAAGTAAATATAAAGCAGTTTAGAGTCTTTTAAAAAGACTCCTTATTTTTCTACAAAACATGTATCCATGTTTCAATTAGTGAGTGTATTTATGCTTGAATTAGTGAAAGAAATAAAGAAATGTTAAATTTAATTGTATCTCTAATATCAAACGTTACACTCTAAGGAATCGAATGAAGAGGATTAACTTTGACTAATGATAATGCAAGATTAAGAAATATGTAAGTGTCATGTGTTGAAAAGGGCATTAATGACATCTCATTGTCACATGTTTAAAAGGGCATACTATAAGGATGATGAAAATAAATTTCTTAAAAGAGGCTCAATAGTTCAAATAATGATAATGAATGTTTATGAAATTGTAAAAGGATCATAAACAAGTGTTATATAATGACTAGTATTTTTTTTTTTATGAATAGGCAGTTATCTATATTAATTTAAAGAGAAGAATACATATTCACAAAAAAAGGGCGGGTGGTAAGAAGGCACACCTCAAGAGTCACATGGGCAGTGCCTAGAAAAAATAAAATATCAGATCACATGGGCCAAGCCCAAAAGTCTAAAAGCATGAAAAATTAAAACAAACAGGCCATTATGCGACCAGAGCAATACCAACAGAGCTCGGGGGGTCTCTGTCATCCATTTTTTTCTTGTATACATCAGCCGGGTCTGGAGTGATGTCAGGAGGAGCACCCCAACCATCGTCATCTTTTTCTTTATCTTTATCTTCTTCCTCACGTCGGAGTGAGATTGCAAGCGCCAATCACGGAAAACTTTTACCACTGGCAAGCCATCCGGAACCAGAAGTAGGCGGAGTATTAGAGGGCCACCCAGAACCGCCACCATTGCTCCCCAAAGCACCACCGGAAGGCCACCCCTGACCAACCCACAACAGAGGAGAGTGAGCACGCCGAGGAGGGAGAGAGTCCCATCGAGTAGGGGGCTAGGAACGGGGATGAGCGGAGCCACTCCGCTACCGGCCCTGAGAGGGCGACCAACCGTGGGAGGAAGAGGGCGAGTTGGGGACCCGAGCCACAACACACGGGGCATTGCCCCAATGGTCTAGGAGGACCTGTAGGTGAGCCACCTCCAGTGAAAATTTGTTAGCTTGCACCTGTATCTGTAAAAGAACATTAGAACAAATAACTGCTTTAGCATAGAGAGAAACATTAATATGCATTTGAGAATGAGCAAATATGCAATAATTTTTGTCTTTCCAGATGTTGAAGAGGATTTCCACCTTGAAAGTGTGCCAAAGTTGGGTGAACTTAGCAAGGATCCCAAGTGGATCTCCCAGCATAACCATATGCCAAGAAAAGGGTTCTGGCTAAAAGGGCCAAAAAAAGTCATGTATCCAAGTCCAAAGCTACTGAGCTCTGGGACAAAACCAGAAAAGATGCTTGACACTTTCCGGTTGCCCACAAAAAGGGAAACAAAGGTCTTGGACCCCCAAGTGAATAAGCCGAAAACCCACAAGAAAGCCTTTGAAAAGAATACACCAAGCAAAGTGGGTCAGCTTCGGATTAACACTTGCAAACCAAATAGCATCAAATCTCCTCCGTTAGACATGAGCGAAGGAATTAAGCAACCACCTTTGGTTCAAACTATTGATCATAGGAAAATGGGGTGAAAGCCACCTGTAACCAAGCCATGGCTTGTAGCTCCTAAGAGGAGTGTCCGGAAACCATTTACAGTCTTTCCACCAAGGTTTCTGCCCATGAATGCCAACTTTATGAAGCATTTCAGTCTGAATGGCGGTACCAGCCCATCAAAGGTTATGTGGTCCTGGTTTTGAAGAATGTGTTGGGCCTTAAAAGCATCCCACTACATGATGCGCATAGTGGGCTGGTGAAAGATATGTTGCAAGGTTTGAATGCCCTTTTTGTGAAATCTGAGGGCTTTGAGCCAAGGCGATTTAGCCAGGGGCTGACCATTCTGAGCAAGAAGGGGAAACCACCGGAGGTTCTATTGATTGAGTGAAAGCCCATTACAAAATCCATCTCTGACCCATCGAAGCCAAGGCTTAATAGCCTCCTAGGCATGCCAAATTCTCTTGGCCACAAAACTCCCAAAAATTTGAATAGGCTCCCTCATAACCAAGAGGGTTTGGAAGCCTATTCCTTTCTAGGCGGGTCTGTGAACAAGAAATTCAGACTAGATACAGTGCCTGAGGAGAATCTTTCAGGCTTCATCTTCGGTGAGGGCCCAGATAATACATTTGACACAAAGAGAAATCCCTTACTATTGAGTGGAGAGCAGCCCAAGCCCTCCAGAATCCTTAAGGAGACAACAAAACTCCCAAGAAACACGATGGAAACCCTTGTCGGTTTCAGAGGAGGCCCATAAAAAATCTTGTAGAAACTTTTCAAGCCTGTTGTAAGCAGCTTTGGAGGGAGCCCAATAGGAGGAATAGTACGCATGAGTGGCTACGAAGATTTTAGAACAAACCTGGAACTTACCAGCCAAAGAAAGAGGCTTGGTAATCCAGTAAGCAAAATTTTGCTTGACTCTAGAGAACACGGCCTGCCAAAGCTCCCTAGGGGAAGCCTGGAAGACAAAGAGAATTCCTAGAAAATGAAAGATCTCTCCCTGCCCGATCCACTTCCAATTATAGGTTTGAAGCCACACAGGAGTCGGTAACACAGATTTCCTATAGCATAAGGTCTTGTGCTATTGGATGGCAAAGCCAGAGGCAAGATAGAAAGTGCTAAGACAGTCAAGGGAAACAGTGATAGATTCTTCTTCCTCCAAGAGAATGAGAAAGGAATCATCCGCAAAGTGGCCATTAACAAGCTTCTCATGTGAGTTCGGGAGAAGAATCCCTTTGACACGCTACTGATAAACAGCATGGGCTGAGAGGTAACCAAAGCCTTTGGTTGCAAGCACATACAAAGAAGGGGTGAGAGGACACCATTGACAAATTGAATGAAAAAGACCAAAAGTAAAAGACTGACGACCATTAATGGTGATGCAAGTTGAAGCATCAGCAAAAAGCATTCAAACAGACTGAATGAAGTTGGGTCCAAACCCCAAGGCTTGCAACATTACAAGAATGAAAGGCTATTCGATGCGATCATAGGCTTTAGCAAAGTCGATTTTAACGAAAATAACTTTCTAGTCGGAGCGTCGGGCCCACTCCATGCCTTCCCAAGCAACAATGATATTATCTAGAATAAACTTGGATTTGATGAAACTAGTCTGCTCTGGGCACACAACTTGAGGCAAGAGATGGTGGATTTTCAGAGCTAGGGCTTTGACAATGATTTTGTAGGAGACATTGAGAAGCGTGATGGACCTCCAATTGCAGATATCTTTTGGATCCCCAGGCTTAGGTATGAATTTTATATCACCCTTGTTTATTAAATTGCCTAAAGAATTAGCTTGAAAAGTTTCAAGATTGACATGATGCAAGTTGCTCCCAACACAATCCCAAAGAGCTTTGTAAAATTCACAAGGGAAGTCATAAATCCCAGAAGCCTTGTCATCAACCATAGAAGAAACAACTTCCTTGAGATCAATCACAAAAAATTGTCTGGGTTGAAGAAAGCTTATGTGGCACAATAGCAAGGCAGCCCTGAAGGGCTTTTTGTTGCACGGGTATGGAATTGTGTAGTGAACACCTACTCATAATGGCGCACAAATTCCTGGAGAATTTCGGGAAGCTCTGAGAGAACCTGAGTGCCATCCTTGATTTTTTTTATGCCTGGGGATGAATGTCTGGCAGGAAGTGCCAAAAAAATTCTTTATAGGCATGATCACTGATCTTAAGCCAATGTAAGCGAGCTTTGATTTGTGCTCCTCTAGCAGCGTAATTATCAGCCACTTTCTTTTTATGCCTTAATTCTGCCACCCTGACTTGATGTGACAGGGAAAAGGGATTGGCCGCCAAAGCCTCCATAGCTGTACACAAGTCAACAGTGGTAGCCTCATGAGATCACCTGTGAAAGATAGTCAGTTGGCACCCATAAATGCACAAGAAACAAGCAGTATGAATGATGGCATCATTCCACCAAGTAATCCAGCCTATTTGGCTAGCTGGTCTTCACTCCAAATTCCACACTCGACGAATTGGGCCAGAGTGGGCTTGTGACAGAGTGTAATACCCCTCCGTTTTGCTCCTTATTCGGTTTGTTTTATGTTATGTGTGGTTGTAGTTACTTTGATACTGGGTACATTTTGTTATGATGTTTTGATCGCTACTATTGAGTGACAACTATTATTGTGTGATGTGTTGACCTAATTAATGTTTCTCATGCTTTAATGGATTAATGATGTTGTAAAGTTATCATGAGATGTTATTATGAGAATTATTGAATTATGATGGAAGTGTCAGTTTCGATGAGTGTATTGGTGAAGAAGACGGGTTCGTATCACTCGCTTGTGAGCACCCTGCGAATCCGCAATTCCTTCTTCACGGTGTGTATTATATGCTGGATATATTGTATGATATTTACTTGGTTGCAGGATTGCAGGTACATGACATCGACTCCACCTGATTTCACAGGTTAGAGCGTGTCGATCCAACGGTTAAGTTGAACGAGAGATAGTAGATAGGTAACTTGTGTCAAGTCTACACCCTAGCCATAGTGTGTCGACAGTGGTATGTGTCGAGTCATTCATTGCCTTGCTTTAATGTTATTTAATTATGAAGGATTCTTGATTTGGAAATAGATATTTAGAATAATTGCATTTAAATCATGTTGATGGTTATTTAATTTAAATTATGCAATGTGGATAAAAGTTTATATTTAAATTAGTTAATTATATTTAATTTATTTAATTAATTAAATTTAATCCAAGGGGGTTGAATTTAGTTATTAAATAATTAAATTAATTAATTAAACGTGATACAAGAAAATGAAAAGAAATAAAAGAATTAAAATTAATTTTGGAATTTAATTTCAACATGTGGGAATTAAATTAGAAATTATAATTAAATGTTTATTTGGGAAATGAGTTTCAAATTTGGAAATTAATTTATTATTTGAAATTGCATTTTAAATTAAAAGTGGGTTTTTTGAAAAATTAAAATTGAAATTGAAATTAATATCTAATTTGCAAGCAATTTGAATTAGGGTTGTAAAAATTGAAATTGAGATTGAAATATCTAATTTGCATGTAATGTGAATTAGGGTTGCATTAGGTATTTTTGATTTATAAATAATACATGTTTTAATTTATTTATTTTTAAAAGAGAAAGTTTTTAGAAAAAATCATTTTTACAGCAGAGAAGAAATTTTGAAAAAATTTGCACAAATAAGGGTTTGAAGAAAGTTTTGATTGTTGAATTGATTGGAGGAAAGATTGTTTGCATTTGTTGGGTTTTGGATTGGATTTGTTGGAGGATTGAAGAAAATTCAGGAAATCTTTGGAGGAGGCTTGCATCAGAAATTCATCTCTTCCTGTAGCTTCTTGATCCAGGTTTTCCTCTTTGTGTTTTATTGTTCTTGATTGTTTTTAAAATAGTAGTGATTAAAGATTTGTTTGTTAAATCTGTTTTAGAAAATAAATTTGTTATTAGAAGAAAAGAATCAAATAAATTTGCAGCTTTTGTTTTGTAAAAATTCTTGAGTGAAAATTGTGAAAACCTCAGTTGAATTTAATTTGTTTGAGGAAATCGATTATTTTGTTTTTGGATTCAAACATAGAGATTGAGCAATATTTTTTAGAATGTTTTAGAAAATGAAACCCTCTGTTTATTATTAAAAATCAGAATTTTAAAATCCGCAAGGTAGTTATATTTTTCATGGTAAATTGGTCTGGTTGCGTCACGTATAATTCCACTTACACAAACTGGGTTGTCAGGAAATTTAAAGGGTTTCTGCACTTGGAATTTTCTTATCCCTGTCAAAAAATCGCAAATACCCAGATTGTAGTTTTTGAGTTATGCTTGAAACACGAGACTGCTATTAAGTTATTTTCCCATGGCTGCTTTGATAATAAAATAATAATAAATTGATATTTATAAATATTAATATTTTATGTATTGTTATTATAATATTAAAGTATTATATTTATTTATATTATTTTAAATAAAATTTGTATATTAGATTAGTGGAATTAAAATTATAAACGTATGGGGAAATTATTGTTTATTTTAAAATGGCATGTTAAAGTTTAATTGAAGGAGTTAAATATTTGATTTAAAGAATGCATAATTTAAAATTTAATTGTGGAATTTAAATTCATGTGTAAAAGGTCCAATTATTAATTTGATTTAATTGGAAAAATATATATATGATATTGGGTTATAGTCCAAATATTGATCTTATTTTAACACAATAAGTTATGGAAGAGACCAAATGTTAATTTGATTAATTTTATAATGATTTAATTTGCAAGGGCAATTGGTTATTTAATTTAAAGCGAAATGTTTTGAGTTATAGTTGAAAATACTTATTTTGTTAAGAGCAATTAGAGAATTAAATATTAGTGTAATTTCTCCCCTATCTGAAAAGATGAATTCTAAATTCAGTTTTATCGATATAATGAATTACGTAATGAAATGAGAAATGGATTTAGAGTATCCAAATGTAGTATCTTCTATTGTCTTCAATGATTATGTCTTTCGTGTTTATGCTTTGAGAATGGGTTGAATACCTGTTAGTTTATAAGTCTTCCAGATGGTCTATTGTTTGTGAGGGTTGTCGTTGTGATGTTAGCCTGTTGTGAATTCTCTTGGTAGTGCATGAGGTTGTGTCTATGTTAGTACCCAGTTTTCACGAACGGGGATGTTTGCACCTCCTTGGTTTAGGAGCGGATTATGGGATCCGTGTCTCCTTGTATGGAGTAACCTTGTTATCGTGCCATTGACTTTGTAAACGTTACCTATTGGATGAGTATGGATTTAGGAAATCCAAATATTAGAGTTGATTATTGAATGCTTTTGTAGCTATGTCGTTAAGTTGCATTGTGGGATATGGGATTATGTGTTAGTCCAAATTATAAATCTTCTAGAGAATCTTAGAGGATGAGGGTTGTCGAATCTTTATGTCAACCAGTTATTCCCCTTGGGTAGTGCATGGTGTATATTCAGTATTTACCCGGTTCCCACGAACGGGGATGTTTTGTACCTCCTGTGAAAGGAGTGGTTTATGTGTTATGTTGCCTCCAAGATGTTTGGAGTGAGTTCTATTATTTGTATCATCCTTGTGTTGGAGTGGATTATGATACCTAGTTGGTATGCACTTGTGGTTCCCTTGGTGGATTGTTTGGGTGTGTGTTGTCGAATAGAAGAGTGGCTTATGTTAGGCGCTAGAGCCCAAAGAGGTAAACTAGATAACCTTCAGGAGTGATTTAAACAAGTGATAATTAAAATAATGTACTTAGAAGATTAGGACTAACTTCTCACTAATCAAGATAATTTTACCTCACTCATAGACACAAGGGCTTGTTTAGACTTGGGATGAATGGGAAGGCTTGGAATGGCAAGATCAACTATCTTGTCCGTACGAGAGATAGTTGATTCCGCATGAGTGAGTATGAGGGCCGGGATTCGGTTGAGGCCACCAGGATTACTTGTGCTGGAGCCTATGAAGAATGCCTAGAGGAGATCTCATGACTACTATGCGATGTCACTCTATCTAGGGCAACGGTTGTCTATTGTTTTATGTGTATGGTTTTGTGAACATACTTGATTAATATTATGTCTTGAAGCAATGTGACCTATGTCAGTGATATTTGAGTTGTACTTGATTTGTACTTATATTGTACTTGAGTTGTACTTGTTAGTTCATTTGTTGGTTATATCAGTATGAGTCAGTATGAGTCTACCTTTGGTTAGTGGATTGTAGATCTTTGTCCATGTTACTTTGTTACTTTCTCCTAGCATGGGGGGTGGGCCTTCAGGTACCACATTGGTTGGGTGGAATATGCACCAAAACCGTTGGGTCCCTATCTATCTTCAGTACTCGGTGGCGAGACATCCAGATGGACAGCTCGCGGTTCTTGTTGTAATTTCTTGCATTGTAATCTTTCAATCTGTATAAGTTATTTATCCCTCTTATGTTTATGAGGTGGAATTCTGTAATTGTAATACATTTATACTATTGTCTCATTCTGGGAATGAGTGATGTAACTATTGGATTAAGTTAATAATTATGAGATTATATCTTGGTTGATTATCTTATTATGTTATGTGGTATTCTTATGATGTATGATGTTTATTTCATAAAGTATTTATTGTTATGGTTTATATAAGATGTATGTGTGGGTTTAAGTAATCGTAACCTTGTAGTCTTAGAGGTTGTTGTTAATTAGTAAGTGAATGTGTATGTTATTACACTTTATAAAAAAAAAATTGGTTCGCTTAAGTTGTTAATTACAACTTCCTTTAGGGTTGCAAGGCGGGGCATTACACAGAGAAGAGACGTGTTCAGAAAGAATTGAGTTTTACATGTGCAAGGCTAGCAAGAAGTCCATTCAATGCGAAAATGAATTGGGAAGTCATCAGATAGAGTCACATCCACTAACGGTTTCACTGGCAAGGCAAAACTAGCAAAAGAAAAGAAAGATTGAGCCGAGATCATGGCACAATCAAGGCGTTCATGGCACGATCAAGGCGTTTAAAGACTCTATCAGAATCTGCCCTGTAATTACACCAAGTGTGCCAAAGGGAATGAGAATGGCGACAGCCAATATTGGGATCAAAAAGCCCTAATTTATTACGCATGTAAAACCACGCCTCCCTTTCACCAACAACCCAACAGAAAGGCAAGGTGCCATCCTTGTCATACGCCATCTCAACCATATTGAAATCCTCGTAGAGCAACCAGGTGGCAATTGGCAGAGAATCAACTATCCAACACCAAAGCAAAGAGCGCTCCACAACATCATTAGAGGCATAGACATTTAAAATCCTGAAAGAATGATTATCAATGTTGATAAGAACCCAGATGACCCACAAGGAAGGATCAGTCCCATGATCCACAACATAATAATTCAATCAGGGGGACAAAAGAGTGGCAGCTCGCCCATGCCCTGCTTCATGCAAAGTTTAAAACATAGTACTGGCTAGCCAAATAGAACAACCAACCGAGGCAAGCAAAAATCCTAAAATTTTAACTTCTTGGAGACAAAGCACTTTAATCCCTAAGTATTTCTATAAAGTATCCCTAGAAGAATACTTTAAGGAGAGGTCAGTTAGACCTCGAATATTCCATGAAAGAAAATTCATGGATGAAACTCCTCCATGCTTTCATAACCCAGTTCCTCCTCAACCAGGGAAGAGAAACTATTCTTTAAAAAATCTTGTGGAATTGAGCCAATTTGAATAGGGGGTGAAAGCCTCCGCTTTTTTGGCACATATTCTCCTTCTTCCAGCGGTGGAGACAGACTGTGAGACTGCCATTGAGCCCCCGTAGTGGGAGGAATACTCGGTTGAGCGCACAAAATAGTTGCAGGCTGAGGCATTTCCTTTAACCTGGGTTGTACTGAAATAGTAACAATTCTGGAAGGAGCAGTTGTCCCCTTTTCAGAAGGGTTTCAAACAACTTTGGATGGTTCAGGGGCCTTGGGTGCTGACCCAGAACCAGTTGGTTTATTTCTTCGGTTTGTAACCGTGGTCCACTTTGATTCAGCCTTAGCAGAGGGCTTCGTCTGGAAAGGATTTTCAACATCTATTGATGGTGATGGTGTACAAGAAACTATCAAAGGGCAGTCCTTGATCTTATGGTCAACTGACTAGCATCGATAGCACGTGTTGGACAGATTGAAATACATGACTTTTTGGGTGTGCCTAATAGCACCTATTTGAATGTCTACAGACTCTTTCAAGTCCTTGGACATATCAACTTCCACAAAAACCTACTTATGTGGTTGGGCTTGGAAGAACCTATTAGGTTTGATACAAACAACCCTCCCCAAAGAGGAAGCAATGTGGTGTAGGAAGGGCACACATGGGAAAGGCAGACCAGGAAACTCAATCCAAACTGGGACCTGCATTTTGGTGTCATCTGAGACAACAAAATCTTGGGTCCATGTTTGGAATACCAACAAGAATTACCTAACATACCAGGGCCCATGGCCTAAAATGGCCTAGACATGATTAACTTCTGCGAAGCGGAACAAAAAAAACCATTTGGTCAAGTTCTGGACTATATCAAGGCGAACCCCATGAGGGACCTAGGCCTTGTTGACCCATTCTTTCAACACACTTTCGGGGGGATTCCTCCCAACAAAATAAACCACAAGGGTGTGTTGTTTGAGCCATTGGCAAGCATAATCAAAATCAGGTAAAGACAAAACTACATCAGCTAGGGCATCAAAATGCTTACCTCGTGAAAGACTTTCAGAACAAATTTCCAAGGATGTTTGTTCGAAGGAGGAGCCATTGAACTATGCCGACAAACTATTAACACCAACATGAATTGTTGGGTTAATCTCGGTTGAAGGCATATTAAACCCCCAAAACCGCAGTAAATGTGATTGTACTCAATGAGGGAGGATTTTTCCTGCACAAAAGGTGCAGTATGATGCAAGAGGGGCCAAGGATGATCGCAAAAACAAAAAACCCTAGCAGAGCTCATACACCCATTCCCCTACCCACTCTCCAATGACTAGTATATTCCTTTGCAATATTGTAATAATAACAATATAAAATTTGAACTAAAATTTAAAAAATTAGAATTGTAGTTTTAGATTAAAAATTTTAATAATTCATTATAGATTATAAATAGAATATGAAGACTGAATAATGAAATAGATGGACTTTTACATGTAAAAATTTTAGTTAAAAGGTAAATAAATAATAAAAATTCTCTACAGATAAAAAATAATCTTAAGCTTATAATTTTTTGAAAGAAAAACATATTAGAATATATTTTGTACTTGGTTCATGGATACTTATGATTTCTACAAATGCAACATAGTTATCTTAAATATTAAATTTCTTGTAAAAAATTGAACTCATAAACTTATCTTTTTATTTTATTTACATAGAATTTGTTATTAGGGCTTGTGTGGCCAATTTGTATCTAGAGTTGTGAGAACAATTTTTGTTTAAGGAGATACATTCTTGTGCAAAAATAAATGCAATTTACATCTCAATTACACAAGAGATTCAAATCATGCAATTCCTAAAACTCATCCCCAAATAGTATTCACCAGTTTAAAGCTAGAAAATGCATAACTTATCTCATATGTAGACCAATTATTAATGTCACATTGTCTTGTAGCTTTGTAATGGGGATGTAGCATCTTTGAATTGTTGGTGATAAAAAAAATGATTACTTTGAGTTTAGGTTCCAGGTGCCACCCACTATATTTAGGTTCACTATACAAACCACTTTATTACACTTTAAGTAGTGCAAGTTTCATGTTATTATCTTCATTACTTCTTGCCAAGGAAATGATGAGTAGAGTCCTTCATAGTTGATACATCAACAAGGACCTCAAGGTAGTGTGGTGGAAACCATATGACATAGAGTTGATTTTCATAATGTATTTTTAGTGTTAAACTATGTTGCGTCATGCATTCGAACATGATATTGATTTGATTGTGTGATGGTAGAAATGGGTTTTTCTTTTGCAATACGATGAAATGTCCATAGTTCATTGGTTTCTCAACAAATATTTATTGAAATAGTTATTATCTATCAAGATATACATGATCTACATGTATTAGAAATTACTTACATCAAAGAAACTCTTAGGCAAGCAATGACCATGAAAGTAGATCCAACTTGTTTTCTTGTTCTTTTAAAGAGAAGGTGTCTCTTTACTACAAATTTCATATTTTTATTTTTCTTTGGTTTGTAATTATTAAAATTCATGCAACATAAAGAGGAAAATATATAAAGAGAGATAGATGCATGGGGAATCCATCTAAAAATATTGTCAATGTCACAACAATTTTGCTATATCTATGAGATTTTCCCTTGTTGTGGGTGTGGGATCTTGCTTGCAAAGGGTGTCTTCTACTTCTCTTCTTCCTTGGGTATTAATTTTGGGTCCCACACATTATAAGGGACTAAGAATAAAATGAAACGACCTTCATTCTATATGTAGTTATCAATATAACATTCAAGTTATAGGTTTTTCATTTGTTTAGAAATTCTTTAGATGAAGTTAAATTTAAATTTTGATGGCAAGTGTATTACTTAGATCTACAATTGTTGATCAAAGCCCTATATTTGAATTTGTGTTTATCAATTCATCTCTAATGCTTACATTAATTTAGTGAGAGATCTTAGTGATGTTGATCAATACATTTTGAGAGTCTTGAGCCTACATCTCTAGAGAGTTTCAGATAACTATTGGGAAGTGTCAAGTCTAAAAATCAACATGTAAAATCAAATACACCCTAAATCCAAGAACAAACAAGATTAATTTTGTTGATCAACACACTTACTAAATAGTTTGAACCATTAACTTGGGAAGTGCATTGACCAATTGATGAATTTTATTGTCTTGTATTTTTGAGGGTAAGTGGTAACTATTAATTGCCAAAAGTAGACCTCTTCATATCTTTCCATATAATACGTAATAACAAATATAATTTAGCTATTTTTTTAATAAATTTTGTATATATATTTAAATAATAAATATATATCAATATTAAATGTATCATATATGGAAAACTAGATAGAGGAGAGAGAGGAGGCTGAACATGCGAGGGTTTTGTGATAGGGCATTGATTCTACATCCTATGCAGTCATGGAGGAGGCTTGGCCCTCCTCCATGCTTGAAGTGGCTCGATTGGTGGTACATCCTCTTCATTCCTTGATACCACCTTTATTTCATCTTCCTTTGTGGGCCCTTCCTTGGTTTTGATCATATTTTACACTTGGCTTGGTTGCACTTGCATGTTTGTGTGTTGAAAGGGTTTTATTAATGATGGATTGGGATACAGACCCCTTGATGGGCCATTAAAAGGCAGTGAGGCTACATATCAAGGCATCTCACAAGTGAAATCCTTCAAGGACATCGTGGCAGGAAACAAGAATTATATTTCGCAAGGGGCCAAATTCACGGAGCAGGTCTCCAAAAAACTTTATGGATGAATGGCTCCAAAATGTGTGGTTAAAGAAGCTAGTGTTTCAATTCTATTTTTGTAGGATGGTACAAAAAGGACTCTTTTCTTATTCTTTAACAACCCTAAATATCAAGAGGAGGTAATCAAAAAACAATTTTGGCAAGTCAAAAAATTTGTGTTATGTGCTTCAGCCTGGACACCTGATGTCTTGAATGAGGAAGCGCTAGCTTTGTTGAGCCCTAGGTGGATTGTAATAAAGAAAGTCCCACCAAGGCTAAGGAATTCCATCCCCCTTCTTCTGGAACCTTACAGAGTGTAATTAGGATGGATGACACCAAATCTACTCTTCCCTATTCAAATGTTAGGGCTTTGGTGTAAATTTATTTAGGATTGATATTCCAGATGAATTGGAGATTAAACTAAAAAATGGCATAGTTAATTGTTCCCTATAAACCTTGGGAGGGATAAATGCATGGTATTTTTGACACAAGGAAGGGCACATTAGGATAAATTATCTATTAATAAGAAGGAAAAATAATGAAAATAACGAGAAGGGGAAATCTACTTCCTCCTCATTTGGCATTAATGTTGAAAATTCTAGAAATAAAAAGGAAGCGATCGAAAATGAATCTATCCCCTCCTCCAATCCAGCTAAAAATTTAATTGAGGTTCATTTAGACTCTGGTTGGGTTGAAGGCATAAGTCTAAACATCGCATGCCAAAGCCCATATGAGGCAAATTTAATAGAGGAACCCAGTGAGGACATTGATAAAAGAAATAGCCAATAAAATATCTCAAATAATATGGAGAATTCTAAAGAAATATTGATCAAATGAATACTAATGAAGATAGGGGAAACACTTGTGGGATCCCAAAAAATGACCCCATAACTAATTTTAAAAGGAATACCCAAAAATTGGCAATGCTAGAAGAGTAGAAAGGATGCCTCGAAAGAAGGGGATAAAAAATATGACAAGGCATGCCCTATAAAAGACAATACATAGGCCTCATCAAATTTCAAAATACTTATGGAGGAATTCAAGGGGCAAGTCATCGACCCCATACCTCTCTCCTCTGAGAGGGAGAAATGTGATAAACTAGATGGTGATGGAGTTAGAAGAACATCTGGGGGGCTCCATTGTGTATTTGGTAAATGGAAATGAGTATGTGGGTGAAATTTCGGTGCATGATCTCGGAATAAGTGATTTTTCTAGCCCAGAACATGATTCAATGTATGTTCTCATGCTTGATGGAGTGGCATCCTCCGATGGATTGTTTTCACTAGAGTCTATAGAGGAGATAGGCTGACTATCTACTAAGAATACTACAGATGGAGAAGACACACCCATGGATATAGTAGTAAGGAAAACTAGAAGATACAAAAAGAAAAAAGGGATGGGGCCTATTGGAACCATCTCTAAAGAGAATATACTCCTAGAAAAGAGAAAGAAAAATAGTTTGATCATCCCATTCCCCATTGCTAAAAGGGAGGAAGTGGAAAGTAAGATCCCTAAGTGCTTTGAAAGCTTTAAAAGTATCCATGAGCCTCCCCCCCAAAACTAAGCCCTAATGAAGCTCAATTATTTGTCATGGAATGTAAGGGGGCTTGAAACCCCTGATAGGAAGCATATGGTAAGGAGATTCCTTACCCAAAGGAAATAAAAATATTTTGTTTTCCTTTAAGAAATACCTTTTTCATGCTTCAGCAAAAACTAGGGTTTGATGCTAGATTCTTTGAATCACCTTCAAATCTCCTTCAACTCACTTTGATTTCTTCAAAATGTGTAAAAGTGATTTAATATGACTTAGATTTTCACTTTATACCTTACCAATCTGCCCTAATTTCACATTTATTGCATTTGATCTCCAAAAAGCTGATAAACACCTTATGAATACCCTGTAAACCCTAAAATGCTCCTCAAATTTTAAAATCTACGTATTTTCTACCAGAATATTTTTCAACATCTTCGGATTCTCATTTTACATCATATATCTTCGTTCCACCGCTTGACACCTCATATATCAAGGGTTTGTTAGTTTTCTCTATAATTTCTCCCCCTAAACCCATTATTGGATTTAGTTTTTGAAAGAATTATCTGCACTAGATGGAGGTATGGATGTATTAGGTTCACCCTTGTTCTTAGATTCATCCTTATTTTTCCAAATCTTCTCCATTTCATTCTTTACTTCAGTAGTATCAACTTTATTCACGGGTTTATTCCTTTGTACCATATTAGATTTCCTCCCATTTTTGCTTCTACAAAATTTTGAAATATGTCTTGATTTGTTGCAGGTGTGGAACACATTTTTTTTTTATCAAACTGATTTGAATTCATCTTTGATCTACACTTGTTATCCTTATGACCAAATGCATTGCATGTGTAGCAATAACCATAAAAATATTGAACCATTCTACATGAATTGAATCTAAATTCATCATCATTTGACTTCTACACTTAGTAGCCCTATGCCCAAATTTATTGCATGCAAAGCATTGTCTAGAAAAGAATCCAACATTCTAATTCATTCTACTTCTATATTATATTGCCCTATGACCAAATTTATTACATGAGAAACATGTGCCATTGAAAGATGGGTACCTTTGAGCATTAGGTTGTTTGATAAGTCCTTCTAGTATTGTTTCTTTGGTTCTTGATCTATCTACCATTGCCTTGAGTCTTCCTTTGATTGTCAACCTTGTTAGGGGATTGGTTTGCTTTTGAACTTTGTCCTTCTTCAAGTCTCAAACCACTTTTATCCTTAGAGGGTTTTTGTCTTGCAATTAGTTCATCCAACCTTGTAGATTTTTTTTGAATTTGTCCTCATGGGCTCTTGCTTTCTCTAGATTTTATCTTAGGGTTACCACTTCTTGTTCAAGCTTGATGCATTCATTAGTCTTGCTTTGAATCTCATCTTTCTAACAGTCCTCAATTCTCTTCTTTTCTTCCACTTGCACTTTTAGTTCGATGATGTCCTCATTTGCTTTCTTCAACTAATCACTGACTTCTCTATGCCTTTCTTTGAACTTCTTGATTTCCTCTCTTATTTTTTTGATGCATTCATTTGCTTCTTTTAGGTTCTCATTCAAAATTTCTTTCTCACTTTCAACTCTATCCAGATCTTCAAGAACAACATCAAGTTCTTCTTTGTTAATTGTGCAGTCATCTTCAGTGTATTCAATTGTAGAGATTTATTTCGAAGGAATAAGACACCTTTTGTCAGCCATGTGTTCAAACTCCAAGATCTTCCTCAAGCTGTTAGGATTTTCTAAAGGAACCAAGCTCTAATACCAATTGTTGAACACCCAAAATACTGAGAGGGGAGGTGAATCAATATTCTATTAAATAATTCAACTATAAACCATCCAAACATTAAAACATATCTAATAGAGATTTTAAGTAAAGACATGAAAGAGATCATAACACCACATAATACATGAACACCAAGAATTTTACGTGGAAAACCCAAAATGGAAAAAACCACAGTGAGGATTAGCTCACAATATATTATAATTGGTATAAGATATTACAATGGCTTACAACCAAAACACACTATCCTTGAGAGGCTCACAACCTGAAATGATTATAAAATAGAGTGTGGTTAACTGCCAAGAGGTGAACTGATGGAATACACCTTTCATGTGCTAAATTCAGTTCCAATTAAGCTCTAAAATACAAAATCTTGCACTAGTTTGTAGTTTTACAACATACACTGCAATTCTGCCTTGATATAGAACTTATACATACAAGCTCACATAATATCACATTGTCACACATCTTCTCTCATCACATGCCACATATTCAATACAAAAATGTTATATATATATGCTATTACATCTACACACATCAATTAGGTTGGCCTAATTAGATGTACACACACTTAATTAAAAAATAGCTTGTCGACCCAAACCATGAAACAAAAAAAACATGCAAGGCATGGTTTAGTTTGGCATGGACCTAAAAAGAATCTTTTTGACATCCACACAATATATTAATCTTCATACCACTTATTCATGTCCAGCCAGAAGAAGACTTGATCACAAAAATAGACCAACCTAACTAACATCAATCAACCATATGATTATATGAGAGTGCACCATTTGGAATACATGCAGATTTGACACCTAAAAATCATATCCCAAAGTTGTATCGACTAGATCAAAGTACTAGAGGAATGTGGACCAAATAAATCATACCACTATTCACAACTCTGAGCAGAAAATTGTATGTCGATCTTCTATCAATTGTATCTTTCAGCCCATTCAACCAAAATCGCTGAAAACTTATTCATACGTGCATTTAATAGTCCTAAATAACATACTAGAACCACATAGGCTGATCTTCTAATATGATCAATTTCAAACCAAATTACTGGATCAGGGTAACACAAACATTGTTTACCAAATTAGACAAAACTATCACCAAACAATGTTGGCATGAATGACAACACACCAAAGGGTTTCTTCTTCATTATTCCAATAATTTGGAGTGAGTAGAGTGTGTTGAATTGAATTCAAGAGATCTAAGGCAATTTGTGGAGTAGAGGATCCAAACCCTAGTTCTGATTGAGCAAGAAAATGTATTTACTGTTGTCTAAAGCTAAAATAGAATTTGTTTTTCAAAGCATTTGAATTCAATGGAGATGGAAACACCTACAGTAGTGAATGTGAGTGAGAAGCCCCAACCAAAATTAAAGAAATTTCCCATGAATTTTTTTGAGAATGACCTGGTCGAATCTTTTTCGAGCATTCCATATAGGGTTTTTCCTAAAAAGGAAATTAGGGCTTACATCCACAAGAAAATAGAAGAGTATAATCACACAAGATTTAAAAACCTATGGATAGATCAATTGATTGGGGATGATTACCAAGTTAAGCTAGAGTATGAAAACCTAGTAAAAAAGAAACTGGATGTCTAACATTGGTGTCCATATTTCATTTATGACAATGAAACTAAGTTTGTGAGAATGACATTGAGAAGAGTGCACGAAAAATTCATATGGACTGACATGCTTGGTTTGATATCCAATGAATTTATAAAGGAGATTAATGGACTTTGTGTCACCTGGCCTATATTGATATTGAAATCTGTGAAGAATAAGGATGTGATGGAATTAACTGGAGCTAAATTTGATCAAAGAGATCTCACTGTGAACACTATATGGAATCCTACAATAAGATATGCAACTACGGTTATAGGATATAAGATATATTACACCAATAGAGAGAATTTTGTATCATCTACAATATTTGATGTAGCATATGAGATGGTGGAGAAATGAAAGGATTATGATTTGTGTGAGTTGCTCAGGTAACAACTCTTTGACAACTTGAAGCAAAACAGAGAGAAGAAATACACCTTCAAGTTTGATTCTTTAGTAGTTTGTTTACTATTCTACTTTCTAAGAGAGCTTTCGAGAAGAAACAATGTCATACAAGATAAGAGTAGACAGGTATCCCATCAAATCTTGGAATACCTACATAGCCTTGGTGACATGAAAGCTCAATATGAAGCACTTACTGCATTATTTACAACATTCCTGAAGAGAATGCATGAAAGGGAGAGGATTTCTAAGTCAATGATAGACAAGTATGAGAAGGATATCACATTTTTGGTCACAACTAATGTATTCATCATTAAGGTTGTAGAACCCATAATTTTTGAGATTCTACCACTTGGATATGAGATCAATGAAAATGAAGTCAATGGTTATGTTGACATATTGCTAAAGAGTCCCAAGGACACTGCACAAGAAATATATGGCATATATGAAGACAAATCGATGGAAGTACATAAGCATTTGAAGAAGCTAGAGATAAAGAAGAAGGTGAACAAGATGGTATATGAATTTGCAAGAAGGAATGGGTTCACAAAAGAACAAGTGAGGGAAGCTAGAGCAAGAGCAAAGGGAGAAGCAAGTATAATAGGTGGGCCCACTAGACCTAGAATATTTGGAAGAACTGCTTCCACTACTCTCCCTAGTATTTAGATTCCCTCTGAAATACCACCTACCAGCAACAAAACTAAGAGGACAAAGACTAGTGCTTCAGTAACAAAGGAACCTCAGGTGAAGGAGGACACAAGGCCTAAAAAGGAGAAAGAAAACTTCTCCAACAACCCCCACTACTGCCACTACATCAAAAAGGAGAAAACAAAAAGTTGTAAGAGAGAAAAACATGAGTATGTTATCTGAAGAAGAGGAAGAGGATGTAGGTCCTCCATTGATTTTGAGAAGAAGAAGTTCAGGCACAAAGAAATAGAGGACCTCTAAATAAGATCAAATTGAGAAGGAAAAGCAAGCCTTCAGAATATATATGCACCAATAGATGAAAGAAAAGAAGAAAAAGAATACAAAAATAGTTGAATCAGAGAAGAAAAAGAAGACAACTTTGGAGGGACCATAGTCTAATGAAGTTGGACACATTATTTAAGGGTGATGAGATTTTGGGAGAAACAAATTCCTTATACAAGAATTCAAATGAGGTGGATAGATCCACCATAATAGAAGCTTGATCATCAAATACATTGTCATCATTGAAGCATATATGGAGACCATTAAGAAGAAGGTTCCAAATAATGTGTGGAACATTGTAATGGATAGGAGAAAAAAGGTAATTGAAAAGGAATAGAAGCTTAGATCAGATTTTGTGGAGAAAATTGGATTCTCCTTATCTAATGTTGACAAGGCTACATTGGCCTAAGTCAATAGTGTTATACCCAAAATGAAATTTTTGGCATTCTGCTTAAATTGAGCTAAACAACGTAAAAATGCCATCTAAAGTATGTTTTAGGTTAAACCAAATATAAAATCCTTGTGGGTTTCTGTCAAGGAACCTATGGTTAAAATTTTGAAACACCGAAAATTAGGGTTTTGCACCCCTATTTTTATGGAAACCCTAAAAAATAGGACCTTCCCGGAAATGATTGAAAATAATTCTGATAGGCTTAATTGCCTTCACGATCACACTGATCAAGTCAGAATTATCAAAAAATATGTTTTACTCTGGTGGGTCTATTTCTATTTTTCAGGAACAAAGTTAAGAGCTCCGCAGCCATTAATGGCAGATTGGCCAGTACCAGGTGCTGAAAGCTAAACCTCAAAAAAGCTTCAACGAAACCATGGCTTTAAAGGATGAAAAATGATGACGCCTAAACGGCGAGATTCTCAAAACTGAAAAGGCCAAAATTTGGCTAAGTCCGAAGGTGCACGCTTATTCACCAAGGCAAACATAGTCTACAAGGGTTAAAAGCCTCTGAATATTGAAAGGCTTCGAACCTCACAGAGAGGGCAACCAAATCATCCGGCAAAGGTCAAAACAGCCTACCTTCACTTTCATACTAGCTCGACAATCCAAACAATCGAAGATTATCTCGATTCGTGATCATTGACCAACCACCGGCATGGAGGATCCATTGATTTATTTATGCCAAATCGAGAGCTTCATATGTTACCGCCCGCCGTGGGCTCTCAATTGCGCAGACACCGTGATGAACTAAGGCGTTAACCTACATGATATCTTTCCAGCTTCCTCCCAGCTACGCGATCAATCTGACAGCAGGTTCACAGGACACGCAAAACGATCACACGCTGAGGTCAAGCAGAAAAAGCCAAAATTGAAGAACTGGAAAGATAAGCCAAAAAATGGCTAAGGCATGGCTAAAAGCGCCCCTCTTGAAGAAAGGCGCCCTTTCTTGAAGGCATCCAGATTCACTCAGAATCTTTACTGCCTCCCAGGATGATCTTCTCAGCTATGACCAGTCTCGCCAGTGAAACCATCAGCAAAAACTTCTGACAAATCAGTCATCTGATAGAGGAGATCAAAGTCAGGCAAGTTCACAGCATAAGCAAAATCAGTCAACAAGCTAAAAGCGCCCCTGCTGGCCAAGGGCGCCCTTAAGTTTGAAGGACCAAAACTTGTTGTCATCAACTGAGAAGTCAGTCATCCTGAGCAAGATTGAGTTGGCTACCCGATGCATCGTCAAGCAGAGTCATCCGACTCATCCATCAACGGGAACGTCAGATCAGAGCACAGAGGGTCTGAAAAGGCCAAAACGAAGAACAGTCAATGAAAATTGACTAAGGCACAGCCAAAAGCGCCCCTCTTGAAGAAAGGCGCCCCTCATTCTGGAGGTCCAAACTCAGTTTTCTGAGTTAATCTCTCCCAGGCATATCTCATCAAGCTGATCCCATCTCAACAACGGATCCGTCAGCAATTGCCGAAGATCAACTGAGTAGCCAGGATCGAAGATCAAACAAAGGCACTTCAGCCTGCAAAAATGATCAAAAATCCAAAAAGGAAGCCTAAGAAAGTCAAAGCAAATGTTGACTTGAGTTAACAAATTTTGGAGGCAAAAAGAGGCCAAAAACTCCACAATCAGTGGAAATCACCTTTTTGAACTCCAAATCAGGCTCAATCATGAGTTGGATGCCCAATTGATGCTTGCAACTCCAAATTGACATATCAAAGCATCTAGGCATCCATTATTCATTATTTCTTTGCAGGTTGAGGAGCTCAAGAACGAATATTTTTCTTCTCCAACATTTTTGAAGATCTGACAGAGGGGTTTTCACCGTTCTTCATATTTTTGAAGATCTGCTGCACAGAGGGACTATTTATCAGAGTTTGCATCAAAAGGCATAATTCTTGCAAAGTGGCAGTTTATAACTTCCAATCCATCTTCTGTCTACTTCCTCTATTTCTGTCTATATTTCTTTGCATGTCACAGGAAACGACAAATAATCACAGATCTGGCCAACTGGGTATGATCAGCATAGCTTTTTCAACAAAACCCACATGTTGGATTTTTCCAGAAAAAGTAGCCCTGCTGCCCCTATTTTTTAGGGTTTCCGGAAAAAGTCATAATATTGAAAAACGGACAAACTGGGTTTGTTCAGCTCTGAAGCACGAACAAAACCCACATGTTGGATTTTTCCAGAAAAAGTAGCCCTGCTGCCCCTATTTTTTAGGGTTTCCGGAAAAAGTCATAATATTGAAAAACAGACAAACTGGGTTTGTTTGGCTTTGAAGCACGAACAAAACCCATGTGTTAGATTTTTCCGAGAAAAATCACTTTCTGGTGCCTCACTGCCTCTGCCACCAAAGGGCTCTTGCATGTCAAAGAAAAACTCGTTTTTTCGAATTTCTGACGATCTGGGTTTGTTTAGAGAATTATTCTCAACAAAACCCATGTCTCAGAATATTTCGTAAAAATTACCCTCGGCAAGGCTATTTTTAGCAGTTCCAGAAAAAGTTGTCCGAGCAGCATCGTGTGCACAGTCAATCTTCAAGGTTTTCAGAACGCAGTTCTCCCAAGACGAATACAAGACCAAAATGGTCTTACTCCATGATTTTCTGAAAACGACTGGCACCGATCTACGTCGGGCACACCCAGAGGTCAATCTAGACAGATTGACAAGCATAGAAACAAGTCCACAGGTTCCATAATAGTTTCACCTCGTATATCTGATCGCCTTCCAAGGCCAGTTTAGAGGATTGTAACTGTTGGAATTTTACACATGCAGCAAGTTCATGTGCATTTCTCACGTTTGGAGTGATCGTGGTCAAGCTTCGCGGTTTCAACTTCGCGGTTTCACACACGACATTCTTCCATTGAGAAAGATCAAGGAAAACGTCCAAGCTGCAAAAGAACGCGGAAGGTAGTCATTCCCAACACAGAGCCGCCATCGGTTAATACTACACTACCTTCCACGTCAAAGTGGAAACATAGACAAAAAGAAAAGGAGTAACCCTCCTAAGGGAAGCAGAATGAAGGAGATACATACATCAAGTTGCTGACAAGCGGTAAGCTGACGATTGACAGGCATGTAACGGTCTCCGTATGAAGAAGTCAACAAATGAACAAAAGCACCGTTGACCAATGGTGATGAGGTGTCAAACACCTCAAGAAGGACGTCCTACCCTTCAAAGTAGCAATAAATACGACTGAAGTCAACTTGATGCCCCTTTCCAAGTTGACTCCAGATCTCCACAGATCATGCATGTCAGATCCCACTGATCTAGGATGTCTAATTGACTCCCACGATTTGTGGATCTTAGATCTCCTTTAAAGGTGGATGTCTATTTTGGAGACACATTTGTAACATAAGTTCACTTTTAGTTAGGTGTCAGTCAACTGAGGTAGACTTCCAGTTTGACTTTTGTTTAGTTTCAGTTAACTGAAGTAGATTTCCAGTTAACTGTTTGCTCACCTACATTTAGACATAGAATAATATCTTGCTGATTGGCAAGAACTGTTTGTTAACTCAAGGAGATTTTAGGGTTGCCTACTCCTTTGAGTTCCTATAAATAAGAGCCTTAGGTTCTTTATTTGTTTAACCTTTATTTGCTAGCAAAATTGCTGCGCCACTGTTGCCAGAGTTCGCTTGTTTATATCTGTTCACTCTTGGATGAGAGTTCGTTGGTTGATCGCAATTGTGCATGATTTCGTGCCTTTGCTGTCCCGACCTTTGTAATTCTTTGAAGAATCTTAAAGAATAAATCAGATGGTGCAAGCTTGATTGATCTAATTATTTGAGTTATTCAAAGTCTTGTTTTTAAATAGTGCATTGTTTCAATCTCCTCCTTGGACAGGTGTCGTCGCCTCCTTGGATATTTTGTCATCGATCATTATCGTTTGATGTTGTTTAATGATCTTTCTTGCAGCCTAGACTTTGGACAGGTGTCGTCACCTCCTCGGGAATCCTGTTAGAAAGGCCATCGTCCCTTGTTGTTTCCAGTGAGCTGCTTCCAAGCCTATACCTCGGATAGGGGTTCCTCCTCCTTGGCAAGTCTCAGATCCAGTTTACCGTAACGAGTGTTTGCTTGTATCGAGCCCTATCTTGGTATATATCCGAAGGTTCAGAGCCTCGGCCATATTCCATTGAGACGGAGGATTCAAGTGATCCAACCATACCATTTCGCTCCTATGCCCTCATGCTCTGTTTTCTTGAGGAGGTAGGATAGTTTAGAAGCTTAGTTAGTCGTAGTTAAGATCTGCGGAAACCAGAGAAAAAGCTTAGCTACGGCGCATTGGTTTATGCACCCTTGTGTCCTACCGCTGAGTAAAAAAGATAGGAAATCTTAGTACACCCCTTTTTTACAGTATAAAATCAGCAAAGAGAGATCTTCCTCTCTATAATCCGAAGAGCATGTACTAACACACTTGCAATAGCTGTCCGTTTCCAATAAGCACTCCAGAGGTGCTAATTGAAACGCCAACAGTTTTCTGGCGCCCACCGTGGGGCAACGAGGCATAAAACTTCAAGAAAAGCTTAACGCTTTAATGACACGAAATGGGCATCTGGCGTCCTTGGGCACCAGTTGAACAACCTGATCTTGCTCCAGCAACTCTCCAACCAGATCTTACATTCATTGAAGGAGAGCAGACGGACATCATCAGTAGCTTGCGTACTTTCATCTTTGAAAAGAATACATCACTAGCTCAGTGGAGAGCCGCAGCTATTACTCTGGACGAGGAAGAAAGAAAGGCTGACCTTGCAGCTGAGAGACCAGTGTTACCACCACCCGCGTGGCAGTAAGCATCCTGGCTCACCAAGTATACATACGAAGGAGAAATAATCCTCGACTTCAAGAAGACATCGGAGAAGCATCCGACGTGGAGAAAATCTTTGAAGAGGTTCGGGAATGATCCTCTAACATCCAATTGCATGATCCATACAAGAAGCAATGGATGGTAATAATAATAATGTTGGCGAGAGGCGTCGACCTTCATTACCTTGGGGTAATAACATTGGACCCTTGGCTTTTCAGGTAAATCATGAGTTGCCTAAAGGGTCAAGGAAGCACTTTCCCCAATTTCACGGTGATGGGAGTCAACACCCAGATGAACATTTTGCTGCATTCACAACGGCTTGCGCCATCTTGCATGTGCCACATGAAGACATCGCAGTACGTCTCTTTGTGGAGACTCTTGTTGGGAATGCTGCGGATTGGTTTAGTCACCTGAAGCCAGGCATTATTACAAGTTGGGAATCTATGAGTGAGAAGTTTTTGGCGAGATTCAAGCCCGCTGAAAACAATCATTTATTGTTTGCCCAACTTACAAATTTGAAGATGGAGCGCAACGAGCACATGAGGGAGTTTGTGGCAAGATTTGATCGTCTTGTTGCAAAACTTTCATTTACATTCGATCCATCATTGGAGATTCTGATAAGCTGTTTCATAAATGCTCTTCCATCAGAGATAGCCTTCTTCTTGAAGATGGCGAAAGGAACAGAGTTGAAGAGTGTGCAAGAACACGCCATTGAGTTGGAGTATAATATGATCACTTCCGGCTTGATGAAAGCAGATTCTATCAAATCTCCAGTTCAGCAATCGTACCAGCCAAAGAGAGACAATCTTCAGCCACGGTTGCCAACACCTCCATCAAGACCAATGATTGAAGCTGCACACAGTGCAGTATTTTGTTGTTTCCATGACACTGATGCACATACCGGATTCACATGTCCTGAGAATTTGAGAATGACCCAAATCATGGGATATGTTGAAGCTGCTCCCAGTTCTAGTTTTGTACCAACAAGTTCGAATGTTGTCTTACCACAAACGGACAACTTCGATGGCGACTCCGCAACGGGATATTTTGAACCCGATATTAATCAAGAAGAAGAAGACTACCGTCACTTTTCTCTTGCAGTGAATCACAAAAAATTTTCAACGCCTGTGTCTACAAGTGTTCAACACTTCAAAGCACAGAAAGAAGAGGAAGAAAGACGAAGATCAAACGAAAAGGGTGAAGAGGTGCTTTCCACTTCCAATCCCAGGTCCCCACAGAAGAACGCTATGCAAGTTGCTCAAGATCCTTCTTCAGCAAATTTTGACATCATAGCTTCCATGATGAAGACTAAGGTACAAATCTCTCAACTGGAATATCTTCAGGATCATCCAGAACAACTAGATCAGATTCTCAAAGTTGTAAAGAAGCAGGCTATGCTCGAGTCATCTGTTCCAGCAGGAGCAAAACCTGAAACGAATCCCGGTAATTTTGTGACTTTACCAAAGATAGAAACTGAAGATCAGAACGTTGTATGTTCTGAAAAGATATTTACAGAGGACGCAAGGTCATGGACAACACTGTTCGATGGAGGTTGTTCAATTACAGTTTTAGAAATAGGGGAAGTGATCATCTCTCCTAAAGGACAGTTGCACCCATCCGTGCAATTAAAATTCACTGAAGCTGAGAAAGAGGTGCTTTTATTAGGCCTCAAAGATGCCAAAGACATGGGAATCAAACTCCTGTGTGTTAAAGGCGATCTAGAGCTGATCCATGAGCCGGTCAAAGGATATTTTCAGATCAGCAAAGATCACCTACGGCATTATAGAAATCGAGTTTGGAACTCGATTGATTGGTTTGAAGAGTTCAACATCCCACAGATGAATGACAGCAGAACTAATGTCTCAGGGGTATCAACTTTCCCATTTGCATTGTATTCTGACTTTTGTCAAAGTACTTTTGCGTGGATATACAAATACCTGAGAATCTTCATTCCAGAGGGATTGTCTCCTACAATTCCCATCAGAAGAGAAGTAAAGCCTTTCAGGCAGAAGCAGCATCGATGGGAGGCTCTTCGCGCTGCCATGAAGCAGGCAATACTTGAAACATTTCGTCCCTTTGGGGATGGGGTGAGTTCTTTGTAAAATAAATTTCTTTTGCTTTAACGTTATGTAGTTATGTATTTCCCCGTTCCGTAAAGTATTGTCGTGTATTAGGTGATTTCTTAGGAAGTCTTGTTTTAGGTGAATAAATAGGTGAGCCCCAATAATACCATGAACTTCAAGTTCTTATGTGAAATAGGAAATAAGTCCTGACTCCATTGCCCAACTAATAAAAGTACTGGTCTACAAAACTTGAGATTCTCGGTTCTCCTATGCCGTAGGTATCCGACATGGTCACCAGACGGAGCCTATGTTATACCCAAAATGAAATTTTTGGCATTCTGCTTAAATTGAGCTAAACAACGTAAAAATGCCATCTAAAGTATGTTTTAGGTTAAACCAAATATAAAATCCTTGTGGGTTTCTGTCAAGGAACCTATGGTTAAAATTTTGAAACACCGAAAATTAGGGTTTTGCACCCCTATTTTTATGGAAACCCTAAAAAATAGGACCTTCCCGGAAATGATTGAAAATAATTCTGATAGGCTTAATTGCCTTCACGATCACACTGATCAAGTCAGAATTATCAAAAAATATGTTTTACTCTGGTGGGTCTATTTCTATTTTTCAGGAACAAAGTTAAGAGCTCCGCAGCCATTAATGGCA
The DNA here is from genome assembly GCA_007115665.2 of Sequoiadendron giganteum. Taxonomy (NCBI): domain Eukaryota; kingdom Viridiplantae; phylum Streptophyta; class Pinopsida; order Cupressales; family Cupressaceae; genus Sequoiadendron; species Sequoiadendron giganteum. The sequence goes on from CM021102.1 coordinate 733,681,398, forward strand.
GATTGGCCAGTACCAGGTGCTGAAAGCTAAACCTCAAAAGCTTCAACGAAGAAACCATGGCGGAAAAGGATGAAAATGATGACGTTCAACGAAGGAGATTCTCAAAACGGAAAAGGCCAAAATTTGGCTAAGTCTGGAAGGTGCACGTTTTGTCTACCAAGGCAAAACATAGTCTACAGTGGTTAAAAGCGCCCCTCTTGAAGAAAGGCGCCCTTGAACCTTAGAGGGCAAATCAAATCATCTGGCAGTGTCAAAACAGTCATCCTCTTCACTTTCATACTAGCTCGACAACGAAACAATCAGCAAGATTATCTGATTCAGGGATCATTGACCAACCGTCAGCGAAGTATGGAGGATCCATTGATGACAGAAGTGCCAAATCAGAGAGCTTCAAGGTAAAAGCGCCCCTGCTGGCCAGGGGCGCCCCTCAGTTGCAGACACCAGATGAATCCATAAGCAGCAACTCTATACATGATATCTTTCCAGCTTCCTCCCAGCTACGCGATCAATCTGACAGCAGGTTCACAGGACACGCAAAACGATCACACGCTGAGGTCAAGCAGAAAAAGCCAAAATTGAAGAACTGGAAAGATAAGCCAAAAAATGGCTAAGGCATGGGTAAAAGCGCCCCTCTTGAAGAAAGGCGCCCTTTCTTGAAGGCATCCAGATTCACTCAGAATCTTTACTGCCTCCCAGGATGATCTTCTCAGCTATGACCAGTCTCGCCAGTGAAACCATCAGCAAGAACTTCTGACAAATCAGTCATCTGATAGAGGAGATCAAAGTCAGGCAGTTCACAGCATAAGCAAAATCAGTCAACGAGCTAAAAGCGCCCCTGCTGGCCAAGGGCGCCCTTAAGTTTGAAGGACCAAAACTTGTTGTCATCAACTGAGAAGTCAGTCATCCTAAGCAAGATTGAGTTGGCTACCCGATGCATCGTCAAGTAGAGTCATTCGACTCATCCATCAACGGGAACGTCAGATCAGAGCACAGAGGGTC
>CM021102.1:733682496-733782111 GCA_007115665.2 Sequoiadendron giganteum
TCATTTGGTTATGCTAACTTGTGACAACGAAGTGCTATCGGATTGCAAAGAGATCTCCTTGGGCTTTGAGGACAAAATCCCTCTAAGTCGATTTTAGTTTCAAGGTTGCAAGATACCTGTTAACTGGATAGTGATGTAGCTCCATTTTAGGGGTTACAGTTGAGCTCATATTGGTGATGGCTTTCTTGTTTCTTTCAGTTTTTGTTTGCTATGATGGTTTCTAGGCATATTTTGGTGTGGAGTGTTGGTTTGCAGCATTGTAGGAGCTTTTTGGAGTGTGTTATCAGACTTGGGTGTTGCTGGTTCATGCCTTTCCATAGCCCAACTGACCCACCTTTTCACTCACGCTGATCGGAGAAGCTGATAACTTTTTGTGGGTATTGGCTCATTGGCTTTCTTCATCCTGGGTGCCCCTTTGCTCAAATTTTGGGATTTTTTGATGGGGATTTAATCTTGCCAATCGCCCACCTAGTGAGGTCGTACATCCTTGTTGGGAAGTGTTTTGATGTGTAGTGCTGCTGATCAGACTTGTTAGTGCCTGCTATCAAGCTCATATTGGACGCCAAGCCTTGCTTTGGCTTTGCAAGTGGTTTGGAGTGATTCTACGGAGTATTGGTGAAGTTATGCTCATTTTATGATTGTTGTTTGGTGTTTTAAGCTTGTTGTTTGTGCATATTGGTCTGTTGTCCTGTGTATCAGACCTGTAGTAGCAACTCGTTTGACCTTCCATTGGCCTTCGGAGGACCTTTCATTGAGGTATTATTGTTATGGTTTGTGGGGGTGCTCTCATTCTTTCATTGTAACATCTTGGGGGGGAGTTTATACTTCATATTTTTATCATTTTCCTTTCATAACAGCAGCATATGATGGATTGATATATTTTATGATGAGATTAATATAACACCATTGGTAGTACCATTGGTGACTGCTCCTGTATTTGTCTTTGAAATTCACCCTTCTAAACAAGTGGTGCTCCTGCTGAATAAGTGGTTGAGCTTTTCTTTATGTTACTACTCCTGCTGAATAAGTGGTCAAGTTTTAATTTGCTTTCTTGTTATGCCCATTGAACAAGCGGAGGACTTGTGTGATTGGTTGGCTTACTGCCAAGTGTTAGTTACTTTCTTGTAATTCCCGTTGAATAAAGGATGATTTCCCTTCACGCACTTGGTTTGATTACTAACCCCACTAAAGAAGTGGTAGCATAGAGAATTTCAGAATTTGTAAGCCTTCTCACTGTATGTTCTCACCTTGCCCACATCGGGATCTAGGTGATCAAAAAGTGGAAGGTGTTTTACTTTCAGTTAGCTTTTTTTTTTCCAATTAATGCAAGATGCCCTTCTCACTATATGCTCTCACCTTACCCACATCAAGATTTAGGTGATCAAAAAGTGGAGGGTTGCTTATTCAATTGTTTATCATTGCATTTTGGCTAACAATAATGGGTGAAGTTTTTGGAAAAAATTGGAGTGGATATTATAGTGGTATCAAAGTTGGTCATCCTATCAGTTTGTGCCTTTCATTGCCTACAGTTGATAGAAAATCTCTGAGTGATAGATAAATCATATACTACAACAAAGAGCAGAAGAGACAGCAGTTTCAGACTCCTTCAATTCCAATTGAAGAAACCTTCTCAAAAGTTCTTAGAGTTCGGCAATAGCCAGAGGTTGTTAGAAACAGAGCAGTTGAAACCATGGCAAAAAGGGATAAGGGACCAGCCCAAGAACAAAGACTGGATACTAGAGCAGAGAGAAAGCTTGATTGCACGATGGACATGATGTCATAGTTGCTAACAAAGATGAGCCAGAATGTGACTCCCACACCTCAACGCCAGAATAGTGAGACTAGTGCCTCAAATGTTAACCATAATGGGGGGCAAAGTGGCCATACTGTTGAAGTGACCAAGGGATCCGCCCCTAGACCTCTCCAACCAACCTTCACTCGAAGGGAGGAACCTATAGCCAAGCAAGAAGCTCAAATTCCTAGAGTTGATGAAGTGACAAATAGCTACATAGAGTATGTTACCCTTCCTACGAAGATTCGAGAGATATTGGCATTGGACCAATTCATGAACTAAAAAAAGAAGAGAGGAGGCGGAAGATATGAGAATTGTAGTCCTATGGCTCCAAGGGATTATCAGCAAGTCCTTGGGAAGGTGACTCTAGCACATTATGATGGGAGTGATAAGTGTTCCACTAAAGCTTGGGTCCAGAAGCTTGATAACTATCTTTCATTGAGGCCAATGTCTGAGTTGGACACCATCAAGTTTGCCACTCTTCATTTGGATGGAGCTACCCATGAATGGTGGTATCATGGTTTTGTCACCCTTGGCCATAACCTTATTGTGACCTATAATGAGTTCACTAACAAACTCATAGAAAAATTTGACCAAAAGGATCCTGAAGTGAAGTTCCGAGAGCTGGCCCAATTGAAGCAACATGGTTAACTTGATACATATATTTCTAATTTTCAGAGGCTTTCCGTGATGGTGCCCAACATCACTGAAAGAAGACTTGTAGTCCTTTTCACTAAAGGATTGATGGACCCGTTGAAAGGATGGGTGAAGGCTTTTGATCCACCAACTCTCTCAGAGATGATTAGAAAAGCAAGAAATATGGAGTTGGCTGCCCCTAGGCTAAAATTTCAGTCGAAGTCTTTCCCACATAAGAAGGATAAGATGACTTTTCATAAAGATACAAATCAGACCAAGAAGTTTCCTTCTCAAATTGATGATGACCTCTGAAATGAGCTCGGAAGAAAGAAACTATGCTTCACTTGCAAGGAACCATGGGCCCAAGGACGCAAGTGCTTCAAAAGAGGCAAATCTCACCATATGGAGGTGTATTCTGCTGATGAATCAATTGCCTTGTGGCCCACCAACTTAATGACCTCCAAAGAAAGAAAATGTGCTTCAATTGCAAAGAACCATGGGACCCAACTCATAAGTGCTCAACTAAGGCCAAAGCCAAGCAAATTGAGTACTATCCAAAGGATGAATCAGCTGCTGAAAATACAGATCAGCAATCTGATTTAGATGATAAAGAGCAAGAAATCTCTTAAGAAGAGTCAAAAAAGGAGTAGGCAAGCGGGGCACACTTGCCCAACTCTCTAGTTTTCAAAATGTTGGTTTTTTCAGAGTTCAGGGAGTATTATGTGGACAACAAATAGTCACTCTTATTGACATAGGTGCCATACATAATTTTATTGATTAGGGAGTTGCATCTAGTAAGGGAATTAAAATAAAAGATTTTGATGGCTTCAAGGTGATGGCTAATTTGAGAATTCAATTGGGTGATTATGAGATTAGAGATGACTCTTATTTGGTGAGCATAGAAGACACAAATGTAGTCCTTGGTATTCAGTGGATGCGGTCTGTTGGAGAGTTATATATGAATGTGCAGATTATGGAGATGAAATTCGAAGCAAACGGTATGAAGGTTTTACTCAGGGACGTGTGAAATGGTGGGCCACGAGTAGTCTCTTTTAAAAGATGGAGAAACTTATCAAACATGACTAGGTAGAGTGGGCAGCAAAGTTTATCATTATGCCAACCTCTACAGAGCAGTAGAAGAGGAGTTACCATCCAGATATACAGGTTTTGATGTCCAAGCACAACAAAGTATAATGTCCTTAGCAAATTCTGACTTGTTTTCACATTTTTATGCCTTGGACATTTCGTCAAACATTTGTCCTTTAGTCTCCCAACTTCTTGTTAGACTGATCTGATTTGTATTTTTGCTTTTGCTTGATGTTTGCATAAACTGAAATGACTTTAAGGAGTAATCTAAAGACTGAAATATAAAGAGGATGCAATGCAACAACTATGTATAACCTTTCAATGAAGATAAATGACTGAAATTGCATGAAATATGAACCTAAAGCTGATTGACAATACTACACACATTTGGCATGTATAATCAGACTAAAACTATCATCTACAGCCAAAGGCTAAGTTACCGAATCGTCTGAAATAGAAGCCGATTCGGGGTTCGGTACGTTTTAGAATTGGATACTTGCAAAAAACTTTGTGGATTCGGGCGGGGTTCGTGCTTTCCATGTAGGAGGGTTTTTTTTTTACTGCCTCGCATGTAAAGAGGAGAAAACCTAGAAACGTTTGACACGATGGATTTTTTGGTTGATTTTCGAAGCATTTTTTTGCTTGCTGTTCATGACTGGACAAAATTTGATATAATATTTTTCCTTGTTGTCGACGGCTTTTCCTTTGAATTTCTAAGGATTTTACAAGCTTTTTTCTGTAGGCAAAGGACGAGTCACAGAGGTCGCGTAGGCTTCTCCGCCTCCCATCCGCCACACCTCCAGTCAGCAGTCGACCACAATCAGCCCGTTTCTTTACATTTTATTTTTTTTAGATTTTTTATTAACATTTTAAAAATTAAACCATTAAAATTTAATTTACTAATTATTATTTACAATGTCAAATATAAGCGTAAACTTTTAAATTTTAATATTTTGTACTATTATATGTCAAATAATAAATATATTATAAAATAATATTACTTAAGTATTATTTGTACGGGTACTGTGACTTAGTATTATATAATATACACATATTTTAAAATATTAAATAAATAATTATTTCATAAATTCATAATATATATTAAATATATAATACAATAATTTAATTTGTATATTGAATTTATATATATATAATTTATAATATAATAATTTAATATATATAATACAATAATTTAACTTATGTATTTAATATAATTATAATATATTTAATATATATATTTAATTTATTTAGCAAATTTAATTCTTATTTTTACTTTTTAGGTTACAAATATGTGCAATTGATAACAAATGAAGGTGAAAAACATGTAAGTTCTGAAAATAAAATGACTGCTAAAAATAAGCAGGATAAAGTAAATATCCCAGAAGTTTGAGGATAGAGAGCAATATGACGCTTTCAATTGATTATTGTTTTGAATTGATTCAATTTGTTTAAATCTTTGATATAATGTCATATTAAGAAGTGTTTTAATCTTATTCACATATTCACACTTACAATTTGGTGCCCACCGTGGGGCATTAACCCCAATTTTATCAAAATTTCAATTTTTTTTGGAAAGTGTTACGCAGGTTTACAGCGTGATTTATTTTAGTGCTTTCATTAAAATTTTCGACGCTTTCGGTCCCTGTTCCAGCACTTGAAATTTGATTTATCCGAGAAGTTTGTTGCACTGTATTCTCGGGTCAAATGTCTACATGTCTGCATGTTTTTGTGACTCCAGGGGGTTGTTTGACCAGTTTCCCAAATTGATTCCTGAGGCAATTTGACCAGTTTTCACCATTTTCCAAAAGTGTCAGAAAACAGATTTTGATGAAGACCTAGTTCATGTTTTCACTTCACTTGCATAAAAAATGCAATGTCAAGTCATTTGAGGGTAAAAGATGTTTGAAAACGATTTTTTTTAGTCGAGCCCATAGGGGGACTCAACATGCTTTACACAATTATGACATTACTAGACTTGCAAACACCTAGTTTTCTTCATTTGAATCAGTTTATGGATTAACTATTAGAGCTGATGTTTTATTGCAATTCAATCATAATAATGATTTTCATCTTGAGGGTTATATCCAGATAGGGAATTGTCAGAGGACAACATATATCTATGACTTTTTATATTTTTTTGTACAAACGTACCCAACCCCCAAAATTTTTTTTGTCGAATCAACTTACCGTACCCACATGCCCGCACCTGTACCCGTACACGATTCAGCAACTTAGGCCAAAGGCATTACTACAAACAGTTCACAAGCAAACTTCCATTCTCCTTATATACATCTTATGACTGATCACAAATATTGTCATTGCTAATTACATCCATCTGCACTCAAGAAGTGGACTTTCAAATGATACAAAGACTCAAATGAGATGGCAGCAATACAATGTTTCCTTCTCGACTAAAGAAATTGCAGCAATAAACAAATACTTAATTGACAATGCCAAACAATTAACCTCGTTTTTGACACCATGGAGCAGCAATATCAAATTCAGTTGAATGTCTCCCCAATAGAGTTTGCTGGCAGTGATGAGCTTTTGTATGAAGTACGACCTTTCTTGCATAAAATCGAACTTGGCTTCTTCCCCCCGAACTATATTTGACACGAGTTTACAATGTCTAAGATGTTTGTTAAATCGCGCCCTTCTCAATACAATATAGCTCCGACCAGAACAATTATGAAGTGCGCCACACTGAGATACCAATCACACCAAAATCGTCCCACACAAAGTCGCGCCAAGCACACAAGTGAGTCCACGATTTCAGGAGTTGTTTTTCAAAAGAATAAACAATATATGCCGTCTCTTTCTAATGTACGCTGGAAGAAGGATTAAGAAACCAATGATTTGAATTTGTCTTTATCTGTGATTTGGCTCCTTCTGCACTATCTTTTCTGCCAAATATTTTGAACCTTATACAAGCCTGATATTTATCACTATTCTCTATTTTTGTCTCGTCTCATAGCTAGAAGACAAGCCACGATTTGTCCTGTCGTCAGATATGCCAATATCAAGAATTCAATTTCTCCCAAAATACCCAATGCTTCCTTCAATAAAATCGACCCTTGAATATGATCCTCAAATGATCTTCAATAATTTTTACAAATATCCTTCAAAATCGAATATCTCCTTTACTCCAAAATTTTGTCTCAAGACCATTAAATTTTGGAAAATCGAATCACCAACAATGAATGCAACAATACATCAGCTACTACAATTCCTTAATAAAATGACGATTGCAACAATACCTCAGCTGCTACAATGATGATGTGATAATAAACCAGCTATCACAACAATTCAGTTAGGGCAATAATACATCAGCTATTGCACCTGTCAAATCTTTCCAATGAATTACCTATTGAATCTCAACAACTCCAGCTAAGGTTGATCTTTCACAACCGAACCTGGTACTCTAGAGTCTTCAAACCCTCGAGCAATGCAAGCCTCAGCTTCTACCACATAGGTATGGAAAATAGAATCAACTCAAGACATGATTATAATAGCTTGCATTCAGCTCCATAAAAAGAATTATCATTCACCTCCAAGAAGCTTCTAGAATAAAATATTATTTTATTCATTTAAGTGACTTTATGATTTATTATTTTATTTAGTCACTTTATTAAATCAATTAAATATAAAGTCATTCTTTTGATATTAATTTATTGGAATAACTTTATACATAATTAATTTAATATCTCCACTTTATTATAATTAAAATAATCAATTAAGCTATCATTTTGATAAATTATTAATTTGGACAACTTAATTAATTAAATTAATTAAATCATGATACCTCCAATTTTGGGGACAAGACACAAAGTTTTTGGTAGCATAACTCCAAGGAGGCCTCCTGAGCGAGGCATTGAGCATGTCATTGAGTTGGAGGGTACCAAACTTGTGATCACCACCCCTTAAAAGCACCTGAAGGGGCACAAAGATAAGGTAGAAAAGGCCATCAAGGAGTTATTTGAAATGGGACACATTTGGCTTAGTAAGAGCCCCTTCGCATCTTCAGTAGTGTTGGTTAAACAAAGATGGGACTATGTGTATGTGCATAGACTACAAGACTTTAAATAAGAAGACAATAAAAAGCAGGTACTCCATCCCACGAATAGTGTTACACCCCGATTGTATAGCTACTATTGCATAGGGCAATTGATTGTAATGTTTGAATCATTGAGATGAATAAAACATGTTTTTGTTATCAAAATGAATGTGTTCTATTTAAATGATTGTCTCATTTGATTGATACTTCTATTGGTGTAATTCTTGTTTAATGTTGCATGCAAGTTATGGAGTAATGAATATTCTAACTTAAGATGTTTTGTAAACTGTTAATGTTGTGAACAAGTAACTACCGAGATTGTATGTCTATGGGTGCAGGTACATGAACCATTCCTCTAGGCGGAGGGGAAACATCACTTGGGAGAGGAGCTTGGTCGGGTAACCAGTAAAGTGAACTATCTGAGCATACACACACTCACCTTAGACTGAATAAACCAAATCAGTTTTGTATGAGTATAAGGTAAGTCATCCATAGCTTGTATGTCTTACAAGTAGAGGTCTTGACTGCTTCTGTGTGTGAAGTTTATCCTTGTGCTTGATTGTGAGATTATGATCATCATGGTGGTATCATGTTTGGATGTGAACGTCGAAAGTAAGCATATATACACATGTATAGTATATATACGTATCTGTAAGTATAAACATATCGATACAGGCGTAAGTGGCTAATGGACTTGCCATACGGAAGTGTCGATATGGTATGCGTACGTATACGTGTACATAGAGGATTATACTGCAGTATACATATGTATATAAGCATACGTCTGATAATGTGGAAATATTAATATTATGATATTATTATTATCTGGTTATTTTACATATATAAATATATGTATAAATACATGAGTGCCATATGACACTGACCGGCATAAAATATACTCACAATGGAATATGTATGTATTTATGTATATATATATATATATATGTGTGTAAATATATAAGTTATATATTATAAAATATATTTAAATATTATAAGTAAATGATATTCATATATATATATATATATATATGGATATTATAAATTACTCTAATATTTAATTAAAAATATAACATATAATAAAATATATATATATATATATAAATAACATTTAATTTGGGAATTAAATAAGAATTGATATGTCTCAAAGATTATATCTTTTAAATAAGACTTTATTTCAACTATGGAAAAGTCGATGAATAAACCAAATTCATTTCATATCGATTTTGACTATGGAAATCGATTTAAATCATATAAGTTTATTTGCAAAGTATGCAAGTCATATTGAATCAAATTTTATAAGGAATGAATCACGCAACATTGAGGGGAATATTTCCCAAGTGCTAAAGTCCAAACTTTTGAAAAAAAAAATGGCGCCACTACAAAATGCACGCACGGGAAGAAGACCAAGTCTGAGCAAGCAAAATCGCAGCTTCTGGAGGTTGCAAAAATGTTTGAAAACAAGGATAGCTGGGACGCCATTGAGCTAGGACTCATTACACTGTGGCTAAACTCTTGCCAAGTTGCAAAAATCGCCCTTGCTGGAAAACGCCTTTAGGTGTCATTCTATGCAATTTCCTCATGTGTCTTTGAATTATTCTTCTTCAAGAAGGGGCGACTCATCTTTATTTTGCTGAGTAAGGGTTTTATATGCTGCCAGCATGAGTTTGACATAATCAAAATGATAGTGGTGTCAATTCTCATGCCAAATTTGTAGGATGGCATGAGAATTCGACCTCTATAAATAGGAGCTCACTTTTCCTATCATTTCACCAATTTTTCAAGTTATCAAGATTGCAATTTGTTCTCTGCAACTACAATCTGCAATCTTACTTATTCTAAGATTATTCTGCAAACAAAGAAGTTACCAGTCAATTACCAGTAGACTGTAATTGTCTCAGCCAGTGTTACAAGACTCGGACTCGCCTCGGACTCGGCAAGCCGATTTTTGACTCAGACTCGGACTCGGAGCCCAGACTCACCCAAGACTCGGCAAATAGAAAAACCCAAGAAATTTAGAGATTTTTAAGGATTTAAAGCTTGTTTCATGCACCCTTTAGTAAATAAACCTCAAATACACAATAACATCATGAAATAGAAACTACTATGATCCTATACACAAACATCTATCGATCACATAAGTATAAACGCAAATTTTAGCTGAAGGAAATAACACATTCAGATATATAAATATTGTCAAATGTATACAAAACACATGGAATATGAAATCTGTGGCATCAAAACAAATATCAAAACTAAAAATATAAGTCTATGGCTCAAAAGAGCTTGGATTACTCATCCCAACATCACGACAAGTCATGCGCTAGTGTCTAAGATAGGTCCTAGATGATGATGTAGCCATGATATTTGCTTGCGTCTCAATGATTGGTATGTATATTCAAGTGAGGAATTTATTATTAAAATTTTATTGTAGCCTTCAAGATTGCATGTTTTGTTGTCTAATGTATGGAACAAGATAATCCTTGATTATGGCTTTGACTGTGAAAGATGCAAAGATTTGCAACAGGGGATATGTATTTTGTAGGTTTTATGATCATGATTCATCATTGGCCTATAACATGCTTAGACCTATAGTTTGATGAGGGTTTGGGGGAAACACCCCAACAGGGGTCGAGGGGCAGTGCCCCTCATGGGGGTCTGGGGGCAGCGCCCCCAGCGGGGTCAAGGGGCAGCGCCCCCAGGGGTCTGGGGGCAACGCCCCCAGCTGGGGTCGAGGGGCAGCGCCCCTCGCAGGGTCCCGGGGCAGCGCCCTGGGCACACTCCCTGTCGCGATACAGGGCGGGGTCGAGGGGCGGAGCCCCCGCCACCAAGCCCAAATGAAGACCTTCAAAACCACACAAACCTCCATGGCGCACACCATTTAATTAAAAAAATTGTAAATAAAAGATTTTTAAAAAAATTAATTAAAATGCTCGAGTCTAAGGCACGAGACTCGGCGAGTCCGGCGAGTCTTGGCGAGTACTCGGCATCCGAGTCATTTTGACTCGCCCAGCCTCACCCGCCTCGGGACTCGCGAGTACTCGCCAAGTTTAGGCGAGTCTTGTAACACTGGTCTCAACACAGCTGTAACCCACAAGCAGCTGAATCATCCATCTTTTGAGGTCATTTCTGAGTAAAAATTCTGTCATTAACGTGGTACAAGTTGAGTATTAAAGGTAGTAGCTGGAGAAGAGACTACCGAATTTCAAAACTTGAGTTGGGGTGCTGAAAGGTGGACAAAAATCTCTTCATTTGAAGGAAAGCTCATAATTAGGCATGAGAATTTATTTTACTTGTTCTTACATTGAATCTAGGTTATATGCTAGATACAAGATTGTTTGGCATTTGTTTTTGAAATTGTGTGGCATAAGATATGTGCTTGATTGGATGCATATAGGTATCATAATAAAATACATTTACCTTTAGAAAATGAGTAAAAGGGCGTAATTATGCAACCACATTGCTAGCGTGTTAATGAATGCATATACTTAAAGGAAAAAGAGTAAAAGAACATATTTGTTATTCACATTGTGTGTATGATCTCCGTATATGGAGAATAAGGATAATCTAGTTATCATATTCTAGGTACAAAATAAGGACAAAAGTCAAGTATATTCAAGCAGCTTAGAGTTTTAGGTTAGCTGAGATAAGCTAAGGAATTCCTAGGATAAAGATTTCCAAATCAGGAGAGAAAGAATGAATTACTTGTCAAGCTGGATTATTTCTAGTAAGTTAGAATGTCGTAGGTTGGTCTGGGATGATTGATAATCCAGTGAAGGACTTGAACCTATATTTTTTGCCGTAGATTAAATTGATGTAGGATAGTCTAGGATGATTGACAATTCAGTGAAGGACTAAGCCTACGCGTAGTGTAAGATAGCCTTAAGTCAAATCGGCCCTGAGTAGTGCATATGGTAGATGACCTTCATTCGAAGTACTAAATGAGAATACTTTGGTCAAAATAGTGAAATGTACGACATCCACTTAGACTGTGTGATGCTTGAGACTACACTATCAGTTCATCGTGATTCTTGTACTAGTATGAGATTGTGAAATAGCAAGGTTCTGGTTGTGAATAGGACACAACACTATGCTCAGTTGGGTTGTTGCAGCCGGATACTCTACCAATCTCTTTATTCGAAGGGAGGGCCATCTATCGAATGATGGATGTGCGGGGGACCGAATTAATAGTCTGTGGTTGGCGGAAAAGCGTCTAAGTGATGTTTCTTGTCCACAGCAGGTGACAGACACACCAAGATTTGAAAGGAAGGGAACCTGGACCGTCTTACTACTATTTGTGCAAAAGCTTACGAGCTATGTATGTAATTGTTTTACTTTTGTACTCTGATTTATATTTGCAATGAAAATGGAATTCATGTGGAAATATATATTGTAACTTGCATGTATTTATCAATAAAGAAAGGAAGAATTTTATTGTAATGTCTTTGTTACTTATTACTTTTATATGTTTGAAGTGAAATGTTGGAAAAAAATTATGTTATACCCAAAATGAAATTTTTGGCATTCTGCTTAAATTGAGCTAAACAATGTAAAAATGCCATCGAAAGTATGTTTTAGGTCAAAACAAACATGAAATCTTTGTGGGTTTCCGTCAAGGAACCTATGGTTAAAATTTTGAAAAAATGAAAATTAGGGTTTTACGCCCCTATTTTTATGGAAACCCTAAAAAATAGGACCTTCCCGAAAATGTTTGAAAATAATTCTGATAGGATTAATTGCCTTCACGATCACACTGATCAAGTCAGAATTATCAAAATGCATGTTTTACTCTGGTGGGTCTATTTCTATTTTTCAGGAACAAAGTTAGGAGCTCCGTAGCCATTAATGGCAGATTGGCCAGTACCAGGTGCTGAAAGCTAAACCTCAAAAGCTTCAACCAAGAAGCTATGGCGAAAAAGGATGAAAAGATGTTGTTTCAACGGAGGAGATTCTCAAAACGAAAAAGGCCAAAATTTGGCTAAGTCTGGAAGGTGCACGTTTTGTCTACCAAGGCAAAACACAGTCTACAGTGGCTAAAAGCGCCCCTCTTGAAGAAAGGCGCCCTTGGATCTCAGAGGGAAAATCAAATCATTTGGCACCTCCAACTCAGTCATCCTCTTCACTTTCATGCTAGCTCGACAACGAAACAATCAGCAAGATCGTCTGATTCAGGGATCATTGACCAACCGTCAGCAAAGTATGGAGGATTCATTGACGACCGAGATGCCAAATCAGAGAGCTTCAAGGTAAAAGCGCCCCTGCTAGCCAGGGGCGCCCCTCAGTTACAGGCACCAGATGAATCCATAAGCAGCAACTCTATACATGATATCTTTCCAGCTTCCTCCCAGCTACGTGATCAATCTGACAGCAGGTTCACAGGACACGCAAAACGATCACACGCTGAGGTCAAGCAGAAAAAGCCAAAATTGAAGAACTGGAAAGATAAGCCAAAAAATGGCTAAGGCATGGGTAAAAGCGCCCCTCTTGAAGAAAGGCGCCCTTTCTTGAAGGCATCCAGATTCACTCAGAATCTTTACTGCCTCCCAGGATGATCTTCTCAGCTATGACCAGTCTCGCCAGTGAAACCATCAGCAAGAACTTCTGACAAATCAGTCATCTGATAGAGGAGATCAAAGTCAGGCAGTTCACAGCATAAGCAAAATCAGTCAACAAGCTAAAAGCGCCCCTGCTGGCCAAGGGCGCCCTTAAGTTTGAAGGACCAAAACTTGTTGTCATCAACTGAGAAGTCAGTCATCCTGAGCAAGATTGAGTTGGCTACCCGATGCATCGTCAAGCAGAGTCATCCGACTCATCCATCAACGGGAACGTCAGATCAGAGCACAGAGGGTCTGAAAAGGCCAAAACGAAGAACAGTCAATGAAAATTGACTAAGGCACAGCCAAAAGCGCCCCTCTTGAAGAAAGGCGCCCCTCATTCTGGAGGTCCAAACTCAGTTTTCTGAGTTAATCTCTCCCAGGCATATCTCATCAAGCTGATCCCATCTCAACAACGGATCCGTCAGCAATTGCCGAAGATCAACTGAGTAGCCAGGATCGAAGATCAAACAAAGGCACTTCAGCCTGCAAAAATGATCAAAAATCCAAAAAGGAAGCCTAAGAAAGTCAAAAGCAAATGTTGACTTGAGTTAACAAATTTTGGAGGCAAAAAGAGGCCAAAAACTCCACAATCAGTGGAAATCACCTTTTTGAACTCCAAATCAGGCTCAATCATGAGTTGGATGCCCAATTGATGCTTGCAACTCCAAATTGACATATCAAAGCATCTAGGCATCCATTATTCATTATTTCTTTGCGGGTTGAGGAGCTCAAGAACGAATATTTTTCTTCTCCAACATTTTTGAAGATCTGACAGAGGGGTTTTCACCGTTCTTCATATTTTTGAAGATCTGCTGCACAGAGGGACTATTTATCAGAGTTTGCATCAAAAGGCATAATTCTTGCAAAGTGGCAGTTTATAACTTCCAATCCATCTTCTGTCTACTTCCTCTATTTCTGTCTATATTTCTTTGCATGTCACAGGAAACGACAGATAATCACAGATCTGGCCAACTGGGTATGATCAGCACAGCTTTTTCAACAAAACCCACATGTTGGATTTTTCCAGAAAAAGTAGCCCTGCTGCCCCTATTTTTTAGGGTTTCCGGAAAAAGTCATAATATTGAAAATCAGACAAACTGGGTTTGTTTGGCTTTGAAGCACGAACAAAACCCATGTGTTGGATTTTTTCGAGAAAAATCACTTTCTGGTGCCTCACTGCCTCTGCCACCGAAGGGCTCTTGCATGTCATAGAAAAACACGTTTTTTCGAATTTCTGACGATCTGGGTTTGTTTAGAGAATTATTCTCAACAAAACCCATGTCTCAGAATATTTCGTAAAAATTACCCTCGGCAAGGCTATTTTTAGCAGTTCCAGAAAAAGTTGTCCGAGCAGCATCGTGTGCACAGTCAATCTTCAAGGTTTTCAGAACGCAGTTCTCCCAAGACGAATACAAGACCAAAATGGTCTTACTCCATGATTTTCTGAAAACGGCTGGCACCGATCTGCGTCAGGCACACCCAGAGGTCAATCTAGCCAGATTGACAAGCATAGAAACAAGTCCACAGGTTCCATAATGTTTCACCTCGTATATCTGATTGCCTTCCAAGGCCAGTTTAGAGGATTGTAACTGTTGGAATTTTACACATGCAGCAAGTTCATGTGCATTTCTCGCAGTTGGAGTGATCGTGGTCAAGCTTCGCGGTTTCATCGTCAAGCTTCGCGGTTTCATCACACGACATTCTTCCATTGAGAAAGATCAAGGAAAACGTCCAAGCTGCAAAAGAACGCGGAAGGTAGTCATTCCCAACACAGAGCCGCCATCGGTTAATACTACACTACCTTCCACGTCAAAGTGGAAACATAGACAAAAAGAAAAGGAGTAACCCTCCTAAGGGAAGCAGAATGAAGGAGATACATACATCAAGTTGCTGACAAGCGGTAAGCTGACGATTGACAGACATGTAACGGTCTCCGTATGAAGAAGTCAACGAATGAACAAAAGCACCGTTGACCAATGGTGATGAGGTGTCAAAAACCTCAAGAAGGACGTCCTACCCTCCAAAGTAGCAATAAATACGACTGAAGTCAACTTGATGCCCCTTTCCGAGTTGACTCCAGATCTCCACAGATCATGCATGTCAGATCCCACTAATCTAGGATGTCTATTTGACTCCCACGATTTGTGGATCTCAGATTTCCTCAAAAGGTGGATGTCTATTTGGAGACACATTTGTAACATAAGTTCACTTTTAGTTAGGTGTCAGTCAACTGAGGTAGACTTCCAGTTTGACTTTTTGTTTAGTTTCAGTTAACTGAAGTAGATTTCCAGTTAACTGTTTGCTCACCTACATTTAGACATAGAATAATATCTTGCTGATTGGCAAGAACTGTTTGTTAACTCAAGGAGATTTTAGGGTTGCCTACTCCTTTGAGTTCCTATAAATAAGAGCCTTAGGTTCTTTATTTGTTTAACCTTTATTTGCTAGCAAAATTGCTGCGCCACTGTTGCCAGAGTTCGCTTGTTTATATCTGTTCACTCTTGGATGAGAGTTCGTTGGTTGATCGCAATTGTGCATGATTTCGTGCCTTTGCTGTCCCGACCTTTGTAATTCTTTGAAGAATCTTAAAGAATAAATCAGATGGTGCAAGCTTGATTGATCTAATTATTTGAGTTATTCAAAGTCTTGTTTTTAAATAGTGCATTGTTTCAATCTCCTCCTTGGACAGGTGTCGTCGCCTCCTTGGATATTTTGTCATCAATCATTATCGTTTGATGTTGTTTAATGATCTTTCTTGCAGCCTAGACTTTGGACAGGTGTCGTCACCTCCTCGGGAATCCTGTTAGAAAGGCCATCGTTCCTTGTTGTTTCCAGTGAGCTGCTTCCAAGCCTATACCTCGGATAGGGGTTCCTCCTCCTTGGCAAGTCTCAGATCCAGTTTACCGTAACGAGTGTTTGCTTGTATCGAGCCCTATCTTGGTATATATCCGAAGGTTCAGAGCCTCGGCCATATTCCATTGAGACGGAGGATTCAAGTGATCCAACCATACCATTTCGCTCCTACGCCCTCATGCTCTGTTTATCTTGAGGAGGTAGGATAGTTTAGAAGCTTAGTTAGTCGTAGTTAAGATCTGCGGAAACCAGAGAAAAAGCTTAGCTACGGCGCATTGGTTTATGCACCCTTGTGTCCTACCGCTGAGTAAAAAAGATAGGAAATCTTAGTACACCCCTTTTTTACAGTATAAAATCAACAAAGAGAGATCTTCCTCTCTATAATCCGAAGAGCATGTACTAACACACTTGCAATAGCTGTCCGTTTCCAATAAGCACTCCAGAGGTGCTAATTGAAACGCCAACAGTTTTCTGGCGCCCACCGTGGGGCAACGAGGCATAAAACTTCAAGAAAAGCTTAACGCTTTAATGACACGAAATGGGCATCTGGCGTCCTTGGGCACCAGTTGAACAACCTGATCTTGCTCCAGCAACTCTCCAACCAGATCTTACATTCATTGAAGGAGAGCAGACGGACATCATCAGTAGCTTGCGTACTTTCATCTTTGAAAAGAATACATCACCAGCTCAGTGGAGAGCCGCAGCTATTACTCTGGACGAGGAAGAAAGAAAGGCTGACCTTGCAGCTGAGAGACCAGTGTTACCACCACCCGCGTGGCAGTAAGCATCCTGGCTCACCAAGTATACATACGAAGGAGAAATAATCCTCGACTTCAAGAAGACATCGGAGAAGCATCCGACGTGGAGAAAATCTTTGAAGAGGTTCGGGAATGATCCTCTAAACATCCCATACAAGAATGATCCATGCAAGAAGCAATGGATGGTAATAATAATAATGTTGGCGAGAGGCGTCGACCTTCATTACCTTGGGGTAATAACATTGGACCCTTGGCTTTTCAAGTAAATCATGAGTTGCCTAAAGGGTCAAGGAAGCACTTTCCCCAATTTCACGGTGATGGGAGTCAACACCCAGATGAACATTTTGCTGCATTCACAACGGCTTGCGCCATCTTGCATGTGCCACATGAAGACATCGCAGTACGTCTCTTTGTGGAGACTCTTGTTGGGAATGCTGCGGATTGGTTTAGTCACCTGAAGCCAGGCATTATTACAAGTTGGGAATCTATGAGTGAGAAGTTTTTGGCGAGATTCAAGCCCGCTGAAAACAATCATTTATTGTTTGCCCAACTTACAAATTTGAAGATGGAGCGCAACGAGCACATGAGGGAGTTTGTGGCAAGATTTGATCGTCTTGTTGCAAAACTTTCATTTACATTCGATCCATCATTGGAGATTCTGATAAGCTGTTTCATAAATGCTCTTCCATCAGAGATAGCCTTCTTCTTGAAGATGGCGAAAGGAACAGAGTTGAAGAGTGTGCAAGAACACGCCATTGAGTTGGAGTATAATATGATCACTTCCGGCTTGATGAAAGCAGATTCTATCAAATCTCCAGTTCAGCAATCGTACCAGCCAAAGAGAGACAATCTTCAGCCACGGTTGCCAACACCTCCATCAAGACCAATGATTGAAGCTGCACACAGTGCAGTATTTTGTTGTTTCCATGACACTGATGCACATACCGGATTCACATGTCCTGAGAATTTGAGAATGACCCAAATCATGGGATATGTTGAAGCTGCTCCCAGTTCTAGTTTTGTACCAACAAGTTCGAATGTTGTCTTACCACAAACGGACAACTTCGATGGCGACTCCGCAACGGGATATTTTGAACCCGATATTAATCAAGAAGAAGAAGACTACCGTCACTTTTCTCTTGCAGTGAATCACGAAAAATTTTCAACGCCTGTGTCTACAAGTGTTCAACACTTCAAAGCACAGAAAGAAGAGGAAGAAAGACGAAGATCAAACGAAAAGGGTGAAGAGGTGCTTTCCACTTCCAATCCCAGGTCCCCACAGAAGAACGCTATGCAAGTTGCTCAAGATCCTTCTTCAGCAAATTTTGACATCATAGCTTCCATGATGAAGACTAAGGTACAAATCTCTCAACTGGAATATCTTCAGGATCATCCAGAACAACTAGATCAGATTCTCAAAGTTGTAAAGAAGCAGGCTATGCTCGAGTCATCTGTTCCAGCAGGAGCAAAACCTGAAACGAATCCCGGTAATTTTGTGACTTTACCAAAGATAGAAACTGAAGATCAGAACGTTGTATGTTCTGAAAAGATATTTACAGAGGACGCAAGGTCATGGACAACACTGTTCGATGGAGGTTGTTCAATTACAGTTTTAGAAATAGGGGAAGTGATCATCTCTCCTAAAGGACAGTTGCACCCATCCGTGCAATTAAAATTCACTGAAGCTGAGAAAGAGGTGCTTTTATTAGGCCTCAAAGATGCCAAAGACATGGGAATCAAACTCCTGTGTGTTAAAGGCGATCTAGAGCTGATCCATGAGCCGGTCAAAGGATATTTTCAGATCAGCAAAGATCACCTACGGCATTATAGAAATCGAGTTTGGAACTCGATTGATTGGTTTGAAGAGTTCAACATCCCGGAGATGAATGACAGCAGAACTAATGTCTCAGGGGTATCAACTTTCCCATTTGCATTGTATTCTGACTTTTGTCAAAGTACTTTTGCTTGGATATACAAATACTTGAGAATCTTCATTCCAGAGGGATTGTCTCCTACAATTCCCATCAGAAGAGAAGTAAAGCCTTTCAGGCAGAAGCAGCATCGATGGGAGGCTCTTCGCGCTGCCATGAAGCAGGCAATACTTGAAACATTTCGTCCCTTCGGGGATGGGGTGAGTTCTTTGTAAAATAAATTTCTATTGCTTTAACGTTATGTAGTTACGTATTTCCCCATTCCGTAAAGTATTGTCGTGTATTAGGTGATTTCTTAGGAAGTCTTGTTTTAGGTGAATAAATAGGTGAGCCCCAATAATACCATGAACTTCAAGTTCTTATGTGAAATAGGAAATAAGTCCTGACTCCATTGCCCAACTAATAAAAGTACTGGTCTAAAAAACTTGAGATTCTCGGTTCTCCTATGCCGTAGGTATCCGACATGGTCACCAGACGGAGCCTATGTTATACCCAAAATGAAATTTTTGGCATTCTGCTTAAATTGAGCTAAACAACGTAAAAATGCCATCTAAAGTATGTTTTAGGTTAAACCAAATATAAAATCCTTGTGGGTTTCTGTCAAGGAACCTATGGTTAAAATTTTGAAACACCAAAAATTAGGGTTTTGCACCCCTATTTTTATGGAAACCCTAAAAAATAGGACCTTCCCGGAAATGATTGAAAATAATTCTGATAGGCTTAATTGCCTTCACGATCACACTGATCAAGTCAGAATTATCAAAAAATATGTTTTACTCTGGTGGGTCTATTTCTATTTTTCAGGAACAAAGTTAGGAGCTCCGCAGCCATTAATGGCAGATTGGCCAGTACCAGGTGCTGAAAGCTAAACCTCAAAAGCTTCAACGAAGAAACCATGGCGAAAAAGGATGAAAATGATGACGTTCAACGAAGGAGATTCTCAAAACGGAAAAGGCCAAAATTTGGCTAAGTCTGGAAGGTGCACGTTTTGTCTACCAAGGCAAAACACAGTCTACAGTGGTTAAAAGCGCCCCTCTTGAAGAAAGGCGCCCTTGAACCTCAGAGGGCAAATCAAATCATCTGGCATTGTCAAAACAGTCATCCTCTTCACTTTCATACTAGCTCGACAACGAAACAATCAGCAAGATCATCTGATTCAGGGATCATTGACCAACCGTCAGCGAAGTATGGAGGATCCATTGACGACAGAAGTGCCAAATCAGAGAGCTTCAAGGTAAAAGCGCCCCTGGGCCAGGGGCGCCCCTTACATTGCGACACCAGATGAACCATAAGCAGCAATATACGATATCTTTCCAGCTCCCGCCTAGCTACGTGATCAATCTGACAGCAGGTTCACAGGACACGCAAAACGATCACACGCTGAGGTCAAGCAGAAAAAGCCAAAATTGAAGAACTGGAAAGATAAGCCAAAAATGGCTAAGGCATGGGTAAAAGCGCCCCTCTTGAAGAAAGGCGCCCTTTCTTGAAGGCATCCAGATTCACTCAGAATCTTTACTGCCTCCCAGGATGATCTTCTCAGCTATGACCAGTCTCGCCAGTGAAACCATCAGCAAGAACTTCTGACAAATCAGTCATCTGATAGAGGAGATCAAAGTCAGGCAGTTCACAGCATAAGCAAAATCAGTCAACAAGCTAAAAGCGCCCCTGCTGGCCAAGGGCGCCCTTAAGTTTGAAGGACCAAAACTTGTTGTCATCAACTGAGAAGTCAGTCATCCTGAGCAAGATTGAGTTGGCTACCCGATGCATCGTCAAGCAGAGTCATCCGACTCATCCATCAACGGGAACGTCAGATCAGAGCACAGAGGGTCTGAAAAGGCCAAAACGAAGAACAGTCAATGAAAATTGACTAAGGCACAGCCAAAAGCGCCCCTCTTGAAGAAAGGCGCCCCTCATTCTGGAGGTCCAAACTCAGTTTTCTGAGTTAATCTCTCCCAGGCATATCTCATCAAGCTGATCCCATCTCAACAACGGATCCGTCAGCAATTGCCGAAGATCAACTGAGTAGCCAGGATCGAAGATCAAACAGAGGCACTTCAGCCTGCAAAAATGATCAAAAATCCAAAAAGGAAGCCTAAGAAAGTCAAAAGCAAATGTTGACTTGAGTTAACAAATTTTGGAGGCAAAAAGAGGCCAAACACTCCACAATCAGTGGAAATCACCTTTTTGAACTCCAAATCAGGCTCAATCATGAGTTGGATGCCCAATTGATGCTTGCAACTCCAAATTGACATATCAAAGCATCTAGGCATCCATTATTCATTATTTCTTTGCAGGTTGAGGAGCTCAAGAACGAATATTTTTCTTCTCCAACATTTTTGAAGATCTGACAGAGGGGTTTTCACCGTTCTTCATATTTTTGAAGATCTGTTGCACAGAGGGACTATTTATCAGAGTTTGCATCAAAAGGCATAATTCTTGCAAAGTGGCAGTTTATAACTTCCAATCCATCTTCTGTCTACTTCCTCTATTTCTGTCTATATTTCTTTGCATGTCACAGGAAACGACAAATAATCACAGATCTGGCCAACTGGGTATGATCAGCACAGCTTTTTCAACAAAACCCACATGTTGGATTTTTCCAGAAAAAGTAGCCCTGCTGCCCCTATTTTTTAGGGTTTCCGGAAAAAGTCATAATATTGAAAAACAGACAAACTGGGTTTGTTTGGCTTTGAAGCACGAACAAAACCCACATGTTGGATTTTTCCAGAAAAAGTAGCCCTGCTGCCCCTATTTTTTAGGGTTTCCGGAAAAAGTCATAATATTGAAAAACGGACAAACTGGGTTTGTTCAGCTCTGAAGCACGAACAAAACCCATGTGTTGGATTTTTCCGAGAAAAATCACTTTCTGGTGCCTCGCTGCCTCTGCCACCAAAGGGCTCTTGCATGTCAAAGAAAAACTCGTTTTTCCGAATTTCTGACGATCTGGGTTTGTTTAGAGAATTATTCTCAACAAAACCCATGTCTCAGAATATTTCGTAAAAATTACCCTCGGCAAGGCTATTTTTAGCAGTTCCAGAAAAAGTTGTCCGAGCAGCATCGTGTGCACAGTCAATCTTCAAGGTTTTCAGAACGCAGTTCTCCCAAGACGAATACAAGACCAAAATGGTCTTACTCCATGATTTTCTGAAAACGGCTGGCACCGATCTGCGTCAGGCACACCCAGAGGTCAATCTAGCCAGATTGACAAGCATAGAAACAAGTCCACAGGTTCCATAATAGTTTCACCTCGTATATCTGATTGCCTTCCAAGGCCAGTTTAGAGGATTGTAACTGTTGGAATTTTACACATGCAGCAAGTTCATGTGCATTTCTCACAGTTGGAGTGATCGTGGTCAAGCTTCGCGGTTTCATCGTCAAGCTTCGCGGTTTCATCACACGACATTCTTCCATTGAGAAAGATCAAGGAAAACGTCCAAGCTGCAAAAGAACGCGGAAGGTAGTCATTCCCAACACAGAGCCGCCATCGGTTAATACTACACTACCTTCCACGTCAAAGTGGAAACATAGACAAAAAGAAAAGGAGTAACCCTCCTAAGGGAAGCAAAATGAAGGAGATACATACATCAAGTTGCTGACAAGCGGTAAGCTGACGATTGACAGACATGTAACGGTCTCCGTATGAAGAAGTCAACGAATGAACAAAAGCACCGTTGACCAATGGTGATGAGGTGTCAAACACCTCAAGAAGGACGTCCTACCCTCCAAAGTAGCAATAAATACGACTGAAGTCAACTTGATGCCCCTTTCCGAGTTGACTCCAGATCTCCACAGATCATGCATGTCAGATCCCACTGATCTAGGATGTCTAATTGACTCCCACGATTTGTGGATCTTAGATCTCCTTTAAAGGTGGATGTCTATTTTGGAGACACATTTGTAACATAAGTTCACTTTTAGTTAGGTGTCAGTCAACTGAGGTAGACTTCCAGTTTGACTTTTGTTTAGTTTCAGTTAACTGAAGTAGATTTCCAGTTAACTGTTTGCTCACCTACTTTTAGACATAGAATAATATCTTGCTGATTGGCAAGAACTGTTTGTTAACTCAAGGAGATTTTAGGGTTGCCTACTCCTTTGAGTTCCTATAAATAAGAGCCTTAGGTTCTTTATTTGTTGAACCTTTATTTGCTAGCAAAATTGCTGCGCCATTGTTGCCAGAGTTCGCTTGTTTATATCTGTTCACTCTTGGATGAGAGTTCGTTGGTTGATCGCAATTGTGCATGATTTCGTGCCTTTGCTGTCCCGACCTTTGTAATTCTTTGAAGAATCTTAAAGAATAAATCAGATGGTGCAAGCTTGATTGATCTAATTATTTGAGTTATTCAAAGTCTTGTTTTTAAATAGTGCATTGTTTCAATCTCCTCCTTGGACAGGTGTCGTCGCCTCCTTGGATATTTTGTCATCAATCATTATCGTTTGATGTTGTTTAATGATCTTTCTTGCAGCCTAGACTTTGGACAGGTGTCGTCACCTCCTCGGGAATCCTGTTAGAAAGGCCATCGTCCCTTGTTGTTTCCAGTGAGCTGCTTCCAAGCCTATACCTCGGATAGGGGTTCCTCCTCCTTGGCAAGTCTCAGATCCAGTTTACCGTAACGAGTGTTTGCTTGTATCGAGCCCTATCTTGGTATATATCCGAAGGTTCAGAGCCTCGGCCATATTCCATTGAGACGGAGGATTCAAGTGATCCAACCATACCATTTCGCTCCTATGCCTCATGCTCTTTTTTTCTTGAGGAGGTAGCTTAGCTTAGTTAGTCTGTTAAGATCTGCGGAAACCAGCTACGGCTACGGCGCATTGGTTGCACCCTTGTGTCCTACCGCTGAGTAAAAAAGATAGGAAATCTTAGTACACCCCTTTTTTACAGTATAAAATCAGCAAAGAGAGATCTTCCTCTCTATAATCCGAAGAGCATGTACTAACACACTTGCAATAGCTGTCCGTTTCCAATAAGCACTCCAGAGGTGCTAATTGAAACGCCAACAAATAGCAAAGAATTCATAACAAAATAAAGGGTCACAATTCTCATGGGAAGAGAACAAGATCAGTTTTAGTAGATGAAAAAGAAAACAAAGGAAAAGATTACTAACATAGCTCAGAAGTATGGAATGATTCCCATTGCCTCCACCAACAAAGAACAATATTCAATAAATGAAGACATTGGAGTTACCAATACAAAGGAAAATCTAGACAATAATCCTCTAGACATAGATGAACCAATGCAAGGAAATGTTGAAGATGAGAATTTTGTTGAAGGAGAAACTATGACTGAAGAGGAAATCACAAAGGATGACACTCCTATTCCACTAATAACATAGGATATTGCAGATATAGGCAACTCAGAGACATATGTCCCTCTGATAGATACGAAACAAGGCACTAGTGAAGGTGAAAAACATGATGCAGATAATGAGAAAAGGGAAGTGAA
Organism: Sequoiadendron giganteum; assembly: GCA_007115665.2. Lineage (NCBI taxonomy): Eukaryota > Viridiplantae > Streptophyta > Pinopsida > Cupressales > Cupressaceae > Sequoiadendron > Sequoiadendron giganteum. The sequence goes on from CM021102.1 coordinate 733,706,644, forward strand.
TGAAGAGAATCAAGAAAGAGAGAATGATGGTGAGAAGGAATGAGAATAAGATAAAAATTAAAAGGGTGAGCAAGGAGAGAGGGATAAGGACAAGGGAGAAGAGAGAAAAGAAGATGGAGACAAAGACAAAGCTAAGGCCTCCAATGAAGAGGAAAAGGCAGAGGAAGAAGAGGACATTGATACTAGAAAGGATGAAGAAGTAGATAAATCTGAGCAGTTGCCTAAGACCTTCGGTGAATCTTCCTCCGATAATCCTCTAAAAGGTATATTGTCTAAACAATTAAGGTTCCAACTGGTTTTTAATTCTTCTTAGTTATTATAGTTTCCCATGTAGCGGGGTAGTGTAGATTTAGATAAGATATCTCCCATTTGTAAGTTATAGCTAGGTGATGTGTTTCATGCATCAGCAAGAAAAGAAATGATTGAAACTTACCAAATGAGTTGTGAATTGATGGATGAAGCCATAAATACATTGCAGGAAGTAACACAAAGAATTAATGTTGACACACCTTTGTCTACAATGAAAAACTTTAAGTTGTTGATTGATTCCTTCAAGGAATATGCCTCCGGTTTGAAAGGATGAGTGGAAACAAAGGTCGAAATGAGGCTTGCAGAGAAGAAGTTGATGGATATTGCAGAGAAGTGTGCATCCACACACAAAAAATTTGAATATTTCTTAAAGGAGGTGCATGCTTGTGAAGAAGAGGAAAAATATTTTTTTTGTATTGCATGAAGTGGTTGGATGCCACACAAGGCATAAAAGATGAAATGGACTCAATTGAGCCCCAAATAACTAATGCATCAAGTGCCTATGATCCAACACTGGACATAGATGATCAAACCTGGACTACTATAGTGGCCTTGCATGATAGATTCTTCACCCTGTAGAGCCAAAAGGAAGAGATTATCAAGCAGCTTGGGAAGCTAAGGGGCTTGGTAAAAACAAAGCATATACCTATCTCAAGTTCCCTTGCTGGTATTGACAAAATTTCAAAGTTAAATCTTACCCTTAGTACCATGGAATAAGAAGACACATTAGTAGAGCTTGAGTCTCAACATAGGATGCTTGCAACAATGAAGAAGAGTTGGGAAGAAGGTAATTGGCAAGCTTTTCTTAAGAAGCTTCAGGGGTCAACATCTTTGGGTTGACCATTTCTATTTCTACGCATTTTTCAGTTTTTCATGTTTACATATTCTTTTGTAAATATGCAGATATATTAGGATTTTTGGTTAGGGAGAGCTAGTACATTCATTTTAGTCACTTTATCTATTTTTGTTTGTATATATGTTTGAAGGGGAGCATAAAAAGTGTTAATACCAGTACACCCTTTTCCCTTGATGTCAAAGGGGGAGAGGTATTTAAGGAGAGATACTTGGATAATTTTTGTTGGCACATGTTGCCATCAATGACAAAGGGGGAGATTATTGAAAGAATGAAGAAGGTTGTCATTAATGAGTTGTTGTTGATGTCAACGCTACATGATGGATGTCAATATTGTATGGAGAATGATTGTAGAAGAGATATTTTGCAAGAGGGTTTGATCCACATATGGAAACAATTAAGTGTTTTTGATAAGAGTCTACACCGACAGATTCAGTACATAGAGCCCTCTGATATTTTGGTCCACATTTGTTCACCCTTAGAGATTTAATTATGCGATTCTAATATGTTGTTCATGGTTGTCATTAGTATCTCTATTCTGAATTTCACATGTTTTGGATAAGTGTTTTGTAAGTTGCAAGTAACAAAAGATCAACATATAAGGTTTACACAACTTTCTATGAAATGGACATGACTTATCTGGTTTGCACTCCTTAGGGGATTTGAGTTAGACCTTGTGGTTTTGGGAGAATGTTAATAGGTGTCAGTGCACCATGTTTTCTAGTTGGGATGACATTTTGAGGTCCGCGTGTCCTATGGTGATGAACAGTTGGAGTATTTTGCTTTTGGGTCCTATGCCTTACCGACCTAATGTATGTGATGGGTTGCAAAGATTAAATATGTGATGCGAATGTAAGAGGGAGCTATTATAGGTCCATGCCGACCTATATTACATGTTGTTTTTGGCATGAAGGAATTTTGATTTGAAATAGGTGTTGATAAGGCATGTTTTGTATGTTTTAGGGGTACATAGATAATTAGGCTGACCTAATTGATGTTTTTGATGGAGTTTGATATACATACAAGGTTGTTTTTAAGTTTATAAAAATATAATCTAAATGCGTACATGATTCGAATTCAAGCAGTGATGCGAAATTTTGTAGAGTTGAGTGAATAAGTTGTGAAAGTTGAGAATAGGTGTGTGAATGTAAATCAGAGTAGAGAAGTGTATCAAGTATCGCTATTTTTGAGGTTCAAAGGAACTGAATCTAGCATATGGTAGATGCATTTCTTATCAGTTCAAATATTGGTTGTGAAACCATTTTTTTCTTATTTCCTTATCTTTGTGAGCAGTGAGTTCACTTGGACAGTGAGTCCACCTAGCAGTGAGCCTTTCTGTAATATCTTATAGGGTAAAAGCATAAACCTGTGCAACACTTTATAAAGGAATCGGCCAACAACAAAAAAAATTATGAACTTTGACCACATAAAAGTGGTCTTTATGTTTTGAATTTCAAAATGGTGTAAACTAATGAAATGTAGAACTTTTGATGAAGTTTATTCCTCCAATTTTTAAAATTTTTTTAAAAAAAAAATTCATTATGTTTTTTTTAATTTAAGGACAAATTTTGGAATGCTGGAAATTTCATAAAAGAGTGACTTCACGGGCCGTCAAGAAAAAAATTGAAAAAAATTTCATTTATCCCTAAATTTTTTTTCTCCAAATAGGTAACTTCAATATCTACTACATGAAAAAACAATTCAAATTTCGATGTATATTTTTCTCGTAATAACGTTTTAAAGTCAAACATGTCAGAATTTGATAGTTTTCATGGGCAGTCAACTATTTTCAATTTTTTTGATCATTTAGAAAAAAAAATTATACCCTTTTGAAGAAGACTCTCTCCTCTACTAGACCATATAATTTTTAAAGAATTTTAGTATGTTTTACTAATTGTTTTTAATTCCTAATCAACCTCTTTTTTAATTTTAACAGCCTACTTGCATTATTTTAAAAATAAAATATATTAAAACTAATCAAAATATTTAAAAAATTATATATTTGGATTCCCCACTTTGAGCTCTACAAAAGCGTATTTTTATTTTTTGCAGAAAAATCATTCAGACTGGAGAAATACTTAGTTAAAGTTGAAAGTTTCAAAAAAATTTAAAAAATGTTGAGTTGGCTACCAACTAGGATGCCAACTAGACAGTTTTGGCCGAAAGGGTTTCGGCCAAAACACTTCCGATAGAAACCTCGCACATATAATAACCCAAGTTGAAAGTCGATTGTAATGTTGAAAGGGAAAATTTTAATTTTTTGGTTTTGGCCAAAACATATTCGACTGAAACCATGTGTGCCACGTATACACCACATGGTTTTGGCTGAAACATACTCGACCGAAACATTTTCGACCGAAATTAGTTTGCTCGAAACTATTTATTTGGCCGAAAGTGTGACACAAGTCTATGATTTTACCCTATAACCAGTTATAATATATTGTGAGCTAATCCTCACTGTGGTTTTTCCCATTTTTGGTTTTCCACATAAAAATCTTGGTGTTCATGTGTTATGTGATGTTGTGAATATTTTCATGCTTCCATTATTCATAACAGTTAATTATACTTTGATAATTGGAAGGTTAATGATTGGATGGTTTAAAAGGATATTGATTCACCCCTCCTCTTGGTATCACAAGTGTTCAACATATATTTCTACTTTAGTGTGAGTTTGAGCATAGGGCTTATCCTCTCACTAAAATGGGGGCTAAATGTAGTGTAGAAAAATGTCCTTTACATTTTCACACTATGTTTGGGTCCCTTAATTAATTTGACTTAATTAAGCCTCTAATTGGACCAATTATGCATTCAAAAGCCTAATTAACTTCATTTTCCAAAAGAGAAACATGTATTAAACAATTGCAAAAATTAATTAAATTGCCTTGGAAGTTGAGTGTCCCAAATTTAGGTCCTAGAACACATTCGCCCAAGGGCGAATGGGTCCTCCTTAAGTCGAGGATCTCAATTTTTAATATATTTTTGGCAACACTTTTGTGATTCAAATTCAATTTGCAATTGTCATCCTTGGATGTTTAATTATCGAGAAATTAGAAAATCATCTATAAGTACATAGTTATTTTATCAATTCAAAACATCTAGCAAGAAGGGAACTTTCACAAGAGAAAATATTATTATCAAAAGTGTTCAAGAATAGATTTTTCAGTCTTCTATAACAACATTCAAGATCTCAAGCATCGTGTCAAAGTTATTTGCATCTATGCATTTTTTCGGAGCTAACATTGTGATGTAGGTTTCAAGAATTCAAGTCAAAATTCAAGCATCCACATCCAATCAAGCCATTTCATGCAAGATCAAGACCTTGGAGAGATGTGTTAGACTTCACTCCTCTAAGGATCTTCATTCAAGGATTTGGTGAGTTTCAACAAGCTAGTGTTCATTCATCATTCTTTTCATTCATGTTTCAATTCATTTCAAGGTTTAATTACCAAAATGAGGTTTGACTAAGGTAAACCCCATTCACCAAAAACAAACAATTTTTCCCTCTCTTTGTGTTTGTAGATGTGCAGGTGAAAAAGGATTGAAGATTGATCTCAAAAGTGCAATTTTGCAAAGATGTCGAAGTTGTCATCAAATTTGTCAAGCCACATAAACTCACTTGAAAAATTTACTTTTGACATTTTGACTGTGATATCTAGAGGAATCAAGAGTGTTGTAATGTCCCTTGCTAAATATGAAGCAAACTTGCTAATTCAAACCTTGGGAATTTCGTAAAATACTTTTCAAGTGAAAACCATACTTGTTGATTGAAGTTCTTTTTGGTATTGTAAGAGAGGGGGACCAACCACTGCAAGGCCCCAGGTCACGAAAGGCCAAGAGAAGTAAGGCTGCCCTAACTTACCTCAATTAAAAGGAATGTTAGGATAAGCAGGATGAGAATGATGAGAACAATGGGGTCCTTCAATCACTTTGCAAACTCGAATGTTGAAAGGAGACTAGGTGAGTTGATCTTTAGAGTTAACTTTGTGTCTCAGGTAACTTTCTGTTAGAGGACATAAGCACGATTCTAGGATGACAACACGGTATGTTGGAGTCTCACAGGTGTGTTGGCATCCGTACGACCAGAAAATCAGAGAGACGATGTTTAGGATTTAAAAAATGGCTAACAACCTAGTTTAAGAGTTTCGTGATGTGTAGAATAAGACTAAGAAGAGTGAAATGTATAGACGAATATGATAAAGGAAATATATTACCACAAGGATGATGAAGATTATTTTGTACGACAATCCTCTTACCAGCTTGCACCAAGATCCCTCCACCTGCACATAGACAAGGGGAAAATTTTGGGCTATTTAGGGGTCTGCCTCAGTCAAACCCTCGTTTTGGTGTTTCCACCTCCACGAAAAGCCAAGTTTGCAACGATAGAAATAATGATAAAGAAGGAAATACAAGCTACGTAAATAAAATACACTAAAAAATAGTACATGCTTACTCAACCAAGATGATAGAGAAGATAAGGGTGATCCAACAATACTGCTTTACAATTTTTGGGCAAACTAGACACTGAACTGATTTTTTAAAACTAAATCTCCACTTTCGGGCTCCTTTTAGTGGCTAAACCGTGAGGAATTTGAAGATGATGAAAATTAGTGATTTGTGACATTTTGTCTATAGATTCTAAATATATTTTTTAAAAAAAAATTGGAATCAGATTGCACTTCTTTTTCCATCTCCTTCGAAAACTAGCTTTTTTTAAAAAACAACATTTTTAAGGAGTGACGCTCACCGTATACAACATATTTTTTTTGTATGAAGGATAAAATTCTTTTTTTTTTGAATTTAGACTTGTAACTACGATATTTAGCACTTTCATTTGGTTTCATAGTGTTTTATTAAATATTTTTTCCTTAATCAAGTTTCGTAGTCAAACCAATTACAATTCAAACATAGGTTGATTGTATACAACATAACTTTTTCTGTATGTATCAAAATTCAACAAAAAAAATTAATGGATCAAGGACATTAATACCTAGCCTAAAAATATTTTTCAAAATTCTATTTTGATAATCTGCTATTTTTCCACGTGTAGAATAAAGAGCTTGATTTCTGGTGAGAAAACTATGTTTCATAAAACTAAAAAAAACACATACATAATAAAACCAAAACATATTAAAATTATATTCATTGGATAGCTCATTTCGAGGACTATCATCTTCTATTTGGGTTTGTGAAGTCTCCTCCATTTTCATCCTCAAACCAAGCTTTGAAGGGCAAAAATCTAGAGTAATTTTGTGTCGAAGGGTGGGAAGGTGGGAAAAGGGGGGGTTTGAGAGAACCTAAAGGGTTCAAGTGAACCCCCCTTCCACAATGGAAAACGTGGGTTCCCACATTCAAAGGGGTTTGCTCAAACCTTGAGTTCGTTCGAACCCCCAAAAATGATTTTTTTGAGTGGGGGTATTTTTTGGAAGTTTTCCTTCCTCATTCGAATTGTAAACCACTTTTGTGGGTTCACCCATAAGAGGAGTTTACCACCTCCATCCAAAGTGCTCAAGGCTTGTGGAGGAGAAAATGAGAGGAACTCAAGCCTCTGATGCAATGGTGTTTGTCCTGCACTCACATTATCAAAGTGATAGAGTGGTAGATTGTTGCTTTGGAGTGTGAAGTGTTGCTAGAAAGCTTGAAGTGAATGAATGGAATAGAGAGAGTGTTCAAATGATCTTGCAAAAATTCTTCCAAACTTCCCAAAACCTAAGAATGGATGAGAGAGAGAAGAATATGAAGGAAGAAGATGAAAAATGGCCATATTTGGATCAACCAGCTGAAGGGAGGTGTTACACTTCAACTTCCAATAGGAAGTGCAATGTCTCTACAGACTCTAACCGCAAGAATCTGCTAGGGACGTAAGTGCATCATGTGGACGTTTGCATGCCGCATGGGCATCCCTGACAAAAACATCCCTATTGACATACAAAGCAGGCACCAAGTGTGATGTGAGCAGTGGGCTTAAGTGGAATTAAGTCTTTGCCTTAGGTTTTCTAAAGTGTAAGGGGGTAAAGGGGAATTTGTGTTAGGGGTGCAAATTTGCTCCTATACATTTTTCCCCGACTTTAGCGAGCATGAGTACTGATGAGTGCTTTAGTAAAGTAGAGTGGTAAGAGTAATAAGGTAAGAGATGTATACTTGAACCGAAGAGGAACTAGAGCATGGTTTGACAAACTTGGAAGTGAAAGAAAGTACTCCATAGTTCCTCAGAACTATAGAGCTGAAAAACGAAAGTACCTTACAGGCTCACAGTCTTACAAGGGAGGCATCCTTCAAAAACTCTTACATGAAGGAAACTGGGAAGAGCACCTTACAAACCCACAAACCTACAAGAAAGGTGTCCCCCAAGAACTCTCACATGAGGGAGACAGAGTAGAGGGGACTCTGCAGAGTCAGAGAGGGCGACATGTTTACCTGCAGATAGAACATGTCAAGAAGTGGTTGCACAGGCCAATGAACGGACAGTCACGCAGACCATTGCTAAGTTGTAAGACGTTCAAAGGGGTCCCTTGAGAACCATTCAAAAGGAAGGAGGGTCCACTCAAGGGACGTGTTGTTTGAAAAGTGGAGTCTAGTTAGGCTTTCCCCAAGCTTAGACGTAAGGATGTGAAGTAGGTCTAGTCGGGCTACCCCCAGACTAGACACAAACAAGTAAGATCAATCTAGTTGGGCTACCCCCGAGCTAGATGCAAGGATGTGAAACTGGTCTAATTGGGTTGCCCCCAGGCTAGACACCATAGAATTTTTTTGAGAACATTTGAAGGGGTCCCTTGGGAACCCAATGTGAAAGGAAGGGGTCCACTCAAGGGACACATTCGAAAGCTAACATCTTCTTTCTCAAATCAATTCATCATTAAGGAATCCTTTCGAAAGATGTTCACTTCATCAAGGAATTTGAAATGAAGGATATGCGCCCATGGGAGGGGAAGAATAAGACCGTTCTTGCTTTGGAGGAAGGTTTCCAAGTCCTTTCTTTGTGAACCCATAATGAAGGACACATGTTCCATTGGGGTTTTAAATCAAGAATATAATTCTAAAGAAGAAGTATGTGAGGGGTCTTGAGAAAAGATTCGCTTGACAATGAATGCATTTTCTAAAGACCAAGTAATGTAGAAGTGCGTTGTCACACATAAGAGGGACAACTCAAGCAAAGAAGAGAGAAAGATAAAGAGTAAGCAAAGGAAAAGAGAACATAAACAAAGGGCACAGGGGGATCTGGTTTTGTGGGGTCACATCTGCCTTTATTTATATATGTAATAGGTAACCGCAGTGCAAGGAAAAATATCATCAATCCCCAACCAGATCGGGAAGAATGCACAAAAGACAAAGTAAAATAAACAAAATTGGGTCAACATGGAAGGAGGCCTGAATGCTCTCGATGCTTTGCATCATCCCTAATTTATCAAAAGTCAATCACAAATATGGAAGAATAAAGATACATGTAGAGGAAGGTTTACATCATAAACACCACGCATATATCCAAGCACCAATAGGGGTGACGAGGGTCATCCAGATACATATAGCATGATCACGGGGGAACACATCATGACACACACACATCTAATCTAAAGATCAAGAAGAGGGTCTCCCCCTAACACTGGTTGACCAAGAGGTCATGAGCTTCCCACTCTAGATCATCGTAGGGGGAAGGGTGACGAACCTGCAACAGTGTAATGTTAAGGGGAGGAGCTTATGATCCTCCCACAACAAGGGCCACGACAAAGAGACCTATGAGGTTTCTGTCACTCAACTCTTGTGGATCTAAGTTCAACGACTTTGTGAAGATCGCTGAAAAGGTCAAAACTTCATCCACCGAGTTAAACATGCACTTAACGGGAGTACCATGTTTCACCTCGGCGGACAGAGGAGTTTGCACTTGAGGTTCACTGCTAGGCTCATTGAGAGACTCGAGAGCAATGAGAAACTCAAGGGAGATTGGGATGGGTTTTGTTACTAGGATAGAACAAGTCAGTGTGAGGCCACCTTTTGAAGGAGGTGGGCTCTTCTTACATCCTCCGTTGCTGGAGGGACCATGCTCTACCTTCTTCTTTGTCGGAAGAGGTGAACTCCCCACAGATGAAGTAAGGAGAGTCGAGGGAGAAGAGGAAAGGTCCACAATAGATATAAACAAAGTATTAACCATATCCATAGGCTTTGACAAAGGTGAGACATCCAAAACAGAGGTCAGCAGAGGCGACTCCGCAGAAGGGGCGATAAATACTAGCACCTTTCCAAGTGCATGTGTGCTCACAAAGGAAGCCGAAAGAGACTCAAAGCTAGTTTGGATAGGTTTAGAGGGAGGGAGAGAGGAGGACACAACATGAGGTGTTGTATTCTTCTCCTCCTCATTCTTTTGTAAGGAGGCTTTCTTAGCCAGGAGAGCCTTTGGCCGGCCCTTGTGCTTGCGCACAAGGTGATTCCTACGACTCTTTGAACCAAAAGTCAGAGCTTGTGAAGGGATGAAAGGATTTTTCTTAGCCATGGGAGTGTCCTCCATGACCATTTCCAGTAGAAGGATAGACTCTTAGATGGGAGTAGGAGGAGTAGGCTTTGAAATGGAAAGAGGAATCGACTCCAACACCTTGGTGGTGGGCCTCTTTTCGCTTGGGGGAACGGGAAGAGGTCAAGGGGAAAATTCTCTTTACGAGCCTCTCTTCCTACCATACAGATAGTACCAGGGTCCAGGGGACCCATTAGGGAGATCTGATATCCTGATCTCAGGCTTTTGCCAAGGAGGCATCATCGGACTTAGCGGGTAAAGCCCAGGCTTATTCATCTAATACTCCTCCCAAGAAAGGGGAGTAGATGAGTCAGCCCGAGAGGGAGTGAGCATCTCCTTTCTCTTTTGGGAGGAAGAGGCAGCTAGCAGCTCGACTATAGGAAGGGTCAACTTCGGTTGTCCTTTGCCTCCAGTCTTATACCTCACATAGTTCTTGTAAATTAGGTTCGTTCTTTATGGGATCGAACTGAATGGAGTGGGCCAAAAGTGATCCAACGAGTATCCCCCACGAGATACCACAAGCTGATATCCAGTATCATGCACCACATGCACGAAACCTTCATGGGAAAACTTAAGGCACTTATGAATTACAGAGGCTATCCCATTCCTGGAAGCTAGCCAAGGTATACCTAGCTTCACTCTGAATAGGTTCGACTCAGGAATGACATCGAAGACCATGTCTATATTCCTAGGTCCAACCAGGATGAACAACGTTATCGATCCATAAGGTTTAAGAGAAAGTCCATCATGCATACAGATGATGGATTTTATTTTTTCATATTCCTCCCTTTGTAGGGAGTTCAAGAGTAATGTATCCTTCATGATGACATTCACTCTACTCGCGAGGTCAACTAAGACTCTTGTCACAATGTTGTCATTGAGGCGAGCGAGAATGTAAAGTGAAGAAGGTTTATCATTTGTTGGCTCATCTTCTGAAGTAAACGTTACATCTAGTGAACCGATCGCAAGACGAGGGGAGGGAGTAACAATAACCATGTCAACATACGCCTAGGGGTAAGAGACAAAATTAGAGGGATCGAAAATCATGTTAGCGAAATGTGATGAGAACGGGCCCATGTATATCTGCAAGTCACTGTTAGCTTTCACCACTAATTTGTTTGTGTTTTATTTACTCCCATCAAGACAGATAGTACCATCTTTGATGCGATCCTGTATCTCATGATGCAGGTGCATGCAACATTCGGTATTATGTCCATTGACTCAATGGTACTCACAATATGTATTTGTTTCATACCAGTTAGGATACGGTTCCCTAACCGATTTATGGGGTGGTAGGATAAGGAACTTATCTTTCAACAACTTCTGCAAGATGGAAGAATAAGATTGTGATAACTTCGTAAATTTTGGTCATGTCTGAGACCATTGTTATCCACAATGACTACTACAATCACAACAACTTTACCTCTTCCAAAGATTGATACATCAGATATCCCTTCAAAACGGGAGCATGAGGGAGGACCCCAAATTGAACCATTTTCTATTGGTACTCCTGTAAATCTGCACACAAATGCGCAAAAGAAGGGTATTTCATAAGAGAGAACTTTTCTTGCCAAGGCCTTTGTAAGTTCCCTATGAACACCTTTTGTACATCAGAGTTTGGTAATGGGTATGATATTTGTGAAAAGAGCACCTAATATCATGCTATAAAGTCTGTAATCTTCTCATTGTCCCCGTTGTTTGCATCGAACAAGGTCAGAGAAGGTCATCTTTGGTATGATATTGGCTTGGAACTATTGGAGGAACTAGTTCACAAGATGATTGAACGTGAAGATGGAATTGTCGAGCAAAGAAGAATACCAGTCAAGCATTGTATCTTTGAGGGATCGGGGAAACAATTTTTCCATCAACGCATCGTGATGGAATAAATTTGTGCACAAGGCATTAAAGGCGGACACGTGCATCTGCTAGTCGCCTTTACCATCGTATTTCTCAAATTTAGGAATCTCCATCCATTGTGGGAAAGGAGTGTTTATAATTGCAACTGACAACGGGTTGTATAAGAAGAATGGTTTAAAAATAGGCTAAGCCAAGGCCTGCGAAAGGTTCACCAACTTATTCTATATCTTCCCCATATTCTGAAGAAGGGTGTTCAAAATAGGGTCATTAGAAGACATAGGACCACTGGAACCACCACCATAGCCATCGCCTAGACCACCGACATGATTACCGCCAGAGCCACCACTGATGCCACCACCACTAGTGTGACTTTCGTCAGAGCCACCACCACTTCCAAGGCCACCACCATGACCTCCGCCGAAGCCACCTCCACTTCCGAAGTTTCCACCACCAAAGGCCCCACCAGTCATCCCACCAAATCCTCCACTACCAGAGGCGCCAAAAGGGTTAAAGCAGAAACCTAAAGGGTTTCTATATACTTTGACAGTTTCAGAGTTTTCAGAAGCAGTAGGCACACTGACTAAAGGGACCACGTATGCCATGTATATAGATGTAGGAGACATCGATATTCTAGTTGTCTCTCATGTCCCTCAAAGAGGCCACCTCATACCATGTGACTATGGTTCGAAGGGGCACATGCCTTATCCAGACCAATGGGACTAGCCAGGAGTTCTACGCCTATCCAATCTTTTCCCACCATATATCTTATTTCATTGATCACTTTAGCATCCCTAGCCAACTTCGGGTTTCCTTCCAAGTGATTTTCCAATAAACCCAACCCTTTACTAAGGCTAATGATGTATTCAAAAGGGATATGGATGACCTCATGCTCATCTATGGATGAGGAGGTTGGTGATGTAGGAGGGGTAGGGATGCGATCAGTTTTGTCAAGGAATCTAGATTTGCCTCGCGATACATGCTCCTGCATGGATAGGCCAGCTACAAAACTAGAGAAAAGATCGATAGTCAAACTAGAAGAGACCTTCGTCTTCTCCATCAAAAGGTATCGCAGACTTTTTCCGACTATGTGCCCAGAGGTCGTAGACTGGGTTGTGACGCTCATAAACCCTCACAACACACAAATGTGCAACGACCAAAAGGCATAAGAGAAAAGGCTTCGGACATCGACAAACAGGTAGATGTTGGTTCACGTTAGGTTCACCAAAATTGTAAGAGAGGGGGACCAACCACTACAAGGCCCCAAGTTACAAAAGGCCAAGAGTAGTAAGGATTCCCTAACTTACCTCAGTTAAAAGGAATGTTAGGATAAGCGGGATGAGAATGATGAGAACTATGGGGTCCTTCGATCACTCTGCAAACTCGAATGCTAAAAGGAGACTAGGAAAGTCGATCTTCAGAGTTAACTCTATGTCTCGGGTAGCTTTCTATTAGAGGAAAAAAGCACAATTTTGGGAAGACAACGCGGCGCGTTGGCGTCTCACAGGTGCGTTGGCATCCATACGGCCAAAAAACCAGAGAGACGAGGTTGAGGCTCTAAAAAAGGGCTAACAACCTAGTTTAAGAGTTCCAAGATGTGTAGAATAAGGCTAAGAAGAGTGAAATGTATAGACAAATGTGATAAAGGAAATATATTACCGCAAGGGTGACAAAGATGATTTTGTACGACAATCCTCTCACCAACTTGCACCAAGATCTCTCCACCTGCACATAAAAAAGGGGAAATTGTTGGGGATGTTTAGGGGTTTGCCTCAATCAGACCCCCGTTTTGGTGTTTCCACCTCCATGGATAGCCAAGTTTGTAATGATAGAAATAATGATAAAGAAGGGAATACAAGCTACGTAAAAAAAAGACACTACAAAACAATACGTTCTTACTCAACCAAGATGATAGAGAAGATAAGAGGAGCTTACCACCTCCATCCAAAGCACTCAAAGCTTGTGGAGGATAAAATGAGAGGAACTCAAGCCTCTGTTGCAATGGTGTTTGTCCTACACTCACACTATTGAAGTAATAGAGTGGTAGATTATTGCTATGGAGTGTGAAGTGCTACTACAAAGCTTGAAGTGAATGAATGAAATGGAGAGAGTGCTCAAAATGATCTTGCAAAAATTCTTCCAAACTTTCCAAAACTTGAGAATGGATGAGAGAGTGAAGAATATGAAGGAAGAAGATGAAAAATGACCATATTCGGTTCGACCAACCAAAGGGAGGTGTTACACTTTGACTTCCAATAGGAAGTGTAACGTCTCTGCAGACTCCAACCATAGGAATTTTCTAGTGACATAAGCATTCCACATGAACATCTGCGCGATGTGTGGGTGTTCCCAACAAAAACGCCCCCACCGACACACAAAGTAGGCACCAAGTGTGATGTGATCAATGGGCTTAAGTGGAATTAAGCCTTCGCCTTAGGTTTTCTAAAGTGTAAGGGAGTAAAGGGGAATTTGCGTTAGGGGTGCAAATTCGCTCCTATATAGGTATTTTGTAATGTATGTAATGATTATATGCATTCAATGGACTCAATGAACATGTTCCAAAGACTAAAATGAGTTTAAAATGTAATACAAGATTTAAATAATGCAAAGAGAGCTGATATGCATCTACAACCAAGGGACATTAATGCAAACACTTGGAAAGCAACCTACCCATGCAAATGAACACCTACAACAAGAAGACATTTTAACAAACAAGTCATATGCAACTCCCAACTCCTTTATCACAGATCTTAAATTGAATAAATTAACTAAAATAGCATAGACATTATAACAAACAGTTGGCATACAACTTATTATAGTTGAAACTAATGTTCATATGATGTTACAACAAATAATGCATTAAGACAAATACCTGATGTGCAACCTTATAGCTTCTTATTGGACTGATTACAATATGTTGATTATAATTGTATGCAAATGCCAACACTCTTGGCTTACATCAATCATTAAAGAATGGTGTTACAATGCCTTTAACCAATATGAAACTATAGCTAATCTAAGGTAGTGTACCCTACCATGCAATGAATTCAAACTAATGATGTTAATATGCAATGAAGAACCTGATATGGATGACAACTAATATGCATGTTGGTGTGCTCCACATTCATGCTTCAATATGCCACAATTTACTCCTTGACTATTGTGCCTTCCTTATCAGCTTGCTTTTGATTTTTCCTTCATACATATGATGCCAAACACTGCCTATAAAGGCTATGATCTCCTCTTGATCATGCTACAATTTTATATGAATATTTATATGCCAAATCATTGCTACAAACTGCTTATTTGCCATGATTTATGAAGATGAAGGTATGATACTAAAAGTGATACTCAATGGTGCCAAGCTGAAAATTCTCTTCAATGTATCTCCAAATCGAACTACAGTAATACTTCATATGTTGTAGCAAATCAAACTTCTCATTCAAATGCAACAATACCTCAATAAGATCAAATCGATGCACCTTCCATTGAAATTAATCTTCACTAAACATCTCCAAATCGATTTCCCTCAAATTTGGCCCTTGGCCACTAAATTTTCTCAAGTAGAAAGACTGAAATATCTTCCCCCAAAATTCCAGCTAGGATTGGTGTCTCACAATCGATACTGGAAAATCTCCAATGTAAGCACAAATAGAAACCCTGGATGGATTTCTCACAATTCTAACTAGGGTTGGTGTTGCACAGCCGAAACCGTTACTTTAGAGTCTTCAAACCCTCAAGAAAATTACTAAGCATTTAAGCTCACCAATGTAGTAGAAAATATGTCAACAATTAGGATGCCCAAATGCAAAGACAAAATATCCTTATAAAGAATTCTCATCAAGTATCCAAGAAGCTTCTAGAATAAAATATTATTTTATTCACTTAAGTGAATTTATGATTTATTATTTTATTTAGTCACTTTATTAAATTAATTAAATATAAGGCCACCTTGTACTGTTTATATGTTGGAAAACCAAACCTTATGTTGGAAAACCTTACAAATAATTAATTTAATGATTTCTCCTTAATGCTCTAAATTGAGGACATGACAAGTGCAGATCCAAGAGTAGAGGACTGTGAAATCAGATTTTTAATCCCTATAGAAAGACCCATTTTCCCTAGGGAAAATTTGTCCCAGGAGGACACTCAACATTAGCTTTTGGTGACAGGTGCATAGTACCTTAACCTTCTCAGATCTACCAAAAGTTTGTTGATTTAGTTTCTATTATGCTTTAAATTGATGACTCAAGTTTCACATTGCACAATTGAGTTCATTTACTATTTTTGTTTTTCTCCCCAAAGTGTTGTTCAGGAAAATTTTCATCTTTGCATAAGGAAAACAACAAGATCTCTTTTAAGGTTGACTCATCTAATGGTTGAAAGTCAATCTTAGCTAAATGGGGATTTATTTTTCCTAATGAAATAAGAAAGATAGGTGCATCATCCCATATTTATCCTACACCCATTTTTCTTCATTTCAATCAATTATTCAAATATAATTTTTAATTATTGAAGGAAAAAAATTATGTTCTATTTTTTATGGAATGAGTACTTTTTACTTTATGGTTAAAATTCCAAGAAAATTCCAAGAAAATTCCTCGTTATAAGGTTGTCGTTCTTACATTAATTCTTGTCCGCTTATGTGTAGGTACTGTTGGGAATTAAGGTGTTGAGCAACCTTATTATTTCCTAGCATTAATTTAACTGATATTGTTATTTATTAATGCCTATGTTGTATTTTCTTGCTCATCTTATTTTGTCATCTAGTATGACTTGGCATAGTGAGTTGTCATCATGTTGGTAGACCTAACATGGGAGATGACAAGGATGTTTATGTCCCCACATGGGAAATTAGGCATCTTATTTTGTGGTAGAGAATATTTTCCATGCATCAACATCTTGTAATTATTGTATGACATATTCCTACGACAAGTTATGACACATAAGAACTAGATTCTATGATAGGTTGGACAAGTGTTGGAAGACATCTTTTTTTGGGAAATCTAGGCACCCAAGTTGGGTGATGATAGGTTGTAAGGGAATCAAACATTATTAGTCAGATATGACAAATTGTATTATAATTGTAAGTGTTATTAGTGTTAGGGTTCAGGCAGATTGGAGCAATAAACATTGACAATTATATGTAGATTAAATAACCTAGAAATAATAATGAAGAATAACACAAAAGAGATCAACACAAAATTTAACGTGGTTCACCCAATATGGGCTACATCCACAAAAACTCAGCCATCCAATGATTTTATTATCCAATGCAAAACAAATGACAATCTTACAAACACAATATCACAAAATACATCCCAACCGCTTATAACAAGCCTTTTGGAACCTTCTAGAATTAGGGTTTTACAAGGTCTTTTTTCATTTGATGTGTTAATGGGAAAACCTTGATGTGTCAACAAGAAAAAAAACCTTGACGTGTCAACAGGAAAAAACCTTGACGTGTTAACGATTTTTTTTTTGGTGCGATGACTTGAACCCCATTTCTTGTTACAAGTGTACAGTACTTGCATGATTAGTCGCCACATACCAACAATTAGTTATGATAGATTCTATGATAATTGTAAGGTGTATAAGAGCATCTAACATACCTATTTTGAGTAAAAATGGAGTTCCCAAGTTTAGAGGTTTGAATGAGGAGTCAAAGAATATTGTACAAGTTTTTTTTGTATGCTTGAAGGTGGTGGAAAAATATGCCAAGTGGATTTGGACACCCATCTCTTGCAGTTTCCTCTAAAAGTTACCTTCATACTTGTATTCTCTATATATTGGATGTCTTGGAGTGGGTTTTGCATGTTGTATTTGTATGTATCATTATGTTAGCATAATAGATCTAAAATTAATATTGTATACTCCTAAAAGAAGACTTGCTTTGAAATATTGTAATATTATTCCATTCATATACATTAATCTGACTTTTGGAGTGTGCTTGATTTTCTCTCGAAAGGTTTTCCCCACATATATCTTGTGTTGTGAGACTTTTGATATTTGCATGTGCTAGATTGTATTCTTTGTATTGTGTATCTCATTACTGTAACTGATTAAAATTAAAAAATGTTCAACTCTCCTCATTAGATTGGTGTAGGAAGTGTTTTTTATGTACCTTTCTTCCTTTTAGATAGTATGAACCCTATATAAAAACTTCCATTCTTTTTTATCTCTAGACAACAATGTATGAAACATGACAGTAGTGTGAGTGCACTAACATCTAAGCCAATGAGCTTTTGGGTTAAATTTCTAAGTTCCTTGTGACTTGTTTTGACTTGCTTTATGTTCTAATATTCATTTCCATTTTTTCTTCTACTTTCTCTTGCTTGAATTTTCAATTCCCAAATAATTATTTTAGCTTTATAAAAACACAATTTAATATGATAGGGCACATTTTGGATAAGGCTAAATATTTTTAATATTTTTATCATAAAATAGTAGCAAAAACACTTCACATTTGTATTATTCAAAGTAAATAAGGAGATAGGTATAAATCTTAATCATCATATAAATACTATTTTCTTATCTCCACTAATCAACAAATGGTGTAAAAAATCAATTAAGTGTGTAGGATTTGCACAACTAGTCAAATGTACAAGATCAAAATATAACATATGTGGAATCAAAACAATACCCCATTTATGCATTAACTCAAGATGGGAATCGTGATCAAATCTTTCCTCTTCTCCATTAAGATGAGTGTTATCATTTAGATTTTAACCATTCCATTCCCAACATGACTCTCAACTGTTGTTGGGTTCAAATGTAGACTCCTTCTTAAAGGAAGATGAGGATGACGGTGAAACATTGGCATTAAAACAAAACACAAACCTTAAAAGGATGAAATAAGGAGGGATCTAAAGTAAAGAAAATTAAAAAACAAATAGAAGACATTTAGATCTAGAGTAAAATAAAATAAACCCTACTGACCAAAACCTAAAGGGATTTAAGATTGGATGTGTTCATCAAAATAAAAGGAAATAAAACATAACATTTCTAAAATCCTAGCATAGGTAAAGAAAATAAGCAATGATTAGTAAACATCCTATGATTTTATAGTCGAGATAGTGACAAAATTAAACACACTTTTCAAAAAAAAAGAGGGATCAACAGATTAACTTAAAAACCAAAATCAATTTTTTTTGTGATCCAAAATTGTGCTTTATGATTAGATTTAAAATTGTTATTTCTTGATACACTACAAGCTAATCTATTTTCTTCTCCAAGTCAATTATGTGCTTGTAAAAATGATCTTTGTGCATATATATTTGAACTTAATTTACATATTCAAACTTGAACCATAGATTCAACCCTTAACTACATAAAAGCCATGCACATCTTTTTGTGTCAAAAATTTATTCATCTGAATATCTAGAACCCATCTTTGCAAAATAAGTGATGTTAATGAACACCTTTGAATTCTTTCTAAACAAGGATCTTCTCCTTATGTCAATCCCCTATATTCAAATTAATGGTTTGGAAGATTGATTGAAGACACAAACAATTGTGCAATATGCCCTTGTTTGATGCTAATAATATAGATGTTAATGTAAGATGATGATGCAATGATGTACTATGATGCTCTCTTGAATTAATATGATGATTGTCTCTTAATTATGAATGTTTGTATGTGAATTAAAGTTTGTTCTTGTATATAAATCCTTAGTGTGCAAGTTTAAACATTTCAAATTCAAGTTGTTGAATAATAAATAATAAGAAGATAGTTGATTTAAATCCAATTATAAATTATAAATTTGAATTTGGAATTTAGATTTTTTTTAATACAAATTTAATCTAGAATAAGATATAAATAACCCTATAGATCAAATCTAAATGAATATTAAAAACTAAAATCAAATTGAATTTATAATAATTGTTAACTTTCACAAGAAAACATACTACTTATACATAGACAACTCAAAATAAATAAAAATAGAAGAGAGAAGTACTTTCAAACCTATTGAAGATCCTTATTATTAATGATAGTGTCGACCAGTTCCCACATGCAGTTTGGGCTAATAGAATGATCACTATGCAAATTATGTAAAAATAAATTCTCTTTATATGGCTCATGTTTAATTTTGGAATAAAATAAAAGATTACTCCACAAATGGTGAAAACCCCTTTATTTAGTTTCTGTACGAAAAAAGCAGTAGACATTGTGTGTTTTGAACACTTTTTTTTACCTATTGAACTGTCAAAAAAATTTGAACATTACAGGTGAAGTCCACATGATTGCATTTCAAAACGAAGACCATGCTTGGAATTGGCTAATTTGAGGTTCTTTCCCAAGCCTTATGTTGCTCTTTACAGGTAGATCAATTAAAATTTACCCCTTAACACAATTATGCAGATAAATTAACCAAATAGAGAAATAAGCACACTTAACCCATCATGACTTATTTTAGGACATTGATATCCATATTCACAATGTGAAGAGATATAGCAATATTCGTTTGATCACCATTCGACCTTTGCCTTATGATCTTTGCATGCAAATGAAGTTGTGATAGGAAAAGAGGATATGATGGCAATCCCCTTTTCCCTACCTTTACTCAAAGGGAGGAACCACAAGTGGAAAATGAAGCACCCTGGGTGGATGATGCAAGAAAAGCTTACATGGAGTATGTTACTTTACCTCCTAATCTCAGAGAAATGGACCTTTGATCAGTTTATGAACCATAGAATTAGGAGTGGCAGAAGAGCAGAATATCGTGCTCTTGTAGTTCCTAGAATGGATTACCATCAAGCTCTTCGAAAGGTGACCTTGACCCATTTTTATGGGAGTGATAAATGTACGACAAGGTCATGGGTTCAGAAGCTCGACAATTACCTTTCACTAAGATCGATGCCTGAAGAGGATGCCATCAAATTTGCTACATTGCATTTGGAGGGAGATGCTCATGAATGGTGGTACCACGGTTTGGTCACCCTTGACCATAACCTCATTCATACTTAAGAATAATTCACCAACAAGTTGATAGACAAATTTGATACTAAGGATCCAGAGGTGAAATTCCATGAATTGACACAATTGAAGCAACATGGTACTCCTGAAGCATAGGTCGTTGAACAATTCCACCTCACTTATACATAGACAACTCAAAATAAATAAAAATAGAAGAGATAAGTACTCTCAAACCTACTGAAGATGCTTATTATTAATGATAGTGTCGACCAGTTCCCACATGTAGTTTGGGCTAATGGAATGATCATTATGCAAATTAAGTAAACATAAATTCTCTTTATATGGCGCATGTTTAGTTTTGGAATAAAATAAAAGATTACTCCACAAATGGTGAAAACCCCTTTATTTAGTTTCTGTACGAAAAAAGCAGTAGACATTGTGTGTTTTGAACACTTTTTTGTACGTATTGAACTGTCAAAAAAAATTGAACGTTACAGGTGAAGTCCAAATGATTGCATTTCAAAACGAAGACCATGCCTGAAATTGGCTAATTTGAGGTTCTTTCCCAAGCCTTATGTTTCTCTTTACAGGTAGATCAATTAAAATTTACCCCTTAACACAATTATGCAGATAAATTAACCAAATAGAGAAATAAGCACACTTAACCCATCACGACTTAGGTTAGGACATTGATATCCATATTCACAATGTGAAGAGATATAGAAATATTCGTTTATCACCATTCGACCTTCGCCTTATGATCTTTGCATGCAAATGAAGTTGTGATAGGAAAAGAGGATGCGATGGCGATCCCATTTTCCCTACCTTTACTCAAAGGGAGGAACCACAAGTGGAAAAACGAAGCACCCTTGGTGGATGATGCAAGACAAGCTTACATGGAGTATGTTACTTTACCTCCTAATCTCAAAGATTAATGGACCTTTCATCAGTTTATGAACCATAGAAATAGGAGTGGCGGAAGAGTGGAATACCGTGCTCCTGTAGTTCCCAGAATGGATTACCATCAAGCTCTTCGAAAGGTGACCTTGACCCATTCATATGGGAGTGATAAATGTACGACAAGGTTGTGGGTTCAAAAGCTCGACAATTACCTTTCACTGAGATCGATGCTTGAAGAGGATGCCATCAAATTTGATACATTGCATTTGGAGGGAGATGCTCATGAATGGTGGTACCACAGTTTGGTCACCTTTGGCCATAACCTCATCCATACTTATGAAGAATTCACCAACAAGCTGATAGACAAATTTGATACTAAGGATCCACAGGTGAAATTCAATGAATTGACATAATTGAAGCAACATGGTACTCTTGAAGCATAGGTTGTTGAACAATCCCACCTCACTTATACATAGACAACTCAAAATAAATAAAAATAGAAGAGAGAAGTACTCTCAAACCTATTGAAGATGCTTATTATTAATGATAGTGTCGACCAGTTCCCACATGCAGTTTGGGCTAATGGAATGATCACTATGCAAATTAAGTAATAATAAATTCTCTTTATATGGCGCATGTTTAATTTTGGAATAAAATAAAATATTACTCCACAAATGGTGAAAACCCCTTTATTTAGTTTCTGTACGAAAAAAGCAGTAGACGTTGTGTGTTTTGAACACTTTTTTATACCTATTGAACTGTCAAAAAAATTTGAATGTTACAGGTGAAGTCCACATGATTGCATTTCAAAAAGAAGACCATGCCTCGAATTGGCTAATTTGAGGTTCTTTCCCAAGCTTTATGTTGCTCTTTACAGGTAGATCAATTAAAATTTACCCATTAACACAATTATGTAGATAAATTAACCAAATAGAGAAATAAGCACACTTAACCCATCACAACTTAGCTTAGGACATTGATATCCATATTCACATTGTGAAGAGATATATAAATATTCATTTGATCACCATTCAACCTTCGTCTTATGATCTTTGCATGCAAATGAAGTTGTGATAGGAAAAGAGGATGTGATGGCGATCCCCTTTTCCCTACCTTTACTCAAAGGGAGGAACCACAAGTGGAAAAAGAAGCACCCTTGGTGGATGATGCAAGACAAGCTTACATGGAGTATGTTACTTTTCCTCCTAATCTCAGAGATCAATGGACCTTTGATCAGTTTATGAACCATAGAAATAGGAGTGGCGGAAGAGCGGAATACCGTGCTCTTGTAGTTCCCAGAATGGATTACCATCAAGCTCTTCGAAAGGTGACCTTGACCCAATTTGATGGGAGTGATAAATTTACGACAAGGTCGTGGGTTCAGAAGCTCGACAATTACCTTTCACTGAGATCAATGCCTGAAGAGGATGCCATCAAATTTGATACATTGCATTTGGAGGGAGATACTCATGAATGGTGGTACCACGGTTTGGTCACCCTTGGCCATAACCTCATGCATAGTTATGAAGAATTCACCAACAAGTTGATAGACAAATTTGATACTAAGGATCCACAGGTGAAATTCCATGAATTGACACAATTGAAGCAACATGGTACTCTTGAAGCATAGGTTGTTGAACAATCCCACCTCACTTATACATAGACAACAAAAAATAAATAAAAATAGAAGAGAGAAGTGTTCTCAAACCTATTGAAGATGCTTATTATTAATGATAGTGTCGACCAGTTCCCACATGTAGTTTGGGCTAATGGAATGATCACTATGCAAATTAAGTAAAAATAAATTCTCTTTATATGGCGCATGTTCATGTAAAAATAAATTCTCTCTATATGGCGCATGTTTAATTTTGGAATAAAATAAAATATTACTCCACAAATGGTGAAAACCCCTTTATTTAGTTTCTGTACGAAAAAAGCAGTAGACGTTGTGTGTTCTGAACACTTTTTGTACCTATTGAACCGTCAAAAAAATTCGAACGTTACAGGTGAAGTCCACATGATTGCATTTCAAAACGAAGACCATGCCTGGAATTGGCTAATTTGAGGTTCTTTCCCAAGCCTTCTGTTGCTCTTTACAGGCCATCAAATTTCAGAAAGCCTTTTGGTGGGAATCTGGCAAGGTCAAAAGGGTACAAGACAGAGCAATGGTGGCCGCTTTCCAGCAGGACAACACCCATAAAGAACTATAGCCCATGTTGAGAAAACATATTAAATTCGTTTTCAGAACACAGTATGAAGCTTCTGTGAGCGATGATACTCAAGTGAATTCCTGAAGCCATTTCAAAATAAGTAGTTGTCCACATACATAATTTGGGTGTTTTTGTTTATGTGGGCTAAGTGCTAACCCATTATATGTGCATATATGGAAGGTGAACAAGATAAGAAGGTTGGGCAGAAACAACCAGTGGAAGCAGTAGCAGCGATAGAACTCTTGCAGGATTTGATTGAATCACTGATACCCAGTAGCTCGGAAGGTGATCCCGATGGGCAACCTGACCAGGTATGAATGTATTTGAATGTGATTACAAATAAAGATTTGATGCAACTTGGATGAAATGCCGAATTGGTTTCAGAGAGGTTTTATTTACTTGTGTTTTAAGTAGTTAATGGCTGCTAATGACCTGGATACAACTATCCTTGCTTGATGATGATTTTAAGCAAAATTATCCACTTAATAAGTTCTATGGCAGCTATGCCGAGAGAAGAGTTTTCATAATGGTAGAAACATAATTAAAATTTGGTGACTTGTAGCAATTTACAGCAAAAAAATTATAGGAATTGTAGAAATCAAATATATGATGTGTATAAAAAATAATACATGGATTCAAAAGGAAATAATCTACGCAGCAACGAAGAAACAAACTCAGAGGAAGGAGCAATGCCCAAATGAACACATATATAACTTCAACGTTTACATTACTAACACGATGTATGTGTATAATAACTGGGGCAAACGTATAATCTTCCATCTTCCACAGCTGCTAGTTACATGTCTGGCTTCGTAATTTTCGACAGAACAATGCCCAGGCACCGACATGTGTCCACCCCAATTTATATTCACTTACTGAGAACTACAGCTTGTACAGTATTTAACAGAACAATCCCTATACACAAACATGTGTGCATCCCAACTCATATTCACATATTGAGAACCACAGCTTGGATTCACACACAATGATAGGAAATGGAGGTCAAGCGAGAGAGGCTGCACAGACTAACATCCAATCTAGTTGATGTTAGTAGAGGTGAACATACCCATTGTGCAATGCTAACCTCCTTGGCAAACGTTTCATGGTATGTAAGGTCTTTTACACGCATGTGGAAGAGGGAACAGATGTTATCTATGGCAGTTATTTAGAAACTTATGTAGATTGTTTTATGAAATGGGATTTGTCATTTATCGATTAGTTTAACTTGTTGATTTGACTAGGTATGAGTGTTTTGGGATGTAATTAAACGGAGTTAATACCATCGACAGAATTAGTTTTAGCACATATTTTCTTTGTATCTGTTTTATGTATTTAATAAGTGTTGATGACCCGGAGGTTGCCTTCCCTGATTAATGATTTTTTTAGAGTTTGATGACCCGGGGTTGCCTTCCCTGATTAATGGTTTTTTAAGAGTAAGCTATCTGTTGGCTTTTGAGCTCCTTACGATCCAAAATTTTGTTTGTTAGTAGCTTAGTTCTATATGTTCTTATACGTGTTTTTTGAAAAAGATTTGAAATAAAATATATTCAAAACAAAGACAGTTACAAGGAATGCCCAGCAAAAGCGGGCATTAACTCAAAGCACAGAACAGAAAAAGGAGGTTGCTCAAAGCAGCAGGGCTCCCAAAACTGTCACTTTCTTTTCCTTTCGATACTGGCTAAGGCCTGAATTTGCTCATCAACCTGCCTAATTCTCTCTTCATTGTCAACCATTCCACTGTGCCATTGAACTCCTAAATCCATCTCGGAACCTCTCTTTGCTAGGAAGTCAGCCATCTTATTTATGTCTCTGCTCACATAAGTTGGAATCACGTCATATAAGTCTTTCCACAATTGCTTAATTTGGGAGACTAGAATGAACAGTCTCCAAGAGTCCAAAGAGAAATTCCTCATACAATCCAAAGCTCCAACTAAGGCTTGAGAGTCAAATTCTATGGTAACCTTCTTATGTCCTTGATTAACAGCCCAAATGGAAGCAGATTTTATGGCTAAGGCCTCAGCTTCATCGTTTGTAGTCTTGGCAAGACCCTGCAAATGCCAAAAGAGTACAGTCCCAGCATGGTTCCTGCAAATAACACCAGTTCCAGCTCTACCTGGATTGCCTTTGGCAGCTCCATCAGTATAGATTTTTATCCAACCTTGTGGGTGCAATTTCCATCTTATTATGCCCTGTCTCCTTTGCACAACAATTTCCTTCTCTGTCACCCATGTGTTGCCTTGGGTTTCAAGTTTAGCATGAGCAGTCACTGTTTCCTTGACTTTGCTCCAGATGACCTGCCAAACTTCGTCTACAGAAGAAAAAGTTTCTTTAAAGATTCTGCCATTCCTTTCTAACCATACTTGCCACTAGATGAAGTTTAATCCAAGCTGCCAGCCAATTTGAAGAGCTTCAGATTTGTCTTCTCCTCTTCATCTTTCCCAAATGTCATTTCTATTCAAATTGCCCTTATCTCTGATTTTGTAAGCAGTGAACCATCACTCCTAGATCTTACAAGTAAAAGAGCATTCAAAAATTAGATGGTCAGATGATTCCTCCTTGTTGTAGCATAGAGCACATCGAGAAGGACCATTGACTCCTAAACACCTTAAGTTCTCAAAAGTGAGAATTCCATTATGCATGAACAGCCAAGCAAAAAAGTTAACTTTCAGCCAGCCTTTGGGTTGCCAAATCCTATTCCAGTCCTCAACTTGACAAGAAAACAGGGGAGGTTCAGGAAGAAGCATATCATAGCCTGCTTTAACTGTATAGACACCAAGGCTTCCATGGCCCCATGCTATTTCATCCTCCACACCATTACTTGTGAGGAATCGTTCAGTCAAAATTCTATTAATAATTGGTGATAGTTCCAGAGAGATTGGGATTGTAAAGACCCTCGCTCATTTGAGTCCAGATTTCAGTCGGGCTTATCAAAGTGAATCACAAATTTTTAGGAGAAAGCGTACTCTTGCACTTTTAGGTTTTTCACCCAAAAGGAGAAAGATCTTCCTATCCACAAAAACTTGGAATTCAAAGCTTTGACACCACTGGAATGGGCCTTGCTGATTTTGACTCAAATTCCCTTCAATTTCTGCCTTGGGAATTTTGTCAAACACTTTGCTTGCAACCTTATGTTTGCTGGTTCTGAGTTTCAGTTTGTCTCTTTCTTGTTTTGCTTTGATGGAATGATGTAAAAATGCTTGGAAATGTCTTCTAAAATGTATATTCAAACTTCTACCATGCAAATGCAGCTCTTTTGGTATTTTCAAATGCAAATACATGGACTAACTATGCAAAATGAGCACCTACAACAAGAAGGCATTTTAAGTTTTTAACAAACAGTTGGCATACATCCAAGTCCAAGTACAAGATGACAATGATGAAATGCAGCCACTCCTTCTCATTAATTGGGATGCATCAATGTTTACAAATCTTGCCAAGACTCTTGGCATACAATCCCATGAAGGCAATGTGATTCTACCTTTGTATCTTCCAAAACATATGAGAGACTGAAAAATGATTTATGCACTACTTGACATTTCGTCAAACATCTAACATGCAAACTATGGAAGCTGATATAGAACTTGTCATTTAGACATACAATTTGCCGCTAACCGAATGATCTAATTTGCCAATGAGAAGGTAATACAATGCTGGTTATGAAATGCAACTACTTATTACTCCAATCTTCATACATAACAGAGATTACATTAAGATCATGGCTGCTATAGGACAGCGATTATTCTCTAGATGCAAAGTATCTAGAAATGATTGCCTACTTATTACAATGGCTGTCTAAGACAATAACTCTCCTAAATGCAAACTTAACAAAAGAAAAACCTGGAAGTGTCGATGGCAGCCCACAAGGACAATTCGATTCTTCTTGCAAACTTCACCAATGGCCTCCAAACCCTAGTGCCTAGCTCCTAGATGCTCCCACGATGATGTGTAACACCAACCCTAGCTCCTAGATGCTCCCACGATGATGTCTGATCTTGAACCCCTCAAAATCCTGTGTTGTTAACCTTTGCTTAACCACCAAGGCTGAATCGATGAAGTTATGTGCAGCCCCACTGTCAACCAAAACCGTGATGTGCTGACCATGTAGAAGTCCTCTAATCCTGAAAGGGTTGAACATAGGGGAACCTGCTAGAGTGCCAAGGGAACTCTTATTTTCCAGCTCCTCATCAAAACTGCTGCTATCCTCGACTCCAAGTTCATTCTCACTTTCTGATGCTACCACAATAAGATGAACCTTTCCCTTTCCCAAGCAACGATGTCCATTTACCCATTTCTCCTTACAATGATAGCAAATTCCTTTCTCCCTACACTCCCTTCTGAAGTCTTCATCCATTTTGTTTTTCTTGTTGTCTTTCTTAGAGGTAGGCTTCTCCTCTATATCTTCTGGAGGAGATGAGTTGTGAGAAGAAGATTTGTTCCTTTGGTTGCTTGAGGGTTTGCTCTTTTGATGGCTAGACTCCATGTCTCTAGCTCTAGTAATTGCATCCTGAAGGGAATCTGATTTGAAGGCTTTAATCCACCCACGAAGGGGTTCGGATATGTAAATGGTAAAGGGTTTTCATATATTAACATAAAAAACCAGAAGGTTACAAAATATATAGAAAAGATACGACTACTGTAGCAACAGTAGAAAGCCTTTTACTGTAGCAACAGTAAAAGCTAAACTAAACAAAACATTTACAGTGACCATTAATAAGAAATTTAATATTCTAACACCCTCCCTTAATGGTCAATCTGTCAAAAACACCAAGTTGCCCCCTGAATTTTACAAACTTATCCGGGCTCAGAGACTTGGTGAGAATATCTGCAGTCTGATCCGCCGTTGGAACATACTGCAGCTGAACTGATCCGTCTTCTACCAGCTTGCGGATGTAGTGACAATGAAGCTCGACATGCTTGGTACGTTCATGGAAGACCGGATTTTTGGCCAGTTTGAGCACCCCTTGATTGTCAGTGTACAAGGGAGAAGGACCTGCTTGTGACATGTGCATGTCAAAAAGCATCCTGCGGAGCCAAACTGCCTCACATGCTGCCTTAACGGTTCCTCGATATTCTGCTTCAGTCGAGGAAAGAGCCACTGCCTGTTGCTTCTTGCTGGTCCATGTTACAGCACCGGTACCCAAACTGAATACATACCCAGAAGTAGATTTTCTATCATCCACTGAACCTGCCCAATCTGAGTCTGTGTAACCAATCAGCTTTGGATCCTTGCATCTGCCATACAGAATGCCATAATCTGAAGTGCCCTTAACATATCTCAGCACTCGCTTCGCTGCAATCCAATGATCAGCTTTAGGAGCTGTCATGAAGCGAGAGATGTAGCTCACTGCAAAATTGATGTCAGGTCTAGTGGCAGTGAGGTAGATGAGACTGCCGACTAGTTGCCTGAATGTTGTTTCATCAATCGGAGGTGAATCAGAGTTGGCTGACAACTTCAGCCCCTTCTCCATAGGTGTGGAAGCAGGTTTGCAGTCCTGCATCCGAAACTTGTCAAGCAGACTTCGAGCGTATTTAGACTGAGAGATAAAGATACCATTAGGGGTCTGCCAGACCTCAATACCCAAACAATAATGGAGAAGCCCCAAATCTGTCATGTCAAAAGCCTGACACAAGTCTTGTTTGATGGCTGCAATCAAATGTGTGGAACTGCCAGTAATGATCAAGTCATCAACATAGACAACAAGAAAGAGAATATCATCACCAGAGTGTTTGACATACAAATTAGTGTCAGAAGGGCTGCGCTGAAAACCATGATCAACCAAGTACTGATCAATCTTGATGTACCATGCACGAGGAGCCTGTTTCAGTCCATAGAGTGCTTTCACGAGCCTACATACTTGATGTTCTCTTCCAGCAACCTTGAAACCAGGAGGCTGCGTCATGTAGACTTCTTCCTGCAACTCACCGTTGAGAAAGGCACTCTTGACGTCCATCTGATGAACGGTCCATCCGAATTGGGCTGCAATAGCGAGAAGAAGACGAATTGTGCTCATCTTGGCAGTAGGAGCAAAAGTCTCCTCATAGTCAATGCCCTCCCGTTGTGTGAATCCTCAAGCAACTAATCTGGCCTTGTATTTATCCAAAGTGCCATCGGCATGATACTTGACCTTATAGACCCATTTGCAGCTAATAGGTTTCTTCCCAGGAGGAAGATCAGAGAGATCCCAAGTGTGATTCTTCAGAAGACTATGATATTCTGTCTGCATAGCCTTTTCCCACTCAGGAATGCCTTTAGCCTCTGAATATGTCTGAGGCTCATAGATGCTGTGTATGTTGGCCATAAGAGCATAATTGACTGTGTTGTGCTGCTTGCTCTTATTACGAGTGGATCTACCCTCAACGAGTTCATCATTATGAAGATCTTCGATAGTTTTGAGCCACCACTTAGGTCGACGAGTAGAAGTACCAACATCTGGAGTAGGAGAAACAACATCTGCTGGAATGTGTGGAACAACGTCATCTGGAGCGGAATCCTGAGGAAGATCAGGTGGTGCTATATCATGACCGGTAGACTCCTCATCTTCAAAGTCAGAATGCTCTGAAGCCCTCCCATCAGGAGAACCAAGAGGAAGACGAACACCATCAGCAGGAACCTGGAGAGGCTGATCCTCAGGGCTGGTTGTAGGAACAAAGGGACCAGTAGTCTCATCAATCACAACATCACGACTGAATATGAGACGGTCTGTCTCCACATCAATCAACCTATATGCCTTGTGATTGTCGCTGTAACTAGTAAACATAAGTTTTTGGCTCTTGGAGTCCAACTTGGCACGCTTGGCGTCTGGAATCCATACATGAGCGGTAGAACCAAAGACTTTCAGATGGCCCACTTTAGGCGTACGTCCTGACCAGGCTTCTTCTGGAGTCATCTTCTTAACGGCCTGTGTAGGTGACCGATTCAGGAGGTAGACTGCAGTATAAACTGCTTCAGCCCAGTATTTCTTAGGTACATTTCTGTACTCCAGCATAGAACGAGCCATTTCAGTAATGGTGCGATTCCTACGTTCAACGACACCATTCTGCTGAGGGGTGTATGGTGTAGTGAGTTGGCGTTTGATGCCGTGTGTAGCACAAAAAGTAGAGAAGTCAGTTGAACAAAACTCCCCCCCATTATCTGACCTTAAAGTAACAATGTGAGAACCGGATTCTTTCTCAACCAAGGCCTTATACTGCTGAAATGTACTAAACACATCTGATTTGTTTTTCAAAAAATACACCCACATTTTCCGACTAAAATCATCAACAAATAACAAAAAATACCTGGACCCAGTAACAAATGGAGTGTTCATCGGTCCACATACATCAGCGTGAACCAATTGAAGTAGCTTGGAGGCACGCCAAGAATCACCATCCGAGAGCGGTGTCCGATGCTGCTTTCCAGCTTGACAGGCTCCACAAACTCCATGATTTTGGGTTTGGATCTCAGGTAGACCAGCTACCAAACCCTCCCGAGACAGTTGAGAGAGATAGTGCACGTTCAAGTGCCCATAACGCTGATGCCAAAGTTTGCTGATGGAAGTACTCCTTGCTACCAGAGCGTGCTCCTGAGAATCACCGGAATCAGCAAGTCTGTACAGACCATGATCCTCAAGGCCCATAGCAATCGAGGTACGCGTCGCCTTATCAACAATGCTGCAAGTGGATGAACTGAAAATAACGTCCAACTGAGGAGAATGCTTCATGATCTGGCTGACAAAGAGAAGATTATGCTCCATGCCTGGAACATAGTAGACATCGAGAAAGAGTAAATTTCTTCCTCCAGAGTGAATCTGAACATTGCCCTTACCAGCAACTGTGTACTCTTCGCCACCGCCAAAGATCACGGAATCAGTGAATGGTTCAAATTTGGTGAACCAATCGCGACGATGAGTAAAATGCCGAGAAGCCCCGGAATCAATATACCAGGCAGAAGATTGGACTGGATCTGCAGTTCTTTTGGCCATAAATGCATAGAATGTAGACTCTTTCTGCTCAGTGTGCTCCGCGACATTTGCCTTTTGTTGAGACCCTCCCTGCTTCTTTTGTTCAGAAGCCATCCGAATTCGACAATCAGCCTTCATATGACCAAATTTATGGCAATAATTGCACTGAACGTTCTTCTTCTTCTTGCTGTCCTGAGAAGAACCAGAGCCTTTCGGCTGAGAAGATTGAGTCTTCCCTTTGTTCTTAGCAAAAGATTTGGCAGAGAACGCTTGCTCTGTGGAGGTAGAACTTGTACTGCTTCCAAACTATTGTCGCCATCGATCCTGCTGCAAAAGCTTGTTGCAAAGATCGTCAAACTTGAGATCAACATTGGTAGAGGTGATATTTAGCATCTCGATGAACTGCTCATACGAACGCGGAAGACTCTTCAGAGTAATGACTACCATGTCTTCTTCCTCCGTGGTTCGACCAATCGCCTCCAACTGATCACGAATGTCCTTGATCTTCGTGAGATGTTCCTGTAAGGACATTTTCTCATCCATCATGATGGAAAAAAGCATGTTCTTGAGAAAGAACGCTTTGCTCTTGTCGGAGGTTTCATGAAGGGCCTTCAAATGATCCCAAATTTCCACAGCAGTTTTGCCAGACGGTACCTGAGGTAGTTGCTCATCCGTGACAGAGAGTTTGATGAGCATGACAGCTTCCCGGTTGCGTTCATCCCATTTGTCCTGGTCCTTTCCGACTACAGTGGGACGAGGCGAGTTCCCCAAAACGATCTGATCGAGGCAACGATATTCGAAGATCGTAATCATGCGCTGCTTCCAAGTGTTGTAATTCTTCCCGTTAAACTTCTGGCTGCTTTCAAGCATTATGTTTGTAAGAGATGCCATCACGTACCTAGAAAATTTTGACAACACAAATTTTGAGGCACGGAAAATGAGGTACCCAGAAAAATCTAGTGACAACCCAGTTGAGATCTCGCAAAACCCAAAAAGAATCTACGATCAGAAAAAAATTTCGACTTCAAATTGAGGCACAATTTTCGAGGCACGGA
Source organism: Sequoiadendron giganteum (assembly GCA_007115665.2). Classification (NCBI taxonomy): domain Eukaryota; kingdom Viridiplantae; phylum Streptophyta; class Pinopsida; order Cupressales; family Cupressaceae; genus Sequoiadendron; species Sequoiadendron giganteum. Next base: position 733,739,182 of record CM021102.1, read on the forward strand.
AACCAAGGTACCCAAAAAAAATGAAAGACGACCCAGTTGAGATCTGGGAAAACCCACAAGGAATCTGGTCTCAAAATAAATTTTCGACTTGATCTGAGGGTTCAAAACCCTAGTCGAAATTTCTGGAAACCTTAGGCGTCCATTAAAAACCAGAAATTTGCAGAGAGAAAAGGCTTGAATCTGCTGCAAACGTAGCACCCAGGTTGTTAAAAAACAAGCCGCCACTGGTAGAAGCAAATGCGACCTTCTGAGGCACAGATTTTTGATGAAAAAGACACAAAAAATCGACACAAAATGTCTGAAAAACGTGTCCAAGCAAAAACGCGATTTTCGGTGCCAAAATAGAGAAAAAACGGCCAGAAAATGCAGTGCAAACCATGCCAAACAGAGGTCAAGGTCACGGACAGAGAACAAAGAAGGTCGCGCGGCCAAAAAACACGAAAAACGCGTCCAACAAAAAACGCGGACTTGCAGAAAACGTGAGCAGAAAAACGTGCCAAGTTGCAGGTCGCCAACAAAAAAACGTAGCCAAAGACAAGGCGCGACCAGGAGCAGGTAACACGCAAAAAACGCGTCTGTAAAAAAAAACCGCGTTTTGGAAGGTCATGCGCCCAGAACAGAAAAACTAACACTCCCAGCAGAGGTCGCGATTTGTAGAAACCCTAACCACGGCTCTGATACCATGTAAATGGTAAAGGGTTTTCATATATTAACATAAAAAAACAGAAGGTTACAAAATATATAGAAAAGATACGACTACTGTAGCAACAGTAGAAAGCCTTTTACTGTAGCAACAGTAAAAGCTAAACTAAACAAAACATTTACAGTGACCATTAATAAGAAATTTAATATTCTAACAGGATAGACCCTCAATGAAAAGCATCACCAACTGCTACTTGGAAATCTCTGTCACCATAACTGCTAGGTGCTGGAATGCTGAAATGTATGAGTCTACTGATCCATTATGCTGGAGTTGTGCTAACTCTCTGAAATGAAGTTCTAGATCCTTTTGATCAAATCTGTCAATGAGCTTCTGTGTGAACTCTAGGTAGGATGTGATGTTGGCATGTCCCAAGGTGACAAGCCCATGGTACCACCATTCATGTGCCTCACCATCCAAATGCAAGGTGGCATATTTGATAGCCTCAACCTCCATCATAGGATTAAGTTGGAAGTAGGTATCCAACTTCTACACCCAAGCTCTAGTTGTGCATTTGCTAGACCCATCAAAGGAAGGGATTGTAAGTTTCCCAACCTTCCACTGTAATTACTGGTTTCGTTGCCCTCTGTTGTTGTTCCTTGGTCTATTTCGAAGTTTGAGATTGCAAAAGTCTTCTAGAGACATGGCAGCTTGAAATTCATCTCCCAAAGAGTTGTACTCTCTCAAATAATCCGAAAATCCTTCTTCATGTATTTTCTGCTCTTGATTTGCAGCAACCTGTTCACCCAAGAATTGAGGCATGAGAGGCCTCAGAGTCACTCTGCTAGTTGGCCTAACATTGCTCTAAGTTGTATCATTGTTATCATGACCACCAGTCTGACCATTCTGCCCATTGTTCCTATTGTTGTTTCCATTGTTCAAAAGTTGTCTGAGAATCTGAGACAACTCTTCCCGTCCTTTAGCCATTTCTTCCCTCATTTCCTGTTGTCCTCTAGCAAGATCACTAAGCAAACGCTTAGTGCTACTTTCCTCCATATCATCAAACGGACCTGGACCTTTTCTCAACCTTCTATAAGAGCTGTCAAAAGGACTTTGAATTGGATGTCCCAAATCTCTTCGCTCATAACCCAAACAGGCTGGCACGAATGAAAGCTCTAATACCACTGTAAAGACCCTCGTTCATTTGAGTCCGGATTTCAATTGGGCTTATCAAAGTGAATGACAATTTTTTAGGAGAAAGCGTACTCTCTTGCACTTTTATGTTTTTCACCCAAAAGGAGAAAGATCTTCCTATCCACAAAAACTTGGAGTTCAAAGCTTTGACACCACTGGAATGGGCCTTGCTGATTTTGACTCAAATTCCCTTCAATTTCTGCCTTGGGAATTTTGTCAAACACTTTGCTTGCAACCTTATGTTTGCTGGTTCTGAGTTTCAGTTTGTCTCTTTCTTGTTTTGCTTTGATGGAATGATGTAAAAATGCTTGGAAATGTCTTCTAAAATGTATATTCAAACTTCTACCATGCAAATGCAGCTCTTTTGGTATTTTCAAATGCAAATACATGGACTAACTATGCAAAATGAGCACCTACAACAAGAAGGCATTTTAAGTTTTTAACAAACATTTGGCATACATCCAAGTCCAAGTACAAGATGACAATGATGAAATACAGCTACTCCTTCTCATTAATTGGGATGCATCAATGTTTACAAATCTTGCCAAGACTCTTGGCATACAATCCCATGAAGGCAATGTGATTCTACCTTTGTATCTACCAAAACATATGAGAGACTGAAAAATGATTTATGCACTACTTGACATTTCGTCAAACATCTAACATGCAAACTATGGAAGCTGATATAGAACTTGTCATTTAGACATACAATTTGCCGCTAAACCCAATGATCTAATTTGCCAATGAGAAGGTAATACAATGCTGGTTATGAAATGCAACTACTTATTACTCCAATCTTCATACATAACAAAGATTACATTAAGATCATGGCTGCTATAGGACAACGATTATTCTCCAGATGCAAAGTATCTAGAAATGATTGCCTACTTATTACAATGGCTGTCTAAGATACCGACTCTCCTAAATGCAAACTTAACAAAAGAAAAACCTGGAAGTGTCGATGGCAGCCCACAAGGACAATTCGATTCTTCTTGCAAACTTCACCAATGGCCTCCAAACCCTAGCGCCTAGCTCCTAGATGCTCCCACGATGATGTCTGATATTTATCTGAATTTTCCCTTGGCTCTAGACCCAAAATTGACCCCCTTCCCTGGCCGCCCTTGTTTTTGATTTGTAAATGCAAACATAAAATGATGGCATTCAAAATCGTCCTCCACTAGCAATGAGTGTGATCCTGAAGTCGCCTAGGATGAGCTGATCCAACCTCTGAAATGATTTGTTGCCAAAACAAGATGATATGAATAAAATCGACTTGCTGATAGGACTGATTGCTACAACCAAAATTGGCACAGGTTTATTCTTCCTCAAATCATTTCCTCCAAGACTGCAAATTTGGCCAAAGGCCACAAAATTTGATCACATTATGAAAGATTTTGATATCTTCCACTCTCAACTAGCTAGGGTTGGTGTTACACAACCGAAACCAGCAATACAAGAGGATTCAAACCCTCAGGTTTTGTCAAGCTCTCAAGCTCTCCAATATTCAGAAGTGTAGTCAAGTCAAGATCCCCGAAATGAACCTTTACAACTCCTTTTAAATGCTTCACAAAAGAACTCCTTCACACTTTGAGCCAATGTGGGATAAATAAAAGTTTTCCCCTTTTCCTTTTGAGTATCTAATTTATTAAGTGACTTTATGATATATTTTGTGAGTTAGTCACTTTAATATTAAATTAATTAAATATAAGGTTATTAATATTTATTTATTTAATAACCTTATAAATAATTAATTTAATAAATTCTCTCTATTGCTCCAAATTGGGGACATGACAGGGATGTCCACTCATTCAACTTCTTAAATTGCTTAAATCTATAGTTTTGGATATGACAGGTGTTGAAGTAACATTCAATCTTGATCCAACCATTGCTTTTCGTGGCTATTTTCAAAGGTTGCAAGTTTGGAAATTCTGCAATAATAGGAGGATTCTGATCCCAAGAATTAGACTGGAAAGAAGCCTTATCTCCCTTTCCAACTTTTGAGAGTAGGCCATCTTTCACCACTTGTGATCCAAGCCTTAGGGCCTACCACACAAGGGAATCACTACTAGACAAAGGAAGATGGCTCACTTCATTCAAGTTTGCCAGTCCCAAATATCTACTTGTCAAAACTCTACTGAAAAGAGAGGTGGGATGGGATATCCACCTCCAATATAGTTTCCCAGCCAAAGCTTTATTATTCAATTCAAAATTTCTAAGATTCAGACCTTCCTTTAGCTTGGACCGAGTTACTTTCTCCCAACTTACAAGAGCCCACATTCTCTCTTCCTTAGCTCCACTCCATAGAAATTTCCTAGCCATCTTATCCAACTCTTTCCAAATGGTCTGAGGAGTGACAAGGATGGAAAATTTATAATAGGCATAGTCTGAACAACATACTGTAGAAAAGTAAGTCTTCCTCCATAGCTTAATCGTTTGTGGGACCATTGGTTAATTGTACTACGGATACGATCCAAGAGGCTCCTCCAAACTGTCATCTTCAATTTTTTCGAATGTAGGGGGACTCCCAAATACACTATTGGAAAGAGGATTTCGTAAATCCCAAAATGCCTAAAATTCTATTTTGAAGCCTCTACTCAAGATTAAAGAACATCGCTTTGGATTTCTAAGCATTGATGACCTAGTTTGCTGTGTTGAGATAGGTATTAAGAGTATCTCTAATCATTCTTGCTTCCATGGCTGTCCCCACCAAGCCAATGTCGCCCACAAATTGAAGGTGAGACAAAACTTCGTTTCCAACCTTGATACTAGTTAGCACTCTTTGCTGTCTTCTTTGCAAGAAGAGTCTACCCAAGCCTTCAACTAAAATGAGAAAAAGGTATGGGGAACACAATTCTCCTATATGAAGACCACGAGCGGCACCAAAAGGTTGGGAAAGAAGAGTCTACCCAAGCCTTCAACTAAAATGAGAAAAAGGTATGGGGAACACAATTCTCCTTGATGAAGACCACGAGCGGCACCAAAAGGTTGGGAAAGAAGATCATCGATTAAAACAGAGTATGTCAAAGAACAAACACAACTCATGATCTAGACTATCCATTCTTGGGAGAATCCAATGCAGCCAACATTTGCAACAAAGAACTCCACTCAACCCTATGATAAGCCTTTGACATATCGAATTTAATAAACATCCCTCTATTACCATAATTTTGCATTGAGGGAATTAACTCCTGAGCTAAAACAATGCCATCTAGTATCTATCTCCCTTCAACAAAACCTCCTTGCTCAAGGGAAATAATTTTATGAAGAAGAGGTTTTAAGCTGCTCCACAATCACTATTGTGATTATTTTATACATAATGTTGCATAAAGAAAGAGGCCTGTAATTAGAAATAAGAACCCCCTCCTCTTTCGGGATGAAGGCAATAAGAGTGTGATTCAATGCTTTAAGCATTCTCTTATTTCCATGGAAACCCAGGGACACGTCCCCAACCCTTTTTGACACATCCTTATTTTCAAGGCGTCTTGGGGATGAGGGGATGCATCATGGACGTCCCCTGGCCATCCCCAAAGTTTTTAAAATATTTGAAATGTCTTGGAAACTCGAGGATGGCGATGAGTTGTAGAGGGGACGACTAGCCATCCCCAGGGGCTACCAGGGACATCTATGACGTCTCCAGACCGTCTTGGGGACAATCGGCCGACCCCCTTTTTCTAGCACAATTTAAAAAATTTAAAAAACAGTGTTTATGAAAGAATGAAAGAAAAGTTAGAGAAAATAAGTGAGTTAATAGACATAGCTCTATGATATTGTATACTTCTATTTAAAAGACATAGCTCCCATTGTGAATGTTTTTTCTGTGTTTTAAGACTTCTCATCATTCCATTCTCCTAGAGTCATATTAGAATTCCATCAAAGGGATCACTCACTTCAACTTTGTTTTCATTTTTGAATAAGATTTAGTAGTGGGGAGGTATGGCCTCCACCACATCTTCTCAACCTTCTTGCAAGGAACCAGTAAAGGGGAAAACCCTTGGTCTCAATACATGAGCTGCAAAAAAATTGTGATTAGTATGCAAGGAAAACTGAAGTCAAGGCCAAGCCCAACTTGTTGCCCAAAATGAACGATAGGATGTTATGAGAGTTTGAATAATCCTTTAAGATACACTGTCTAGGAGAGGTGGTTCAAACAGTAGATGTGTTACCTAAAAGGAAGAGCATTGATTTGTAGATTGATGGGATCCTACCCAATTCCAATGTCCCTGAGGATATAGGTCTATGAAAATCCAACTAGCACCAAACAAATCCTAATCCAAGGAAAACTTGATTTCTAAACAAAGATGGACTTTATATTGAGTAATGAATTCTATGTTTAATCCAACATAATCAAATTATGTGGAAACGAATGGGTAAAACTATTGGACTATAAAAATAATTAAATATCTCTTTCAGATGCAAAGTTTGCCATCAGCTTGGAAACTTGGCCAATGTATGCCTTGCTTACATCCAAATTAGTTAATAGAGGAAAATATGGACTAGCCAACAATTGACTGGTGCTTTAAATTGCTACATTTATGGTTTAATTGTAAAACTCATAAAATATACAAAAGGTATCAGATCTGTCAACCAAAGTTTACCACAAAATAAAACCTCTCAAAATAAAAATAGTGAGCTTTGAAATGTTACTCTTTTTATGCAACTCATTAGTTAGATATTCAAAAGGAAAGTGTAGAGAAAGTAGAGAAAAATCTAGAACAAGCCTCTACGAATTTGGTTGTGAAGGAAATGCCATTAGAGAAACAAGTCAACCGGGTAGCAGTTTGGGATAAAACCCCTTTAAGATGAACATATTGCTAGTTGCACTCTATTTATGATGCTTGAAATAAAAAAAACTATAATATGTGCTAGAAAGGGGACATTACATTCATGCATGAACAAGTCAGCTTAGAACAATTCCTACCCCTTTCTAGCACATATTGTATGAGTTTTGTCATTAGCCTATTTTCTCATGGTCTCATAGGCTAACCAAGACACAAAAGGGATCTTGGAGGATAATTTCCTAGGCATTTTCTGTCACAAATCATTCCGAGATGTTTTGATGTAGTAAGTCACTTTGGGATGAATCGGATCTTTAGTGACATCATTGACTTCATGGTTGATGTTCAAATGGATGGCAATAATTCATAGTCATTTAATATTTATTTATTCAGGCGAGATATAAAGTTAAATTTAAATTATTTAACTTTGTTTAATAAATGACTATAGTGGGACTATTAAGTAATATGTTAAAAATATTAAATGTCCCCTTTCACTTAAAAGTACATGGTACACTTAAAAGAGGGATAAAATATTAAAGTGTTTAATTATCCCACATTGACAAGACAAGTGAGTAAGTACTTATGAAGAAGTTATAAAATGGATTGGAGAGCTCACTTTCAGCATGCTTGGATGACGAAATCCCTCTTTGTCAACATTCTTCTCGCTGTTGCAAGATACAGTCAGGAGAATTTATGGTGTTTTCATTCAAGGAACACATTGAGCTTATTAGATTTTCAAAGGGAAGATTTGGAGAAGATATTAGGAGCAGATTCGAAGGCGATAGTGAAGATTTGTGAGTTGCTACAGTGCCATGAACAGCAACATGAACAGTGCCGTGAACAGTGTTGCTACAGTGCATGAACAGTGTTTGGGCAGATTTCAGACTTGTGGAGTTCAGATTTGAATTTGTTTCATTATCATATAGTCTTTCACATAAGTTTGAAGCATATTTGAGTGTCATTACGAGTTTGAAGACATTCCCAGGTCTGTAATATTGTTCGAATCTGATTTGTATGCTTGGAGTTGGAATTAAATAAGTGTTATCAGCATTAATCTTCTTGATATTAGTATTTGTCATGTATGATTTTTCTATATTGAATGAAATCTGAAAGCCACTCAACAAATATCAATTTATCCAATTTATTTTATTGCAAATTAAGAACCAATTCAGAAAACCAGTAGTCAGCTTGCAAGCAACTGTTTGACAAATTTACACTGAGTGAAAAGGCACAAAAATCAGTCTAGAACAGGGGGTGTTGTTACAATGAAAAATCCCAAAAATTTCATAAGCTAAAATAATGCATTTCAATGAGTTTTACTTAATAACAAATCATGTGTATTTCTTGGGTGGACACTTGGCACATAGATTTTTGGATTCTTTGAAAAATAGTATGATTTTCTAAGTTAAAGACATACAATTTCTTGTAAATAAGGATGTAAAGGAAATATTATTATTGAATGAGAAAATTAGTGTTGTAGCTTCACTTATTTTCTGATTTTTCTTTCATTCCTCTTGTCAAATGTTATGTCATAAGGCTATATAACATATATATGAGGGCTTTATCAATGTTGTCATATGAATATTTAAAATTTCCCTATATATTGTAAACTTTCCCTATTTTCTATATAGTTGTCCCCTTTTCCATCCCTTGTCATTCCCAAAAATGACATTGAAAAATCGGGGACCTTGAAATGCGTCCCCCCATCCCCTATTGTATTGTCCCCTTTTGGGATATTCCTAAATTTATGCCTGCAAAACAATAATAATCACTAAAAATTGATATTAGTAATAACAAGTATAAACTTTATGGTTATATTCCGATTAACATATAAAATAATAATATTGAGAGCAATACCTTATAGCTAAAGCATCATAATAGTTAGATCTATAGTTCATAGCATCATTAACATTTGGATTCAAAATAGATCGCTAAAGGAATGTACTTTATTAATCGGTATTAAAATATCATTATGCAATATATATATATAATGATTACTAATTTATATTTTTAAACTTACCTCCCGATAAATTTTTCCTAAAACAATATTTGTTTCCAATCAATCTCTTCATTTCGATTTCTTATTTTCCTTTTACTTACCAATCCACTTCCTTGATGCCTTTCACAAAATGATTCCACCTCCCTATATATCCTTCATGGTGGGGTGAATACTCACAGCTGTTATCATCATTGCACCCCTTACAAGGGATGCACCCCTCTTTATGCAAGGAGCCTTCCTAGGAGAGTGTACTCTATTTGTCCAACTTGACCAAATATAGAGAAGGATAGAATGATACAACCAAATTATGCATAGACAACATTGATACCATGAACAATATTATTTCTGATTTCCATTAATTCTGCCTCTTGCAATTTTACAATGCCCAGAAATATATAACATCAAAATACAACTCAAAAAATGCTTCAATGGATAATGATATGTGATTACAGAAGTCTGTATTAATGTCTATAGAGCAAGATTAAGGAGACAATGATCTGTCTGTCACAAAGGGACTCAAACGACTATTTTGCAAACACCAAAACAAAGACAAACAATAACCATCTTATTCAAACTGGCATTATATGGTTATCTGAAGCAATCGATTTAATATTAAATTTTTAAGCATCGGATAATTCACAAGACTCTTAGCCAATTAGAAACTACTCACAGTAAATAAAGATTGTTACCAACTTGGGAACTCCACGCAATATTGAGAAAAGAGATGGCCACTGGGAAACGATTTTGACTTAGAAGACTCAACACGTCCAACATAAACGACTCAGACAACCTTCCAAAAGCAATGAAACTCCATAATGAAAAGCTCAGTCTTCCTGGGCAGAAACGACTCTCATAGTAACCTTTTTGGATGCATAGAAGTCCACGTGCTGAAGTTACAGGAATTTTGGGTGAGTATTTGAGGCGTCCAGGTCAAAGAACATGTCCTTCCCCAAAGTAATTAATTTGAGTCTATGGATAATGCTCAATCACTGAAAACAACCAGCACCCCCTCAAAAACAACAAACGGCTTCCTCTAAGGCACACATCTTTACTTGCAAGGCCATGTCTTCACTCCCAAAGCCATGATAACTCTACTGAAGTCGCCCACTTACTACTAACACAAAGGTAGCTCTTGATTTTCCTTAAAGCACAATATAAGTAAATGATAATAATAATATTATGAAGCACACATACAAGAAGCTCCTGATAACGAGTCTTGAATTCCCACGGTTCAATAATTAAGAAAGCACACAAGCAAAAAGGGCTCGATAATGCGCTCTTAGAGTCCCACGATCCTCCTATTTGAAATGCACAAACATTTTGTGTCTTGGACTTTGTTGTCTTTTCAAAGTAGTTGACATATTTTGTCTATATTTGCTTGTTTGTATCTGCCTTTATCTTTTCCTTCAGCCATCACCTTCAATTAGTGCTAACAACAAAAATTACAACCAATCTGCAAATCTTATACAAACCACCTGATAGGATATTTTCTTCTTGCATCAAATTTTTCTTGGAGAGATTTTTCTACCACCCAGCTAGAGTAGATTAGTTCCACTACTGAAATTGGAGCCCTAGGGTTTCTAAACCCACAAGCCAAAGCTTTTCTAAAATTGGAGAGTGAGAATAATAGCCAAGAATGGTTGAACTAATGAGCTCCTTTTTGCCTTTTTATATTTCCTCACTCCAAAAATATAAAGTGACATTATAAAGTATTTCATCTAAAGTCACTTTATACTCATGTATTTAATTCACTTAATATTACCTTTTAACTTTAGCTTTTCTTTTCCCCTAGGCAATATTAAATAATTAAATACACGAACTCCCTTATTGCGCCTTTAGCCCTTGGGAATTAATAAGGCTAAAATAGCATTTTGTGTGGTCACGAAGAAGGGAACATTATAGTCCTCCCTTCCCGAAATTGTTTGCCCTCAAGCAATTGCAAATTGGAATGTTGTAGAATCTGTTCTCCTTCCCAAGTTGCGTCCTCAGTTGGCAAGTCTCTCCACCTGACCAAAAACTCCTTAACCAACTTGCTCCTCAATTGCCTCTCTTATGTATCCACTATCTCCTCAAGAATCAAAACCAAATGTCCCTTCTCATCCAACGAAGGCAACTTTGAAGATGAGGTAACCTACTGTCCTAGTGCCTTCTTGAGGCATGATACATGAAACACATTATGGATCTTACTGTTCTCTGACAGTTCTAGCTCATAGGCTACCTCCCCCACACGTTTGATGACCCTATAAGGCCCATAAAACTGAGGCTTGAGTTTCTCTGCCCCACTCTTCTTTAGCGAAGATCGCCTGTAGTGCTGCAACCGAAGGAAGACCAAGTCTCCCACCTCGAAGCTACGCTCAACCCCGTGTCTATTTGCATATGTTTTTTGCTGATTTTGAGCCATCTGCAGATTATCCTTGAGAGCCTTTAGAATGTCCTAGCTCTCTTGAATCCAATTTTTGGCTTTAGGAGCTCTACTCTCTCCAAAAGCCAAGTCCATGAAAGACGGTGTGTCATAACCATATAACGCACAAAAGTGTGTCATCCCAATCGACATGTGATAAGTGGTGTTATAACAGTTTTCGCCCAAGTGCAACCACTTAATCCATGCTCTTTGTTGCCTTGAGATGTAGTTACATAGGTAAGCCTCAATCCACTTGTTCACAATCTTGGTCTGGTCATCTGTCTAAGGGTGATAACTCATGCTCGGAGTCAATTCAGTACTTGCCAACTTGAATAACTCTTGCCAGAAAGCACTTAGGAACTTGCTGTCCCTGTCACTCACTATATACCTCGACAACCCATGCAACTTGAAAATCTCCCTAAAGAACAATTCTGCTATTTGGGGTGCCTTATATTATAAAGATATGGTAAAGAAGTGAGCATATTTCGTCATACGGTTTACAACCACATATATGCAGTCCTTACTATGAAATTTGGAAGACTGGTGATGAAATCCATGGAAATGCTCTCCCATGCTCAGGGATTGGCAGAGGCTGCAACAAACCTGCTGGATGTGAATGCTCTGACTTGTTCTACTGACAAGTCATACACTCCCTGACATACCTCAATACATCCTCCTTGAAGCCCTTCCAGGAGAATCTCTCTCTAACCTATCAATATGTCTTGAAGTACCCCTAATGACCTACTAAAGGAGTGTCGTGTGACGCTCGTAAAATCTTTTCTTTGAGTTTGGATTCTAGCACTAGATAGATTTTGTCCTTGTAGGAAATGATATCATCCATAACTCTATATTGGTCATCCTGTACCTATCCGTCAATCACTTTGCATGCAAACTTGTTTTTGGAGTACTCTACCAAAAGTTGAGATTTCCAATCTGTTGAAATCTTTGTGAGTGAGTAGGTTGTTGGTTTTCTGGAAAGGGCATCTGCAACAACATTCTTTTTCCCCTTCACATGCTCTATGTCAAAGTCGTAGGCCTATATTTTGCTGACCCACTTCTGCTGCCTCTCATTCAAGTCCTTCTACTCCAAGAAATACCTGTGACTATTGTGGTCGGTCCTCACCACAAACTTACCCCCAACCAAGTATTGCCTGAACTTTGCCAATGCATGCATTATGGCAAGCATTTTCTTGTCATAGATGGAGTAAAGTCTCTCAAGTCCTCTCAACTTGCGACTCTTGAAAGCAATAGGGTAATTGTTTTGCATTAGTATGGCACCAATACCCTCCCTAGGAGCATCACACTCGAGGACAAATGGTTGTGTGAAATCAGGAAGTGCCAACACAGGGCAAGTGCTCATCACCTCCTTGAGCTTGTCAAAAGCTCGCTATGCTTCCTTAGACCAATTGAATGCCCCCTTTTTTGTAAGGTTTATCAATGGTGCTCCCAACTGTGAAAATTCTCTTACGAAACACCTGTAGTAGCTGCACAACCCAAAGAGTCTACACAACTTTGTAAGTGTTCTAAGCAATGGCCAGTCAAGCATTGCCCGGATCTTCTCCTGATGGACTTGTACACCCTGTGCATTGATTACATGCCTCGAATACAATATCTTCTTAAGGCCAAATTCACACTTTGAGGCCTCAACATATAAAGACTGATCCTCCATAATAATCAACACCTCATCCAACTACTTAAGATGATCATCCCAAGTTTTGTTCTACATGAGCAAGTCATCGAAAAATACAAGGAGATATGCGTAATTGCAATATCTTGATATGAATCTTGTTGTTGCAATATCTGAGTGACTTGGTGTGAGATGTTGGTGATGATAGAGTGGACATTTGTGTTTGCAAACCGTTGCTAGGTCCACCACGCTTCAACATGTGCTTTGAAAGGATTAAAATCTCGATGTAAGGTAGCTAGTTTAGGCTTAACAACATCCTCATAGGTATGTGTAATCAAATTTTCAAGCTTGGTAAGCTTAGCAAGGATATCATGGGAATTCTGTTGCTGAGAAGCCTGGAATTTCTATTGACTAAGAGTAATTTGTTTAGCATACAACTGTTGATCCTTAAGTAGGAGTAAAGCTTTGCGGTGACATAGATTGGGCCAATTTAAGAGTTTGGAGTCAGAGGGAGATTCTTCACCTAAGGCAGTAACATGTTGTGCCCAAAATTAGATTTGATATTTGCCAGAGAGGTCATATTGCATGAAGTCACGAAACCAAGGTAGAATACGAGGGACTAAATTTAGACCTTGAGGAGTGGACATCAGTATCGTTGTCTGCTAGACTATTTGGTTTAAGGAATGTAATAGGCTTGGCTGACATCATTCTACAAGGATCGATGGAGACTGTATAGGGACAATTGTCACATTTCATTATATCGATGTCAATTTCAAACTAATGCACGTGGGTGCATTCAGTAGTATCTAGGTGAGGTGGATATGGTGTAGGTGATAAACAGAGCTAACATGATTGGCTAAAGGTTCCATGAACACATATATTAGTAGGAATTGGATGAATTCCAGGTCTAGGCTTTGGAATAAGCCAACATAAAGGACATAAATGTCGAGGTATATCATGCGAGCAGTAATTAGCAGGATCAACACATTTGGTTACCATCATAGACTAGTTGTGATGGATTGATGGAGTAGATATTCTGGAGGTAGAGGCCTGCAATAAACTATGTCACGGGGTTGCCAAAATCTATGATGGCTTGATCATCTACTTCCCTAATCTGTATACCCTGGAGTTGAGGAGGTTTAACTTGAGAGTCATTGTCATCTGTTTGCAATTCTAATGCCCAGTGAGTAGGCATTTGGATATCTCGCCCTATTTTTTAATAGCTACATACAGCTCGCTGTCAACTTAGTTTACTAGCACCGTTTTTATTCCACACAAATTTCTCCTTACCAGACTTGTCAACTAAAGCATTAGTCTTGCTTTTCTTTGCTTCTCGCTTTTGCTTTTTCACTTTCGAGGTGTCATTTTTGTTTTCTTCCAATTCCAACTGAAGACGATTTTGTTGGTGTCGAAGCAACTTCTTTACTTTTGTTGGTCGGGGGCTCTCTTTGTTGTGAGCTAAAGTGTTCTTCACTTCTTTCAGAAGAAGAAGGCTCCGAAGAAGATGAAACTCTAAACAAGGATGGTTTCGTTTGAAATATTTTTCTGTTTCCCCCCAAAAAATCTTCAGAAATGGTGGAATCGTCAACAAAATTCATTGCTTTTGTAGACCTTAAAGCAATTTTTTTTTGACAAACCGTAGGGTTTCTATGATCTAGGAAACCTTGGATTTATGAAGAGGGGATGAGATTTAAGAATAGGGATGGGATTCTGTACAACTGAAAAGAACGAATTTTTTACCACTCACATAAGGTTTTTATGAGCTCTCAAAACTGAGAATATATTCAAGGGTAACCTTAAAACTAATTTCATCATGAGACACAAGATAAAAACTACTACAAATATAATCTATTAACTAATAAAAAATTAATCAAATCTAGTTCAATTGTTTTTTAAACTATTAAGAAGAAATTGATAAAAAAAATTAAACATCTAATTAATTAATTACAAAAAATTACTAAACTTCAAATGAAGCTTTAATAACCATGTCTGCAACAATTAATAAAAAACCACGTCATCTACATTCACTAATTTTTTGTAAAATATTCGTTATTTTCAGTTATACAAAATCCCATTACTGTTCTTAAATCCCATCCCCTCTTCATAAATCCAAGGTTTCTTAAATCACAAAAAATCTAGAGTCTGTCAAAAATTTCTTGTTTTTAGCTTTACAAAAGCAATTGATTCTGCTGACAGTTCCACAAATTCTGAAGATTTTTGAAGGGAAAACGAAAATATTTCAAATGAAACCATCCTTGTTTAGAGGATCATCTTCCTCCGAGCCTCCTTCTGAAAGAAGTGAATAACACTCAAGCTCACAACAGAGAGAGCCCTCAGCCAACGAAAATAAATAAGTCGCTTCGACTCCAAAAAAACCATCTTTAGTGAAGCAACAAAGAGAGCAACAGGATAATGAGGCTTCTAAAGTCTTACAAAAAAATACGCCTGAAAAATTGAAATTGGAAGAGAATAAAAAAATGACACTCCGGAAGTGAAGAAAAATAAAAACGAGAAGCAAAGGAAAAACAAGGTTGATGCTCTAGTTGACAGGTTTGGTAAGGAGAAATTTGCGTGAAATGCGAAGGATGAAATCACGATTCTAAGCAAACTTGTGGAGTGCGCGGAAAAATGTAATCCATTGCCCAAAAATGCTCTTCTTTACAATCAAGTTAAAAGTCTACTAATTAAGGAATACGATGATAATCAATTTAACAAAATGAAGTCAGAAATAAACTTAAAGATAATATGCAAAACAATAAGGACTCAAATTTCCAATTCAAGAGTCCATATGATGAGAATGTTTTTTTGTTGTAAAAAGAAACTATAGGGTAATGAGAAAGAAAAAGAAACTGCCGCCAAGAGAAATAAAATTGGTGGTAGGAATAAAAATGGTGCCACAAAACCTGATAATGAGGAAGAGGAGGAAGAAGAAGAAGAGAATGAGGAGGAGAAAGATGATGATGATGGGATTGAACCAAATACAGAGGAGATGAAAAATTGGTCATCGATAAATGTGATCAGAAACTTGGAAAGGATTTGCGTACACACGAATCTAATTCAGTGCAGGATGATATATTGTTGAATATGTCGAAAAAAGAGCTAAACAAAGGAAAAATGAAGGTTTTAGTTATCTGACTTATTGGTTTGATTAATAATGTGGTCAAACAAAATATGGATAATCTGAAAGAGTTTTATAAAGAGATGTTCGAGGAGGAGAATAAAACGATGAGCAAACACAAAAATGAGTTGCTTGCAGCAAACCACATTCTCCTCCTCGAACATCTTTTTATAGAACTCTTTCAGATTATCCATAATTTGTTTGACCACATTCTTAATTAACTCAATAAGCCAGGTAATTGAAACCTTCACTTCCCCTATGTTTAGCTCTCCCTTCGACATATTCAACAATATATCATTCTGCACTCGATTAGATTCGTGTGTAGTCGAATCCTCTCCAAGTTTCTGATCATTTTTATCAATGACCATTTTTTTCATCCTCTTTTGTATTGGGTTCAATCCCATCATCATCTTTTTCCTCCTCATTATTATCAAGTTTTATGACACTGTTTTTATTCTTACCACCATTTGTATTTCTGTTCGTGGCAGTTCCCTTTTCTTTTTCATTACCCCATTTTTTTTTACAACAAATTTTTTTTTTGTCATGTGGACTCTTGAATTGAAAATTCGAGTCTTTATTCTTTTCCATATTATCTTTAAGTTTCGTTTTGAAATTCTTCAGCTTGTTGTTAAGGTGATTATCATTGTATTCATTAACTAGTAAGCTTTTAACTTGATTGTAAAAAAAAGAATTTCTAGACAATGGATTACCTTTTTCTGTGTATTCCACAAGTCTACTTAGAATCGTGATTTCATCCTTCATGTTCCACACAAATTTTTCCTTACTAGACCTGTCAACTAGAGCATCAGTCTTGTTTTTTTTTTTTTTCACTTTGGGGGGTGTCATTTTCGTTCTCTTCCAATTCCAATTTTTCAGAAGTATTTGTTTGTAAGACTTTGAAAGCCTCCTTATCCTGTTGCTCTCTCTATCATTTCATTGAAGATGATTTTGTCCGTGTCGAAACAACTTCTTTACTTTCGTTGCTCGGGGGACTCTCTCTGTTGTGAGTTGGAGTGTTATTCACTTCTTTCGAAAGAAGAAGGTTCGAAAGAAAATGAACCTCTAAACAAATACGGTTTCGTTTAAATTTTTTTCTGTTTCCGCTTGAAGAATCTTCAGAACTAGTGGAATTGTCAGCAGAATTCGTTGCTTTTGTAGAGCTAAAAACATGAAATTTTTGACAGAATGTAGGGTTTTTATGATCTAGAAAACTTTGATTTTATGAAAGATGAGATTTAAAAATAGAGATGAGATTTTGTACAACTGAAAAAAATGAATTTTTTACCACTCACATAGGGTTTCTACGAGCTCTCAAAATTGGGAATATATTCAAGAGTAACCTTAAAACTAATTTCATCATGAGACACAAGATAAAAACTACTACAAATATAATCTATTAACTAATAAAAAATTAATCAAATTTAGTTCAATTGTTTTTTAAACCGTTAAAAAAAAATTGATAAAAAAATTAAACATCTAATTAATTAATTATAAAAAAATACTAAACTTCGAATGAAACTTTAATAATCGTCTCGACAACAATTAATAAAAAGCCACGTCGTCTATATTTATTAATTTTTTGTACCATAAGACTTGTGGAGTGCGCGAAAAAATGTAATCCATTGCCTAAAATGCTTTTCTTTACAATCAAGCTAAAAACCTACTAATTAATGAATACAATGATAATCAATTTAACAACAAACTGAACTCAGAAATAAACTTAAATATAATATGAAAAAAAAAGACTCGAATTTTCAATTCAAGAGTCCACATGATGAGAATGTTTTTTTGTTGTAAAAAAAAATATGCGATAATGAAAAAGAAAAGGAAAATGCTACTAAGAGAAATAGAAATGATGGTAAGAATAAAAACGATGCCATAAAACTTGATAATGAGGAAGAGGATGAAGAAGAAAAAAAGAACGAGGAGGAGAAAGATGATGATGATGGGATTGAACAGAGGAAGATGAAAAATTGGTCATCAATAAAAGTGATCAGAAACTTGGAAAAGATTCGGTTGCACATGAATCTAATTGAGTGCAAGATGAATATGTCAAAGGGAGAGCTAAACAGAGGGGAAGTGGTCAAACAAAATATAGATAATCTGAAAGTGTTTTATAAGGAGATGTTCGAAAAGGATAATAAAACGATGAGCAAGCACAAAGATGAGTTGCTTGTAGCAAACCGACACATGTTAAATCGAGCGATTGAATCAAACCGAAGATTTTTCAGCAGTCTGGGGCCATCTAGTATTTTTCACTTCTCTATAGATTCGATGATATAGAATTTTTCATCTTTAAAGTCCATGGAGCTGCCTACACTAAGACATTTCAAAGTTAAAGAGCTGAAATGCAAGTGGTTGGATCAAGATGTTGTTGACACAGAAACTAATATCAAGTGATCAATTCTTTTACAAGAAAAACTTAAAATGAAGATGAAAAAATTCAGTCATGGTGGCGTGGACATAATGTAGGGTTGGCGTAATTCTCTGGACTCAAAAACAATAGATTAATAACCCATGCGTGACTTTAACTGTTGTTCTTAAGTCAAGAGACTCGTGCCAACCTTGCATTATGTCCATGCCACCATTAGTAGGATTGATTTTTGTCATCTTCATTTTAAGTACTTCTTGCAAGAGTGTTGATTGCTTGATATTAGCTTTCATCTCCACAACCTCTTGCTCCAACCACTTGCGTTTCAACTTTTAAACTTCGAAATCTCTCAGTGTGAGAAGCTCCATGGGCTTTGAAGATGAAAAACTTTGTATCATCTCATATATAGAGAAGTGAAAAGTATTGCATGGCCTCAAACTACTAGAAAATCTTCGGTTTGATTCAATCACCCAATTTAATATATGTGGGTTTGCTACAAGCAATTCATTTTTGTGCTTGCTCATTGTTTTATTATTCTCCTCGAACATCTCCTTATAAAACACTTTCAGATTATCCATATTTTTTTTGAGCACATTTTTAATCAATTCAATAAGTTAGGTAACTGAAACCTTCACTTTTCCTCCGTTTAACTCTCTCTTCAACATATTCAACAATATATCATCTTGTATTTGATTAGATTCATGTGTAGCTGAATTTTTTCCAAGTTTCTGATCATTTTTATCGATGACTATTTTTTCATTCTCTTATGTATTTGGTTCAATCCCATCATCATCATCATCTTTCTCTTCATTCTCTTCTTCCTTTTTCTCATTTTTCTCATTATCAAGTTTCATGGCATTATTTTTATTTCTACCACAATTTCTATTTCTTTTCGCGACAATTTCCTTTTTTTTCTCATTACCCCATTTTTTTTACAACAAAAAAAATTCTCATCATATGGATTCTTGAATTGAAAATTCAAGTTCTTATTCTATTCCATATTATCTTTAAGTTTCTTTTGAAATTCTTCTGCTTGTTGTTAAAATGATTATTTTTGTATTTATTAATTAGTAGGCTTTTAACTTGATTGTAAAGAAGAGCATTTCTAGGCAATGGGTTACTTTTTACCATGCACATGACAAGTCTGCTTAGAATCGTCATTTCATCATTCACATTCCACATAAATTTTTCCTTACCAGACCTGTCAACTAGAGCATCAACCTTGATTTTTCTTTGCTTTTTTTTTAATTTTTCTTCACTTCTAAGATGTCATTTTCGTTCTCTTTTAGTTCCAATTTTTTAGGCGTATTTGCTTGTAAGACTTTGGAAGCCTCCTTATCCTGTTGCTCTCTATGTTGCTTCACTGAAGGTAATTTGGTCGGTGTCGAAGCAACTTCTTTAGTTTCGTTGGCCGAGGGCTCTCTCTATTGTGAGCTAGAGTGTTCTTCACTTTTTTCGAAAGAAGAAAAAGGCTTGGAAGAAGATGATCCTCTAAAAAAAGACGGTTTTATTTGAAATCTTTTTTCGTTTCCCCCCGAAGAATCTTCATAACTAGTGGAACCGTTAGCAGAATCCATTGTTTTTGTAGAGCTAAAAACATGAAATTTTTGACAGACCATAGGGTTTCTATGATCTAGGAAATCTTGGATTTATTAAGAGGGGATAAAATTTATGAACATGGATGGGATTTTGTACA
This sequence comes from Sequoiadendron giganteum, assembly GCA_007115665.2. Classification (NCBI taxonomy): domain Eukaryota; kingdom Viridiplantae; phylum Streptophyta; class Pinopsida; order Cupressales; family Cupressaceae; genus Sequoiadendron; species Sequoiadendron giganteum. The sequence goes on from CM021102.1 coordinate 733,759,003, forward strand.
ACTAAAAAGAACAATTTTTTTACCACCCACATAGGGTTTTTATGAGCTCTTAAAACTGGGAATATATTCAAAGGTAACCTTAAAACTAAATTCATCATGAGACACAAGATAAAAACTACTACAAATATAATCTGTTAACTAATAAAAAATTAATCAAATTTAGTTTAATTGTTTTTTAAATTGTGAAAAAGAAATTGATAAAAAAGGTTAAACATCTAATTAATTAATTATAAAAAATTACTAAACTTTGAATGAAACTTTAATAATTTTTGCCGACAATAATTAATAAAAAGCCACATCATCTACATTCATTAATTTTTTGTACCATGAAAACCTCGAATTTTATGCATTAATTGCTAGCCATAAATGTAATTATGATTATTTTTTCAAAATAGTGAGATGTGTTCGGCCACTAGTTTAGAGCGGATCATGTTGCTTTTTTATTTTTGGCAACCACAATTGAAAACTCTAGAATCAAGAATGCCATTCCCTGTTTTTTAATTCCCAATTTTGAGAGCTCGTAGAAACCCTGTGGGTGGAAAAAAATTTGTTGTTTTCAGTTGTACAAAATCCCATCCCTGTTTCTTAAATCCCATCCCCTCTTCATAAATCCAAGGTTTCTTAGATCACAGAAACCCTACGGTCTATCAAAAATTTCTTTATTTTTTGCTCTACAAAAATGATGGATGTTGGTGACAGTTACATCAATTCTAAAAATTCTTCGAGGGAAAACCGAAAAGGATTTCAAATGAAACCGTCTTTGTTTATAGGATCATCTTCTTCCGAGCCTCCTTCTTCCGAAAGAAGTGAAAAACACTCCAACTCACAACAGAGAGAGCCTTCGGCCAGCCAAAGTAAATAAGTTGGTTTCACATCGAAAAAACTGTCTTTAGTGAAGCAACAGAGAGAGCAACAGGATAAGGAGGCTTCCAAATTTTTATAGGAAAATATGCTTGGAAAATTGGAACTGGAAGAGAATGAAGAAAAACAAAAGCGAGAAGCAAAAAAAAAACAAGGCTGATGCTCTAGTTGACAAATCTGGTAAGGAGAAATTTGCGTGGAATGCGAATGATGAAATCACAATTCTAAGCAGACTTGTGGAGTTCGTGGAAAAATGTAATCCATTGCTTAGAAATGTTTTTCTTTAAATCAAGTTAAAAGCCTACTAGTTAATGAATACAATGATAATCAATTTAACAAGCTGAAGTCAGAAAAAAACTTAAAGATAATATGAAAAAGAATAAAGACTCGAATTTTAAATTCAAGAGTCCACATGATGAGAATGTTTTTTTGTTGTAAAAAGAAAAATGTGATAATGATAAAAAAAAGGAAACTGCTGCTAAGAGAAATAGAAATGATGGTAAGAATAAAAACGGTGCCATAAAACCTGATAATGAGGAAGAAGAGGAGGAGGAAGAAGAAAACGAGGAGGAAGAAGATGATGATGATGGGATTGAACCGAATACAAAGGAGCATGAAAAATTGGTCACCGATAAAGGTGATCAAAAACTTGGAAAGGATTCAGCTACACACGAATCTAATCGAGTGCAGGATGATATATTGTTGAATATGTAGAAGAGAGAGCTAAACATAGGGGAAGTGAAGGTTTCAGTTACCTAGTTTATTGAGTTGATTAAGAATGTGGTCAAACAAAATATGAATAATCTGAAAGTGTTTTATAAGGAGATGTTCGAGGAGGATAATAAAACAATGAGCAAACACAAAGACGAGTTGTTTGCAGCATACCGGCATATGTTAAATCGAGTGATTGAATGAAACTGAAGATTTTCCAATAGTCTGAGACCATGCAGTACTTTTCACTTCTCTATAGATGAGATGATATAGAGTTTTTCATCTTCAAAGTCCATGAAGCTGCCCATACTAAGACACTCTGAAGTTAAAGAACAGAAACACAAGTGGTTGGATCAAGACGTTGTGGACACTGAAGCTAACATCAAACGATCAACTCTCTTGCAAGAAGAGATTAAAATGAAGATGACAAAGTTCAGTCCTACTAATGGTAGCGTGGACATAATGTAGGGTTGGCATGAGTCTCTTGACTCAGAAACAACAGTTAATAACCCATGCGTGACTTTAACTGTTGTTCCTCAGTCAAAAGACTCATGCCAACCTTGCATTATGTCCACGCCACCATTAGTAGAACTGAGTTTTGTCATCTTCATTTTAAACTCTTTTTGTAAGAGAGTTGATTGCTTGATATTAGCTTCCGTTTCCACATTCTCTTGCTCCAACCACTTGTGTTTCAGCTCTCTAATTTCAGAATCTCTTAGTGTGGGCAAATCAATAGACTTTGAAGATGAAAAAACTCTGTATCATCTTATCTATAAAGAATTGAAAAGTACTGTATGGCCCCAAACTATTGGAAAATCTTCGGTTTGATTCAATCACCTGATTTAAGATATGCTGGTTTGATGCAAGCGACTCATCTTTGTGCTTGCTTTGTGTTTTATTCTCCTCTTTGAACATCTACTTATAAAACTCTTTTAGATTATCCATATTATGTTTGACCACATTTTTAATCAACTCAATAAGCTAAGTAACTAAAACTTTCACTTCCCCTCCATTTAGCTTTTCGTTTGACACATTCAACAATATATCATTTTGCACTTGATTAGATTCGTGTGCAATTGAATCCTTTCCAAGTTTCTGATCATCTTTATCGATGACTATTTTTTCATCCTCCTATGTATTTGGTTCAATCCCATCATTATCATCTTTCTCCTCTCATTCTCTTCTTTTTCCTCCTCTTCCACATTATTAGGTTTTATGGCACCATTTTTATTCCTACCACCATTTCTATTTGTCCTCGTGGCAATTTTTTTTTCTTTCGCATTACCTTATATTTTTTTTACAACAAAAAAATTCTCATTATGTGGACTCTTGAATTGAAAATTCGAGTCCTTATTCTTTTCCATATTATTTTTAAGCTTTCTTCTAAAACTCTTCAGCTTGTTGTTAAAGTGATTATCGTTGTATTCATTAACTAGTAGGTTTTTAACTTGGTTGTAAAGTAGAACATTTCTAGGCAATGAATTACCTTTTTCCACGCAGTCCACAAGTCTGCTTCGAATCGTGATTTCATCCTTCACATTCCACACAAATTTCTCCTTACCAGACCTGTCGAATAGAGCATCAGTCTTGTTTTTTCTTTGCTTCTTGTTTTTGTTTTACTTCACTTCCAGGGTGTCATTTTCGTTTTCTTCCAGTTGCAATTTTCTAGGCATTTTTGCTTGTAAGAATTTGGAACCCTCCTTAGCCTTTTGCTCTCTCTATCGTTTCACTGAAGATGATTGGGTCAATGTCAAAGCAAATTCTTTAATTTTGTTGGCCGGGGGCTCTCTCTATTGTGAGTTGGAGTGTTCTTTACTTTTTTCAAAAGAAGAACGCTCAGAAGAAGATGATCCTTGTTGGTAAACACTTTCAAAGCATTTTATTTGTTTATAGCTGACCAACTGTTTCTTTTGAGATCTGACTTGCAGAACCTCAGGGGATTCTTAAAAAATGAATCTAAAGACAAGGTCAGGAGAGGAAGATTACTTCAATGGGCTCAATTTCTTGACACCTTTGAATTTGAGATTGAACACCTGCCAGGTCAGAAGAATCTATTCACTGATTTTTTTTCACGCAAAGGAAATATTTGTGTCATTCGTGTTCCTGAAGAATATTGGATTGAACCAAGTTGTGAAGAATTTAGTTCCAATCCTTATCACAAAAGAGACAAAAGGAAGAAACTTGTAGATGAATTTCTACGTGATAGAATGCGAATGTTTGAAGCTGCATGAATCCTCACTACAAAAGACTTGTGGCATCGTCAAAGCATGGTTTTAACCTATTTAAGTGAAGAAGTAGATGATGAGATTGCCCAATTCCTCAATGTTCACCACCCTTTTCCTTAGTGGCCAGTTAGGTTCATGAATCTGCCAATCACTCGACTAGACCGATGGCTCAACGAAGAATGTGGCCAACAATTCTTGAAAGATCTCTTTTCAGGGACCAGAAAATAAACCCACTCTAGATTTTGAATTTAATGGTTATAATGGAAAATTGTGGAAACTCATTTTTCATTCCCCTAAAGATAATTTAATCAATAGGGAAGCCTGCCAGACATATGGACCCCAAGGAGCAGGCACACAATTTCAACATTGGACCCCAAGGAGCAGGCACACAATTTCAACATTGCACCCCAAGGAGCAGGCACACAATTTCAACATTGCACCCCAAGGAGCAGGCACACAATTTCAACATTGGATTTTTGGAGCCTGTCCACGCCATCTGGCAAATACCTAGATGCCTATCTGGATTCAAACTACTACTTACCAATCAAAAATCGGTACACTAGAAGCCCAAGCTCGAGGAATCTCTGGCGCTAGCAAAATAAAGACCCAACGCATTATGTGGAAGGAAGCAGACCCACCAGTACATTTGTGCTCCTTAGGACCATCAGAACAACATAACGATTACACATGTCCTTGATGTGTCAAAGGGGATATTGATTCAGATGACTAATGAGTGGGTTTGTCACTCATAAGTTTTATCACACTTTACTCTAGAAAAAGTGTGAACGAGAGACCAACTCATGTCTTAAATCCATAAACGCACTAACAATAATGTGCGTATGCGATAATCCTCTTGTAATGAAAAGGAGATCTCCATAGAGGCTTTTGGATGTAAAGCCATTAGGAACGTGCCCTGAGTCTTATGCACGTTTGTCCTTTCTATTCATGCATGTGTCTTGTTGAGTCTTTGCTTGTCTCTCCTTCCTTTCCTATAAAAGGTGAAGAGCGATGCTCATTTGAGGCATCGAGTCGTAAATGAGTCTTGGTGTATCTAGGATAAGAAGTTTGGTCGCTTGAAGTCTGGATTATGCTCTTTGCAAATGCGCCATGAGCGATCATCCCTGTAGATCAAAAGCAAATGAAAGCATCTTTTGTTCTCTAGTTCAAGATAAGTCTCAGTAAGCTTAGCTGATAGTGAGCTATATGTGGTTGTTTAAAAATATGGCAAGATATCCAAATGCCTACTCACTGGGCATTAGAATTGCAAACAAATGACTTTGAATCTCAAGTTAAACCTCCTCAACTCCGAGGTATGCAGATTAGGGAAGTAGATGATCAAGCCATCATAGATTTTGGCAATCCTGTGGAAACCCCACGACATAGTTTATCCTAGGCCTCTTCCTCCAAAATATCCACTCCATCAATCCATCGCACCTAGTCTATGAGGGTAACCAAATGTGATGATCTTGCTAATTACTATTTGCATGATATACTTCAATATTGATGTCCTTTATGTTGGCATGTTCCAAAGCCTAGACCTGGAATTCATCCAATCCCTACTGATATATGTGTTCACAGAACCTCTAGCCAATCATGTCAGCTCTATCTATCACCTACACCATATCCAGCTCACCTAGATACTATTGAATGCACCCACATTCATTACTCTGAAATTGACACTGGTATAATGAAGTGACAATTGTCCCTATACATTCTCCACCGGTCATTGTAGAATGATGTCAACCAAGCCTGTTACGTTCCCTGAACTAGATGGTCTAGCAAACAACGATACTGAAGTCTCCACTCCACAAGGTCTACATTTAGTCCCTAGTATTCTACCTCGGTTTTGTGACTTCATGCAATATGATCCCTCTGGCAAATATCAGATCCAATTTTGGGCACAACATGTTATTGCCTTAGGTGAAGAATTTACCTCTGGCTCCAAACTCTTAAATTGGTCCAATTTATGTCATCACAAAGCTTTACTTCTACTTAAGGATCAACAGTTGTATGCTAAACAAACTGCTCTTAGTCAATAGAAATTTCAAGCTTCTCAGCAGTAGAATTCCCATGATATCTTTGCTAAGCTTACCAAGCTTGAAAATTTGATTACACATACCTATGAGGATGTTATTAAGCTTGAACTAGCCACTTTACATCAGGATTTTAATCTTTTCAAAGCACATGCTGAAGCGTGGTGGACCCAACAACAGTTTGCAAACACAAATGTCCACTCTACTGTCACCACCATCTCACACCAAGTCCCTCAGATATTGCAATAGCAAGATTCATATCAAGATATTGTGATTCATAAAATTGATCAAGTCCATCAATCAATAACCACTGAATGTCAAAATATCCAATCTATGGTGCCTGTACAACCACCTGCAAAAGTCCTCAATTTCCCTGCTAGTGGCACAAGTTCCCAAAATATACAGGTTGCTACTAAAAACTTTCTTGATCCTAGAATGAAGGAGCCTGAAGCTTTAAAAGAATGGGATCTTGTGTTTGGACAATACTGCATAAATAAAATCAGGCACCAAGAGAAAGCAAAGGTCCATGTGGCTAATGTAAATTTAGGACACTTTGGTAGTTCTTTAGAGTCAACCAGTTTATTCCCTAATTTGTAGAATTTTCGTGCTAAAACACCTCCATGGTCAAATTTTGATCATTTTGCCCCAACTGAAAATTTGAAGAGTATCGAAGCTCTCAGAGCATGGGTACATAATTATATCAGCACCATCACAAGAGTCCAGACTAGGGATGCTATTTTACAAGCCCTTAATGCTATGACTAGTCTTGCTAGACGAACCTGGGATCGTCTTGATACCCAATATAGAGATGAACTCCTTAATAGTGGCCTTGGTGCAGTCTATAATCTATTGATCGTCATGTTTGTTGGTCACACGAATTCCATTGAAAGGATGTGCTATAATAGATTTATTACCAACAAATGTTGTGACATTGGCCGTATTAATGAATACTTTTCTGAGCAATACTTCAACTTCTATTACAGTGGTAATGAACAAGATTTTGAAGTCATGTATTATAAATTCTTAAAAAGTTTTCCTCAACTTAAAGATTATTATCTAAACAAGGTTATGGAATCTCTTGTCCACTTTGGATGTGAGTTCAAAGAAATCTCCTTTCACCAACTATGCAACTATATCACGAAGATTAATGAAGATGCTTGCTACACTTATTCAGATAGGGAAATGTCTAAAAGGATTAAACCACTCTTGTCAACCTCTGTGTAAGCAATTAAATTCTAATTTTGGTTGCAATGAATGCAAACTAGAAAAAAGGAAGTTCAAGAAAAAGCATAAATGCTTTGAGTGTAATTTACAAACACCAAAAAGACATTTCACCAAGGACAAGAAAATCCACATAAAATATAAAAAGGGTTTCTTTAGACAAAAAAGGTTTCATGAAAAGGGAGAAAATTGGAAACCTACATGTTATATTTGCAAAGGTGAGCATTATGCAAATAAATGCCCAAAACGAGAAAGTAAGAAAGGAAAAGCTAAAGTTCGGGTAGTAATAGAACTAGGTATAAGCATTGAATCAAAATATGAGCTCATTGATGACTATCCTAGTCACAATGATGATATCCCTTTCTTAGATACTGAGGTAGAAGAATTAGAACAGTTGGAGATGCAAGAAACAAAATTGAAATATAGTTCTGATAGTTCACACTACTCTAATGCTTCCTCAGAAGTATCCTTCCTATGTCGAATGATGAAGAGTTAGCCTTACTTTAGAAATTCTTCTCAAAAATTATCTGAAGTTCAAAAGGACATAGAAAAATTAGAGAAAGAACAAAAATCTATGATGATGATGGAGGGAAACTGGCAAAAGCAAGGACAATAGTTGCACAATTTGTACCAAGTCAAATGAGAATTAGAACAAGTAGAGAAACCACCTCTCCGGCTTATCCATAATCAATGCCAAAGACAACTCTCCTTAGGAACAGATTCCACACCAAAACCTACACCTCCATCCACAATACCCCCTATCTATTGGATCTTTGGCACGTCACACTTGGCGGCATCAAAGACTTGATTTCTTGGACAAAGTCATTGGTGAAGCTCGTTTTGAAATTGATGAGCTTCGGTAGAAGAAGAAATGGACCAAATGCATGAGGTTGAAAGCCAAACAAGAAACTTGGATCTTTTCATTTCTGAAATGACACTTGAACCAGATCCACTAGAAGGACACATGATACATGAAATCCCAATATGTTTTAATCCAGAAGAGATTCTTTGGGAACCAGTTCAACATTCTCCTTCTATGGATAATTTTTTAATGCAACACGATTTAGAAAATGAAGGTATTTGCAAAATGATGAAATCCACCAGCTTCCCAGGTATCAGTCTTCAAATCCATTTCAAGGCTATTAAGCCCTATACCTTACATTTTTTTGTTGATACTGGAGCTGATTTGAATATTGCTAGATATAAGTGCTTTCTAGTTGATCAATGGCAGAATGCAGAAACAAAAATCTCTTTTTGCAAAGGAGATCATTTTTCACATATGATATGTTTCACTCCTCTTCAGTTTCTAGATAGATAAATTGAGAATGTTAAATTTATTCAATATGAAATTGATGGTTATGATGGTATTATTGGAAGTGCCACATTGGCAAAATGGGAACCGATTATTATGTCTGCAGATCATTTTGAAATCAAAGAAGTCCGCATTCCCAGACTCATTGCTGAAAAATGTTCTACATCCAAATGGACTCCAGAGATTCCTCTGAAGAAGGATAACAGAGTATGGTTTGCAAAAAAAAATGCTCAACTTTCAGGGCAGTTAGAAGAACTCAAGAAAGAATTCGCAGAAAAAATAAAGTCAAAAGACTTGACTAAATTACCGCACAAATTTTCTTGCAGACTACTGCTTAAGAAGGATGCATAGGGCATTGAAATGCAACCAAAGGTACGTACAAACTATTTTCTCCTCAGCAAACAGGAAAGTGAAATATGCCAAAAAGAAATTACTAATCTTCTATCCAAAGGTTTAATTTCTCCTTCGTCATCCTCCTTTTGTTATCATGCAATGTATGTACCAAAGAAAGATGAATATGGTAATGAGTTGCTTGAAAACGTCTGGTTGTTAACTATAAGCCCCTCAATGTCTGTCTTGAGGATAATCAACATCCTCTACCCTCCAAAGATCATATTTGGCAGTATATTCAAGGCTCTAATATTTACTCCAAATTTGATCTTACAAAAGGATTTTGGCAAATTGTCATCCATCTCGATGATCGCCATAAAACAACCTTTTCAGTTCCCCAAGGGTTATATCAATGGAATATTTTACCATTCGGCATTAAGATTGCTCCCTCCATTTTTCAACAAATGATAGATTTTGTTTTTAGGCCATATTCCAAGTTTATCATTCCTTACATTGATAACATTCTCATCTTCAGCCAATGTCCTCGTAGTCACTTGGATCATCTTCACCAATTTTCGGCCGTATACCTTCATCATGGTTTGCTACTAAATCCTGATAAGTGTTAGTTTGCTCAGGAGGAGATTATTTTCATTGGCATTAAGCTTCTTTCCCGGGGGAGAATGGAAGCCCAATCTCATATTTTGTCTCATATCAATGCTCTTATTGTTACCAATCAAAAGGGATTGCAACGATTTCTTGGGTTTGTAAATTATCTTGCTGGTTTCTATCAAAATATTGCAGATGACAGGGCCATGATCAACAAGCTTCTCAAGAAAAAATCCTCCTACCTAGACACATATACATGATAATGCAATTCAACGCATTAAACAAAAATGTGCTCAACTTCCTCCTTTACGTCTTCTAGTCTTTGGTAAAAAAATTATTGAGACTGATGCAAGTGATAATAGTTGGGGAGGAGTTCTAAAAGAACAAGTTGAAGATCATGAAGAAATTGTTTGCTATGTCTCTGGCAGTTTCAAAGGAAGTGAAATAAACTATCGCAACACTCATAAAGAAATCCTTGTTGTGGTAAACACTTTCAAAGCATTTTATTTGTTTATAGCTGACCAGCCATTTCTTTTGAGATCTGACTTGCAAAACCTTAGGAAATTCTTCAAAAAAGAATCCAAAGATAAGGTCAAGAGAGGAAGATTACTTCGATGGGCTCAATTTGTTGACACCTTTTAAGTTGAGATTGAACACCTGGAAGGCCAGAAGAATCTGTTCGTTGATTTTCTTTCACGCAAAGGAAATGTTTGGGTCACCTGTGTTCGTGAAGGACGTTGGATTGAACCAAGCTGTGAAGAATTTAGTTCCAATCCTTATCACAGAAGAGATAGAAGGAAGAAACTTGAAGAAACTGCAGATGACTTTCTACATGATAGAATGCGAATGTTTGAAGCTGCACGAATCCTCACTACAAAAGACTTGTGGCATCATCAAAGCATGGTTTTAACCTATTTAAGTGAAGAAGTAGATGATGAGATTGCCCAATTCCTCAATGTTCACCACCCTTTTCCTTAGTGGCCAGTTAGGTTCATGAATCTGCCAATCACTCGACCAGACTAATGGCTCAACGAAGAATGTGGCCAACAATTCTTGAAAGATCTCTTTTTAGGAACCAGAAAATAAACCCACTCTAGATTTTGAATTTAATGGTTATAATGGAAAATTGTGGAAACTCATTTTTCATTCTCCTGAAGATAATTTAATCAATAGGGAAGTCTTCCAAACATATGGACCTCGAGGAGCAGGCACACAATTTCAACATTGGACGTTGGGAGCCTGTATACGCCATTTAGCAAATACCTAGATGCCTATCTGGATTCAAACTGCTACTTATAGATCAGAAATCAGTACACCAGAAGCCCAAGCTTGAGGAATCTCTAGCGCCTGCAAAACAAAGACCCCAGTGCCTTATGTGGAAGGAAGTAGACTTTCCAATACATTCGTGCTCCTTAGGACCACGGGAACAGCATAACGATTACACATGTCCTTGATGTGTCGGAGGGGACATTGATTCAGATGACTAATGAGTGGGTCTGTCACTCATAAGTTTATCACACTTTACTTTAGAAAAAGTGTGAACCAAAGACTAACTTGTGTTGAAAATTTGTAAACGCATTGACGATAACGTGCATACAAGATAATCCTCTCATGATCAAAAGATCTCCATAGTTGCTTTTGGATGTAAAGCCATCAGGAACGTGCCCTGAGTCCTTTGCACGTTTGTCCTTCTTTCTTGTTCATGCCATCCCTTTGTCACATGGCTATGGAAATCTGTGTTCGCATGTAATAAGTGGATTCCTCCATGTGTCTTGTTGAGTCTTTGCTTGTCTCTCCTTCCAAACCTATAAAAGGAGAAGAGCAATGCTCATTCGAGGCATCGAGTTGCAAGTGAGTCTTGGTGTGTCTAGGATAAGAAGTTTGGCCGCTTGAAGTTTGGATTATGCTCTCTGCAAATGCACCATGAGCGATCATCCATGCAAATCAGAAACGGATGAAAGCATCTTTTGTTCTCTAGTTCAAGATAAGTCTCAGTAAACTAAGCTGACAACGAGCTGTATGGAGCTGTTTAAAAATATGGTATTAGAGCCGATGTAAAAGTTTGATCAATTAATGTGGATCCTCTGTATTTTCAATTGCTCTCTCTCCTATTCCATCTTGTTATCCTTCTTTGGTTGCTCACACACTTGTTTTCCTAAGTTATTTCTGTCTGTTGTGTCTTCTGAAGGGATCGTAGCATGGTCCCAGTCGTAAGTCCCTTTTGTTGAGTGTGGGCAGTAAATCTATTGGTCAGTGTGAAAAGTAGGATGCACCACGAATGGAAGAATGGAAAAAAATAATCAGGTCACAGCAATTCAGGACATGGATACTCAAGATTTTAGTCGAGAGCGAAATACACAAGTAAGTCTTACTGACTTTATCTGATCAAACTTTTGCTCAAAATGATTATAGTCTTGGTGTAGCTAGTTCCAGTCATGAATCTAATAGAAATGCTTATGGTCGTTTTGAAACTCCTTCAATCAAACCTAAAAAATATATCCCGATGTCCAAGGATTTAAGGGTATAGCTCATTATAGGTCGAAACAGTTGTGTAAAGTTTGTGAAATACAACATAGAGTCAAAAATGGTAGTCAGGGTAACTTGCAGTTGTTCTCAGATGTCGAGATCCAGAAGTATATACACATGGCCCTCTCAAGTCCTAAAGCTTACCAGTCTTTACATCTGTCTTGGGTAAGAATAGGCATTGAAGGACATTATCGTAAGGGTCTTCTTGTATAGAACTTTATGATGCTCAAAGATAATAGGCATATAAGAACTAGTGATGCTATTCTAGGAGCTGTCAATGACACCATGGCTTCTGGACCCATTATCTTTGATTCCTCTTTAAACTTTTTAGTCAGCCTACAGGATGAAAATTTGAATGAGGTCCTGACATATAAATTTAGAACCAGTCATCTACACATGAAACAAGGATCAATAGATCACACACTTCATTTTCTGGTTCATTTCACAATGTTCAATACCACAATGCCCTTCATGAATGATCCTAGAAAGGGTCTTCCTTTACATGAACAGTTTAGTGTTGTCTGGACTTCTTCCAATAACGCAACAAAACTTAGAGTCCGTAAAAATGTTAAGTGGCGAGATATCCAAATGCCTACTCATTGGGCATTAGAATTGCAAACAAATGACTTTGACTCTCAGGTTAAACCTCCTCAACTCCGGGGTATACAAATTAGGGAAGTAGATGATCAAGCCATCATAGATTTTGGCAATCTTGTGGAAACCCCACGACATAGTTTATCCCAGGCCTCTTTCTTCACAATATCTACTCCATCAACTAAAATGTAGTAGGTATGTTAGTCAAGCCAAAGGGCATGACTAAGAACCCGTAGTGCTTGTAGTGACACCAGAAGGCCATCTTATGAATGTCCCGCTCTTTGACCTTGATCTGGCGGTACCCAGAGTGAAGGTCTATCTTAGAAAAATACACTGCACCGTACAACTCATCTAGCAACTCATCGATCCTGGGTATCGGGTACCTATTCTTGATGGTCTTCTTGTTGAGAGCCCTGTAATCTATGCGCATCCTCATTGTCCCATCCTTCTTCACCAAGACCACGGACAAAGAAAAAAGACTAGAACTTGGGCGTATGTGTCCCATGTCAAGCAATTCTCGGATGATGGTAGGGGTTGGTGATGATGTGCTTGGTCCCCTCCAACTCAATGGTATGCTCAAATCCTCTGTCTGGTGGCCTCCTTGGAGGAATCTCTCCAAACACCTGGTTATGCTTACCCAACAAGGCCTGGATATCACTATCGTATGGCTGATCCCAACCTAGAGTTCCCTTAGTAGTTGTCAAGCATTCTGCTGCCCATGCTACATCGCCGTGCCTAAAGATACTCTCTATCCGCTTAATTGAAACTACCTTTGGTGTAATGTCCCCAAATTTGTGGTGGAGTGATTTAATTAATTTAATTAATTAAGTTGTCCAAAAAAGAATAATATTTCAAAGGATGACTTAATTGATTATTTTAATTAAAATAAGGTGGGAATATTAAATTAATTATTTATAAAGTTATCTCAATAAATTAAAATAAGAAAGGTAACTTTATTTCTAATTAATTTAATTAAAGTGACTAAATCAAAAGAATAAATTATAAAGTCATTTAAATAATATTTTTTAAGTGACTTAAGCGAAAAATAAAATATTATTAAGTCACTTGGAAATATTCTAGAAGCTTCTTGGAGGATATTTCTAGATCAAAAGAATTCGTTATAAGGAGCTGAGAGCTTGAAGGTTGTTTTAGGTTCGAGGGTTTGAAGACTCCAGGATACCAGGTTCGGTTGTGAAAGATCAACCTTGGCTGGAGATTGTTGAGGAATCCATCTAGGGTTTCTATAGGTGCTTCATTACAAATTTAATGGTCACTTTCAGCGACCAAATTTGAGGATCAATGATTGCATTCAGCTTGTCTGAAAAGCTAAGTATTTGAGGATTTAGGCAATTGCAATAGTTGATGTATTATTGCAATTCTAAATAAGAATTTCTTTTAATGCAGTAGCTGGTTTATTAATGCATTCTATTGAGGGTTTTGCATAATTGCAACAGCTGATTTATTGTTGCAATTATTATTCCACTTGAATAGACATTTGCAAATTATTATAAGTCCGAGTTTCAAAATTGCAGTCCAATATATAGTAGAATATTGAGTTTGAATGGCAACTTTTTGTAGAAATGTCTACTTGTTGTATTAACTCACTATAAATGATTTATAGTTGCATTTTCATCTCATTCATTGTATTTAAGAGTCTTGTAAATTCAGAATTGAAGCGTTACATTTCATATCAAAGTATTTGAACAAAAGTTATCATGTTGCAAGTCTTTAGGTGTCATGTAGAAGTAAAATCCCATTGAGATTTCAGTCCATTGCATTCTATAAAAGCTGGTTCCTTAATTCAAAGATAGTTCATACATGTGTTTGTCAACTTATAAGAGAGCATTAAGAAAGGGTTAAGGAAATATCATCTATATGTTGAAAAGAGGTTGCAAGCCAAGTGTTTGACGAAATGCCAAACCAATTAAGTTGAAAGATTTAGGACAAATTTTACAAGGGACTCTACATTTGGCGCCCCATTAGCCATACCCCTAAGCACAACCTTTTTACCATAGTTGGAAGACTCGCCCCAAAAAAAATCTCGCCAAGCCAAAAATTGGAGAGTTTTTTTAAAACTCGGCAAAAACTCGCAAGTTTTTTGATTTTTTTTAGAAAAACTTGTCCTCGCGAGTTAAACTAAAAAAAACTCATTTTAAAAAAAATTCATGAGTTTTGTGCGAGTCTGCCAACTATGGCTATTAGTACTACTAATCAGCTTACAAACAAATGACATACAATGTAATGTCCCTTACCCGATTTGCCCTAGAGTTCATCTGTTGATTAGGTTTAAGAATTCTTCTTTTCCAAATGAATGTTCTCTTAATGCAATAACCCTAGATAAGAATCCTGTATTCACCATATTAACAACAAATCTGTTAGCATTAATATCTAGATATCAAAATATAAGCATAATCAAAAAGTAATAATGAAGACATAAGAGGAGTGGCATGGGTAGATCCTCCCGAAGCTATCGATCTAAGCCCAAGGGCACAAGCATCCCCTCAAGACAACCCACCCCTTGGCTCCGAGTTGAACATCCAAACTAAGACCATTTCATACTCGGAGTGGCGTGCTTAGTGGAAACACTGGTACCTGCTTTCTCTACTCATTTCAGCACCTCAGAAGACACTTGACTTATTGGGGATAGTCGGGGGAACTGATAAGTGGCCCGGGCCTACCACCCCTCCAGGGCCGCAGCGGAATATGAGTGGAACCCCCACCCCTCCATGGCCCACCCAGGCCTTGGGATTGGGCGGACTATGAGTAGAATTTCCACCCCTCCAGGGCCCATCCCTGCCTTGGGTTCCGGGGGTGGACTTAAGTGGGGTTTTTAGGCACCACTTCCCTCACACCCTTCCTCCCAATAAGCTTGCAAACACAAGGAAGACAATCTTTTAGCAATCAAATACATTTGCTTTTATTACTGATTCTTGAAGTCAATATCAACATCATTATCATCATGATAATATTAAAGAAAGCATTACGCCAATAATCAGACTAGCTATATATATTTCTTATATTCAAAATATGCTAAATATTTTTGCTAAGTGAGTACATTACCTGAGTTGCTATATCTCTCCATGTTTCCTTACTCGCCTCCTTCAACCTTATACTGAATTGATCATAGGATGAGGACAATTTATAAATATACATAATCTACTTATGTTTATATTAAAGAGTCATCATTACTTATAAGTATCATTATTGCATAATCGTGAATGTATATATATGTATATATATATATATATATATATATATATATATATGTTTATATAATTATTCTTTCCTTATTCATATATATTCTTTATTCATTATAAAATTTATCTATATCTATGCATATATACTTGTATGCCTATTAAATAATATATATATATTAAATAGCCCTATATTCCAATGCATAACAATCATTGTTGCTGCTGTTTTGTTTCTCAATGTTTTTTTCCCCCTTCCTTATTTTCCTTCCTTCTATTTATACCATTCAAGGTAGGTGACTCATGGGGGGAATGTATTGTTTGGTGAAAGAGGTGACTTTTCATAAAATACATCCCTTGGTTAGATTTAATTGCTGCATTTATTATCACAATAATATCTATTTTTTAAAATAATATATTATTCTATAATTATGATATTTTAGATTTCTATTTATTTTATTATTTTATTTTGATATTTTATTGAACATATTTTAACATTAAAGTATAATAATAAAACAATTTGCTAATATCTTATTATTATTTTATTCTAATGTATTACAAACTTTGATGTGTAATGATTATAATATTTATTTATTATTATTTTTTGATACTAAGTTATTTAATACTAGAATGTAATAACAATAATTTGCCTATATATTATTATTATATTTGTTATTTCATATTTATATATTTTTATATTGATATGATACACATTTATTTTATATTTAATATTAATATTGCTATTTATTTTATTTATTAATTGATTTGTATTTTAACACTTGGTCTTTATGGTTTTGTTATTTCGGGGACATGATAGTCCTCCCCACCCAAATTTGCTTGCCCTCAAGCAATCATGATCTAATATGTGTGATTTTAAGATGTTTCTTGTGGTGATGCTATTATCTTTGATAGGAGTTGGAAGTTCTAATCCCAAGTGATGGTTCCTCTGGTTATGTTTCTTGTGGTGATGCTATTGTATTTGATAGGAGTTGGAAGTTCTAACCCAAGTGATGGTTACTCTAGTTATGAGGACAATATATTGACTAATATTCTTAAGTTTTACTATTTCTCCATTCTCAAAAGTGACGGAAAACAAGTAACTCAACTAGGCAAACAAGTAGCTCAACCAAGCAAGCAAGTAGCTCAACTAGGCAAACAAGTAGATCAAGTTCAAGCATAGAGGCAAGTAGCTTAAGCATACAAGAAACCAGATCAAGTAGACAAGCAAGTAGCTCAAGCACACAAGCAACCAGCTCAAGTAGACAAGTAGGTAACTCAAGCACACAAGCAAGTAGCTCAAGCACACAAGCAACCAGCTCAAGTAGACAAGTAGGTAGCTCAAGCACACAAGCAACTAGCTCAAGCATGCAAGCAACTAGCTCAAGTGAGTAGGCAACCAACTCAAGCACACAAGCGACAACTCAAACAAGTAGGCAACTAGCTCAAGTAGGCAAGCAAGTAGCTTAAGCACACAAGCAACCAACTCAAACAAGTAGGCAACCAGCTCAAACACACAAGCAACCAACTCAAGCAAGTAGGCAAGTAGCTCAAGTAGACAAGCAAGTAGCTCAAGCACACAAGTAAGTAGCTCAAGAAAGTGGGCAACTAGCTCAAGTAGGCAAGCAGGTAGCTCAAGTACACAAGCAACTAGCTCAAGCACGCACAGGATGGCAGGAAAGATGCTCTGATATCACTGTAATGTCCCTTACCCGATTTGCCCTAGAGTTCATCTTTTGATTAGGTTTAAGAATTCTTCTTTTCCAAATGAATGTTCTCTTAATGCAATAACCCTAGATAAGAATCCTGTATTCACCATATTAACAACAAATCTGTTAGCATTAATATTTAGATATCAAAATATAAGCATAATCAAAAAGTAATAATGAAGACATAAGAGGAGTGGCATGGGTAGATCCTCTCGAAGCTATCCATCTAAGCCCAAGGGCACAAGCATCCCCTCAGGACAACCCACCCCTTGGCTTCGAGTTGAACATCCAAACTAAGACCATTTCATACTCGAAGTGGCGTGCTTAGTGGAAACACTGGTACCTGCTTTCTCTACCCATTTCAGCACCTCAGAAGACACTTGACTTATTGGGGATAGTCGGGGGAACTGATAAGTGGCCCGGGCCTACCACCCCTCCAGGGCCGCAGCGGACTATGAGTGGAACCCCCACCCCTCCATGGCCCACCCAGGCCTTGGGATTGGGCGAACTATGAGTAGAATTTCCACCCCTCCATGGCCCATCCTTGCCTTGGGTTCTGGGGGCGGACTTCAGTGGGGTTTTTAGGCACCACTTCCTTCACACCCTTCCTCCCAATAAGCTTGCAAACACAAGGAAGACAATCTTTTAGCAATCAAATACATTTGCTTTTATTACTGATTCTTGAAGTCAATATCAACATCATTATCATCATGATAATATTAAAGAAAGCATTACGCCAATAATCAGACTAGCTATATATATTTCTTATATTCAAAATATGCTAAATATTATTGCTAAGTGAGTACATCACCTGAGTTGCTATATCTCTCCATGTTTCCTTACTCACCTCCTTCAACCTTATACTGAATTGATCATAGGATGAGGACAATTCATAAATATACATAATCTACTTATGTTTATATTAAAGAGTCATCATTACTTATAAGTATCATTATTGCATAATCGTGAATGTATATATATATGTTTATATAATTATTCTTTCCTTATTCATATATATTCTTTATTCATTGCATATTATTCATTATAAAATTTATCTATATTTATGCATATATACTTGTATGCCTATTAAATAATATATATATATATATTAAATAGCCCTATATTCCAATGCATAACAATCATTGTTGCTGCTTTTTGTTTCTCAATGTTTTTTTCCCCCTTCCTTATTTTCCTTCCTTTTATTTATACCATTCAAGGTAGGTGACTCATGGGAGGAATGTATTGTTTGGTGAAAGAGGCGACTTTTCATAAAATACATCCCTTGGTTAGATTTAATTGCTGCATTTATTATCACAATAATATCTATTTTTAAAATAATATATTATTACTATAATTATGATATTTCAGATTTCTATTTATTTTATTATTTTATTTTGATATTTTATTGAACATATTTTAACATTAAAGTATAATAATAAAACAATTTGCTAATATCTTATTATTATTTTATTCTAATGTATTACAATCTTTGATGTGTAATGATTATAATATTTATTTATTATTATTTTTATTACTAAGTTATTTAATACTAGAATGTAATAACAATAATTTGCCTATATATTATTATTATATTTGTTATTTCATATTTATATATTTTTATATTGATATGATACACATTTATTTTATATTTAATATTAATATTGCTATTTATTTTATTTATTAATTGATTTGTATTTTAACACTTGGTCTTTATGGTTTTGTTATTTCGGGGACATGACATACAACTGCAAAATATCAAAGATAAGCTTCCAAAAACATGAGATAGAGTATCACTTCCTCTAACTCTTACAACATGAATAGATGAAGAATTGAAGCTCAAACTAGCATATAAGTAAAAACTAACTAATTTGATCAGAAACAAAAGGTACAAAAAATCAGACCAGCAAGTTGTGAATTCACCAAAATGGACGTATCTTCTCCGAAACAGCTCGAAAAGCTCTCAAATCACAGCCAAACCAAAACTAAGATCTAGGTGTC
Source organism: Sequoiadendron giganteum (assembly GCA_007115665.2). Taxonomy (NCBI): domain Eukaryota; kingdom Viridiplantae; phylum Streptophyta; class Pinopsida; order Cupressales; family Cupressaceae; genus Sequoiadendron; species Sequoiadendron giganteum. The sequence continues at coordinate 733,778,317 of CM021102.1, forward strand.
CAACCTCCATGAAGAATTCGAGCCAAAAACAGTAGTCACAGAGTGGCACGAATCCCAATGCACATGTTAGGAAAAGGTACGACCAAGCAAGAAGGTCGACCTCTTCTTAAAAATAAAAAACTCAATGATAAAATCTGCAAACTTGTAGAAAGGTGTGCCCTCCACAGTGGAATAGCATGGGCCAATACCCAGGACAATAGAAAATTCGATGGCGAAGCTACAAACAGAAATTCGCTCCAGCCATGAACAAACCAACAATTCAATAACAGGTTATACAACAACAACCTGTTAAATAACATCAAAAATAAAGCTCCATCTGCACTCCCGTGTGAAGTATAGTCTCAAAGACCCACCTAGGAAGCCATAGTTTCAGGCCCAAAGGATGGATTGCAAAATGCTAAGCTTCCCCTTAGGCTGGTTCTGGATTTCAAACCAGCAACATAACTTTACTTTCAAATTTCCAAGATGAGGAAGAAAGAGCAAGCCAACAATAAATAAGCTTCTCAGCAGGAGATGAATCAATTGTAACTCCAAAAGACAACTCTTCAACTTCCCAAAAGGGAAACCCATCTCCAAAAAGAACCTTTTAAAATAAAATATTAAAACTCTTCATTCTCCTCTCCAAGTCATCCCACTTTGATAAGAAATAAAAAATTTAATAAAATATTAAATGTATCAGCTTTATGGCCCCAACTTAAAAACAACTTGAAGTCATTAAGCTAGGCGTGGGGTACAACTTCAAAACACAATTTTAACTAAGTATAAAACTTAGTCCAATGAGATAGCCAATGCCAAACTAGAACTGAGAGATTACCATGATTTGGATAATGATCTGAACAATACTGCTGATGAAGATACTGCCAAAAATGGACTTTCTAAAAATAGCCAATGCTAAAAATAGTAAGTTTACATCAAAACCACAGAAGGCCAAGCTGAGCAGGAAACATTGGAAATCTTACTATGCTCATTTGAATAGCCTAGAAATTTTCGAGAAATAGGCTATCAGTCCATAACAAGGTCATCACTGAAAAGGGGACATTACACTGGCACTAGGTTCCTATTCCTCTCTATTCCTCATTTCAATGCCTGCAAAAGGATCAATCTCTGGTTGACTATCAAGACTAGTGTTTGACCTATTCCTTCTCAAATTATAGTGATGTGTAAAGGGTGGCTGCATTACTCATTCCACTGGCATAAAACTGTTTTTTTTCCAAACCCTCCACTATGGTAGGATACAATTGCTTTGATACCATTGTAATATGTACCCAATATATTTTTTTTGTGTTCGTAGTTTCTGATATGTGTTTGCAGTTTTTTGAGGTTTTACCAATAGATAAAACACAACAACACTGACCAATACAAATATTGCGAATAAAGAGCAATAACATCAACTATTCATGAACACCCACAAACTGAAATCTTTCTAGATTAATTGCAGAAGTTTGAACAATCATTACAATAGAGTCTAAGCATCACATAAATGACTACAACACATTTAATATTGCATTTTGAACATATCAATTGACTTCTGTTGCAAACTGTACAGAAAATGCACTTCAACCAGCAACCTAGGGCTTGATAGATAGCTTGAAAACGCCTCAAACATTGCTGTCTCACCTTCAATGTGATTGCTGAGTGTTCCTCTAGGAATGGTGCCCCCAAAACCTCCAACTTGCAGCCTCAAAACTAGGCACAAGGGCCCCCACTTCACATGCCCCTCTAGGAGGATGTACGACAAGCAAGAAGAAAGGTTTTAAAAACTGAAAATGATACCTCCGATCTGTTGTTTGTTCCTCTTCAATATGCTCACAAAATTCTGACTTGAAATGTAATGTCCCCTATACTCTTCAGTTGGTTTTAGCTTGTTTTCGAAAACTAAAAGGCTAAGCAGAAATGGAAATTATGGTTTTCACTTTTATAGGAGGTTTTGAAGGTTTGCATGTGAGAGTTTTTGATGCACATTTGGTGGAGCTTTCTGGGTTTTTGGAGAGCTTCAGTATGAGGTAACATGCATGTTGAGAAAATGACATGCATTTTTCTCTAGTTCCTTGCATACAGGAAAGCTTTATGGGTTTTTCTGGGTTTTCAGAGATCTCCAGGGTGGTGTGACATGCATCTAAATTTGTCAACCTTTCCAAGCACTTACTATTTATAGTAAGTCATGTGTTCTGCTCAATTTGGCATTCTGTTGAGTTTGAAGTGAACTTACTATTTTTAGCATTTGCTATTTTTGGAAGTGGCATCATCAATAGCTCAGCTCAGACCATCATGCTATTTCTGGTAGTTTGGTAGAATCGGTTTTGGGCAACGGTTTTGGCATTAGCTTCTATCTCTCCTTTGGACTGAGTTTCAACACTTTGTCAATTTTATATTTTGAGTTTGTACCCCATAGTCAATTTTATATTTTGAGTTTGTACCCCATGCCTATGCGACGACTTCAAAGCTGTTTTTAAAATGGGGCCATGTCTTGGATGCCTAAGTGGAGAAATTTAATATTGTTTCAAAGTTAAATTAAATGCTTTTACCTTGGATGCCTAGGGAGAAATTAAAAAGGTAATTTAATATTCTTCTTGCAAATTGAAAAAGGTGGATGCCAAGGAAGGAATATTTAAGTATTTTAAATATATAAAAGTGCATTTTTAGAGATGGGCATCCCTCGGGGGAATTGAAGAGTTTTCTTGGATGGAGTTACAAGTTGCTTCAATCGCCCATTTGTGCCTATATATTGATGCTTTGCTAAGTGTTGAGCATCTTTTGGAAAATTATAATGTTATGTTATTGAATTGAGTTCAGACTTTGCTATGGGGGTTGCGTGCCTTCTAGGTTTTTGATACCTTTCTTCTGGCTTGAATCTATTGCTTCCTAGAAGGTGACTGAAGACCAAGCTTCATTCAGGAGTGTGGATAGAGTTCAATTTTTTATTTTAATTACAGGCAAGTTGCTGGTTTATAATTTGTTTTTATGGTTGATGTCTATGGCTGAAGCGAATTTTTGTTCATAGCTTTGCCTCTGATTTTTTATTTGGTTCTGGGTACTGGCCCATGCCGTGCAACTGTGGAGGGTGCCCAAGTTTGCAAGTTTCAGATTTTAATACTGAGGATTGGATTTTTGGTAGCAAGTCAACCTCCTTGAGGGGGCCATACCATTTCTAGCTTGCTTTGGAATTTGTGCCAACTGTTGATTGTTGTTTCTGGCTTGAATTTCCTATTGGAGAGTGGACAACATGTCTAGAGGCTTCTACTGACTACTGAACGAAGTCTTTCCGGGCAGTGTGTAAAGAGCTATATCCATTCTGGTGAAATTCTTCATTGTTGATCTGATTTTCTGTATTTACTGTTTTTTATCAGACTTGTTTAGTTTAATAATAATGCTGGTTTGAGTTTCATTTCTATATCATTTCTTATTGTAATTATTAGAGGTTTATTAATCTAAATCCTGGTGGACTTTGGAAGCATATTTCTATGTATTTGCAGTTGAAAACTATATTTTTGTAAAGCTGGTTTATTAATACTAACAACTGTTTATTATTGCTGCAATTTAGTTTTGTAATTTGCTCCCATTGGATAAGTGGTTGAAGCATTTTATTTCCAGCACTTTAAATTTAATAATTTCCCCCATTGAACAAGTGGCAGAGCGGATTCATGGTCGGCTTTCCGTCTTTAATATTTGTAATTAGTTGCTCCCGTGGAATAAGTGGTTGAGTTCATGGTCGGTTATCTGCCTACTTGTATTTCCAGCATTTACTTTCATTCCATGGTTGGCTAGCCGCCTAACAAGCATTGTTTTTACTTTCTA
>CM021102.1:733782211-733853105 GCA_007115665.2 Sequoiadendron giganteum
GTCCCTTACCCGATTTGACCTAGAGTTCATCTGTTGATTAGGTTTAAGAATTCTTCTTTTCCAAATGAATGTTCTCTTAATGCAATAACCCTAGATAAGAATCCTGTATTCACCATATTAACAACAAATCTGTTAGCATTAATAGCTAGATATCAAAATATAAGCATAATCAAAAGTAATAATGAAGACATAAGAGGAGTGGCATGGGTAGATCCTCCCGAAGCTATCCATCTAAGCCCAAGGGCACAAGCATCCCCTCAGGACAACCCACCCCTTGGCTCCGAGTTGAACATCCAAACTAAGACCATTTCATACTCGGAGTGGCGTGCTTAGTGGAAACACTGGTATTTGCTTTCTCTACCCATTTCAGCACCTCAGAAGACACTTGACTTATTGGGGATAGTCGGGGGAACTGATAAGTGGCCTGGGCCTACCACCCCTCCAGGGCCGCAGCGGACTATGAGTGGAACCCCCACCCCTCCATGGCCCACCTAGGCCTTGGGATTGGGCGGACTATGAGTAGAATTTCCACCCCTCCAGGGCCCATCCCTGCCTTGGGTTCCGGGGGTGGACTTAAGTGGGGTTTTTCCTCCCAATAAGCATGCAAACACAAGGAAGACAATCTTTTAGCAATCAAATACATTTGCTTTTATTACTGATTCTTGAAGTCAATATCAACATCATTATCATCATGATAATATTAAAGAAAGCATTACGCCAATAATCAGACTAGCTATATATATTTCTTATATTCAAAATATGCTAAATATTATTGCTAAGTGAGTACATCACCTGAGTTGCTATATCTCTCCATGTTTCCTTACTCACCTCCTTCAACCTTATACTGAATTGATCATAGGATGAGGACAATTCATAAATATACATAATCTACTTATGTTTATATTAAAGAGTCATCATTACTTATAAGTATCATTATTGCATAATCGTGAATGTATATATATATGTTTATATAATTATTCTTTCCTTATTCATATATATTCTTTATTCATTGCATATTATTCATTATAAAATTTATCTATATTTATGCATATATACTTGTATGCCTATTAAATAATATATATATATATATTAAATAGCCCTATATTCCAATGCATAACAATCATTGTTGCTGCTTTTTGTTTCTCAATGTTTTTTTCCCCCTTCCTTATTTTCCTTCCTTTTATTTATACCATTCAAGGTAGGTGACTCATGGGAGGAATGTATTGTTTGGTGAAAGAGGCGACTTTTCATAAAATACATCCCTTGGTTAGATTTAATTGCTGCATTTATTATCACAATAATATCTATTTTTAAAATAATATATTATTACTATAATTATGATATTTCAGATTTCTATTTATTTTATTATTTTATTTTGATATTTTATTGAACATATTTTAACATTAAAGTATAATAATAAAACAATTTGCTAATATCTTATTATTATTTTATTCTAATGTATTACAATCTTTGATGTGTAATGATTATAATATTTATTTATTATTATTTTTGATACTAAGTTATTTAATACTAGAATGTAATAACAATAATTTGCCTATATATTATTATTTCATATTTTTATATTTTTATATTGATATGATACACATTTATTTTATATTTAATATTAATATTGCTATTTATTTTATTTATTAATTGATTTGTATTTTAACACTTGGTCTTTATGGTTTTGTTATTTCGGGGACATGATAGTCCTCCCCACCCAAGATTGCTTGCCCTCAAGCAATCATGATCTAAGATGTGTGATTTTAAGATGTTTCTTGTGGTGATGCTATTATCTTTGATAGGAGTTGGAAGTTCTAATCCCAAGTGATGGTTCCTCTAGTTATGTTTCTTGTGGTGATGCTATTGTATTTGATAGGAGTTGGAAGTTCTAACCCAAGTGATGGTTACTCTAGTTATGAGGACAATATATTGACTAATATTCTTAAGTTTTACTATTTCTCCATTCTCAAAAGTGACGGAAAACAAGTAACTCAACTAGGCAAACAAGTAGCTCAACCAAGCAAGCAAGTAGCTCAACTAGGCAAACAAGTAGATCAAGTTCAAGCATAGAGGCAAGTAGCTTAAGCATACAAGAAACCAGATCAAGTAGACAAGCAAGTAGCTCAAGCACACAAGCAACCAGCTCAAGTAGACAAGTAGGTAACTCAAGCACACAAGCAAGTAGCTCAAGCACACAAGCAACCAGCTCAAGTAGACAAGTAGGTAGCTCAAGCACACAAGCAACTAGCTCAAGCATGCAAGCAACTAGCTCAAGTGAGTAGGCAACCAACTCAAGCACACAAGCGACAACTCAAACAAGTAGGCAACTAGCTCAAGTAGGCAAGCAAGTAGCTTAAGCACACAAGCAACCAACTCAAACAAGTAGGCAACCAGCTCAAACACACAAGCAACCAACTCAAGCAAGTAGGCAAGTAGCTCAAGTAGACAAGCAAGTAGCTCAAGCACACAAGTAAGTAGCTCAAGAAAGTGGGCAACTAGCTCAAGTAGGCAAGCAGGTAGCTCAAGTACACAAGCAACTAGCTCAAGCACGCACAGGATGGCAGGAAAGATGCTCTGATATCACTGTAATGTCCCTTACCCGATTTGCCCTAGAGTTCATCTTTTGATTAGGTTTAAGAATTCTTCTTTTCCAAATGAATGTTCTCTTAATGCAATAACCCTAGATAAGAATCCTGTATTCACCATATTAACAACAAATCTGTTAGCATTAATATTTAGATATCAAAATATAAGCATAATCAAAAAGTAATAATGAAGACATAAGAGGAGTGGCATGGGTAGATCCTCTCGAAGCTATCCATCTAAGCCCAAGGGCACAAGCATCCCCTCAGGACAACCCACCCCTTGGCTCCGAGTTGAACATCCAAACTAAGACCATTTCATACTCGGAGTGGCATGCTTAGTGGAAACACTGGTATCTGCTTTCTCTACCCATTTCAACACCTCAGAAAACACTTGACTTATTGGGGATAGTCGGGGGAACTGATAAGTGGCCCGGGCCTACCACCCCTCTAGGGCCGTAGCGGACTATGAGTGGAACCCCCACCCCTCCATGGCCCACCCAGGCCTTGGGATTGGGCGGACTATGAGTAGAATTTCCACCCCTCCAAGGCCCATCCCTGCCTTGGGTTCTGGGGGAGGACTTAAGGGGGTTTTTAGGCACCACTTCCCTCACACCCTTCCTCCCAATAAGCTTGCAAACACAAGGAAGACAATCTTTTAGCAATCAAATACATTTGCTTTTATTACTGATTCTTGAAGTCAATATCAACATCATTATCATCATGATAATATTAAAGAAAGCATTACGCCAATAATCAGACTAGCTATATATATTTCTTATATTCAAAATATGCTAAATATTATTGCTAAGTGAGTACATCACCTGAGTTGCTATATCTCTCCATGTTTCCTTACTCGCCTCCTTCAACCTTATACTGAATTGATCATAGGATGAGGACAATTCATAAATATACATAATCTACTTATGTTTATATTAAAGAGTCATCATTACTTATAAGTATCATTATTGCATAATCGTGAATGTATATATATATATATATATATATATATATATGTTTATATAATTATTCTTTCCTTATTCATATATATTCTTTATTCATTGCATATTATTCATTATAAAATTTATCTATATTTATGCATATATACTTGTATGCCTATTAAATAATATATATATATTAAATAGCCCTATATTCCAATGCATAACAATCATTGTTGCTGCTGTTTTGTTTCTCAATGTTTTTTTCCCCCTTCCTTATTTTCCTTCCTTCTATTTATACCATTCAAGGTAGGTGACTCATGGGGGGAATGTATTGTTTGGTGAAAGAGGTGACTTTTCATAAAATACATCCCTTTGTTAGATTTAATTGCTGCATTTATTATCACAATAATATCTATTTTTAAAATAATATATTATTACTATAATTATGATATTTCAGATTTCTATTTATTTTATTATTTTATTTTGATATTTTATTGAACATATTTTAACATTAAAGTATAATAATAAAACAATTTGCTAATATCTTATTATTATTTTATTCTAATGTATTACAATCTTTGATGTGTAATGATTATAATATTTATTTATTATTATTTTTGATACTAAGTTATTTAATACTAGAATGTAATAACAATAATTTGCCTATATATTATTATTATATTTGTTATTTCATATTTATATATTTTTATATTGATATGATACACATTTATTTTATATTTAATATTAATATTGCTATTTATTTTATTTATTAATTGATTTGTATTTTAACACTTGGTCTTTATGGTTTTGTTATTTCGGGGACATGACATACAACTGCAAAATATCAAAGATAAGCTTCCAAAAACATGAGATAGAGTATCACTTCCTCTAACTCTTACAACATGAATAGATGAAGAATTGAAGCTCAAACTAGCATATAAGTAAAAACTAACTAATTTGATCAGAAACAAAAGGTACAAAAAATCAGACCAGCAAGTTGTGAATTCACCAAAATGGACGTATCTTCTCCGAAACAGCTCGAAAAGCTCTCAAATCACAGCCAAACCAAAACTAAGATCTAGGTGTCCAACCTCCATGAAGAATTCGAGCCAAAAACAGTAGTCACAGAGTGGCACGAATCCCAATGCACATGTTAGGAAAAGGTACGACCAAGCAAGAAGGTCGACCTCTTCTTAAAAATAAAAAACTCAATGATAAAATCTGCAAACTTGTAGAAAGGTGTGCCCTCCACAGTGGAATAGCATGGGCCAATACCCAGGACAATAGAAAATTCGATGGCGAAGCTACAAACAGAAATTCGCTCCAGCCATGAACAAACCAACAATTCAATAACAGGTTATACAACAACAACCTGTTAAATAACATCAAAAATAAAGCTCCATCTGCACTCCCGTGTGAAGTATAGTCTCAAAGACCCACCTAGGAAGCCATAGTTTCAGGCCCAAAGGATGGATTGCAAAATGCTAAGCTTCCCCTTAGGCTGGTTCTGGATTTCAAACCAGCAACATAACTTTACTTTCAAATTTCCAAGATGAGGAAGAAAGAGCAAGCCAACAATAAATAAGCTTCTCAGCAGGAGATGAATCAATTGTAACTCCAAAAGACAACTCTTCAACTTCCCAAAAGGGAAACCCATCTCCAAAAAGAACCTTTTAAAATAAAATATTAAAACTCTTCATTCTCCTCTCCAAGTCATCCCACTTTGATAAGAAATAAAAAATTTAATAAAATATTAAATGTATCAGCTTTATGGCCCCAACTTAAAAACAACTTGAAGTCATTAAGCTAGGCGTGGGGTACAACTTCAAAACACAATTTTAACTAAGTATAAAACTTAGTCCAATGAGATAGCCAATGCCAAACTAGAACTGAGAGATTACCATGATTTGGATAATGATCTGAACAATACTGCTGATGAAGATACTGCCAAAAATGGACTTTCTAAAAATAGCCAATGCTAAAAATAGTAAGTTTACATCAAAACCACAGAAGGCCAAGCTGAGCAGGAAACATTGGAAATCTTACTATGCTCATTTGAATAGCCTAGAAATTTTCGAGAAATAGGCTATCAGTCCATAACAAGGTCATCACTGAAAAGGGGACATTACACTGGCACTAGGTTCCTATTCCTCTCTATTCCTCATTTCAATGCCTGCAAAAGGATCAATCTCTGGTTGACTATCAAGACTAGTGTTTGACCTATTCCTTCTCAAATTATAGTGATGTGTAAAGGGTGGCTGCATTACTCATTCCACTGGCATAAAACTGTTTTTTTTCCAAACCCTCCACTATGGTAGGATACAATTGCTTTGATACCATTGTAATATGTACCCAATATATTTTTTTTGTGTTCGTAGTTTCTGATATGTGTTTGCAGTTTTTTGAGGTTTTACCAATAGATAAAACACAACAACACTGACCAATACAAATATTGCGAATAAAGAGCAATAACATCAACTATTCATGAACACCCACAAACTGAAATCTTTCTAGATTAATTGCAGAAGTTTGAACAATCATTACAATAGAGTCTAAGCATCACATAAATGACTACAACACATTTAATATTGCATTTTGAACATATCAATTGACTTCTGTTGCAAACTGTACAGAAAATGCACTTCAACCAGCAACCTAGGGCTTGATAGATAGCTTGAAAACGCCTCAAACATTGCTGTCTCACCTTCAATGTGATTGCTGAGTGTTCCTCTAGGAATGGTGCCCCCAAAACCTCCAACTTGCAGCCTCAAAACTAGGCACAAGGGCCCCCACTTCACATGCCCCTCTAGGAGGATGTACGACAAGCAAGAAGAAAGGTTTTAAAAACTGAAAATGATACCTCCGATCTGTTGTTTGTTCCTCTTCAATATGCTCACAAAATTCTGACTTGAAATGTAATGTCCCCTATACTCTTCAGTTGGTTTTAGCTTGTTTTCGAAAACTAAAAGGCTAAGCAGAAATGGAAATTATGGTTTTCACTTTTATAGGAGGTTTTGAAGGTTTGCATGTGAGAGTTTTTGATGCACATTTGGTGGAGCTTTCTGGGTTTTTGGAGAGCTTCAGTATGAGGTAACATGCATGTTGAGAAAATGACATGCATTTTTCTCTAGTTCCTTGCATACAGGAAAGCTTTATGGGTTTTTCTGGGTTTTCAGAGATCTCCAGGGTGGTGTGACATGCATCTAAATTTGTCAACCTTTCCAAGCACTTACTATTTATAGTAAGTCATGTGTTCTGCTCAATTTGGCATTCTGTTGAGTTTGAAGTGAACTTACTATTTTTAGCATTTGCTATTTTTGGAAGTGGCATCATCAATAGCTCAGCTCAGACCATCATGCTATTTCTGGTAGTTTGGTAGAATCGGTTTTGGGCAACGGTTTTGGCATTAGCTTCTATCTCTCCTTTGGACTGAGTTTCAACACTTTGTCAATTTTATATTTTGAGTTTGTACCCCATAGTCAATTTTATATTTTGAGTTTGTACCCCATGCCTATGCGACGACTTCAAAGCTGTTTTTAAAATGGGGCCATGTCTTGGATGCCTAAGTGGAGAAATTTAATATTGTTTCAAAGTTAAATTAAATGCTTTTACCTTGGATGCCTAGGGAGAAATTAAAAAGGTAATTTAATATTCTTCTTGCAAATTGAAAAAGGTGGATGCCAAGGAAGGAATATTTAAGTATTTTAAATATATAAAAGTGCATTTTTAGAGATGGGCATCCCTCGGGGGAATTGAAGAGTTTTCTTGGATGGAGTTACAAGTTGCTTCAATCGCCCATTTGTGCCTATATATTGATGCTTTGCTAAGTGTTGAGCATCTTTTGGAAAATTATAATGTTATGTTATTGAATTGAGTTCAGACTTTGCTATGGGGGTTGCGTGCCTTCTAGGTTTTTGATACCTTTCTTCTGGCTTGAATCTATTGCTTCCTAGAAGGTGACTGAAGACCAAGCTTCATTCAGGAGTGTGGATAGAGTTCAATTTTTTATTTTAATTACAGGCAAGTTGCTGGTTTATAATTTGTTTTTATGGTTGATGTCTATGGCTGAAGCGAATTTTTGTTCATAGCTTTGCCTCTGATTTTTTATTTGGTTCTGGGTACTGGCCCATGCCGTGCAACTGTGGAGGGTGCCCAAGTTTGCAAGTTTCAGATTTTAATACTGAGGATTGGATTTTTGGTAGCAAGTCAACCTCCTTGAGGGGGCCATACCATTTCTAGCTTGCTTTGGAATTTGTGCCAACTGTTGATTGTTGTTTCTGGCTTGAATTTCCTATTGGAGAGTGGACAACATGTCTAGAGGCTTCTACTGACTACTGAACGAAGTCTTTCCGGGCAGTGTGTAAAGAGCTATATCCATTCTGGTGAAATTCTTCATTGTTGATCTGATTTTCTGTATTTACTGTTTTTTATCAGACTTGTTTAGTTTAATAATAATGCTGGTTTGAGTTTCATTTCTATATCATTTCTTATTGTAATTATTAGAGGTTTATTAATCTAAATCCTGGTGGACTTTGGAAGCATATTTCTATGTATTTGCAGTTGAAAACTATATTTTTGTAAAGCTGGTTTATTAATACTAACAACTGTTTATTATTGCTGCAATTTAGTTTTGTAATTTGCTCCCATTGGATAAGTGGTTGAAGCATTTTATTTCCAGCACTTTAAATTTAATAATTTCCCCCATTGAACAAGTGGCAGAGCGGATTCATGGTCGGCTTTCCGTCTTTAATATTTGTAATTAGTTGCTCCCGTGGAATAAGTGGTTGAGTTCATGGTCGGTTATCTGCCTACTTGTATTTCCATTGGTGTTTGTGTTGGTCAAAAATTAAAAAAATTAAGGGGGGATATTACATGAAACCCCTTGAAAACTTCAATGAAATCTGATCAATGGAGCTCCAAATAACTTTGAATGAAGTTACTTGTAAAAATCCACCAGGATTATCTTTGGAACTAATGCTAATCATTGGTGTTTGTGCTGGTCAAAAATTAAAAAAATTAAGGGGAATATTACATGAAACCCCTTGAAAACTTCAATTAAATCTGATCAATGGAGCTCCAACTAACTTTGAATGAAGTTACTTGTAAAAATCCACCAGGATTATCTTTCACAATCAAAGTGGATGATCCCTATAAGGGTTTTCGTCTTGATAAAGTAGCTAGTAAAAACCTGTGTGTCCTCAAAATATTTTCCAAGAATGTTTTTTTAAATGAACTCCAAAAAGCATTTTTGTATCTTCCTCAAAGCCCCATGCCCCTCCTTGTAGAAATAAAGCATTTTATTTAATTTTTAATTCCTCCTTATGTCTCCCACTTGGGCATCCCATTTAATGAGGCTTAATATTTACCTTTTTAAAACTTTCCCTTATGTCTCCTCAAAAAAACACCTTTCAAAAATATTAAAATAATGTAAAGTCAAATATTTAATTTAACTTTATAATATTAACATTATTTTAAATTAAATCCCCAAGCCATAAAAATTTACCAAATTAACATTAGATCCCTTAACTAAGCACCCCAAGGAAAGATCAACATGAAAATACAAAGTCGGTGCTGAGGAGGTGACTTACTAAAAATAGTAAGTATTAGACCAAACAACTGAAAATGCTCTAGAGAGTGCTAGAAAGATACTCCTATAATCTTGAACATGTCACCAATAGCTAAGGATTCCCCTAACCAACTATATTAGGCTACGAGAACTCGACGAATAGGCTAATCCTAATAATCATTGGCATAGCTTAGGAAGGGGACATTACAACAACACCTACATTTAGCTTTGGCAAAGTTTTTGCATTTATTTCTTATTTTTTCTGCTTTGAGTACCTTTATAAATTACATTAGCAGTATCATATCCAAGCATGGTGCATAGGCATATTGACAAAAAAATGTGTGTAGAGTGTAAGAAGTCATAAATTCAGAACATGATTATTCCTCACATTAATTTTGTCCACCTTACTAATATGACTAATTGATCTAGGCAATTATGGGTGGAATCCATTGGAAAGGGTTTTATTTTATTTTGAGATGCCTTTATTTTGTTGAAGATAACTAAGGTGCAGTTTTAGTTGAATCTGACATCTTTACAATGAAAATATTTATGTCACCTCGTTACTTTCACAACTCTTAGTGCTTTGTGTGTCACATTCAAAGGTAGAGGTCTAGAGGGATCAAAGAGGAGATTGGAGTATCCATCGAGATGATGGAGGACCAGTTTCCATCTCTAAAGCTTCTTGCTTGGAGATGAGTATACTACTAGAGAGGTAGTTTTGGTAGGAGTACATGGCTTTGCATTTTTCCAATTCATTGCATGTGCATTTTGGCTTTCATGTTCAATGTTGTGTTTGTAGGATGTTCCTATTTTTGGTTCTCTTTTCTTTTTGAGTTTTGATGAGTAGTAGTTTGGTGGGGTTATGTTCTATTTCCTATCCCCAATTGGGATTTCATGATCATTTGGCGAGTAGTTGTACCTGTGACAGGTGTTGCATATGCAGGAGCAAAGGAAAAATGTGGTGTGTATGGCTAGGCAATCAGACATTGGTTTTGGATGCCTCTAAGGGTTGTGGGTATAGGAGAATCACTAGAACAATTGCCTTTTAATTGGGAAAGGACATAAATTGCTCATAGTGCATGTGGTATGGATGGTTAGAGGCATGTTGTGATAAAATTCAACATGATCATGCTAGGTAGGGTTAGGAAGAGGCAATGGATCTTCAAATTGTACGAGGTCATGGCATAGGACACTGGAGGTACATGACTATTAGGTGTTGCTCACATAGGAATGTGAAGTAAAGAGTTAGGCTCACATAGGTTTCAACACAAGTTGATTAGTACAACGAGAGAGGAGATTGACTTTATAGAGTGGCAAGGTGAGTTAGATGTACATATGATCTAGGATATAAGTTGAAGGCCAAGCAAGAGGATACACAAATCCACAGCCAATCTGGCTGATGTTAGGAGCGAGCATATACATTGTACAATACCAAATCCTTGATAGAAGCTTCATGGCTTGTAAGGTCTTCTATTTCCATGTATAGCAGCGTCACCATGGGATGGACAATAGGAACAGTTATTCAAGGCAGTTATTAGGTATTTATTGAAGGTTATTAAAATGGAATTATGTTAGTATCTATGAATTTGGATAGTACATTCAACAAAAATAGTAGTGGCGAAGTGACAGCCTAAAGCATCTACAGACTAAGAAGACCAAAAAAGCTATGTTTTTTAATAGTGTGCTTCAGGGGTTTGCAGTGGGAGAATTTTAAAATCCCCAAAGCCTAAAGAAATGAACAAACAAGATAGAAGTTTAATATTATATGGTTTCACAGTCCATTTTATAAGATCAAGACTTCTGAATTAATTGCATTAATAGTTTTTGAATGTAGATAACCTAGAAGTCTTAATCTTGTAGGATGCAAGATGTCAGTAATAAGACAAACCAACTCTTTAAGGAGAGTTCTCCACAATTGTGTAATCAAAATATTAGACCCATAGGTGCCCATATCATCTGAGGTGTGACTGAAGGTGAGAAAGCCAACAAAGCAAGTTAAAGACATGGGAGTCGACAAAGATCTTCTACAATTAAGGCTGAAAATTTTTTGGAAGTAGGGAGGAAACTTGTAATGTTTGTCCTAGTATCCACCTCTAAATTTCTTGTGAAGAGGGGAGTCTATTTCCCTATGTTGCATGGTGGATCCATCCTAGTGAATCGGGTCCTCTGTGACCTCTCAAGTGAGCCAAGCGCGTTGGTGTTGAAACATCTTGTTGGCGTTTCAATTAGCACCTCTGGAGTGCTTATTGGAAACAAACAGTTATGCACAATGCGTGATGATTGCTCTTCAAATTATGGAGGGGAAGCTCCCTCTTGTTTGTTGATGTTTGCGTAAAAGTAAAACAAACTAAGTTCCTATCTTTTTTACTGAGTGGGCAGGACACAAGGGTGCATAAACACAATGCATTGCAGCTAAGGTTTTCTTTGGTTTCTGCAGATCTTAACTACAACTAGGCTAACTTTTAATCTATCCTATCTCCTCTAGATAAACAAAGCAAGAGAGTATAGGAGTGGGAATGAATGGGTTGGATCACTTGGGCCGACCATCTCTTAGAACGCGTCCAAAGGCTCTGAACTTTCAGATTTATGCTGAAATGAGGTCTTGTCCAAGCAATCACTCTCACGGTAAGCTAAATCTCAGGATTGCCAAAGAAGAGGAACCCCTATCCGAGGTGTAGGCTGGGATGCAACTTACTAGAAACAACAAAGAACGATGAAATGGCTAACAGGATTCTTGAGGAGGTGACGACACCTATCCAAAGTGTAGGCTGAAATAAAGATCATTACACAACATCAAACAATAATCATTAACATCAAAATTCTCAAGGTGACGACACTTGTCCAAGGGAGAGATTGAAACAATAGATTATAAGAACAAGACGTTGATAGAACTTGAAACTTTGGATCAAATTGCGTATGCCTTTTGATTTATTTCTTCAAACTTTCTCAACAAATTACAAAGATTTGGGACAAAAAAGGTACGAAATCATAAACAATTTCTTATCAAACCAAATAACTCTCATCCAAGAGTGAACAGATATAGACTTGCAAGCTTGTTGGCACAATGGTGCAGCAATTTGTGTAGTAAATAAAGGTTACAAAATAATGAGCAAAGGCTCTTATTTATAGAAACTCAAAGGAGTAGGCAACCCTAAAATCTCCTTGAGTTAACAATTAGTTCTTGCCAATCTGTAAGATTTATTCCTATGTCTAAAAGTAGGTGAGCAAACAGTTAACTGAAAATCTACTTCAATTAACTGAAACTAAACTAAAAGTGAACTCTAATTCCAAAAGTGCCTCCAAAATAGAGATCCACAATTAGTGGAGATCTAGAATAGGCATCCATAATTAGTGGGATCTGACATGCATGATCAGTGGGACAGTGAGTTAACTTGGAAAGGGGCATCAAGTTAGCTCCTATTTGTCATAAATGCTATTTTGGAGGGTAGGACATCCTAACTAGGTGTTTTACACTACCTCACCACTAGTCAAAAGTTTCTCTAACCAATCGTTGACTTCTTCTGCCTCTAGACAATAAATGCTTTGTAGGATGATGACGTGTCGCTTCAGCATCTCTTCACAACCTGCAATCTGTTGCTGATATTCAATACTCTTCGCAACTGCATACATGACGACAATCTTACTCAACCCGCAACCAGCAGGGTCATCGCAAAAACTGCCACGGATGAGATCTTAGAACTGTTTTTGGCATTTGCACTTCGCCTAGCTCAATGTATGCACCTCCCTCGTGCTGATAAAGGCAAGGGATAGCTATTACCAACGTTCTTAAGAAGTTGATAACACCTACCACAATTTGACGGTACTCAATCAGTTCCACGAAGTTGGTATCATAGGCTTTCACGTTGTATGCGAGTTGTTATTTCCAAGTGAAAAGGTGTCGCTCGTTCTCCACTGTGGTATCTGATTCATACGCTATTTGTAAGTCAGAAAAAGTGATCTCGTCACTAGGCCTCCTCTCTGTTGTGTGTTGCTTTGCTTGCTAAATCTCCACATGAAGTTCATGAGCTTTGCACCTTAATTGGTAAAACTTTGCAAGTATACACCTTCCTTTGATGACAAATTCTTCCACTCGATTTCTCAAGTGTTTTCCATATAAGATCAATTGGTGATGATTTTGCTCCGCAGGGAGATCTAGCATCTCTCGAGGCAAAGCAGAGATGTTTGGTGTACCATGCATCAAGCTAGATATGTATAATCTCAACTGCTGGTTTTCAGCCTTTAAGGCTGCTTTGTCTTTGCCATCCTTAGCCATTCTTTCCTTACACTCACTGAAGCAACTTCAAGGAGATATGCCTCCACCTGACGAGTGGTCTTACCGAGGTTGACCTTCGACAACGTGAAGTCATCAACCTCTACCTCGTGCGCATTCTTGTCTTCAGGTGGCACAACTGTCTCTATGACAATTTCATTGTCAGTATTCTTTCCTACGTGGACCTACTTCTTCAGCTTCTTTACTGGCATGTCTTGACGAACATGGTCAAATTCTGTGAAGTCTAGCTGGTAGGATTGCCTTTCTCTCTTCCTTCCTAGGAGACTCTCAAGCCAAAATGAATCCTGACTAGCCTTGCTAGAAGAAGGAATGTTAGGCCCTTGAATGCCTAACGAATGGGATTGTGTAGTGATGTTGTGTGGTGGCGAATCCAAGTCAATGGGGATTGGTGACTGCTATGATGGTGGTGAATTAGGAGGTTTTGTTTCCACCACTGGCACTATATCAACTATAACTGCTTCCATCATTGGCTCTGTCTCAGCTATGGTTGTCTCAATCACTGGCTCAACTGCAACTATTTCCATGACTGGCTCAAGTATGTTTGTGGTTGTCTCCACATGTGCCTCTTGCTGATTTGTATCAACAATCTGTATTCTTCCCCTTGTGTGCCCTGTCATTCTGACTCCTCTGGAAGGGTTACTCCATTACTTCTGTCTGGGATTCTTCCTTGATGTGGAAGGTAGTGAAGAATGAACCGGTGGCGGCTCTATGCGGGGAATTACTACCTTCCTTGTCTTCTTACTGTCCAAGTAGAGTTGACTGTTTCTGACAACTCTACCTGTCCTTTCCTTTGTAGACGTATTTTCCTTGGCATACCAAACCACTTTTCCAAGTGGTTGTGAGTCCACCTGATCTACGAAGAATGAAGGAAGAATAACTTCCCCATCATCATCGGATAGGCCTTCCACGTCCTCTAACATGAAGTCGACAATTTGTGGAAGTCTAAACCGGTTGTAATTGCATCATCGTACATCAAACTCATCTTCACAGTTGACCCAATAGTCCTTCATGGAAGACTTGTGTGAAGATTGTTGCTCAAGGTGTGCTGCATAAAGGCCTCTAGGATCATATGATCGTTTCTCAATGAGATACTTAAGATTAAGTCCCATCGTCTCTTGGCCCATGACTTTGGCATTAGCTATTGTCTTGCACCTGTAAAGTCCCATTTGGAAAGGAAAGTTCGCAGTCGTTTTGCGTTTGAGACATAGATGAGAATGAACTTTAGACAATTGTCGCAAGAACTCCATGAAGACTACCCTATCTAAAAGGATAGCAAGGTAACATGGCAAGATGACTGTTGTATCCATATACACGTATGTAAGTGAAGGTGGGGAATTGGATGAACCAATCTGCCCAATCCACCATTGCCTCCTTTGCTGTTGGTGATATGCGTATATGCATCTCATGGTCAAGGTCTCTTACGGTGTGCATTATGAAGAGATCATTTATCCACTTGAAATTTCTTTCTGCTTGAGTGAACTCAAGTTGCGGGAAATGTTTGTGGACTTTTTGCACACCAAAGGTTCCTACAGTGTTTAATGCTCTGAATTGGCCTTGGAAGGCAATCAAGTATACAAGATATGAGCACATGTGAAACTTGTGAGCCTCTAAGAACCTGATCATTTGTTTGTGGAGTGTATAACTGATGAGGGTGAGCCATTCATAATGCTCTTTGTTGCTTACAATTTTGGCGATGATATAGTACATCCATGATTGAAATTGGTTTGCCTCCTCTTGTTCAGTGATACGGTTGAGTAAAGTGATCATCACTGCATACTCATCTTGGAACTCTCCACGTCCCACATTCTTGGGCAAGTTGGCCTTTTTCCCTTTTAACCATTTTTTTGCCATTCTCTTCTAGGACTTATCTTTTGACACTTTGAATACCTTTTTGCATTTTCTCACAAATATGACCACATTTTCCGGACATGGTGGAATGGCAAAGCACCTTTCGACATCCTTAGGCTTAAGGCTGCATATCACCCACCCATCCACTGATCGAATCTCTCATGTGGTAGGGTTGTAATGCTTAATGCAAGCTATTACAAACTCCATGCTTTGTGCTATGATGGGGATTGATGCAGCCTCAAGCAATCCGGATTGCTTGATGTTCTGTAATGTTCATTGGTCTATGCCTTCCAACCTTTTTGAGTTGACCTTTGGTTGTACCTGATGTAGATTGGTGTCTATTGTTTTTATGAAGTCATGAACCAAGACCGTTTTGGTCTTGTATTCGACTTGGGAGAATTGCATCTTGAAAAACTTAAAGATCAACTGTGCACACGACACTGTTTAGGTAACTTTTCTGCAAACCCCTAAAAATAGCACCTGCCGAGAAGTATTTTTTTCAGAAAAAATCTAACACCTGAGTATTGTAGGCACTTCAAAGCTGAACAAACCTAGTTTGTCTAATTTTGTAATGTCCCCATCTTAGTCATACGCTCCTCTGTGATTGATAGCCTATTTTCGGAAGCCCATAGGTTCGTCAGAGGTAAAATTAGGGTTTCCTATTTTGTAGGGGTTTTGAAGCATTTTTGAAAGTTTGCATGAAGAGTTCCTGATGCATGTCTGGTGGAGTTTTTTGGGTTTTGGGAGAACTTTCGAATGGTGTAACATGCATCTCCATCTGACAACCTTTCCCAGAACTTGCTATTTTTAGCTTGTACATTGAAGTCTCAAGATTTGGATTGCGGATTCTTTCTGGGTTTTCAAAGAACTTCACAATGATAGAACATGCAAGAGAATTGGGCAACTTCTCAGAATTTACTATTTTTAGTAAGTTCTAATTTTGGCAGTGATCTAGTTGACAGCATTACAGTGAGCCTTCCATTTCAGGCGGAGTAGTTGAGTAATTTTGGATTTGGCTTTTGAAGTACAATTTTGGAGGAATAAGTTATTTCAAGTCATTAACATTATATTTTTAAATTGACCCCTTGGCCTAATGTTATAACTTGAAGTTGTTTTAATAGGTGGTCATGAAGGGTGGATGCCACATTGAGGAGTCATTTAATAATTTCAATGTTATTAATGTCACCTTGGAATATGGATGCCAAAATAAGGAGGGAATAAATGTCTTTTAAAAATTAAAATGTTTCAAATCTCTTCTGGGCATCCCTTAGAGGGAAAGATGGAAAACCAACAGTCACCTCAAGTTCTATAAGAGAGAGACTTTGCTCTAGCATTTGCCATCTATTGTTTAACCTATCAAAATGCTGTTGGATTGATTTCAAAACCTAGCTAAGGGGGAACTTAGCTATTCACACCATTTTTCGGGCCTAAAACTATGGTTCCCTAGATGGTCAATTGAGAGTGTGCTTCATTCAAAAGTGCATATTGAGCTTCATTGTTGGAGATTTTGGTGAGAGTTTCCAGTTTTTTGTTTGCTGGTTATATCATGGCTGAAGGAGATTTTTAAATACAACTCTTTGTATGATTTTTATTTTCTTATGGGTATTTGTTAATATCATTTCCATGCTTAAGGCGACCCCTATTGCAAAAGCTTAGATTTTATAGCAAAGTCTTCAATTTATTAGAAGAGGTTGCCCTCTTGCTAGGGTCATATTATCTCTTCAATGTTCATTGGAAGTCGAGCTCTCCTTATGGTGGTTCCTATGCATTGTTTATCCTTTGTTGGCTGGTCGCCCTATTTTAAGGAAGTTGTGGTCAAGGTTTGGAGTGCTTTGATGGAGTTTGTGTGATTGCAATAAGCATTTTGATGACTGTTCAGTTGCTGGTTTGTATTATGTTTGTTGGCATTTTATATCAGACTTAGCTCTATCCATGTTTAGCTATATTTCTTGGGTGTCTTGTTGACGGGTGTTTTATGACCACACCAACACAGAATAAAGTTTCCAACTGTCACTCTATCCTCTCTTGATCAAAATATCTTGCATGCTAAGATTGTGAAAGATCATGCATTCAACTCCAAGGTTCCTTCATGCAGTGGACGTAGACTCGGTTGGCTTGATGTGATTTGCTGGTATTTCAAGAGGACTTACGTGATTGCTCACTCGGAAAGGACTTTCAAGACTCAAAAGATTTACCAATGAAGCTCAAATTGCCTAAACTAATCAGAAAATGCTGAAATTAAATGGATGCAGGGATTAGAAATGCTATGGTCTACTCTAAGCGCGGGACATGGAGATCAACTCTTGCAAACTTAAACCAAGCTCTACTTTGCCTCACCTTGGATAACTTCCACATAACCGTGCAATCTTCAAAGGAGTAACTTGAGGTATTTAGATCACAGCTTAACATGAAGATACCATCACAACAACACATACCAACATATAGGTTATAATCAAAGTTAAGTACATAATATTCCAGTTGACCACACAAGGCGAACTCACCATCAATGAGCTGCTATGGTATGGACTAATAAAGCTTGCTCAATTTGACCACCACATTCCACAACTATCTACATGCATGAATTAATATCTACTTTACTCTAAGCTCCACTTTAAGATTCTACTCGAATTGGAAGGACGAAGAAATCTTGCTAGCTACCCACAATAAAAGATGAAACCACAAGCAATGATAACTCTTTTTATTATAGGAGTGTTCACAACAATCTCTTACAAAGCATTCAATTTGAAAACTTTCCTTCCTCTTCAATCTAAGTTATGCTATCTGTCTCTCTCTACTCCTATCTTCTAATGATTATATATTATTTACAAATGAGGGGGAATGCCCCTTTTATAGATGGCCAAATCCAATGAATGGCTCAGATTGAATTACAATGAAGGGCTCAGATTGGGCCACATATGCCCTAGTTAAGATTCTGCCCTAAAAACTGCCAGAAAGTGGAGGGGTAATAAATGAGCACAAAATGCCCACTCTCTCCCTTTGACCACTATGAGCATTTAATGCCCACTATCTAGAAACGCGCTCCATTGTCCTTCTCTTTGACTGCAAACTCGATCAATCTGATCATCATAGCTTCTAGTTCTTGAACTGATATGGCAGGTATGTTCTCAATCTAAAACTCCAAGACTGCGACCTCTTTCTCCTATTTGATGATGATTTTCCTCCTTGCTGCCATTGCATCTTGGGTTGTGCGAAGTATGCATATTAGGTCTTTGTGGAGAAATTCCAACACTTAGTCGTTTCTTCCAACATCTCCCTTCATGGTTTGGGCACAAATGAGACATCATGGAGGAGTTTCAAACATGTAACTTTTCTCCTTCTAAGGTTGTAATGTTGTCCCGGAGTACTTGCTCCCTCACCCCAAGTCATCATGCTTTGGTCTCGGTGTTCACCTTGCAAAACAAACAAAAAGAAGAGCATCAAAACACTTATAATATAAATTCACTTCACTTACCTAATTTCCATGTTCTAATTTCCAAGGTTTGATTGATCTCTGGATCTGATAGAGTTTATCATTTTTCTCTAGCAAACTTTGCCTCCCTCATAACTTTTCATCATGGGCGCATTTGAGGGGGCTTGGAGAATTTCCATGCCTTAGAAGGTTTTCATGTTACTTACATTCCTCCTTGGGGCGCATTTAGCTATCTTACTTTGGCTTTACGCCTTAGAAAATTTTCAATCTCCTTAAGGGCGTATTTACTACCTTGTGTACTTGATTTCTTGCCTTAGACAATTTCTTAGCCAACATATTCTTCCTTGAGCGCATTTGGAGGGGTCTACTTCCATTTTCATGACTTAGAAAAATTTCTTGCCACCTACTCATCTTGGGTGCATTTTACCCCTTGAGCTTTGAGTTTAATGCCTTAGGAAAAACTTCTTATCTCAAGTCTTGTTGGGCGCATTCAATGGATCTTGTGATGAGGGCGCATTTAAGAAGTTGTATTTTCATTTTGGCTTTAAGCAAATTTTCTATCCCACACATTTTTTTCCTTAGGCACATTTAGACCCATGTTCTTCAAATTTCCAGCCTTAGAAACTTTTATCCAACTTCTTTTTCTCAAGGGCGCATTTGGAGGGATCTACTGCCATTTTCCGTGCCTTAGAAAATTCTTTAAAACAACTTCTACTTGAGGGTGCATTTACTAGGTGGTACTTCCATTTTAATGCCTTAGAAACATTTTGATGCCACCTTACTCATACCTTGGGCACATTTAAAGGGGTCTACTTCCATTTTTCATGCCTTAGATATTTCTTGCATCTCTTCTCAACTTGGGTGCCTTTTGGGGGGTCTAATTTTATTTTCATGACTTAGAAATTTTTTACCACCACTTTCTCTCAAAGGCGCCTTCAAGGGGGTGTGCTGCAATTTCATCTCCCGTACCTTAAGACACTTTTCAAGCTCCCTCCTCTTCTAGGGCGCATATGAAGGGGGGTTAGGCAATTTTGTGCCTTCGGAAATTTCTCACCAACTTGCTTCTAACTTGGGCGCATTTTGGGGGGTGTTTGTAGTGAACCACCACTTTGCTGATTCGTTTTCACTGTGTTTGTAGGTCTGATTTTGTTTTGGCTTGTGTTTTCTCTTTTTGTGCCTTTGAGTTAGTTTGCTAATAATGCTAAATGGTACTAAAAACAACATATGCATAAAGGAAACTTCAAATAAACCAAACTAATGAAACAACCTTGAGTCATTGCTCAATTTAGTGGCCAAATATGTCTTCTTCATTACATAATAAGTTGCATACCACATATAACTTACATCCGAATTAGAGCTAACTATATCATAATCTATACTTTAACTTACAACCATATAGCATTGTGAATAGTAACTTGCTACAGTACCCGTCCCCAATGTATTGCACACAACTCTTGGAAGACGATCTTCTCCCAACCAAAACTTGCATGGCAAACTTCCTCTATCTAGGGTGCCCCCTTTAGGTGAAGTTGCAGCCTCCTAGAAGTGGCATTTTATTTTCTTTTGCTGATATAAACCCTCATGAAGAAGCGGCTGGCTGTAGCTCTTCAAAAACAGCCCCAAGACACTCCAAAAGCGAACAGCTCCCATGCAAATGCGAATGGAGTCTATGGCAGTCCAAAACCCTTTGAAAATGCTCGAAAAATCTGCAAACAACAACTTGTGTCTCCAAAATGAAGCCACCAGAAACTGACCAGCAACCTTAAGGTGGTATTTCACACCCTCAAGCAGCTCAAATATGAAGAACAAAGCCCCACCAAGCTCACCCACTGCAAGAAATCAGGAAACCCTAGCCTCCTTCCTCCAAAGCAACACTCCCAAGTTTCATCAAGCAAAATCATCCATTCATGAAGAGGGTCGAACTTCTCTTTTGATATTTATAATTTTACATTGAAATCACTATTCATTAAAGTGAGCACTATTCACTTAAGTTATTTCTTTTTTCACTTTATGAATGAATAGTAACTGAAAAATATAAAGTGACCCCTTCGTTTTGAAGACACATGGTCTCTAGGCCAAGGATGGTGAAATAAAAGGTATCATAAATTTAAGCACAAGTATCATGCCAAATGCAACAATCACCCTGTCACCATACTTTGGAGATCCACACTGCAAATTGACGACCAAGTGCTCGTCCAAGAAACCCTCTATCCAGAACTATTAGCCTACGAGGGTCAGGAAAATAGGCTAATCCCCCAACTCTGATGCTCGTGAAAAAGGGGACATTACAGTGTTACTTTGATTTTCTATGCCTTAGGGAATTTTCATATCACCTTGACTCTCCTAGGGCACATTTCCACTCCAAAGCTCTGAAAACTCATTCCTTAGACAAATTTGTGCTTTCTTGTCTCCCACCTTGGCGCATCTGAACACTTAGCTTATTTTCAAACTGCTCGCCCTCACTTTCTATTTTTAGTAACTTCTTGATTCTCAAACTTTTGCAACTCCTCTTAACTTGAAATTTTCCCAACGTGATCCTCATGAGTTAACTGTCCTATTCATACTTGCCTTTGCATGCATCTGCTATTTTTAGCCTTGTTCTAGAAGTGACTTACTATAAATAGTAAGTATGCAGATTACACTCAAATTTTACTAGTGGACTCCCTAAAAGATGCTGATCATAGTGGGATACATCAGTTTTTCATTTTTCTCGAGTTTTACCCCCTATTTTAGGCACCAAAGTTGGAAACCCTAATTTCACTTGCATGTGCCTCAATTGACCTCCGTTCAACTCTGTTTCTGTTTTGAATTGTTTTGCTCCTGAAACTGAAGATCTGGGATTGCTAGAGTGAACCTACTAAAAATAGTAAGTGCCTGAAAAAATGATCAACTGATTGTCGAACTTGGTTGCATGTCATGTTACCCGAAAGATCTGAAAAAACCCAGAAAAACCCAGAAAACTGGTCTGCATGCGAGAACTTGCTAAAAATAGTAAGTCATCATTTTGACTTGCATGTTATATCATCGTGAAGTTCTCGAAAAAGCCAGAAAGACTATCCTGACATGCATTGAAAAATCATACATGCAGACCCTAAAAATTGCTCTTGAAGCTAGAACTGCTAAAAATAGAAAGTTGTTAGAATTTGCTCAAATTTTGCGTGCAAGCACTTTGAAGTGTTCTAAATGTGGTGAAGTAGTCAGAATTCGAAAATCCTAAGGAAAAGATCCCAAATTAAGTACTTACTAAAAATAGTAAGTTGTCAAAATTTAGTGAAATTTTAAAGGGAACCTGCCTGAAGCCTCCTGAATGCAGAGCCAAGCTCATATTTCAATTTGCTTAATCAGTCTAACCTCAAACCAGCCTGAAGAATGAAAACCCTAATTTTACAGACTTTGCCAAAATTTCAACTTAGGCCCAAAGATAGGTACATCCCCGGAAGGACAAAAGGAACAAAGAGAGACAACTACAAAACCAAAGCCAAAAGACCCGAATGGAGTAAAAATTAGGGGGGTACCCATTTTGAATGGGGTGATGTGTGAAAAGGTCACAACACGTCTATGCTTCTAGCTTCATGTGCATTCAATTTGGTGGGAATAGAAGCATTTTTGGATGATGATATGAACAACTTAGTGAAAGTTTTAGGTTCCTGATCTGATTATCTCAGTTTGCTGGTCTTATATCAGACCTGGTTATTCTCTTTTCATGCTATATTTCTTTGGTCTTTCAACCCACATTTGTAACCAGAGATATAGTGTAATTCTTGCAGGAGTTTGGAGCAGATTTCTATTGTATATTCATTGCAATAAGCTCATTGTAAATGCTGGTAACAGTAGTACTGTTCCAGTCATTGTTATTTCAGCATTTATTTGTGTTTAATTCAAACATTGTAACCCTTGGACAGTTTACCGCCAATGTGGAGGAATAAACATTCGAATCTCTCATATCTCACCCATTGTTTAAGTGGTGAATCCCCACTATTGAGTGGATGCCTGCTGAAAAGCGGATGAATTGCTCTTCATTGTAATATCTTTCCCCCCACTGTATAAGTGGTAGCGTGGAATCTTCATGGCCGGTTCACCGCCTGCTTTCATTTCAACATTGTTCTTCATTTCAGTTTCGTTGCTAACGATCCCTTCCCATATGCTATCACCTCGCCTTCAATAAGATCTTGGTGAATATTCTTGGCGAAGGTTACTTCAAGTTGATTATCTTTTGGGAGCTAACGCTAATCATTGGATCATTGGTGCTTGTGCTGGATTTGTGGTGAAAAATTGGGAAAAAATTAAGGTGCACATATCAGATTTTCAATATTGTGACTTTTTCAGGAAATCCTTGAAAATAGGGGTAGCAAGGTTACTGTTTTTGGAAAAATTCAACAAGTGGGTTTTGTTGAAAAATTTGTGTTGATCATACCCAGTTGGTCAATCTATGATTATCTATTGTTTTCTTGGACATGCAAGAAGATCTAAGACAAGAAAAGAGGAAAAAGACAAGAAGAAGATTGGACGTTATCAACTGTTTTTCTGGAAAAATTATGCCTTCCGTTGCAACCTCTGATAAATTGTCCCTCTATGCAACTGATCTTCAAAAATATGAAGAATGATGAAAACCCCTTTGTCAGATCTTGAAAAGACGTCTTGGAGAAGAAAATGTTGTTTTTGGCTTCAACCTACAAAGAAAGATGTTGAATTATGACGCCTAGGCTTGATATATAGTGATTGATGTTGAAGCAATCAAGTTTGGGAGCCAACTCATGGAGTCTTTTTGCCTGATTTGGAGTTCCTAGGACTGATTTCCACGAATTTGGGGACATTTTAGACATGAAAAGGTTGTCTAAATAGACAACCTCAATCTATAGAGTCTTACTTTGACTTTTTAGGCGTCCCTTTGAAGAGTTGAAGATATTTTCACTCTTTTTCATGGTGAAGTGCCTCTATTCGATCCTTGTTTCTGGTTGCTCAGTTGATTTTGAGGTGTTACTGACAGATCCATTGTTGAGATGGAACAACTCTGATGAAGTGTGCTTGGGAGCTACAATGCTCAAAACTTGAGTCTAATGCCTCTAATTCTTGGGCGCCTTTTCCCAAGATGGTGCATTTTTCATCAGACAGTCAATTTTCTTGAGTGTTCTTCAATTCCTCTAGTTTGACCCTCCGCGCTCTGATCTGAGATCGTTGTTGACTGATGAATCTAATGATCTTGTTGAAACATGGGATGCATAATTAGTTCATCCTTGGAAAGGATGACTAGCCTCATGAATCCTGAAAGTTGGTTTAAGTGCCTCAAAAGCTTGGGCACCCCTAGCCTACAGGAGCACCTTTGACCTTTTGAAATTTTATTTTTGATTTGCAAACTTTCACGATCGGTCCCAGTTTGATCTCTATCGTCAGGTGTTTGATTTGTCTGTCATCTTCACTGACGGTGTCATTGTTGAGATTGATCACAACGGAGAAGGTCATCCTAGAGGTCACTGAGCTTACAGGCTGCATTTGATTGCCCAAAAAGCTGGGCGCCTATTTCTAGGAAGATGCATTTTTCTCGACATAGGCAATTTTGCATGTCCTTCATTCTATTTTTGATTTGCAAACTTTCAAGATCGGTCCTAGTTTGATCTCTATCGTCAGGTGTTTGATTTGTCTGTCATCTTCGCTGACGGTGTCATTGTTGAGATTGATCACAATGGAGAAGGTCATCCTAGAGGTCACTGAGCTTACAGGCTGCATCTGATTGCCCAAAAAGCTGGGCGCTTATTTCTAGGAAGATGCCTTTTTCTCGACACAGGCAATTTTGCATGTCCTTCATTCTGCCTTCACCTTTGGTGTTTTCTACTTCATCTCTTCCTATGAATGCTTGACAGGTCTTGTGAACGTGCAACTGGATTGATCGCGAAGCTAAGAGAGTGTTGAACAGATACCTTGTAGAAAGCAGTTGTTGAAAACCTCATTGTAATGTCCCCCTTTTCGGTGTGATCTTGTTTGATGGTGGTTAGCCTATTACTCAGACTCTCGTAGGCTAACAGGATCTGGTTAGAGGGTCAGTAGCCATTTTAGTGGGTATTGTCATTGCCCATTTCTTCACTCCAGTATTGGTTTCTAGTACAGGCATTTATGGTTCAGCGTTCGTCAGCTTCTGATGGCACGAAGATATATGGAGATTGGAGAGAGTTATGGATATTTAAGTGATTTAACTTAACGCTTTATTATAAAGTCAAATTGACTTTATAAATATTATATCACTTAAATATATCATAAAGTGATTTAAAATTAAATCACTTAAGTATAAAGTACGCTCAACTTGGAAAAGGCAATTATTTAGTTGCTTAACTATTGAAAAGTTATTAAATACATTTTAATGTATTTTATTTGAGAGCCAAGTTGTACTTTCTTGATACTCGTGCCTTTTGGGGATATAAGGCAAAAGGGGCAATTCAACCTCATGAAATGATGATTATTTGAAATTGCTACTTTAATCTTCTTTGTTCATTTGTCTGAGACAAGGGTTACAATGAATATCTTCCATTGGAGAAACGAGAGATCTTTAGTGTTTTGCAGACTTGAGGTTGTGAAAGACTAGCCGAATCTTTGCTACAGGGATGGCTTCAATTCAAAAGTCAATTTGAGCTTTACCAGAGTTCTATGTTCAGTTCCTTTCCATTTTTCATTAAGGAAGGGTCTACAGTGGTTGAGGCGCCTTCATTCAGCAGATTTGGCATCTGAGGAGCAAGCCGTACATCTTCCTTGGCTGGTTGTACCATTTCAAGCCTAAGGCGTGGGTATCTGGGGTTGAGGCATTTGAACTAGAAGGCTGAAACGCCTTCTTCTGGAGCCTTCTATCCTTTCCATCTTGGTCACTTGGTATTCTTCAGTCATTTGCTACAGTTTCTGACAAGAAGAAACCAACATCAGGAGGTAGGCATTGGATTTCTTTAGTTTTCAGGGTTCTTGACTGGCAAGCTCCAGAATTTCTTATTTAATTAATCTGGAGGTTTCTGGGTATGTTTTTTGTATGTAATCCCTTTGTTGCAGTTGTTTAATACATAATACAATTTCAATTTCTCAAATTTTGCTTAAATTTTAGTTTTATCAACATTTTATGCTTGGCGCACTTCCCAAAAATGGTCTCAAAACTCATGAAAAACAAGCAAAACACTTAAACGGACAGTTTTAGTTCAGAAGTTGAGGTTGAGCCAGCTAGGCTCATCACAGTGGTATCGGAGCTTTCTAATCCTACCAACTTGTGGGAAAAACAATTCTATGTGGCCATACCAGAACAGATTTGACAGGCACTACACACACAGGGGTCCTGGATATCAGAGAAGTACTTTTGACGAACATGAGGAAGAATTAGACTTTGATAACATGGCTGACAGGGATGAGGAAGGTCCTTACAGAAATCGTTTTAATGATGAAGACAAAGAGGCCAGAGATGTACCGAGAGGCCTTGTTGCAGGTCAGGAACAGGTGGCAAACATCCTCCAACAGCTAAGTACCAACGTCTAGAATTTGAGTATTCAGAGAAGGTCAAATCGGGATCCGGATCAAGAAGGTAGTGTACATGGAGATAGACAGAGAACAGTTACTCCAGCACGCACTTATGACAGGCCTACTTGGCCAACATTTATCAGAAATGATCCTGTTGAGGAGAACGTGGCTGAGGGAGGTGATATGAATTTTGTAGATAACATCATGACACAACATGATGAGTGGGATGCTTTGCCCCAAAGAGTTAAGGATCACCTTAACTTCGACAGATTTCTGAGCCAAAAAAGAGACCATGGTAGGAACAGGGCAAATAGGAGGTTTGGAAATAGGTATAATGATCTAAGGCAGGCTACCAACAAACTTACCTTAACTAATTTTGATGGCAGTGGAAAAGTCATAGCTCGAGCATGGGTGAGCAAACTAGACACCTTTTTGACACTACGTCCAATGGCAGAAGAGGATGCCATAAGATTTGCAACACTTCACCTGGATGGCGTGGCACATGACTGGTGGCACCATGGCATGGTCACACTCCATCATGACAGGATTGCTTCTTACCAGGAATTCACTAACAGATTGGTTGAGAGGTTTGACAGGTGCGATCCAGAACTTTACTTCAGAGACCTTGCTCAGTTGAAGTAGTTGGGTAGCTTGGAGTCTTATATTGGTGAGTTTCAGAAGCTCTCGGTCATGGTTACCGGAATCTCAGAGAGGAGACTTGTCATTCTTTTTGTAGAAGGTCTCCATGAGCCAATGAAAGGTTGGATCAAGGCATTCGATCCACCTACCTTGCACAAAGCTATGAGAAAAGCTCGTAGCATGGAACTTACAACCTCACGTGGTAAGTTCACTTCAAATGTAGAAGCATCTTCATCCTATAGTGATAGCAAATCAAAATCTAAGAATTCAAAAAATGTTGATGATAAAAGGAAGTTTGCAGCTCCTGTGGATCGAGAGACAATCAATGATTTAAGTAGGAAGAAGCTTTTCTTTTATTGCAAGGGCTCATATGATATTACTCATGACTGTCCCCTCAAGCCTAAAGGTCAAAATAGACAAATGGAGTGGTTTTATGAGGGTGATGACTTTGCTGATTTAACGGACCAGCAAGCTAGTATGGCGGATGGGAGCATGCATTCTATCATTCTTGTTAGTGAGGAAAGTGAGAAGATAGAACAGGAAATTTTAGAGGAGGATTATGATTCTGCTTCTTTTTCCAGGGTGCCAGGGGTGTTTGATTGGGATCAGAACAATTATGAGGCTTAATTTGTAAACAATCCTCTTTTTGAGGCAGATGTTTCATTGTCTCGTGATAATCCGCTCTTTGAGGTGGATGATGATTCTACTCTTAACCCTGATTTAGGGGTGAGCATTGATCGTAGTATCGGAAATTCCGTCAATGCATTGGAATTTCAGACAGGGCTCATTGAGGAGTTTCATAGTGTGTACATGGTTAGGAATATTCACAGTTTTACTTTCAATCTTCATGTACATGATCCGTTTCAGATGCACAGTTACGGTATGCACATGTTAGACATGTTGGATGATAGCATATCTCGTGCAATTGTAGGGAGCAGGTGTTGTCAGCAGTTTGACTTGCTTTCTTGTGAGTTCCTCTCTCTTGTGACATATGGTGTTGAGATTGACAAAGTACAACATGATGATCCAGTTGATCAGATATGGGAGTTACAGGGGACAATTGATGACAGTAGGGACATTACACGACACTATCCTTGGGATCCTGGTAGATTGGTGTATTCGTTGCTGTTGAGATTGCTTGAGGACAAGCAATTTCAGGGAGGGCGGACTGTAATGTCCCCCTTTTCGGTGTGATCTTGTTTGATGGTGGTTAGCCTATTACTCAGACTCTCGTAGGCTAACAGGATTTGGTTAGAGGGTCAGTAGCCATTTTAGTGGGTATTGTCATTGCCCATTTCTTCACTCCAGTATTGGTTTCAGTACAGGCATTTATGGTTCAGTGTTCGCTAGCTTCTGACGGCACGAAGATATATGGAGTTTGGAGAGAGTTATGGATATTTAAGTGATTTAAGTTAATTATTTAACTTAACGCTTTATTATAAAGTCAAATTGACTTTGTAAATATTATATCACTTAAATATATCATAAAGTGATTTAAAATTAAATCACTTAAGTAGAAAGTGTGCTCAACTTGGAAAAGGCAATTATTTAATTGCTTAACTATTGAAAAGTTATTAAATACATTTTAATGTATTTTATTTGAGAGCCAAGTCGTACTTTCTTGATACTCATGCCTTTTTGGGGATATAAGGCAAAAGGGGCAATTCAACCTCATGAAATGATGATTATTTGAAATTGCTACTTTAATCTTCTCTGTGCATTTGTCTAAGACAAGGGTTACAATGAATATCTTCCATTGGAGAAACGAGAGATCTTCAGTGTTTTGCAGACTTGAGGTTGTGAAAGACTAGCCGAATCTTTGCTACAGGGATGGCTTCAATTCAAAAGTCAATTTGAGCTTCACCAGAGTTCTATGTTTAGTTTTTTTCCATTTTTTCATTAAGGAAGGGTCTACAGTGGTTGAGGCGTCTTCATTCAACAGATTTGGCATCTGAGGAGCAAGCCATACATCTTCCTTGGCTGGCTATACCATTTCAAGCCTAAGGCGTGGGCATCTGGGGTTGAGGCGTTTGAACTAGAAGGTTGAAACGCCTTCTTCTGGAGCCTTCTATCCTTTCCATCTTGGTCACTTGGTATTCTTCAGTCATTTGCTACAGTTTCTGACAGGGAGAAACCAACATCAGGAGGTAGGCATTGGATTTCTTCAGTTTTCAAGGTTCTTGACTGGCAAGCTCCAGAATTTCTTATTTAATTAATCTGGAGGTTTCCGAGTATGTTTGTTGTATGTAATCCCTTTGTTGTAGTTGTTTAATACTTAATACAATTGCAGTTTCTCAATTTTTGCTTAAATTTTAGTTCTATCAACATTTTATGCTTGGTGCACTTCCCAAAAATGGTCTCAAAACTCATGAAAAACAAGCAAAACACTTAAACAAACAGTTTTAGTTTAGAAGTTGAGGTTGAGCCAGCTAGGCTCATCACACTCATTAGATGACTCAAATGAAGGGCAGCCCTGGCCAGCAAGGGCGCTTTTGCCTTGATGTACATTGATTTTCCTTCCATTTTGCATGCTTGAATGATTAACAACTGTTGTCGTTTGATGTGTCTCACAGGTTCGTTGCAAAGCTGAGTTGATGCCAGGGAGATCACCTGAAGACAAGCTTGCTCAACAACTGACATCTGGACTATCTAATTCAAGGGTGCCCCTGGTCAGCAGGGGCGCTTTTTCTCATGTTTGACTGCCATTTTTGATAGTGCTTGCTTGCAACATCTCCTAACTTCGCTTACGTTTGTCGGTGATTGATGAATCAGGTGACCTTGCTTGACTATGCACTGGAAAACCAGCAGAAACACGAAGGAGATGACTGCCTTGGTGAAATTTGATGACTTTCTTTGACCGTTTGAATTCAAGGGCGCCCCTAGCCAGTAGGGGCACTTTTAGCTTGCAATTTCATCATTTCCTTTGAAAATCTTCATCTCTTCGTGCTTCACGTTCGCCGTGCACTGTGACTAATTCGAGCATTGTTGTTGACGACGCGGATACGTGCATCCTATCAATCACCTTCACCATTTTGTGTGTACAGGCATTGGAAAAATGACTAAGGCATTTGAATGCATAGCCTCCTTGCTAGCATCTTTCACTTAGCCAATTTTCAACATTTTTCACTTTTGAAAATCCCCTCCATTGCAGAGCATCTTTTTGAGCATTTTCACCATGGATTCTTTATTGAAGCTTTTGAGGCTTAGATTTCACCACTTGGTACTGCCCATTATACCATGAATGACTGCAGATGTCCTAGCTTTCTTCCTAAAAAATGAAAATAGACCCACCAGAGTAAAATAGACTTTTTGCTGATTTTGACTTGACCAATGTGATTGTGAAGTCAATTAATCCTATCAAAATCATTTTCAATCATTTCTGGGAAGGTCCTATTTTTAGGGGTTTTCCTAAAAACAGGGGTTTGAAACCCTAATTTTCAAATTTTTAGAAATTTGCAAGTATCTTCCTTGACATAAACCCACAAAAACCCTATGTTTGGTTTGACCTAAAACATACTTTTGACAACAATTTTACATGATTTAGATCGTTTTAAGAAAAATGTCTCATTGAAGCAAAAAATTATTTTGGTTAAAACACATCTGACTAGTCTAAGATGCACTCACTAGCCAAAACAGGTCAAGAAGTAATCAGAGAAAGAGATAGCTCAAGAAATAATACAAACATAGAAGTATGTATTTTGCTTTGATTGGGTCCACTCCCAGGCCAATAGGCAATTTCTATTTGAGGCACGACAAAACCCTAAGATGAGGGATTAAAACCTGAAATTGCTTATTATTACACGAATGTAGAAAACTAGATGTAGTGTATGTGCAGCCACAAACCAAATCTACTATGTTTTAAAATATTTGTACAAAATTTTCAGCATAGCCATAACTATCTCCACAAAGGATCACCTTCCTTAGTCCACTCCAACCAAGTCTTCTTGCTATTGAAATTGAGACAAAGGAGAGCTAAAGGCTCAAACCTATAAATTCTTCATTCATCTTCAACTCTAAAAGATTACAATGGAATGGCTTTATAAAGCTTTCTAACTTCTAAGTACCCAACAACTAACAACTATCACCTATTAATAAATTAATAATATTATGTTAATTTATTATTTATTATCTAATAATTATTAATCTATGTTATGCACTATTTCCCCAACACTTGCAAGTTTGATGTAGAAGGAATGTTCCCTTGTATCCAAATGACAAATTTGCTTGAAATATTTGAAATCTTGCTTGACAAGATCTTTGAGTTGTGAATGGCATCATAGGTCTTATGCATCTTGTCATAGCAAAGTTTGAAGAGCCATAAATCTGTCTACATGCACAGCTGTCCACTCCTCGAGAAAATAGCAAGAAATTTAGAGAAACAGTCTGTGAAGCCAAAAGAACTCATTTCTTTGATCCTTTTCTCCAAGGTCATGTCCCTTACTAAAAAACAAATCAACCAAACTGGAGCATCAATATGAAAGGCCATTCAAACTATAAGCAATTTTGTAAACCAAAAAGATCTAAAACATGACAGGCATTCATTGTTTTTTATTGATGATGCTTTGTACGTGAATTGCAAATAATTGGTAACTTTCCTCTATTCTCTTCATCACTTGAGTTCTTAGATTATGAGAGATAGAATTTTATTTCTTCAACTTGCAATTGGGAATTCTTATTGAGAAGTTATTCCACAACTTTGGTCATATGAAATTATATATTATTTTGGCAATACTAAAAAACAAATGCTACGAACCATAGTCAGACATTTTTACCTTTTGTCTCACATCGTCTTCAGTTTTCTAGTTTGTAAATTTAAAATGAACAGTCTCATGATCTTATCATGCGATGTATGCCCTATATTAGTATTCTACCTTAAATTTGTATGGCTAAATTTTATAATCCATAGATCTTAATCAAATATATTCTAGAAATTTAACTACTGAATCTTAAATTGATATTATTTCTATCAATTTTTAGATCTGTCAAGTCCACGAAATTTAGTTGTTCATTTTAAAATTTTCTCTAGTTATATAACTTTATGCAGTTGGTATGAACAATCACTAATTCAATATTCTCTAGCAACAGAACACGATGATGAGAAAATAGTTGTCTTCAAGACAAAAAGAACAATGCATAATTTTCTTTAGATGCCTTATCTAACCCTTGCCAAACTTGTGTCAACTTTTTTGTCCCAAAGGTACCACTAAGTTCTGCAAGCCAAAAAAGTATCCAACATTCATATGCAGTTTACTTTGAATTCTTGTTAGCTTTATAAGAACATAAAATGTAACTAACCTTTCATTGACGTGTCAAGTCATTTGCTATGAGCAAGCTAATATGCACTCAAAATATCTTTTAAGAAACATTTGTATGTAAGAACTTGCATTTAATTATCCCAAATAACTGTGTGTCAGAAAATCAGCCATCAGGGGTATCCATGTGTTGTATAAGGTCCTTTATTAGCTTCTGTGTTTTTTGACTTTCTAAAGTATTGCCTTTTTTTTGTAGCATTAATCAATCTTAATACTAACCATCTCTCTTGGACCAAGCCTGATCATGGATTTTGGAAACTCAACTTTGATGGCACCAGCAGGGGTAATCCTGGTCCAATTGCATTTGGTTGGATCTTGCAAAACCATCTTGGCTCTCCCATTTCCCTCAGAGCTGGCTACATTGGCCAAAATAATAACAATCTTGCTGAAGTAGAAGCTGTTATGAGGGGTATATTAGGCTCCACTCAACTGTTCCCCTCTGCTACTTGTGTGGAAAGTGACTCATATCTTATTATTGGTGCTTTCAAGCAAAAATTTGTTAAAGATTGGGTATTGGCTATCAAGATAGAGGAAGCATGTGATATCCTTGGCAAGATTCTGTTGTTCATACTTCATATTCCATAATGTTCAGCACTCAGTCAATAAACCAGCAGACTGGTTGGTTAACTGGATCCTTGACAATAGGTTTCAAGAAGAGCAAATGTTCTTTGGAGACAAGATCAATCATGAGTGGAGTGTAGTATATTGCTAGAATTGATTCAAGATGATGTGAGCTAATCTGCAGCTAATCTGTCGGCCTGCTGTTTCTGTTAGTTTTATTGTTGTCCTATAAACTTATTTCATTTTAATGTCCTTCAATCTGCAACTGTTTGAGAACTGGTTCTTCCAGTTCTCTGTTCTCTTCAATTGTAGCAGAGCTTCTTCCTCTGCATCTCTGAATAGTATTAGTAGAATCTTGTTTATTATTAAGAAAAAAAGAACTTACTGTGCTCATTGTAACATTTCTTTGCTTTAGTTGTTAAATGGTTACAATTAATTATTCTTTATGATACGGAGTTATATGATTACTTCAATAATCAAGGGTGTTAAAACTTAAATTAATGGATAAAAACTACACTTTGTATTTCTAACAAACTAGAT
Source organism: Sequoiadendron giganteum (assembly GCA_007115665.2). Taxonomy (NCBI): domain Eukaryota; kingdom Viridiplantae; phylum Streptophyta; class Pinopsida; order Cupressales; family Cupressaceae; genus Sequoiadendron; species Sequoiadendron giganteum. Next base: position 733,815,407 of record CM021102.1, read on the forward strand.
CAATGGTATCCTCATTGAGCATGCCCTCATCATCAACCATATGAGTGATTTCATTAAAACAGAGCATTAATATTAATAGTGGTTCCAGTGATGTTCTAATCTTGGGCCAGTGTCTTTATTTAATATTTCCTTAATTGAAGTGATTGTTGGTAGAGGTTTTCCTATAGATTTTAAAATGTCAATTTACTATCACAAGGTGTTCCAATTTGATGTTTTTTCTCTCTATTTTTGAAGGTAAAATTAATTAGTCAGGGAAGTAAATATACAAGGACAAGGAAGCTGATTAGCTTGGAGAAACCGATAGAAGGGGTCCAACTTGATATTGATCTCTTGAACTTTATTGGAGTGGTAAAGGTTTGTTCACTTTGTGTTTTTCTTTTCACAAATTTTTCCATTCCATTGACATATTACTTGTAAGAGTTTCTTTATCTATGATGAACAATTTTTTGTGTGGAAGAAACACGACATGCGAGAGTTTTCTTGAACACTGTGTGCAAATCTTAACTTACCATTCTTTTAGTATTTAAAAAAAAATTCAGTTCATGGGACATTATTTGTATGTTAAATAGTTTTCCAAAAGATTTGTTTTCCTCACTAGTTTTAATTCATAAAGGTCGTGTCCTTTCCTTTTAGTAGTGTATTAGAAAGTAATTATTCTTGTTGTTTGAGAAGGATTTTTCTATGTAGATTCTTGTTAATTTTCTCCCACCACAAGTTTGACTATTGCATGATTAGTCAGTCAAAGATAGCAAGCACGAATGTTTCTAGTTGGAAAAATTATTGAAATTGAATCTTGAGTCATATGCCATATTTTAGATTTCGCTGACTTGAGTCATATCATTGAATTTTAATGCCTTTTTTTCACAAAATTTACATTGTAAATTATCATCTAGGCTTCTTGTCTCTAGTTTGATGCTTTTGCTTTGGATCAAACTCCATTTCTCTCTTTGGATTTTCCAGATTCATTTTCTATTCATGGATGAGTTTTGATTCTATTTTGACTGCTATTGTTATCTTTCGATCCTTATTTAACCTAATTTTGTTTAAATGCCATTAAATTTTCATTTACTTCTAGAATCCAATTATATTTAAAGACTCGGATTTTTCTTAAAGGGGCTGAAGTAACAAGTTGTTTTCGGGACCTTTTTTGTTTGTCCTTCAGAAAAATGGTTTGTTGGAGTTATAGTGCATACTTTCTTTGGTGCTTCTTAGCAGTGATTAGTTGCTATCATTCCTAGTCATTGTTATTTTGCTTATTCCTATCATTTTTATTTTTTTATTTTTATGGAGTTGACTCAAGCAATTATTGTGTTCTATTATTTTTCAAAAGTTAAGCTAATAAGTAATATATAGCTTTTGCTAGTTGGTATTAGACAAGAAATTATTTGAGTTGATTTATCTTGCACCTTCACCAGTGTGTTATGTCCCCTTTTTTGGGTTAAATTAATAATATTATTTAAGTTGGGCCCAATAATCTCTAATTTTAAGGGAAAATTAATAATATTATTATAATTAAAATAAAAGGTGTTTTTAAACACTAGAATTAAAATAAAAAGTATTTTTTAAATATTTAAAAGATGAATAAATAAAAAATAAAATACAAAATTAAAAGTAATTTTAAAGATTTGGAGGGAAATTTAGGACCCAAGGACCCAACTCGAAAAGCTATATCAAGGAGGCACCTATCTTCATTTGAGGATCATTCAAATTTCAAGCTATCCGTTGCATACTATTTTCAGATTTAAGCAGTTTTGTTCAAGATAGGGCATCCGAGGACAAAAACCCTTGGTTTGTTTGGGGTTTGAGAGGACAAAAACCCTATTGAATCCGGACCAAGTACGAAAACCCTTGTTTCCAATCTTGGGTGGCTCCATTCGAGAATCACAACTGGGCTGATTTGTGGAAGTCATGGACTTTGCTATAGTGTTGCTAGTATTTCTCACAACAAAATTTCATTATTTGGTTGCCCAGGCATGTTTGAGGGTTTCTACATTTATTTTCAGGTCTTGGGTGAGTTGATTTGTTACTGAATCTAAATTGTTTTTGGTATTTTCTGCTAACCCTAGCTGAGTGACATACTTGGATTAAAATCAGTCATTTGAAGCTAATTTTCAGATTTGAATTGATATGATTTGCAAGCAAATGTGTGGGACTTGATTGCTGATATTTTAGAATTGTTTGTTATTGTTCATCCTCATTTTATCTAAGTTACCGGAATCGCTCACTTGCCCTGCCGATTCCAGGTATGAGACGTTTTAGAGTCTGGTATGCCACGGAATCCCTGTGGATTCGGTCAAAAAATGTGATTACATAGCCTAAAATGTAACAACAATTTCTTGGCGTTTTTTGAATGACGTGGCATTTTTCAAGCACGAGGATCGAATTTTTTTTAACCTTTTTCCTTTTCGTATGTTTAAAAAAACCAAAACCCTAAAGCGTTATAACACGCGACGAGTTTGTTCTCATTTTCTGAGGTCGTTTTCTTTGTGAAAATAGATGACGGCAAGAAATCTCCAGTCGGCGGTTGCAGACCAAGCACGGCATAAGCGAGGCAAACTAAGCATCTGTTGTACCCAAACCAAAAATTTTGCATCATTAAGGCATTTTGCTTGAAATGGTCTAAACCTTGTTAAAATGATGTCAAAACATAGTTTTTGGGCAATTCAAGTATGGGCTTTGAGTCAATGTCATGCCACGGAGATACTGGCAAAATTTGAAAATTTTGAAAATTAGGGTTTCTGGATCCCTATTTTTAGGTCAAAACCCTAAAAAATTGGAACTTGTCAGAATTGACTGAAATTTGTTTTGATTGGTTTATTTTGCTTCACGATCACAGTGGTGAAGTCAATTTCAGTTAAGACTCATTTTAAGCTTGGTGGGTAGTTTTCGTTTTTTCAAGTGAGAAGTCAGGTTTTCTAAACTCATCATTGGCAGATGGCCAGGTGCTAGGTGTCGACAGCTAAGCTCAAAATGCTTTGGTGATGTTTCTATGGCAAGTTTCGTCCATGAAGTTACTTCGTCTCGGAGGAGATTTTCAACGAGGTAAAGATACTGTAAAATTGACTAAGTTTGGAATGAAAAAGCGCCACTCTGAGCTAGGGGTGCCCATCATTCTAGCTTTATTCAACTTTTCGTGACTTGTCTCTACCAAGATGACTTCTCCAGATTCCTGATAGCTTTGCAATGAGCCAGCCAACCAGTCCAACGAAGGAGTAGATCGCCTAAAACCGAAGATTCAATGCAGAACGAGGAAAATGCAAAAGTGATTAACACTGAGGTCAAAAGCACCCCTGGAGGCCAGGGGCGCCCATCTTTTTGAGGCTTTAGATGGAGTCTTTTGATCAAGTGACACCCAGGAAGTTTGTTTCCATTTTTGGTCCAGCTCCGCGACGCATCTGTCAGTAGGTGAATTTGAGTTGCCGTGTTGCCATCATCAGTGGTCAAATTTGAGGTTTCAGACTCGATCAAAAACTATTCAGAAAGGACAAAAGTGCCCCTGGAGGCCAGGGGCACCCAAGGTTTTTAAGCCTTTAATGGAATCTGTTTGATGATTTCAGATACTTGTCTCGTTCGTGTCAGCTCCAACTTTCCGTTGCCTGTCTCAGCTGGGTCAGAAGATGTCTTGGCAGTCTGCAGCCGGGTCAGAAGATGTCTTGGCAGTCTGCAGCCAGAAGTTTAGTAGTTTTTGGCCAGTTATAGAAATGGCTAACACTGGTTGGGAAAAGTGCCCCTGGAGGCCAGGGGCGCCCATGATTTAGGAAGGTTAGATGATGTTTTTATACGAAGTGCTCTCCAGGACCCCTTGCTCAAGATTCAGCCTGCTCCGCAGTGAGCCAGTCAGCATGTTCAGAAGTTTTGCCAAGTGTCGGGAAACGTCAAGTGAAATAAGGTCAAGTTATCAATGAAAATAATGAAAATGCCTGAAAATATTCTAACACTGAGGTCAAAAAGCGCCCCTGGAGGCCAGGGGCGCCCATCTTTTTGAGGCCTCAGATTGATGAATTTTGGATTATCACCTCAAGGAATCTTCTTGTCAGATTTGGTCCTGCTCTTCGACGGAACTGTCAGCCAGTTGATCTGGCGCGACAGTCAATCAGAATCAGTGATCAAACGTGAGCTTCAGTTGAGGTTTCTAGATTCAAATTTTCAAAAAACTGTCTAAGTATGGAAGGACGCCTAAAAGTCAAAGGTTGACTTTTTAAATTCAAAAAATAGAAGTGTGCATGAGAAGAGTTTTTAGTTTACTAAATTTAGATCTTCAGTTGAACTCTTTTCAAGTCAACTTCTGGTAAACCTATTTTTGGTCATAACTGGCTAAAATTAGTTTGCATGTATCAGTTAACTGAATTTTTCAAAGTGGCACCCTAATTAGGGTTTATGGGACATCTAGTTAACTGAGTTTGAAGCCAAATATAGGCCATGCGTGAGTTTTGAAGCACCAGTTGTACTTCAAGCGCCATTTCCAATACTTAGCATGCATTTCACACGCCTTAGAAGATATTCTTCTATATATTTTGCTAATGGTGTCCATTATTCTTCATCAGAATTGACAAGAAACATCTTTTCTTGAGCATAAAATTGATTTGAAGGTGCTACAGGTGTCAGATTTCAATGTTCTTCGTAGCTACGGATTCAGATTGTTTGAGAGAAGATTATTTCAGACTTCGTTTTCCATTTGCATGCAGGTTTTATCCGTTCTATTTCAAGCATAGGCGAATTTTTACAGAAGAAGAGAGAAAACAAACAAATAAAACTTCTATTCTTTTGTCTTATTTTCCTCTGTTCTCGTCTTAGATTTTCTTCGCATGTCAAAGAAAACGGTAGATTTTTCAGAAAAGCATCATCTGGGTTCGAGTATGTTAGCATCAACAACAATGCCCATGTCTTAGATTATTTTGTGAAAATTGCCCTGTTGCGTCTTTTCTAGAGCACTGTGCTTTTTTCCAAAATTCTCTTTGCATGTGGGCCTAAATCACGTTTTTTCGCAAGTCTGTTGATCTGGGTTGTTTTAGGATTCATTTCTACACAAAACCCATGTTCCAGATTTTCACGAGAAAAATTGCCCCTAGTGCCCCTAACTGCTAGTTCAAATCTCAACCGAAAACCTTTTGCATGCAAGCCTAAATCCCATTTTTTCGCAAGTTTGACATTTTAGGGTTGTATTAGAATTGGATTCTGCACAAAACCCATATCTTAGAATTTGTCTGAAAAATTCACTTCCCCTTGCTATTTTTAGCTTATCCCCGAGCTTTTTCAACTTTTTCCGAAGTTGTCCAAACATACCCAACTTTATAGTCAAAAGTCTAGTTTTTCATAATGCAGTATAATCCCATAGACTATAAGGCCAAATAGGTCTTTCTTCATAACTTTCTGAAAACTACCAATACCGACTTAAGTCATGTTTTTCCCATCATCAATCTGAACTCATTGGAGGGTATCAACATTACTACAATCAGGAATCTTGAATGTTCAGGGATACTTACAGCGGCATCCATTCCCATCTCAGTCTTTGATCTCGAGTTCGTACTTGCTTGTGTTAAGCATTATGACTCGTCTTCCAGACAAATCAAGTCGACAGATGGAAGGATTGTTTGTAGCCTTAAGCCGAGGGATGTAGAAAAATGCTTTTCTATTCCTCCACGTTCAGATCATTTTGCTGTACCCATTTCAAATTGTAACAGAATATGGGAGGAGGACAAGGATAGATTGCAGAAGAAAGTAGCTCAACGATGGTTGAAAGTTCAGAAAACCAACATGCCAAGGAAGATTGTACGTGGTGATTTCAAGGAAGAGATTGCTATTTTGATAATTTTCCTCAACCGGTTAGCAGGGTCTGAAGACGCAAGCGTTTTCAGAACATGGATGTTCTACCTCATCTCACGAGTTATTGATAAGAAAGAAACCTTTGATTGGGCCATGTTTATCAGTGAGTGTCTTCACCAGTAGATTACAGAGTTCCTAAAGATACACGAATTCCACATGGTGACTTTTCTGGATTATTTGGTTGCATTTCAAGGCAGCTTTAAATTATTAAAGACCAATGGAGTTCTGGGCGTTCAGCGAGTGCACAAATACTACCCTCAGCTGGAGTTTTCAAAAGCTGAACAGGACTTTATAGCAGTGAATGATCACTTTCTTATGAGGACAGTCAAAAATTTGGATAATGAGATGCATGTGAGGATTTCTGCAGAGGCACAATCAGCAATGGAGAGTTGGGCAGATTGGTTCATCCAATTCCCTACTTTCACATATATTCATGTATATGGATATACAGGAGAGCCTTTGATGCTACCGAGGTACCCATTGGACAAGGTTCTTTTCATGGAGTTCATGAGACAGGCACATGAGGTTCACACTTTTCTTCGCAATTGACATAAGCCAGCTTTCACCTTTCCTTTTGAGTTGGGTATTTACAAATGCAAAATAGCTGCCGATTGCAAGTTAATGGCGCACGAGTTAGAGAAACTCCAGCTTGGGTGTTTTCCTCAGAAGCGTACCTATGATCCGTTGGGTCATTATTCAGCAAGGTTGGAGCGAAATGTTTCACATTCGGCAGCACTTGAGGACTTTTGGGTCAATTGTGAGGATGAATTTGAGGTGCGTCGTCGTCATTATTGTAGGCTTACTATTCCACAGATTGTTGATTTCTTGTCAGAGGATGTGGAAGGCTTGTTTGATGATGATGGCGAGATACTCCATTCATTCGTTAAAGACCAAGTTGCTCGCCAGCCACTTCGCCAACCTAATTGGTATGTCCCAGTGAACACTTCAGTGAAAGACTTGTCCAGGTCTGTTATCAAAACAACCATGTACTTCCTTGAGAGCAAGTGGAAGCAAAGGGTGATCCCAGTTACAAAGCCGCTAGCAATGGTGGTTTCTTCTTTGCCTTCTACTTCTAGGGCTAGACCTCGAGTTAAGGTTATCGTGAAGCCGCCTAAAGGGGTTAAGATGGGGGTTAATTCAAAAGGAAAAAGCATCACCAAAAGGAAACAGGTTGAGAAAGAGCCAGCACTTCCAATTGCAGAGATAGTACTTCCACAGCCAGTTATTTCATTGGAACCAGTAATTCAGGCTGAGGCTGGTTTGTCATCTCCAGGTTCACCTTTTTCACCACAGTCGTCTCCTATAGATATTGATTCGGAGCCTGAGTCTCCGATACATGAGACCTTCATACCAGTGGATCCGCCAGCAGCTGATATAGTAGAAATAGCTCCACCTCGAGAGGATAGTATTCCTTATTCATCTTGGTTCGAGAGGTCATTGGGAAGAGAGAGGTGTATGCCTTCGTATGATCTTGACTTATCTGAGTTCGGTGAACCCTATCAGAACAGGTTGAATAAGAGGGCTAGAAAGCAGATTAACATTGAGAAAAATCTTGAGGCAGAGATCATCATAGAGGTTGCTACTCCTCCAGAAGGCAAGTACTTGGATGAAGTTGATATTGGTGATTTTACCTTCATCAAAACTAATCTGGGTAAGAGTACTCGACACACCGACGTGAATTTGTTCAGGGTCGTCGCAAGTAATCTAGAGGAACGTGTCATGAAGGATGGTGAGGATAAGGTAGTTCTCAAGGCTGAAATCAGGCAACTCCGCATGTACATCTCGAGTTTGCTTCATGGCAGCGAGAGGCAAGCACCTTTACTCCCACAGCTTTGAGAGACCGTTGTAGATCAGCAGAGGATTCACTACTTGGTTAATCGAGGAAAGTTGTTGGATACCTGGATTGAGGACTTTATCATTGCTGGTCGACACCTCCTCACAGAGCTATATCAGTTGAGGGTTAACGCACATAGTCTTCGCCAGAGAATTTAGGAGCTCGAGATTTTCATAGCCGAGCGTAAGCCGAAGGACCTGATTCTGATATCACAGCTTGCGAGAATCTATGACGCCATTGAAGCAGATGGAGATCAAAAGGTCTTCACTTGGAGAGAGTTGTATCTTTGTAGGGTGGAGACATATGACAGGATTTCTGCTAAGATGAGCATGTTTCAGGAAACGGTTGTTGCATCTCTTCGTTTCATCAACGAGTACATCACTCAGATCCCATGTCATTATCGGCATGAGGATGGTACATACGTCGAGTTAGAGGCAGTTCTGGTTGAGTTCGAAGAGTTAGTTCATGGTAACCTAAGTGGAGGGCTAGAGGCATCCAAAATGGAGGTGTTTACGATGCTGACTATTAGTTTCAAAAAGGTGACCATAGAGGTTAGAGATAGTCAGAGGGAAATCCAGGATGGAGACAAAGAGTTAGACAGACAGTTAATCATCGTGGACAGCGTCAGAGTGCCAGATGATGATACTATCGATAAATTCTTGGAGGAGATGATAAACTTGGAGTAGACTTTCAGTTAGACCTTGCAGTTGTTTACAAGGACGAGTCATAAGAAGCAGTTAACTCAATGCCTCTTTCCGAGTTAACTTGTTACATATTGCATGCCATGTCTTTCTTGGAAACATCTACGTACACTTGGAGCTTAGATTAGATCTTTTAATTAACTGATGATAGCATTCCAGTTAACTTGCTTTCAATAAGGACGTGCATGCTTGCACCTTGTCCATTTAGATTAGATGTTTCAGTTAACTGATGATAGTTTGCCAGTTAACTGTATAGTTTCATTCAATTAGGGTTTGAGAATAAGATCTTGCATGTCTTGCAGGACTGTAGTTGACTCAAGGTGATTTTAGGGTTGCCTACACCTTGATGTCTATAAATAAGAGCATTCAGCTCATTTGTAATTGAACTTTTGCTTGATAGCATACATGCTGCACCTACCTTGCCTGTAGTATTGCTATTATTGTATCTGTTCAAGGAACTTTTTATAGGAGATTAATATATGTTGTGCCCACCTTGCCTGTAATATTGTCTTTGTTGGATCTGTTCATGAGTATTTGTTTTGATAATGAATTGTTATGCCACTCGGGTTCCATGCAATTATTATGATGAATGCTTGCCTTAGATATAGTGGCTAGTTCGATCGTAAATTGTACACGTGTCTCGCCTATGCAATTTGCTGTCCTAGTTGGCTATCTTTTGTGTTTTGTTATCAATGAGCCTATTCGAATTGAGCAAATAGTTGTGCCCACCTTGCCTTCATGTTGAGAATTCGTACTTAAAGTTTATCGTATGATGTATGTGATAATAAGCTTATTCAGCCGAGCAGATAGTTGTGCCCACCTTGCCTTCATGTTGCGAATCTATACCCAGCTTATTGTATAAAAACCATTCCTGCTCCATTTCCTCACACTCTATTTTCTTGAGGAAACTGGATAGACTTAAAGAAGTTAGCTTAGTTGTAGTTAAATGATCTGCGAAACCAAAAAATACTTAGCTGCAACGTTCTAGGTTTTCTTAACCTTGTGCCTCTACCAGCTGAGAACAAAAAGATAGGATTTAGTTTACTTTTCTATTCCATGCATTTCAGCACAACGAGGGAGCTTCCCCTCCTAATTTGAAGAGCACTCATTACTAGTGTGCATAGCTGTACGTACAAACTCACACTCCAGAGGTGTTAGTTCTTACGCCAACAGCATTGATATCCCATTTTTTTCCTTTTCTTTCTTTTTCATTCTTTTAAATGTTTAAAACTTTTGAAGTTTAATTTTAATCATTAATATAAAATTAATCAACCTACAGTCTTAAGCGCTGCCTTGATTACTAGCTTCAGTAACTAACCCTCCTCTATTCATCACTGCCATTCACTAATTAGATCGCTGCCTTCATATACCCTTTGTCTCCCTTATATGACATTAGTTTCACCTTTTTAATCACAAACTCACGTATCTTCCTAATATTATATAATCGCTGACTTTTGTTGAGGGGATCGCACCATCTCCTAAATATTAGTTATATTTAAATTTTAATAGTTATAATTATATTATAATTTATAAATTATAATTGTTATTATATGTATATGTATAATGCATATTATAAATTTTAATATATATATTATATATGCAATATAATATCATATTTTAATTTGTATTCATTGTTTATTGTTTTAATTTTAAAGCTTAAAAATTAAATTTCAATTTTAAAATTTATTATAATATAATAATAGATGTAACTTAGTAAATGTCAAGAACTGAAATTATTTATTAAAATATTTTCATTATTATAATAGACTATAATATATTATTATATTTTTTTATTTTTATTTTAAATGTTAATTTAAATAATTTTATTTTTTTTGAAAATAACATATTTATTATGGTATTTCTAAGTTTTGTTTAGCATATGCATGATATGTGGTATTCTAAATTTAATTCTTGTTTTTACTTTTTAGGCTGCAAATATGTCTATATCTATGATTTCTATATGTTTTATGTACGGACGTACCGTACCCACACCCCAAAAAAATTGCCATATCGGTGTACCGTACCCGTACCCGTACCCGATTCGGCAACTTAGCATTTTATGTGTAATTTAAAGGGCCAAACTAAGGGAGAGATCACTGTGGTTTCGAAGTAGCTTTTCTTTGATTGCTGGCAGCCATCATCATTGAATTCATTCTTGAGAAGGAAGGCACCATCATATATTGCTGTGTAACAGATTAGCATATTCAGGGGTCTGTTCATTGTGTGACTGTCATTCCAGCTTCCCAGGACAGCCATACACAAGGGGTTAGGGACAGATATTGAGGCTTGAGGCTTGATCCAACATACCACGGCCTAATGCACTCATCAGCAGCCCTCATAAGTTTGAATCATTATGATTGTTTGCAGCATTCAGAACAGTTATTGGGAAGTGATACTCCTGATTGCAGCATTCTGGGCATCATTGGAGGGTTACTACAACTGATCGTTGCACATTGGACACTCATTCTCTGACTTGCAGCATCATAAGAGGATCCACCACCATCATATAGGCTGGGCAGATTAGGGCAGTCTGATATACAGGGTTTCCTAATCAACAAACAACCATTCATGGTTCACTAAATAAAAGAATATTTGAGATTAGAGTGCAGAATGGGTCTGATTCCTGCTGATAATCTGAAGCTTGAGATGCTTCCAAGTCATTATGATTCCCAAGACAATCGGGTAACATTTGTACCAAGTTGTATTTACCTCTGTTTAGCTGTTGTCTCAGATTTATGATCATTTTGTGAAGTCTGAGTTGTTCATGATTAAATGTAATCTCATCTTTGACAGTAATGATTTCAGAAACGATTTATAAGATGTTATTTTTGTGAGATAAGGGTGTCCAGTTTGGTTTGCATAAGCATTGAGGAACTTGCCAATACAATACTCATCAGTTCTAAAACCCTAGATTTGAACACACAGGCAGCCCTAGGACATTACACAGTGAACCATCACAAGGGAACAGGGATGTAACTGATGAGGTCAGGTGTGAGTCTGAAGGGGATTTTGCCAGAAGAGTTTTCCCTCAGACCTGGAGAGTTGGTGCAATGTCCGCACTGCCTGATGCTGGTTGGATTGTTTCCCACATCCAGAAAAGAATCATCTTGTTTTCTGTGTAGCTACTCACACACAAATTAAGACATTAATGGATAAGGTCTCTAAGATTAGAGCTTGGTGTCAAATTTAAAAAAAATTAGTTGTGTGGTCTGGAGTGTTATGAATTGTTTTCTGTCAACACATGGCAACATGCGAACAAAGTAAAGATTTCCATTACACTATGTAGACAAATTATCAAGCTTACATGCTTGGGCTAGAATTAAAGCATTTATCTTGTTGTCATTGCAGGATAAATTTCCAACAGCTGATATTTTATGGGAAAAGTGCTGGCATGGTCCCATCTCCCATGAAATGCATTTTTAGTTTAGCTGTCTATAAGGCAGCTTTAAATCTGTTTATGCCATGCATGCTTGCGTGGTATCTTTGGAATTGAGTTTTGCATAGTTCTCTCTACAAACACAGCAATTGTTCAGTTTTGGATGATATTGTCTTCACAATGGCCTAAGGGGAAGTTTCAATCACTTATACCTATCATTTAAACTGAATTTCCTTTTGCAACCAACTTCTTAATTTTTATGCTCAGAAATATGTCTTGAATTTACCCAACATTTTTCTCAATCCCAATCTAGAGTTGTCTTTGTTTCTTTAAAGGTAGTGGGATGTAAACAGCAAGATGTAGTTTATTCTGGAACTAAGTACATGGACTCTTATACTTTTTAACTTGGCAGAAAAATCTTTCTTCAATCAAAGGAATGCTAGTTCCCTATAACTTCCTTATGTAGAATGTTAAGCCATGTGCTACTTGGCAGACATCTAAATTTCCCATCTATAAACATAATTTTAATAGCTCAATCAATTTGAATCCTAGTAGCAATAGGTGGTATTGCACGTAACCATTTTGGAGATGCATACTGTTGTACCCAAACCAAATTTTTTGCTTCATTAAGGCATTTTGCTTAAAGAGTCTAAACTTTGTTAAAATGATGTCAAAATACAAGTTTTTGGTCGGGTCAAGTATGGACTTTGGTCAGTGTCATGTCAGTCATCAGCGACAACTAGTAAGTACCTAGAGGTCAGAACCTGAAACTGGGATCCAGAGCAGAACATGGATGATGGAGAAGTATTTCACGACGGAATTGTACTTCTACAAGGTCATTTCAATGATGGGAGCAGTGTTTTTCAGAGCAAAGATTGATGAATTTTCAAGCAGAAAACAGATTTGCGCCCCTGTAGCCCAAGGGCGCCCTTCTTTTTGGAGGCTCGGATCTTGTTGCATGTGTTTGCAAATGGATTCAATCTCTTCAGAATTAGCCCAACTTTCCGACGAGCTATCGAGTGAAGATGTACGTAGTGCAGAACTTCGATCATCAAGGTCAGAAGCTGGAGGTACAAAGAGAGTACATGTCACAGAGATTGTCATGTTCATGGTTTTTGTGCCCCTGTAGCTCAGGGGCGCCCTTGAATTTGGTCTCCTAGATGGATGAATTTGCACATGAGCTCTTCCTGAGATCTTTTCTAGTCTAGTCCAGCTTCATAATGCATCAGTTCGTGAGGCGATCCGACTTTCCGAGTGATCATGACAGAGGTTCTACCGAGCACGTGAATTAGAGGGTGGAGAAATATAGCAATACACGCCTGCACTTCTATAGGTCAGGGGCGCCCAGCGTTTAGGCCTATTAGATGGGGTTTTTTGCATTCGCAGTCTTCACGAGACTTGTGCACAATTACTCCAGCTATCCAACGAGTCCAACCATCAACCTCTGGGATTTGGCAAACGCTTGTACGTGCGAGGTCAGTGTGAGAATGCTGAAAAGTGAAAGCAACCAAAAATGGCTATGGGAAATACACATCTCCTTCGAAAAGGCGCCCTCTTGTTGAGGTCTTAGAAGCAATTTTCTTGCTTCTTCATCTCGAGAGACATCTCTTGTAAGTTGATCCAGCTACGCAGAGAGACAGACGGTGCACGAATTAGAGCACTCCAGCTCCTGCTGTCAGGGGTCAAAGTGTGGTGTCCAGATGAAAGTTACACTATTGTCAAAATGGTGCTTGCGCCTTCACAAGCCAGGGGCGCCCTTCTTTTTGGGGTTCTTAATGTAGCTTTCAGGTGCCTTACATACAGTCGTTGGACGCGGAATGCTTTCAGTCATCCAATGAACCTATCATCTAGTCAGCAAGGTCCATCGTTCACCGGTTATGGTAGTTTGAAGAGTCAGATGGAAAAACAAAGAAATGGCTAAGTCTGGAGACCTTGCATCAATTTAATCTAAGGCGCCTAATTGTTTGAGGCGTCAAACGTTTATTTTTGCGGTTGCAGCTCAAAGCAGACATTCCATCTTTGTTATGCAGGCTTCACAGTGGTTATCTCAGATCAGTCATAGGTTCACTCCGTCATCCGGAAATCAGAGTTGAACATGGCCAACTGTAACTTTGCAGTCAGCTATAAAATAGGAGGTAGTCAAAATTTAATAACTCTTGCAAATGGACGCCTAGAAGATCAAATTTGGACTTTCTGGAATCAGTGAAGTTTGCCGAACACATCTAGATGTTGTATATTTTTGGCTAAATGATTAAAATAATAATATTTGTTTTGCATGCAAAGTGTTAAATGGCGATTTTTTTCAATAATTTATTATTAGCGCCTCTTTAATGCTAAGTCTTAAGTTCGCATGCTAAAACAATATTATTTTAATTCTCAAAACTCAGAGTCAGTGGCAGTTCAACTGGTGGAGGGCCAATCGAATTCTTTCCTTCAGAGTTAGGGTTTTCATAGCTTGCAGTCTTGCTTTTGTGGGACGATTTTGCTCTATTTATGCAAGCATGGCGTCCATTTCTCATTCAGCCAGCTTAGAGAATTCGAATTTCTTCAAGAGATTGGCGAATTTTCATCAGATAGTCAAGTTCGAAGGCAGAAAAAACATTCTTTCGTAGGTACAGGTCCAGATTCAACAACAGAATTCAAGGCAGAGCGGCGATTTTGACAGAAGAAGACAAAAAATAATAAAAAACAAAAAAACGTCTTTCTTCTTTTCTAAAATTCTTCCATTTTCTCATCTAAAATTCTCTCACATGTTCAAAGAGTTGGCAAATTTTGGCAAAACAAAACATTTGGATTGATTCAGAATGACTTCCTCAGACAAACCCATGTGCTAGAATTTTCAGGAAAATTTGTTCCAGAGCATCAATTCTTGAGGCTTTGATTTTCTTAAATGAAATTCCTTTGCATGGCTGAGTAGAAGTCGAATTTTTGCATTTTTGACATTCTGGGCTTTCTTATAATCATTTTCTGAGCAAAACCCATGTCTCAGAATTTTTCATGAAAATTTACTTCAGACAAGCTATTTTTAGCCTCAGCAGGCTATTTTTAGCTTTCCAAAAAAGTTGTCAGAATATAGCCATGTTCACAGTCAACAGGCGAGTTTTTCATAATGCAATTCACTCAGCTCGAATTCAAGACCAAGTCGGTCTTGACTCATGACTTCATCGGGACAGTTGATACGAATCTACATAAGGTGCTTCCAGAAGCAGTTTTGGATCTACTCAAGATAAGAGGTTCGATAATCCAAAACATTCAGTAGTCTGGGTTACTTGAGGCCGCCTCCACAACTTTCTCAATTCATTGCGTAGAATTCGTAATGTCTTGTATTAAGCATTACAATTCTACTGCACGGGAGATACAGTCAGTAGATGGGCATGTTATTTGCAGTTTAAAACCTTTGGATATCGAGAGAAGTCTGGGTATTCCTCAGCATCCAGATGGTCTGGTCATTTCTATGAGTTAGAGTGAGCAAGCATTCAATGCTGAATTGGATAAGTGTCAGAGTAAGATGACAAAGAGGTGGTTGAAACAGAAAAAGACTAAGTTGCCAAACAATGTAGGTCGTGGTGAATACAAAGATGAGTATGCAATTCTAATTACACTACTTAATCGTGTCTCAGGTCATGCAGATGCCAATAAATTTCACCCATGGATGTATTATATCATTGGTCGAATCATCTTTTTGCAAGAGCATTATGACTAAGCATCCTTCATCAGCGATGTTATTCACGAGAAAATCACTGGTTTCCTAGTTGCGCACCAGTTTCTTATGTGTTCCTACCTCGTATACTTGATCGCCTATCAGGGTCAGTTTAGAGGGTTGAACACGGTGGGCATACTCAGTGCACAAAAAGTCTATCATTACTATGATCAGCTCGAGTTCACGAAGGCTGAAAGACATTTCAAACGTGTGCAGGAGGCTTTCTTGACATATACAGTGAGAAACTTGGACCGGGAGTTGCACGTTCGTATCTCAATAGTTGCTAGAGCAGCAATGGAAGATTGGGCAGACTGGTACATTCAATTCCCTACATACACCTACATCCATGTTTATGGATACATAGGAAATCCAGCTATGCTACCATGTTATCCTTCGGATAAGACAGTATTCATGGAGTTCCTGAGGCAGTTGTATGAGGTTCACAAACGTTTGCGCCACAAGCATAAACAGGCTGCCAACTTTCCTATGCAATTCGGGATATATTGGTGTAAGACAACAGTTGATGCTAAAGCTACAGGACAGGAGCTGGAGAATTGCAAACTCAAGTACTTGGTTGATACACGCACATATGATCCTTGGGGTTATTACACAGCACGCCTTGGTAGTCGCTCTTATCAGAAACCTACAATGGAGGACTACTGGGTGAATTGCAAGGATGACTTTGAGGTACGTAGACACAGCTACAACAGGTTCTCTCTTCCGCAAATATTTGTCTTCTTGGCAGAAGAGGTGGAAGGTTTGACAAAGGATGAGGGAGATGCACTTCCTCAATTTTACAGAGAACAAGTTGATGGGCAACCACTTCCGACAATTGATTGGTATGCCAAGGAATACTCATTAGTGAAGGAGAGGTCGAGCAGAGTCATTCAGAATAGTATGCTTTAACTAGAAAGCAAGAGGACCAGGAGGGTAACTATGCCTAGAACGGAGCCGCCACCAGTGGGAGTTTCACTACCTTCCTCATCTAAACCCAAGCAGAAGAATAGGAGTAACCCTCCTAAGAAGAATTCAGTGCCTAATAACTGAAAAGGAAAGGCACATATTGCTGATTCGCATGTAGAGCATGTCAAAGAGGCAGTTCAAAGTTCACTATAGCTTGAGGTTCAGCCATATATGCCATCATCGACACCAGAGCAGCCTCCGGTTCCAATTCACATCGATTTGGACTTGGATTCTCCACCTTGGAGTGACACCTCTACACATTCACTGTCATTAGAGCCTCCCATTACTAGTACAGATCATTCCAGTGGGATTAGTCGGGATTCGTCTTGGCTTGAGAGTCAGCTGGGAAGAAAGAGGAGGCAACCATCTTATGTGCTTGACCATTCAGATTTCGATCATGCTTATCAAGATGCACCTGACAAGAGGATCAAGAAGCAGGTTCATATCGAGAGGAATGCAGGTAAGGAGATCATCATTGAGACTGCTGCACCTCCAGAGGATAAGAGTTTGAACAAGATGGAAGCTCAGGACTTCAAAGTGATCACAGTCAACTTCGGTAGAAGTACTCGCCAGATGGAGATTGATCTCCTACAGGTTGCTACAGATAGTGCAAGGGATAGAATGGTGAAGGATGGAGAAGATAAGTCAACCCTCAAGGCTGAAATACAACAGCTTCGCCAATACATTTCTAGCCTTGTACACAGAACAGGAAATGTTGTCACTGCACTCCCACCGATGTTAGAACCGCCAGCAGAACAGGGTCAGGTTGATCACTTGGTTGCATATGGCAAGCGGTTAGATGAGTGGGAGGAGTTTGTTACTAGAGGCCACCTTGTACTTTCAAAGTTATATCAGTTGTGGTACAATGCACGTGAGCTCCATTTACAACTTCAGGATGAGGAGTGTGACTTGGCTATTAGTAGACCCAGGGATGAGATCCTGATTGCTAACTTGGGGATGTCATATGAATCAGTCACAGATGCAGAAGATAAAGAGGCTATCTACACTTGGAGGACACAGTTGATCTTCAAGGCTAAGATAGAAGAAACAATAGCATCAGAGTTGGCTGAAAGCAGAGAGCACGTCACCAATGCACTCCGTTATGTGAGAAAATTTGTGTCTCAACTACCATGCTAGTACCAACGTGTGGGTGGTGACTATGTCGAGCTTGTTGACGTTCAGTCAGAGCTCCAAGCACTCATTCACAGTATTTTTAGTGGTGAGACCATTGGCTGTAAGATGAACCAGCTTATAGTCATGTCAGCATTGTTTGATGAGGCAACCAGGAGTAAAGGCGAGTTTCAGTATCAGATCACTGGTGGAGAAGACATGCTACATAGGCATGGGATACTTCGTCGGAGTTTCAATTCCCTAGAAGGTGACACAATCAACAACCTTGTGGATGGGTTGATTGCTCGAGATTGGGGCCAGTAGACTTCAATTCCAACCTTTCAGGATAGACTTCATGCACGACAGTTAACTTGACGCTTCTTTCCAAGTTAACTCGCTGTCCCACATCTCGTGCATGTCTATTTTGGAAGTATCTACATTCACTTGGAGTTTCATCTAGGTTTTTACGTTAACTGATGGTAGTATTCCAATTAACTTGCTTTCAATAAGGACGTGCATGCTTGCACATTGTCCATTTAGATTAGATGTTTTGGTTAACTGATGGTAGCTTGCGAGTTAACTGTATAGTTTGCTTTATTAGGGTTTAGCAATAAAATCTTGCATGCATTGCAAGACTGTAGTTGACTCAAGGTGATTTTAGGGTTGCCTACACCTTTGATGTCTATAAATAAGAGCCTCATTTGTAATTAACTTTTGCACAAGAGAGTAATATATGTTGTGCCTATAATATTGCCTATTTTGTATCTGTTCACGATTATTTATTTTGATAATGAATTGTTATGCCACTTGTGTTTCATGCAATTATTATGGTGAATGCTTACCTTAGTTAAATATAGTGGCTAGTTTGACCGTAGATTGTACGTGTGTCTCGCCTATGCAATTTACTGTCCTAGTTGGCTATCCTTTATGTTTTGTTATCAATAACCCTATTCAAATAGAGCAAATTGTTGTGCCACCTTGCCTTCATGTTGAGAGTTTGTACCTAAAGCTTATCGTGTGATGTGTCTGATAATAAATCTATTCAGCTGAGAAAATTGTTGTGCCACCTTGCCTTCACGTTGTGAGTCTGTACCCGGTTTATCGTATAAAACCATTCCTGCTCCTTTTCCTCATGCTCTGTTTTCTTGAGGAAATTGGATAGATTAAAGTATTTAGTTTTAGTTGTAGTTAAGACCTGCAAAACCAGAGAAAACCCTTAGCTGCAACGTCCTTGGTTTCCTTAACCTTGTGCCTCTTCTAGCTGAGTCGAAAAAGATAGGTTTAGATTACTTTACTTTCAGAAGGCATACCATCAAAAGAGGGAGCTTCCCCTCCTAATTTGAAGAGCACTCATCACATAGTGTGCATAGCTGTCCGTACAAACTTACATTCCAGAGGTGTTAGTTATTATGCCAACACATACTTAGGATTTACTTCCAGCAAGAGTGTTCAATCTAATAATTTGACAAGATTTTGTGCTCGCATACATGGGCATTGGCTAGCAGTTGCACATGATGTCATTTATCTCCTCATGGAAAGAGATTCTCAAATCACTATGAATTACTTCCTTAAAGGATCTTATTGGCTGCAATACACATGAAATTTAAACACTTATCATGTATCCTAAATTACTTCATTCACTAAGGCAAGCCAATTGATTAGCTCATGGGCTCACCAAATTAGGATTTGATTTTGAAGTGCATAAAGCATTGTTTATTAAATACTTTAAGTTCAAATTTCTGGTAGTTTTGAGCTTTGAATTGAACATGAGAGATTTTGGGTTAAATCATCACAAATTTTCACGTGTCAGTCAACATTTCAGCTGAAACACAAATGATTTTAAGCCGTAAGGTTTTCTGTCTATAGAAATTTTGATTTGATGATGGTTGTTCTTAGATGTTTCAAGGTAACTACCACCTAATGTGAGGCTAGCAGGCAATGTTTCCCCAATGAAATCTGCAGAGTCTAAAAAATTGTCTTATCAATCAAGTTCAATGTCAATATGTATTTGACCTGCTATCCCTGATGGAGAATGACAAGAGCACTGACATATGTTGTTCACTCCATCACCAGCAGACTTGCAGTCTCTTTCAGAGTCTAACCAACCTAAATTCCTGTGTCTAGGGCTTTTCTTTTTCAGTATGATACCTCAATGGAGCCTTTGTTCCCTAATTTCCTAATTACTGTATCTGTGCCAAGGGCACCTATTATCCATTTGCTGGGCCATTGACATCTCAGTTTTCTCCATAATTCTTTTGACATCAATGTTTCCTTATCACCCAGGCGCATCTAATTGCCACCTTAACATGCATGATATAGCAAGAATTATCTAGTGTAAAACTATGGAGTTGTAGCACAATTCAAATGCAGACATGATGTATATCCTCAGATGGAAACAATGGAAAACATGAAGGATCTTGAAACACTCCTACTGTTTTATCAGTGTTAACCTCCTCAGGATATAGCACTCCAGACACCAGCAATGTCATTTGTGAAAAATTCTCTTTGTGCCTGCCAGTTCATAGCTCTAGTTCCAACTCTGATTCCACCACAGAAAACCAGTTTTCTGCTTTTTTAAGTTGCATATTTGCAAAGAACTGCTCTAAAAATTGTGTCAAGAGCTCTCAACCCTTCCATAGTTTACCCAGCAGAAGTGAGAAATCAGCAATAATTGAGTATTTTATATCTTAATAGGTTTTGCTTTAGGCTTTTGTGTCTTCCATTGGCATATAGAGTCTGAAGAACTCTTTTTTATTGGTTCAGTAGATTTTCTATAGGTCTATATACAATTTGGCATCTCCGTTGTTCAAGCTTATATCTCAAGTTTTTGGAAATGTCTTGTTTTAGAAATAGTATTATTTAAAATCATATTTTTCCATGGGAGTCTGAGTTGCATCAATGGCTACTGTGGATTACATTGTATAAGGAACTAACTTTACCATGGGCACTATTTTACTATTTGAGTAATATCAATATAAGTTATAATGACATTGTTGCTCATCTAAAAAGGATACTCTTGAAGAGCAACATGTAGTCTTGGTAAGTGGGAAATAAGATTATTTTGAAGAGTTTTATGCAATCTTGGTGAGAGGCAAATAAGATGATCTTGAAAGAGACTAAATCCTATGTCATGACCATTTGCCACCATGGTTGAACTAGTTTTGGGCTCAAGGAAGGCTGTTTCTCTATATTGATTGCCATTGTGGCAATTTCCATTAATGTGATTGGCAAACAGTCAATGTGTATTATCATGTTGTTACTTTGTTACGTCATAGTTCAAATTGAATGTGTGTTATAGAATACATAATTGTACTTAAAAACTTGTCAATAGGCTTCCTCTTGTGCAAATTGCCAACATTGATATGTTTGTCTAACTGGTCTGTTACAGAAAATCCACATGCTGTGAGTTGTATATATGTGTTGAAGTATGTATCTTGTTTTTGACATGTGCTGTCAATTTAGTGAAGTATAGTTATTTGTGGGTTTTTACAGGTCTGTGATCTTCTGAACGGCATACTAAAGTCTCCAGCATTTCTACACAAGCTGAGGAGTATTTCCCCCTCCAACTCAGAAGAGTTTTCTGAGAGATCAATAGGTATGATTCAGGTTTGCAATTATGTTATATGCACATGCTTGAATAGTTTTACCTAAGTAGTTCAAGGATAAACATCTGGCTATGAACAATTGGCATGTGTAAGACAAATTTTATGGTAGAACTTTTAGCTTGCATGCTATTCAGCTCAGGATGGGTTCTCTACCCACCAATTTCTGGTTCAAACGGGTTGTAATGTCTTAATGATGACATAGCAGATGAGTCCAGTTCATGGAATTTGATCTCAGAAGCTGACTTGCTGACGGCTGAACCGAATCATTTAAAGAATTGCATAAACCAGGAAAGCTATGTTGCAGTCACTCGAAAAGATGTCGAGGAGGGAATTGCAAGCTATACGGCTAGCTATCTTTCAACTTTGAAGGAAATGAAGGTATTTGGACTTTATTGAAAGTTTGCTTTCTTCTGAGATGGAAATTTTAACTTTCAAAGTTAAATATACTAAGTTGATAGCATACTTCATATCTAATCATAATTTTCTGTGGGATCAAATTCAATGTTGTGTTTGCTTTGAATAATCTTTGTAGTGAGCTTTGGGTCCATGCCAAGCAATGCTCTTACATCGGCATCTAATAAATAGGAGACAATTTGAGCCTGGAATTACACTGTCTCAAAATATAAAAAGGTTACTTGCCATGCAGCTTTTTATATTACATGAGAGACAATATGATTAGCTCAGAGATATCTTTGGCCATCCAGCATTCATATAAACTTCCTTTCCTAACACAGGCAGGTATGATTAACATGTCTGCTTTGACAACAAATATAATTACCAGGTTGAAAAGTTTGGAAAGCTTGGGAGGATGGAAGATTTGTGGAAGTTTAATATTTGAAAAAAAGTTTGAATGCAGCTCCCAATAATGCAACATATGAAATTTTAAGTTCCTGGTTTGGGATTTGGTTCAGGGGTTCACCAATTTTTTGGGGCTGGGTTTGGTAATGCTTGGGCATGGCCATACAAAAGTTATAAAATAAACTGTAGAAAAAATGCAACATTTACTATGACATTCATAAAATAACAAAATTAACCAAAAAAATACTATTAGTGTTAATCAATACTTAAAGAATCAATGCCAAATATCAACTGGTAAATCAAAATATCGGAGATATCTTTAAAATAACCAATGTATCCTGATGTGTATTTTCTCAGTAGGTTTCCCAACATTTTCCTGAAAGTATTGCAAATTTTTCATCGATATATCACAATATTATCAGCAATAGATCACAATATTGAATTTATTGCAATATATTTTTCGCATTATCGTGATAATGTTTTCTTTTCAACTTTATCATCTTTGAGAAATGCCCAAGAAGTCATATCACCACATGCCAAAATCTATGATAAAAGAAGATAAGCTTAAAGATAGTCTCTAGTCAAGCAAGTTGGGCACCAAATTTATCTTCAAAAATGCTCTATGAGAGCAACCATTGATGAGGATTCGTAGGGTATATTATATTATTTTATTTATTTCATTCCTATGCAAAAGATAAAAGTCAGAAGTCAAAATTAGTCTCCTAGTTGTTATGTAGTTTTCCTAAGTTAGCTGTTTGTGTTTTCTTCTTCAATTTGGTCCCCATGTTGAAAACCATTTTTGAAATATTTCCCAAATTTTGCAAATTTGACATAGCACATTCCTACGTATTGTCTTATAATTTCTCCAAAAAAAATTTCAAGTTTGTAGCTTCATTTTGTAGAGATTTTGTCAATTCATTGTTGAAGTTAGTCTTTGATTGTTGTTTGCTTGGTATTAGAGAATGCTTTTTGATCCTTGGGATTGGGTCAACTTTTTGATCCAACAAGTTTTCTAAAGAAGCTATGTGGGGGAAATGTGCTATTGCCATTAGAACCAAAGCTGCCAAGAAAGTAAGAATTCCTTTCATTTTGTTTGAAATGAAGTGGCAAAGGTTGAGTTGCATTGGTTTGAATTTACATTGCATTTTGTGGTTTGTAGGATTGTGCACAGTTTTTGAAAAATATTTGCTTACATAAAGTCATAATTGCAAAAGGGACTGACCCTTGTGCACATGTGCAAGCCTTAATATTTCATGTTGAAATATTCCGAACCAATTTTTTTTTGTTTTTTCAATTGCAAATTACAAACAAATGCACCCGTTAAGGTTAGCTCTAAACCAAAACGATGTTGAAGCAACTCTAACTAGAATGTACACCAGGATCCCGATGAGGGCAGGGCGTGAGCATTGGTCAGAGGATCTGAATGCCGAAATAGAGTTGGAAGGAACTCTAACCAATGATGGCGAGCATATGGTCAGAGGGTCTTAATTGAAATGCTTATACAAGAACTCTAACCAAGGATGCGCCGGCGAACGACGAGCATGTGGTCAGAGGGTCCCTACCATCTAATATACTGAAAACAAACTCAACACCAAGTATGTGCTACCCAATTCCAGTATGGAAATGAGGCGACCATGTGGCGGAGATCAAAGGAATACAATTGCGATTACAGAAAGTAAAGTAAGACTAAGAGAAGTGTTGACAGTACTACTGTTCAGCTTACAATGAAATATATAATGCCTGCAAGATCAAGTATTAGAGCTCTTCAATTTGCTGCAACAATAAGGAATCTTTCACAAAGCCTTTAATGATTTCCTAACACCAATCCAAGAAGGAGAATGCAGATTTCCTCAAATCTGTTATGACAGACCTGCACTTTAAATTATATAACCAGCATGCCTGTAACCCACTAAATTGCTCATATATCACTCAAAACTGACCCAAATGACTTCAAGTTTGATGCAATAGACCTTCAAAATGATGGCGCCTAGTTTAGTAATAAGAAATGGCAACTAAAAGTGGTTATTAATTACTGGCACGAATCCCCAGGCACTCCAGGAAGTACGGCTTTCAAGGAATGACGAATTTGCTTTATAAAATCATAAACTTCATATTAAAATCTGCAAATATTCATGAAGGGTCGCCACCAACAGGGAAACACAATGAGACAATACCCAGAACGAGAATGTTTATGATTTGAGACCTGTGAACAGAAACATACATTCAGCAGTCATGACCAACAACTCTGGAATCCACTAAAATGCTCACAACTCACTCAATACTTGCCAGAATGACATGAGACCTGATGCAAACGAAAGCTATAATGATGGCAATGAGGACTAGACCAAGAAACAATTAACAAACCGAAGTATTCTTTTTTCTAAACATTTGCCAGGCAGACCAGAATGGTATGGCCAATAGAGAGAGGCGATTTTTCTTTTAAAAAATAAACACTCAATATTAAAATCTGAATTTTTGCAAGAAGGGTCGCCCCTATCAAGGAAACTCAATGAATCAATACCCAGAACGACTGTATTTTTATTTTCAGATTTATGAGTGAAACTGCAGATTCAGCTTGACTTCAGCAACTTCAAAATGAGACTGAAATGCAAATATTGAACTCCATAAATGCAAGATACTCAACTGAAATGCAAGACAAACCTATTACAAACTATCTCTCAACTAGTTGCTATCTTTCAAGCAAGAAGAAGAGCCAAGCTAGGAGGCATTCATTCCTTGAAGCAGTCCCAAAGCCATTCCGGCAGCATAACAATATCATAAAACATAAGATGCTGAAAAGAGAACCAAAGGCTTCCTTTTATAATTTGCTGTTGACCTTCTCGAAACCCTAATCTTCTTTTCAGAGTCAAACCCTAATCCTCCAAATAGATGGCGTCCCTTTCTTCAAAGCTTCAATTTCGACTTTTTTAATTGAATGCATCACTTAATATTGCCGTCCAATCTTAAGGCTTTAATTCAACCTTAATAATTATAAAATTAACTCAATGATGGTGCCACCCCTAAAGACCACCTTTTAAAACAACATTAAGTCAATAGACTAGGCTAAGGGGTAATATAACATTAAAATATAATGTTATTTAAGTGAAATGAACTTATCTCTCCGAAACTGCATCCCGAAGCCAGAATCTGAATAAACCAAATGAGTCGACTGAAGAGGAAAGTCAATTGTGCCGAGACCAAGAGGACCACTGCCAGAAATAGAATTTAGTAAAAATAGTAAATTCGTGAAGGTGCTCGGAATGCCAAGAAAAACATACCACTGCGTAGCTCTCTGAAAACCCAGAAAGAATCCGCCATTAAAACACCCAACCTCGAGCAAAAGCATCCTCCAAAATGCGAAACCCTAATTTTGCCACTGACTAGCCGACAGCACACTGGAAAAAGGCTATCAATCACTAAAAAGTGAAATGCCAAAAACGGGGACATTACACATGTGTTGTGCATTCATTTTTGGCCCTTCTGTGGCATATTCAATGTAGTGTCGAGTAGTGTAAGGCATGGATTCATTTTGGAGACCTTGGATCACATCTCAGGAATTTGGAGTGTGTGTGCATTCTCTTGTGCAATAGGCTTGATGAGCCTCATTGTGTGGCCTTGTCAACTTTGTTCCCTTTGTTGGCTTGCATCTTGGCAAACCCCATGCATCATATTTAGCTCTTGTTGACAACATTAAGCCAAGATCCATATAGCTCTTGCATATCCTTAAACATTTGATACCAAGAAATTACCCTACGGATCTTTCCCTTATGCATCATATGGTTTGTCACCTCATTGAATGTCACTACCATATTTTGGTCAACAATCTAGCCATTGATATTCAAAATACCATTGACCACCAAAAAGTTGCCATTGACAACTTGTAAAGTCTACCAAAATATTTCAACAAACTTGCAAATTTTCTGATTTCTTACTCCCAGATGATTCTCAAATAGTTGGCAGAACATTGAACTGAGCAATATTTCTGGATTTAGTGCTTAGGAACAGCTGCAACTATCTTTTACTATCATGGACATATCCACAAACATTTGTGGGTATTGAACAATTCATGGACATTTTAACAAATAGTTGTTTCACAAACAATTTGTGATGAACACCCCTGATTTTTTTTGTTTTGTTTTGCTTTGAGAAATAGGCAGAAAAGCAAAAGTGTTTGTTTTCAAAACTCATTCAACATTAGGATTGCATATATAGACAACATCATGGCATTGCAAGAGAATATCATTGCATTACATTAAGGCATGTATTACCTCAATTACAATATCAAAGAGAGATAATTAACAAACTGAAATCAGACTTAGTAATCTATATCAGACCTGATTACAGTCCAAATAGTGCACTTTCAGTCATTCAAATGAGCAGCAATACACTCCAAACTCCTCACGGAACGAGCTTATGCAAGTTCTATTCAACTCTAAACTGTTCACTCTCATTAGACCATCCTTTAACATTAAAGTGACCCTTCAAATAGGCAGATTACAGACCACTGGAAATTGTAGATTGAAACCCCAGACCAAGAAAATGGTACGGCCTCCTAGGAGGGGTGACTTGGCCTCAAAAATCAGATTCCCATTGATCACCACAAGTGAATAGTGAAAAAGGGGTGCCCGTTGTGAGGAACCCAAAGGAAAAACACCCAGAATGATTGCTTCCTGCACCAGGGAGCTATGGACAATTTTGTGCTTCCGAGCTACTCAGAAATTCTATATCAGCATTCAGAAATCGAATTGGATCTTCTCTAAATTCACCCCACACTACCAAAATCCACATACCACACCAAAAACTCACAACCCATATCAAAATAGTGAATATCTATTCATATTTTCAACTCCAAAACTCACCCAACAATCAAAAACCATTGAAAGATATGATGGATTGAACTCCAACCAGCCAGGGTGGGTCTTTCACCACCAAAATCAGCTATCTAGTGAAGGGCTTTCGTCCTCCAACCAGCAAAGAAGAAATTTGGAAGCATTCAAGCAGCATAACTTTAAGTTGCCAAAAGCCAAGATGATCGAATGAGAGCTCAAATGAGAATATATAGAGAGTGAAGGAGAAATTAGAGCAACCAAAATTCAAATTATTTTTCCTCCAAGAGGTTTGACCCCTTTCTAGAGCTCTCCATATAAAATATATTTAACTTTATCTTATTCCTCCTCTAACTTGGTGTCCACTTTTGGAGCATAAACTTGCTTTTTAAAAACAACTTAAAGTGACCACTTTCCTAGGAATTGAACAAGGGGGTCTCTCATGAACCCATCACCCTTCACTTAAGTCATAAAGTGACTTTATAAAAGACTTAAGTGACGAAGACCAAATATTTCTCTAAAACATTATAACTCACCAAGGCCATAATTGGAAACCATTACACTGAATTGATAGAGGGATAGAGACTAGGACCAAGTGCTAAAAATAGCACTTACTAAAAATAACAATTTTCTAAAAAAAGTAAGTCAAATCTCTTAACTGATCCAAACATAGCCCAACTAGAACTTACTAAAAATAGCAACTCTGTCGGAAAATTCAAAAAACCCACAAAAGCTCATCATAGAACACTAAGTCCACTAACCACATCCACTTAGCCTATGGGAACCAAGAATAGGCTAATCGAAAGCATGTACTAGACTAGGTGCAAGAAACATTACAATCCTCCCTCCCCAAGATTGCTTGTCCTTAAGCAATCACAACTCTAGACATTGTAATATTTGCTCACTCTCCCAAGTGGCATTCTCCACTGGCAAGTTCTTCCCCTTCACTAATTACTCCCTAATAACCCTCTTCCGCAGAGTATGCTCTTTGAAATCAATCACTTCCCCTGGAATCAATAGCAATTTGCCTTCCTCATCTAAAAGACATTGTGCACCCTGCTACTCTCAAGTAGGTCAAGCTCATAAGCCACCTCTCCAATCCTCTTGGTGACTCTGAATAGTCCATAGAAGTGGGGTATAAGGTTCTCTGACCCACTCTTTCATGAGAGTGAACTATTTAGAAGGCTACAATCTCAAGTAAACCATGTCTCCTACCTCAAATACTTGCTCAATGCGATGTTAATCAACGTACAACTTCTGCTGATTCAATGCATGTTGTATATTATCCCTCAGGGATCTCATGATGTCCCGACTCTCTTGAAGATCTCTAGCTCTAGACACTCTGCAATATCCAAAAAGTAAGTCAATGAAGCTCTTCAAAGACATACAGAGCCATAAAAGGAGACATCCTGATAGTCATATGAAAAGTGGAGTTGTAGCAAAACTCCCCCAAATGCAACCACTTAACCTGCGCTTTTTGTTGTCTTGAAACATAGTTGCGTAGGTAGCCTTCCACCCATTTGTTGACAATCCCAGTCTACCCATTAGTTTGGGGGTGATAAATAGTGCTAAGAGTCAACTTTGTATCACACAATTTGAACAACTCTTTCCAAAACAAGCTCATAAATTTGTTGTCCCTATCACTAGTGATGGTTTTAAATGTTCCATGAAGTTTAAACACCTCTTTCAAGAACAATTCTGCCACTTATACCATTGTATACCTTGTTGAAATAGCAAAAAAATGAACAAACTTGGTCAATCTGTCCACTACCACATAGATACAATCCTTCCCCTGTACCTTGGGAAGTCTTGTAATAAAATCCATC
The DNA here is from genome assembly GCA_007115665.2 of Sequoiadendron giganteum. Classification (NCBI taxonomy): domain Eukaryota; kingdom Viridiplantae; phylum Streptophyta; class Pinopsida; order Cupressales; family Cupressaceae; genus Sequoiadendron; species Sequoiadendron giganteum. Next base: position 733,843,969 of record CM021102.1, read on the forward strand.
GAGATGCTTTCTCACTTCTGAGTAGGAATGGGTAAGAGCTGCAATAAACTAGCAAGGTAAGTATGTTCATGTTCATTTTTAATTTTGATTGGGAATGGGCAATTGCTGCAACAAACCAGCAAGAAAAGTGTGATCATTTTTTGTTTTGTTGGCAGATTTGACACTTCTTGACATAGCGAAGGACCTCATCCTTGAGCCCCTTCGATGAAAATCTCTCCTGAATCTTCTTGTAAGTTTTGAAGTAGCCTTGGTGACCAACCAATGGAATGTCATGAAATGTTTGGAGCACCTTCATTTTGAGCTTTGATTCTGGCACTAAGAAGATTCTTTCCTTGTACAATATCAAATCATGCACCAATTTATACCTTTCATCATGCAAGGTACCATCAACTATGCTGGTGGCAAAGGAGTTCTTAGCATACTCTGCAATGATCTTCTCTTTCCAATCAGTTGTAATCTCCATCAATGAGCTCAAATGTGGCCTTCTTGACAAGGCATCATCCACTATGTTATTCTTCCCCTTGACATACTCGATGTCAAAAGCGTAAGCTTGAAGCTTATCCACCCACTTCTGTTGTCTATCATTGAGATCCTTCACATGCAAGAAGTGCTTAAGACTGTTATGATCAGTCTTCACAATGAACTTGCCTCCAACCAAATACTGCCGAAATTTGGCCAAGGCGTGGATGATAGTAAGCATCACTTTGTCATAAATGGAGTATGTCCTCTCTGAGTCTCTACACCCCTCAACTTTCGGCTCTCAAAGACAATAGGATTCTTCTCTTGCATTAGAACACCGATACCTTCTCTCGAAGCATCACACTACAGCTTGAAAGGCTTGGAGAAGTCTAGTATAACCAAAATGGGACATGAACTCATAAGGTACTTGAACTGATCAAAGGCCTTCTATGTTTTTTCTGACCAAGTGAACGCCCCCTTTTTGGTAAGATCTGTGAGTAGAGAAGCCATCTGAGAATAGACCTTCATGAACCTTCTTAAGAATCCACAAAGACCCAAAAACTCCTTCAGCTGAGTGAGGTTTTCTAGTGGATGCCAATCCAAGATAGCCTTAATCTTCTCCTGATCCACATTGACTCCCTTAGAGTTGATCACATAACCAAGATAGAGGAGCTCGATCATTCCAAACTCACATATGGATTCTTTGGCAAACAAAGATTCAGCCTCCAGAATGCTAAGAAACTCCTCCAAATGTTTTAGATGCTCTTCCCATGACTTACTATAAATTAGGATGTCATCAAAGAAGATTAGCACAAACTTCCTCAATTGCTTATTGAACACCCTGTTCATGTGTTACACCTCAAATTGTAAGCTACTACGTAATAGTATTGCATAGTGAAATGTGCTAGCCAATTTTTTTCATTTTTGGACACAATGATTTCACCCATTAACGTCAGTGAAAATAACTATCCAACTGAAGGGAACCCTTTCTTTTGATCAACCTAGATCCCAATGCGGGCAAGGTGAGAACATACTCAAAAGGGCATCGTTAGCACAATTGAAATTGCTGAAAGAGTAAAGAAGGAAGATAAAAATCAACTCTACCACTTATTCAGTGGGAGGACTGAAAATGAAAGAACATTACTAAAACTAAACATGCAACTCGACCACTTATTCAGCGGGAGTGTGTTGACGGCTCAGTCGATCAGTAATATGATGAAGTAATGCATTACAGTAAATAAATAGGCGGCAAGCCAGCCTCTTCCACTTATTCAGCGGGTGATGCAAGAAATGAAACCTAAAGTTAGAGACTGAAATGAGGCCAGTCTCTTCCACAATTGTGGGAATTGCAAGAGCTAGATAAGAAGAGAAGAAATGCTGATAGTACTACTGTTCAGCTTACAATGTGATAGAGAATCTGCCAAGAGCACATGATTAGAAGTCATTCAATGCTGCAATAATGTAAAAGGACTCTCCTATACTCAACTTGACTTCTTAGACTCAATCCCACTCATAGAATAAATTCCTGCGAATCTGATATGACTGAACAATGACTGAAATTGCACAGACCAACAACCTGTAACTTCACTAAAATGCTCATATCTTGCTCAAGACTCAATCAAATGACATGAAATAAAATGCATAAGCTTCTAACAAGGATGGCGACCAAGATTGAATACTGAAACCACCCCAAACAACTCTCATTTATTTTTGCATAGAAACCAATAAAAGCCATAATGGTACGACCCTCTAGGAGGGGCGATTTTTCTCTATAAAATCATAAACTTGTTAATAAAATCTGAAAAGTGGTGGAAAGGGTCGCCCCAATCTGCCAATCACATTCCTCAACTACCCACAACCAGAATAAAATCACTCAAACATCTAAGCAAAAACCCGATTCAGCCACAGTCAAACCAGCAACTCCAAAATCGACTGAAATACAAGAAACTCAACTACAAAATGCAAGACAACTCTACTGTAACCAATTCTCAACTAGTTGCTATCTCTCAAGCAAAAAGTTAAGCCAGCTAGGAGGTATGCATCCCTTGAAGCAATTTTGACACCATTCTGGCAGCATAACAATATTGAAGACATAAGATGATCAAGTGAAGAGAAGAGGCCTCCTTATATAGATTTGGAGAGCATCATCCAGAAGCATCTAGAAAGGCGCCCAAACCAGAGTCAAAGTAAATTCAAATTGAAGTTGACTCCTTATCTCTCCAAAGTGGCGTCCATTTCATGAGGCAAAGAATTTTTAATTTAAAATAATCTCCTCTTCAAGTTGGCGTCCCACCTCCAAGAAATATTTTTGACCTTAGAAATATTTAAATCACTTCCTAATGAGGCGTCCACCCATGAGGTCCCCCTTTTTTAAAATAACTTAAATTCATGAAGCTAGGCCAAGGGGTTATAACATTAAATATAACATTATTTTAATTAAAATAACTTATCTCTCCAGAAAAAGCATCCAAGAGCCAAAACACACACTGCCAACTGAACAGACTAAAGAGAGGAGCCAACTGAACTACAACCATTAGAATCACTGCCAAAAATAGAATTTACTAAAAATAGTAAATTTGGGAAGTTGCTCAGAACAACAAGCCAACTATACCATTGCGAAGCTCTTAGAAAACCCAAAAATAATCCACAAACAGAACTTCGGAATTCCAAGGGCAACCTTCAGAAAAAGCTAAAACAACCTCCACTAGAATAGGAAACCCTAATTTCCACTTCCAAGTAGCCTACGAGTCTCGGGAATAGGCTAACGGCCATCTCCAAGATTACTGTTGAGAGGGGGACATTGCAGTCCGCCCTTCCCAAAATTGCTTGTCCACAAGCAATTGCAAACCAGGATGCTACAAAATCTCCTCATTCTCCCAACTTGCATCCTCTAAGGGTAAATTTTTCCATTTCACCAAGTATTCTTTGATTGTCCTCCTCAAAGAACACTCTCTGGAATTGATGATCTCTTCAGGAACTAGTACCAACTGCCCCTCCTCATCCAAAAGGGGTAAATTTGATGAAGCAACAACATTGTGCCCCAATGCCTTCTTGAGGCGAGACACATGAAAGACATTGTGTACCTTGCTGCTAGCCGGTAACTCCAACTCAGAGGCCACTGCTCTAATCCTTCTGATGACCCTGAATGGCCCATAAATCATAATGTCCCCAATTTAGCCCTATGCTTTTCATTTGGATTTAGCCTAATTCTAGGAACTCGTAGGCTAAGCAGAAGCTCGAATCAGGGTTTCCAAACTTCTTGGAGGATGCTTTCATCTTTTCGGGCTTACTTGAAATTGATGAGACAGCACCTAAGATTATTGGTTTGTCTGGGGCCGACTATGCACACTCGTAATGGGTGCTCTTCAGGAGTGGAGCTCCCTGGTTGATATTTGGAATGGAAATAGAAACTAAGCTAATGTCTATCTTTTGTTCTCGGTGATGAGGCACAAGGGTTAGAAAACTAGAGCGTTGCAGCTAGGAGTGTTTACAGTTTGGTCATCTAACTACAACTAAGCTAACTTCTTTAAATCTATCCAGTTTCCTCAAGAAACAGAGCATGAGGAAATGGAGCAGGAATGTATTATACGATAAACTTCAGGTGCGGGCTCACAACATGAAGGCAAGGGAGGTGCAACTATTTGCTAATCCAGGAAGAAGTTTATTAAAACAAACAAATAAACGGTAAACCTGGTACAACTTCACAACATGAAGGCAAGGTAGGCGCAACTATCTGCTTGGCTGAATGAGTCTACTATCACACACATCAAACGATAAGCTTTAAGTACAGTTTCGCAACATGAAGGCAAGGTAGGCACAACTATTTGCTCTTCTAAATAGGCTCATGATAAACAAAACACAAGGTAAGCAACTGGGACAGTATATTGTATAGACGCAATACGCATGCAATAACGATCAAACCAGCAACCCCATTTAACTAAGATCGAATAAACACCATGACAATAACATGAAGGCAAGGTAGGCGCAGCAATTTATTATAACAGCAATCACTCTTTGAACAGATACAATAATAGCAATACTACAAGCAAGGTAGGCGCAGCATGTATGCTATCAAGCAAAAGTTAAATTACAAATGAGCTTAAAGCTCTTATTTATAGACTTCAAGGTGTAGGCAACCCTAAAATCACCTTGAGTCAACTAAAGTCTTGCAATGCATGCAAGATCTTATTCCTAAAACCCTAATTGAATGAAACTATACAATTAACTAGAAAACTATCATCAATTAACTGAAACATCTAATCTAAATGGACAAGGTGTAACATGCACGTCCTTATTGAAAGCAAGTCAACTGGAATGCTATCATCAGTCAACTGAAAAATCTAATCTAATCTCCAAGTATATGTAGATGTTTCCAAGAAAGACATGCATGCAATGTATAACAGCAAGTTAACTTGGAAAGAAGCCTCGAGTTAACTACTTCTGATGACTCATCATTGTAAGCAACTGCATGGTCTAATTGAACGTCTACTCCAAGTTTATCATCTCCTCCAGGAATTTATCAATAGTATCATCATCTGGCACTTTGATGCTGTCCACGATGATTAACTGCTTGTCCAACTCTTTGTCTCCATCTCGGATCTCCCTCTGACTATCTCTAACCTCTGTGGTCACCTTTTTGAAACTGATAGTCAGCATTGTAAACTCCTCCATCTTGGACGCCTCTGGCCCTCCACATAGGTTATCACGAACAAACTCTTCGAACTCAGCTTGAACTGCCTCTAACTCGGCGTAGGTACCATCCTCATGCCGATAATGACATGGGATTTGAGTGATGTATTCGTTGATGAAACGAAGAGCTGCAACAACCTTTTCCTGAATCATGCTCATCTTAGCAGAAATCCTGTCATATGTCTCCACCCTGCAAAGATATAATTCTCTCCAAGTGAAGACCTTCTTCTGATCTCCATCTGCTTCAATGGCGTCATAGATTCCTGCAAGCTGTGATATCAAAATCAGGTCCTTCGGCTTACGTTCGGCTATGCAAATCTCGAGCTCCTGAATTCTCTGGCGAAGACTATGTGCGTCAACCCTCAACTGATATAGCTCTATGAGGAGGTGTCGACCAGCAATGATAAAGTCTTCAATCCAGGTATCCAGTAGCTTTCCTCAATTAACCAAGTGTTGAATCTTTTGCTGCTCTGCGGCGGTTTCTCGAAGTTGTGGAAGTAAAGGTGCTTGACCCTCGTTGCCATGAAGCAAACCCGAGATGTACTTGCGAAGTTGTCTGATTTCAGCCTTGAGAACTGCCTTATCCTCACCATCTTTCATGACGCGCTCCTCTAGATTACTCGCGACGACTCTGAATAGATTCACGTCGGTGTGTCAAGTATTCTTACCCAGATTAGTTTTGACGAAGGTAAAATCACCAACATCAACTTCATCCAAGTATTTGTCTTTTGGAGGAGTAGCAACCTCTATGACAATCTCTGCCTCAAGATTCTTCTCAATATTTATCTGCTTTCTGGCCCTCTTATTCAACCTGTTCTGATAGGGCTCACCAAACTCAGATAAATCAAGATTATATGAAGGCATACGCCTCTCCCTCTCCAATGACTTCTCAAGCCAAGATGAATAAGGAATACTGTCCTCTCGAGGTGGAGTCATTTCTACTGTATTAGCTGCTGGCAAATCCACTGGTATGCAGGTCTCATGTATCGAAATCTTAGGCTCCGAATCAATATCTATGGGAGATGAGTGCGCTGAAAAAGGTGAACCTGGAGATGACAAACCGGCCTCAGTCTGAATAACTGGCTCTGGAAGTACTGTCTCTGCAATTGGAAGTGTTGGCTCTTTCTCAACCTGTTTCCTTTTGGTGATGCTTTTTCCTTTTGAATTAATTCCCATCTTAACCCCTTCAGGCGGCCTCATAGTAACCTTGACTCGAGGTTTAGCTCTAGAAGTAGAAAGGTAAAGAAGAAGCTACCACTGCTGGCGGCTCTGTAACTGGGATCACCCTTCGCTTCCGCTTGCTCTCAAGGGAGTACATGGTGGTTTTGATAACAGACCTGGATAAGTCTTTCACTGAAGTGTTCAATGGAACATACCAATCAGGTTGGCGAAGTGGCTGGCGAGCAACTTGGTCTCTAATGAATGAATGAAGTAGTATCTCGCCATCATCATTAGACAAACCTTCCACATCCTCTGATAAGAAATCAGCAATCTGTGGAACAGTAAGCCTACAATAATGACGACGGCGCACCTCAAATTCATCCTCACAATTGACCCAAAAGTCCTCAAGCGCTGCCGAATGTGAAACATTTCGCTTCAACCTTGCTGAATAATGACCCAACGGATCATAGGCACGCTTCTGAGGAAAACACCCAAGCTGAAGTTTCTCTAACTCGTGTGCCATTAACTTGCAATCAGCAGCTGTTTTGCATTTGTAGATACCTAACTCAAGCGGAAAGGTGAAAGCTGGCTTATGTCGATTGCGAAGAAAAGTGTGAACCTCATGTGCCTGTCTCATGAACTCCATGAAAAGAACCTTATCCGATGGGTACCTCGGTAGCATCAGAGGCTCTCCTGTATATCCATATACCCGAATATATGTGAAAGTAGGAAATTGGATAAACCAATCTGCCCAACTCTCCATTGCTGATTGTGCCTCCGTAGAAATCCTCACATGCATCTCGTTATCTAAATTTCTGACCGTTCTCATAAGAAAATGATCATTCACTGCTGTAAAGTCCTATTCAGCTTTCGAAAACTCCAACTGAGGGTAGTATTCGTACACTCGCTGAACACCCAGAACTCCATCGGTCTTTAATAATTTAAAGCTGCCTTGAAATGCAACTAAGTAAACCAGAAGAGTTACCATATGGAATTCATGAATCTTTAGGAACTCTGTAATCTGCTGGTGAAGACACTCGCTGATAAACATGGCCCAGTCAAATGTTTCTTTTTTATCAATAACTCGTGAGATGAGGTAGAACATCCATGTTCGGAAAACACTTGCGTCTTCAGAACCTGCTAACCGGTTAAGGAAAGTTATCAAAATAACAATCTCGTCCTTGAAATCTCCACGTGCAATCTTCCTTGGCATGTTGGTTTTCTGAATTTTCAACCACCGTTGAGCTACTTTCTTCTGTGATCTATCCTTGTCCTCCTCCCATATTCTGTCACAATCTGAAATGGATACAGCGAAATGATCTGAGCGTGGAGGAATAGAAAAACATTTTTCTACATCCCTCGGCTTCAGCCTACAAATAATCCTTCCATCTGTCGATCTGATTTGTCTGGTAGATGAGTCATAATGCTTGACACAAGCAAGTACGAACTCAAGATCAAAGACTGAGATAGGAATGGACGTTGCTGCAAATATCCCTGAACGTTCAAGATTTTTGATTGTAGTACTGCTAATACCCTCCAATGAGTTCAGATTGACGATGGGAAAAACATGACTTAAGTCGGTATCGGTAGTTTTCAGAAAGTTATGAAGAAAGACCTGTTTGGCCTTATAATCTATGGGATTATACTGCATTCTGAAAAACTAGACTTTTGACTGTAAAATCGGGTATGTTTGGACAACTTTGGAAAAACTGAAAAAGCTCGAGGATAGGCTAAAAATAGCAAGGGGAAGTGAATTTTTTCGAACAAATTCTAAGATATGGGTTTTGTGCAGAATCAAATTCTAATGCAACCCAGAATGTCAGAATTTCGAAAAAATGGGATTTAGGCTTGCATGCAAAAGGTTTTTGGTTGAGATTTGAACTGGCAGTTAGGGGCACTAGGGGCAATTTTTCCCGCGAAAATTTGGAACATGGGTTTTGTGTAGAAATGGATCCTAAAACAACCCAGATCAACAGATTTGCGAAAAAATGTGATTTAGGCCCACATGCAAAGAGAATTCTGGAAAAAAGCACAATGCTTCTAGAAAAGAGGCAGCGGGGCAATTTTCGCAAAATAATCTAAGACATGGGTATTGTTGTTGATGCTGAAATACTCGAACCCAGATGATGCTTTTCTGAAAAATCTGTCGTTTTCTTTGACATGCGAAGAAAACCTAAGACGAGAATAGAAGAAAGTAAGACAGAAGAATAGAAGTTTTATTTTTGTTTTCTCTCTTCTTCTGTAAAAATTCGCCTATGCTTGAAGTAGAACTGATAACACCTGCATGCAAAATAGAAACCAAGTCTGAAATAATCTTCCCTTGAACAATCTGAATCTGTAGCTACGAAGAATACTGAAATTTGACACCTGTAGCACCTGCAGATCAATTTTATGCTCAAGAAAGATGTTTCTTGTCAACTCTGATGAAGAATAATGGACGCCATTAGCAAAATATATAGCAAAATATCTTCTAAGGTGTGTGAAATGCATGTCAAGCATTGGAAATGGCGCTTGAAGTACAACTGGTGCTTCAAAACTCACGCATGGCCTATATTTGGCTTCAAACTCAGTTAACTGGATGTAGAACAACCCCAAATTAGGGCGCGACCTTGAAAGACTCAGTTAACTAATGCATGCAAACTAGTTTTTTGCCAGTTATGACTAAAAATAGGTAAAATAGAAGTCGACTTGCAAAGAGTTTAACTGAAGATCTAAATTTGGTAAATTGAAAACTCTCTTCATGCGCACTTCTACTTTTGAATTTCAAAAAAAAGTCAACCTTTGACTTTAGGCGTCCTTCCTTAGACATTTTCTGAAAATTTAGAATC